>CM057813.1:105197573-105855073 GCA_030067965.1 Latrodectus elegans | reverse complement strand
ATATATGCAAGGAAAGTAACATAATAACTGTAAATTACAATAGGAGGTTGGCAAAGCTAAGAAATTTCAATTAAAAGCCTTCCTGAAACATAATTTTATTAATTCTCCTTAGTTATTATGAAATGATATTACTATTTCTAAATAATTAATAAAAAATGGGTATTTTCACTGTTACATTTAATGACTATAATTCTTCCGTTGTTAAAAGTAATTTAGCGAGTTTCAGTACTTGTTGTTTTATTTTTATTAATATTAAACATTTAGTACTGTTACTTAAGAGACTTCAATATAGATTTTGGTAACTTGCTGATTACATTTACGGCTATTCTTTTTTTACATTTGCGTTCCATTTAATTTAATAATATTTTTGGGGAGATTCTTGGATAAATCTTTGTTAGTAAAGTACTTCTATGAAGAGCAAAGTAATGATGATTCACAAAAAGGCTAATATTGATGCCAAAATTAATCTTGCTATGGGTAGTAATTTTCTGCAAGTTTTAGATAAAACTAAATATCTTGGTGTTGTTGTCGACAGTAAACTTTACTGGAAGGTATACTTGAAATACATTTTAGCTAAGATTAACATTCTTACAAATGCATTGAATAGAATTTGCAGTAGCAGTTACGGTATTAAATTCGAAGTTTCAAAATTAATTTATAAACAAGGCATTGTTCCTGTTATTCTTTATGTATCACGAATTTGGGGATACAGTTTGAGAAAAAAATAAACCAAAAGCTTAACAGGAAAATATAAAGAAAACTGCTCTTTAGGATTGCTAGAGGATATAGAACAATCAGTTATGATGCTCACTTCATTCTATCTGGTCTTCCACCTCTTGTTGTTGTGATACTTCATCAAAATGAGGCTTATCGTTATGCTCAAGACTATTTTTCTAACCATCTTGATGGTGACTTGAACTTTTCTTCCCTGCCTCATCCATCTACAAGTACTCCTGCTCTACTTTATGCATTTGATGGCGTTAGGGAAGAAGACTATAATCTAATTTACTTTACAGATTGAAGTAAAGTTAACGAAAAAATAGGTCTTGCATACATATACTTTCAGAGTGGGTTTAAAGTGAGTCATCAAGTATACCGCATTAGTAATTATAGTTCAATTTTCCAAGTGAAGTTACTCTGCATTAATCTTGATGTTAAAGATGCCATAAGCAAGCCTTATCAAAATATTATAATTTGCAATGACTCTATGTCATCCCTACTGGCCCTGCAAGATATAACTCGTTTTGAAAAACTTATTGTGGAACTCCAGACTTTGATAAATATGTGTGATATCAAAAATATTTCCTTCACTTCTTCACTTTCTCTCTCCCACGTCAAGGGTCATCATGGTGTGCATGGAAATGAAAGAGCAGATTTCCTGGCCAAATCATCTTTTTCACTTCCAAATAAACTGGATACCAGCTAACCCAAGTCCTTTTTCAAAACCACTGCCAAAAAGAAGATTATCACAGAATGGAACTCAGGTTTTGTGTCCTCTCCTAATTGTAAGTGGACAAAATCATTTTCTCATCAGTTCCCATTAGAATTAAGAACTACTAGTCCTAGACTGACTTTAAAATTATGCAATTCCTCACTGGCACGGGGATTTCAATAACTATCTTCACCATTTCCACATTAAAAACAATGAGGTGTGCATGTGCAACTCTGGGAGTGACAACCCTTCTCACATTCTTCTTGAATGCCCATCTGTTTTAGAAGAAAGGAACGAGTTTTGTAAAGACTTAAATTACAGGTGGCCTCCGATTTTGGTAGATCTAATAAAGAAAGAGAATTTTGAAATTTTTAAAAAATATTTATCCATGCTCCTTTTTATTTTCATATTTCTTTTTTTTTTCTCTCTGCATTCTCTTATTATTATTATTCTCATCTCATGATTTAGCTGGATTTCTTATGTAATACATTTGTTGTACCTTCGGGCCCTGTGTAGTATTCCTTGGTGCACAGGGAGATATTATTGCTTTCCCAGATAAAAAAGTACTTCTTTGTTGTTTTATTCTAATTACTAATGTATTTTTGTCATTGTTAATTTAACTATTTATGTTTTCTTAGTTTTTTCCATTTAATTTTATGTATTTATTAATATTATTAAAACGTTGCCACATTTTAGCTGTTCTAACAAAAGTGAATTGTTGGCTTGCTTCTAAGGCTTTCTTACAACTGCAGCTTTTGTTCCTTATTATATTATAGAGTTACAAATATATTTATTATCTAAAACAGAAATTCCATCGATATATATAGTAAATTAATTTTTTCGTTTTGTACATTTTTGTATTTGCTTCAACATTTTAGCTTCAGTGGTTCAGTAGTTTCAAACAGTTTTCCGTAAGATTCGCAAATTTTAGTATCACTTGCAGCTAGTATTGTTTGAAAGTGAAATTACTACATATTCTCACTTATTAGATTGTTTGTCTCCTCAGGTTAAGGACTTCCAAGTTAATATATTTCATCCATAGCCCTTCCACTGGTTTGGCTTATTTGTGAAAAGGATTTTGCCAACTCAGGAGTGGGCTTGTCACCCATACATGATTCAAAACTAGGAGGTACTATATGATAAGCGTATAGCCCAATTCCGTTAATAATAAGATGCAGTACCATGCTTGTCTTTACTGCTATTTACTTATAGAGTTTTGATATCAAAATGAACCAACAGCTGCAATATTATATTACTGTAGTTTTTTTATTGACAATACTTCTGATATAATTACTGTTAAGAAATACATACGTATGAATATTAATCACATTAATTTACAATTTTTAAAATAACCTCACATTTCTGAAATGAGAAATATACTATTAGTCAATGAATTTACTTCTTGAAGATGATTAAAAAAATTATTTCCCAAAATAAAATTAATGAAACCATTTGTAGTTTTTCTGTACATCGAATATTAAATGAGATAAAATTGACAAAATAATATTTTGGTTATTCATCTAATATGAAAATGTTTCATCCCTTACCGTTTCACATAACTAATACAAAATTAGACGTATTTTAATATGCATCTTCCTTATATGTGTTGTCTTAATTTATATATAAGTATTTGTAATTATTTAAATTATTTTAACGGAACTATTCTTTCAAGAATTTAAAAAATTGCCATCGCTGAATTATAAAGTTTAGTTTGAGACAGTTTACTTTCATTTAAGAAATTTTTCACTAGTCAATGATTAAAAAAATTTTCAAACTCCTATTGTTAATCAGAAATTATACTTAATTCCTTATAAATCGTTACTCCTTGTAGATAAAAGTTAAAAAAAAATTATAAATTTAAATTATTAGTTGTTATTTTATTCAAAAGTATGCAAAAGAATCCAATAAGCTTTCTTAAGTTTATTGCCAAAAAATCTCACATTGATATTCAACAGTGTGAGTATGTTTTAACTAGTACGTAATTGTAATAGATTATTTTTATTGATATATTAGCATAAACATTTGTACCAACATACTCTTATTTTCATTATGAAACTATATCAACAGCTCCTTGAATCTTTCATGTTTATTTTGTTTTAAAAATATCTCTTTATTATGTTCTATTGGATTAAATGAATATTATCTTGAAGTCTTAATCAAAAATTGTATTTTAAGACATAATATATTATTACTCTTATCACACAATCAAAGTTCTTTCATATATATTTATATTTTATCCATTGCTATATTTCTATATTTTCTTCAGCATGTACAGTGAAAGAACGAAAATTCTTGAAAATAGTTTTATATTTCCAAATATATAAACATGCCATCTCCCAATTCTTTAATTTAAACTATATAGTCTCTGAAATGAATACTAAACTGTTTCTAAAATAATGAACATTTACATGTTCTTAAAATCTTGTTCCGAAAATTGTCGAAGATTTTTTCAGAAAAAAATATTTATAATGATATATTTTCTTTCCTTATAATGGGTTTGAAAATTATTGGGTACTTAATGTCTGGTGTAAAATATATCTTGCTTTTTATACTTCTCTAAGTAAAAGATATGATGTCTATAAAAGAATATAGATGTTTGGGAAAAATTATTTATATACCGTTTTTCTTTACCCTTTGTACTTTTATGGATTTGATAGAGAAGAATTTATGAAAAATGCTTGCCTTATATTTATTTTAAATTTAAAAAAAAATGCTACAACGAAGGAAAAAGTTTTTACACATAAAATTTTAAATTATTATTATAATTTTCTAACTCACGATTAAACATAAAATATATATTTATGCAAATAATATGCAAAATATTGTCAATAATGTTTTGAATAAACGTATTTTAAAAAAATCATGAATAAGTCTTTTGAAACTTCAATTATGAATGAGTGTATTCAAATTATATCTAAGTATAAATTATTAAAAAAATCAATTTTAGGTTGATTTCAGAGCGAAAAATTAAGAAAGTTTTGATAATTTTATCTAATTACATAAACAAAATTATGCACAGCGATTTATTAAGAATTCTAATTTTAAAAATATATGTATATCATTTAAAAAGAGAAGGTGCTTCCAATATTCATCTACAAAAACTAATTGTATCTACATGCATATTTTTGATTATTTATTTTTTTATATACATTTTAATTAATATAAGCTATTATTTAAATCTATAAGATGATAACTATTATCCAGATTGTTATGAGGCAAAAATAGATAGAAGGTAATAACTTTTATCCAGATTGCTCTCTTTCAGGAAGATAAAAGAAAAAAATCAAATTTAAATTGTTAAAAAACAAAATATATATATATAAATATATAAATAACTTTTTTTGTTTCTTTTTTAACAAACTTATTAAGATATTTTGTTTGTCTCACTAAGTGTTTTCCATTATCATTTCTATTGTTTTTTTAATGACTGATCACTTTGAATCTATCTTTTGTTTTATTAAATAACATCGATATATATATATATATATATATATATATATATATATATATATATATATATATATATATATATATATATATATATATATATAATATCACTTTAACTGTATGAAGAAAAATAAAATATATATATATATATATATATATTATTGCAGCCTGAAATATGAAGTATAATAGTTAACTGATTCTCAACGCCATTCATTATTTTTGCAGCATATTTGACATCTGGATTTTATTACTGAATTTATAGTTTTTTTTCCATCACACATGTTCATGATATTTGAATGTATAAGTCATATGTTTACCATACATTTATATGCAAAGGAAAATAATAGTAATAATTTAGATTAACCTTATAATAAAACGTACTTCATTTTTGTCATTATTTCCTATATTTTCATATCTAAAATTTTATTTCACAAAACCATTAATTGCACTACGAACTTATAATTTGAATTGAGAAGAAAAACATTTCATTTTAAAAATATATATAAGCCACATAGATAACAATAGTTTAAATTTAAATTTTTTGTACATCCAAATGTTAAAATTGAAAACATATTAATAAAATATTTTAATTTTTTCATGCTTATATACCATTTTTTATAATTCTGCAGCTGTATTTATAAAAAGAGCTTAATGAGTCTTTTAATATACTAATCACTTAATGAATTAGATGAAAAAAAAAGTTTTTTTACCATTTTTTAAATTCTAGATTAAAAACTTATCACGAAGGTTAACAAGTCTAAATTATCTTTAGTATTAAGCATAAAATCAAATTTTGCTCAATGCCTATTAAATATATCAGTTTTCATTCTCAATGAATATATTATCTGAAAAATTTTGTACCAACATTTAATTTCAATACAAATAAATTATTTCCTATGCAAAACTTAGTTTAAAGAGTATACCAATAAATAGTGATGGTATCATATTTATTTTAATCTTTGGATAAAATTGCATTTATTTGTATAATGAGTGTACATATAAATCTAATTCATATACATTTATATATATACACTCATATAATGAAGAACTTACCAAAATTAATGATAGGATAGTCATCTTTAGTGGTATTTTGTAATTTTCTGTGATTAATCTCTGGCTATATATAAATTTGACCTTTTATCAAAGAATAATCTATTCAGAAGATGATTAAGGCAGCGGATGTTAAAAAATTAAAAAAGAATTACAACAACAAAAATCACACACACACACACACACACACACACACACACACACACACACACACACACACACACACACACACACACACACACACACACACACACACACACACACACACACACATATATATATATATATATATATATCAAAAATATTACTCAATTTATCGCGCAAACTGAAAATAATTAATCAATTTATGACATTTTAATAAAAAATATTACTCAATTTATGACGGAAACTGAAATATAAATTTTAACCTTTTTATGTTTTAAATAATTTCCTGTGAAATATATAATTTCTTTAATTAAAATTGTATATCATAATACTAAAAATTATAATATAATACTAATATAGTTTAAATAAATGTAATGCGTATTTAATAATGAATTATTGAATTTATTTTCTTTTAATCTCTTTTATTCATACTAACCAGTAAAGAGAAATTTGTTTTCGTTACTTGATTCTATCGATTCATCAATTTTGAGTAATTTAAAATAATGACTTTTTTATATAAAAATGAATTAACTTATTGTAGAGTTTATTTTCTCAATCAACAGAAACGCATGGAAATTTAAAGATTGATGTTCAAGTTGCTGCTGGATATATTTTATTCAAACATATGATGAGAGAGGGAGAGAGAAAAATAGATTAGCTAATTCTTGCTGCATTTTGAATTACTTTTTGAAGAACAAATAGGTAGCCTTGTCCTTTATATTTCTAATTTAAAATTGTATAATGTAGAAGCATAGAGAAGTCTTTCATTATTGGCCATAAATTTTCCTTGCCTTCTTATAAAACAGAAATTTCATTTTGCAACATATAATGTGAAATGAAAATATTTTATGCAAAAAAATTATTTTCTGTGTATTAAATTTTAAAAGGTATTTCTATGTAAATAAGTCATCAGTAAGCATTTTGAAATGGTAAGAGAAAGTGTAATTTTTTATTTGCATAGTGACTTGAAATTTCAAATAATATATAGCTATCTATCTATCTATCTATCTATCTATCTATCTATATATATATATATATATATATTTGGAATATATATATATATATTTGATATATATATATATATATATATATATATATATATATATATATATATATATATATATATATATATATATATATATATATATATATATATATATATATATATATATATATATATATATATATATATATATATATATATATATATATATATATATATATATATATATATATATATATATATATATATATATATATACAGATATTGTTCATATCCATTGCATTATTTTTATTTGATTTTCTCAATATTTTTAGCTAAGAATCAACTTCAAGTATTTTTAAATCTAATGATGGTGTGCAGAGGATAAATTTCAATTTTATCTCTCTGTTAATATCTGTTTTCATTGAATTCTTATACTTTCATCACATAATGTATAATAGGTTATAGCAACATTTTACTGTATTAATGTATTCCATTAAATAATTCCTTTGAATGGCAGTTTGGTCAAAAATATAAGCACACATATGTGCTAAAATTACAAATATTATTCCAAAAATCAATTGAACTTAAGAAAATTACATTCACTTTGATTATAATTTATTTACATGTTTTTTATTATTCTTAATTTGAATTTAAGGTTCTTCAAGATACTTAAGAATTAAACTTGTGGGTAGCATATAAGAGCCTATTAAGTATTCAATAAATTTCTTGCATATTTTTTAGTTGAAAGATGCTGAAATTCTTAATTTTTTCTTAAGCTTTATCCTTTTTAATTAATAGTAGAATAATAACAAATAATAAAATTTAACAATGTAATATTAAGCACAAATATTAAATTGAGAATTTTAAAATAACTTTCCGCTTGGAACAGTCCATTGAAGTCTTTGGTATTTTTTAATATTTTATTTCATACATTAATTAGGAAATAAACATAATTTGTAAAATTAAAATTTGTCAAATAACTAATGTTTTTTACATAATAGACTCATTAGAAACATAGAGTGTGAATGAATGCAGAGGTTGCAATCTTTCAGGAGAAATATAAAGTCAACATAGATGATCGAAATCAAATTGCAGTATATGGTAAGTATCGCTTTTTTACAGGAAAATAATGCAATAAAACGCAAGTAAGAAAGAACGCAAGTAATTTGAAATACATATTTTTTATACTTAATTTAGTCAAAAAAGTACACAACTGAAAAGTCTTTGTCAAGTTAACACAATCGGTATTGGTTATAAGACGAATCATCAGGTGCATGCACAGTTATTTCTGTATTAAGATTTTTTCATCAGGTTATCAAAATATTTTAGGATTAAATATTATATTATTGATTAGTTTGCAGGTATACGTGGAACATATGGAATTTTAGATTTCAATGAGTGAGACTCATTGTGATTGTTTTTGCAATGTTACGCCCATTTCAATCTTTCTGCCACGCAGATACCCAGGAATTTGAGTGAAGGCTAGGACATGCTTTCTAATCATATCCAGCACTCGAATTTCTAGTAGAATATGATATCGGTGTACAACTAACATTTACATATGCACTCAAGAGATCCCTATTTTTTCACAACCGTTTTGTTTACCGTTGAAAGTGACATTCACGAGGGAAAGAAAGTTAAATTTACGAAACACAAGTGTAGTTTGAAGAAAACTCACAAGCAACAATTACCCGTTGAAGCATATGCTTATATTGTTAGGTATTTCTAAATATATAATGAGCTCTAAATATTATGAAGATGTAAAGAGCTCTAAATATTAAATACTGAAATTTTATAACATTTATAATAATAGAACAATGCATTTCTTGTAAATTTAAGTAATATAATTATCAGATATTTTGCATACATTAATTTCAACTTAAAAGTAAGGACATTTATCTACTTTGTTAAAATTACCTATACACAATTTAATAATTTTAAAAAATCATAAAATATTTAAAATTAAATAAAAAAACTAAGGAATCTAATTTATTATTTTATTGAAAATTTGATTTTTCTTATAATTTCTTTTAAAATATTTTATAATACCAGAAGAAAATACTTCTAAAATCCATAAAGCGCATATATTGTATCATGAATTCATGACAGTCTAACCTAAAACGTTTAGTTTTAGGATTCTCCGACAAAATGAATATATTTTTTTCAAGATAATTGAATCATCACCATCTTTTTAAATATTTCATAAATCAAGCTTTAAAATTTTTGAGTGATTCTGATGATGATAGTTATAATCTACCATTTATTTGAAAATTATTAAAATACTACTTAAAATTTCATTATTATATAAGTACACACAAAAACAAGTATAGCGTAATCAAAATACACTACAAATTTTAGTTTTTAAAAAAATATAAATTAGCTTGCAAATGTCTTTTTCTATAACACATTGATTGACATAATTTCAAGTATTTCATTTTAGTTTCCAGTACAGCATTTGAGGCATTACAATTTCTTTTAACTAATCTAAAATAAAAAATATATTTTAGGTTTCAAAACAACTGATTAAATTTATTTTGAAGCAAAATTTAATTAGGAATAATATAAGTTACATTTAATTTGCAGTTTATATAACTAGGTGTATTATATTAACAAGAAGTTTAAGTATACAAAATAGTCTTGTATACACTTATTATTTATCACAATATTAATTATTTAGATTATTTTATAAATTGCTAATTCAATATACCTATATTATTTATAAAACTATGTATTGCTCATATTTTAAGCAGTTTTTTCATATAGATATATATATATATATTCATACAAATACATACATAGATAGGTATGTAATTTACATAGATAGATAGGTATGTAAATTAACTATTTTCATCACTTATTAAAATTGAAGGTCTTCTTACTTTATAAATTTTATTTTATTAACTTCTTTTATTTTTAATTAATATCAATTTATTACTGTCATAATTTCCATATTTAAAATTGATTTTTTTACAAGTGAAAATTTAAGACTGTAATACTATTATCGTGTGTTCTTGCTGACAGACATGTGTGATTGATGTAATGATATAAAATGAAATACCAATTAATAATTTTTTATTAAATAAATGCTACATATAAAGTATTTTTCACAAGATTTTCATACTTTTTGTAAGACTTTCTTTGTAAAAATACATTCCTATTTTTTATTTGAGTTATTCTAAGTAATAATCTTAATTTTTATTTTCACGAAAATACATTATGCAAATGGAAAACTATGAGCTGAGTAACTACTGCTAAAATTTCTATGACACTACCTTAAAATATCAAATTTTCTTAAGTTAATTATCTTAAACCACACCAAAAATAAAACAAAATATTAATTTTGCAAATTATGTGACTAAAAATAAACATTTCTTTTAATATATAAGTTAAGCAATCAAATAAATGAAAAAATTTTACTTACAAATAAGTAAATTTATATGAACGATTCCAAAAAAGGAAATAAATATTGGGAACTCCGGATAACGTGATCAGTCAATTAATCACCTAACTACTATTCCGTCAAATCTAACCGTCTGAATTATGTTTGAGTTATTGCAATTGGAGCCCCAAGTGGGCTCTGCAGAATGACAGTTAAGACTAATGAGATACACAACTTCGGCACCATTCGAGTACTGCAAATAGACTTGCGTGGAGGGTGACACGAAATAGAACATATATGTGTCACTAACACCGATTGCTTCTCCTAACGGATCTAATGACATTTTGAGAACTCCCATTCCATGCTAATCGTCGGAAACACTGTGTACCGGGAGATTTGGGAAAATCAAAATTTAATGTCTTGCGAAAATTATAAGTTATATGATATATTTTCATAACTTACATACTTTTTCTCTTATTTTTTAAACAGCTGTATTTTATGCAAGTAAATAAATAAATTTCTTCTTAACTAGTCATTACTCTTAGTAACTAGTTATCAGTAAGTTTTGTCTATGCTCAGCAATTAACTCTATTTACTTATACATACATACATACAAACAAGCATATATATAAATATATATATATATATATATATATATATATATATATATATATATATATATATATATATATATATATATTTGCACTTAATTCTAATTTATTTAATTTACGTTGATATATGAATAAAGACAATATGTCAAAAGATTTGGTCTATATAACATACTTTTTTGCTTCGTATTTATAGCACTCTTTTTCTCTATCTTTAAAAGTCATCCGGGTTATATTGATATACAATCATCATAATATGTTTTCCTACTGTTAATTTGGATATTGGGAGTTCAGTGGCTATAGTATTCTAGTTGATCATCAAAAATAATGCATATTTTAAGAGAAGCGTTTTGAAACTCGTATTTGTATTGAAAGAAGTACTTTGTTTATATATTGCTGTCAACAGCTTATTTACCAAGAAAACATTCTTCCTTAGATGCATTTTGATTGGATTATAAGGGGACATCTAGGTCCCCTTATAACTTGCCTCACCATCATTCATCAATTTTGCATCGGTTCACTCATTAAAGTTCGTAAGCATTTGATGAACTTTGTAGTACATTTATTTAAAGCTTTTTTTGAGAAACTTTCTATTGTCTAAGTCATATTGATCACATACTTTCACATGACAGATACATCTTACAACATATCAAAGAACGACAATTCATTTTTTCCCTCTTAGGTTTCTTATCTTGAAACTGATATTCAACTGCATGAACTTTAATTTATCAAACTATCGTTCACACAGCCATAATGTTAAATAGGGGCAGTAATTATAATAATTACATCTAGTATACCTTCAGTGATTAGAAAGCTCAATATATATATATATATATATATATATATATATATATATGTATATGTATATATATATATATATATATATATATATATATATATATATATATGTATGTATGTATGTATATATACAGAGAGAGAGAGTTACGAACAACATACTAATGCAAGTTAACAAAAAATCAAAATACAAAATATATATCTTTTTAATATAAGACAATCATATCATTTAAGTTTATTTCCGTTTTCTTAAAACTATATATATATATATATATTTATTTATATTTATATATATATATATATATATATATATATAGATATATATATATCTATATATATATATATATATATATAGAGAGAGAGAGAATAATATATATATATATAGAGAGAAATTTGAATATGTCTTATGTTTTTCAAGACTATTCCGTATTTTAAAATTCATGCACGCAATTTAGAAATTTATACATTTAAACACAGTTTCTTCACGTATATAGTACATGAAAGTTCTTAATGAAAACTTTTATTTATGTAAAATAAATCTAATTTAACAATTTCTCTGCCACTTTGAATAACTTCAATGTGATGAGAAAATATTAATTTTTCATATGATTAATAATCGTTATTTTAAAAATGTGAGTAAGTTTTACAATTTTAGTGACACAACTACTGAAATTGCAACCATTCGTTGTGATACAACCTCAAATTACAAACATTTGTTTCTAGATAAATCTAAATGATATTTTTCATAATACTTACGAGAAATAGTGATTGAATTTCCTAGACAACAACTATTTTAAAAAATTTAGCTACGAATATTTTGAACACATCTAGAAATTTATTTTTCGTAACATTCTGACAGACTTCTTACCAGTTTTGGAGATGTTGACTGCTAAATGCGTGATAAGATGGGTGTGGTAATGACGTATCTGTATTTTCATCTATTAAAACTGAATTTAAAGAAGGAGATGAGCAGAAACAGTACTTTTTGGATTTGTTACATATTATCTGACGAAGGATTTAGTTTTTGACAGATCTCTTTTACAGAATAAAACTTTATTTAATATTGGATAATATTAGTGACCTAAACTCCTTGTTGTAACTTGTGCATTATATTATGATAAGAAATATTGATAAAAACATTAAAACCATTTAAAAAGAAAATTCTATTTTAAATTTTAACTACTTTATGGAGCTTTATGTCAAAAATGCATACAATGTGATGGACAAAAACTGAATTGTTGCTTATGTAATACGTTAATCATTTATAAACATCGTATCAAAAACTTGGAAATGAAATAAAATGTTTATTCTAAGAAAATATTTTCTTGCTTATTTCTGAAACAATATCCAAAAATAATTTTTGAATCAGTAATCAAGCTTAAGAGAGTTGAAATAGGAAACAAAATGCATTTTAAATTCTAAAGTGCTGTATCTAACATGATTAAAAATCAAAAATAAAGAAAAAGAAAGATGATTCAATTCTGCTTAAGAAGTTCTCCAAATCTCTTCTACTGCTAGAAATATTATCAGAGGAATATTTTACGAGAAATATAATGCAACCTCATCGGGTGTAAAAAATCATTAATGAGAACTTAAACAGCAAGTGGTGATAGTTAATCAATCAATGAATAAAAAAAATCATAATAATCAATTGTGAATTGGAAAGTAGGTGTAGGAATTTGTATTTATCACTATAGGAATTTGATGAATTATTTCTCTGTTGTATGTTCAAAAGACTCTTATAGGCAAAGTTCACTTATATTTAATATTATTCTGTAAATACTGAAGTTGAAATTTTTAACCCAGACGACATTTTAAGATTCATATAGGAAAATTTCGAAACAATTGAAGTGTAAATTCAATGGATCCTGAAGAGGAATCCATTCGCCTTTATTTCTGATTTTCGGAACGTGTTTGCAGAAAACTTATTTTTGAACCCAAAATAAATTAGTAGTAGTTTAAATGAAAAGTTTTTACACTTATGTTAAAAGATGTTGTAACATAGGCATTAAATTCTAAGCTATTTCTGATGTGCAGGCAAATTATTTGGTAAACAATATTTTATTTCAAGAAAAATAAAAAAGGGCATCTAAAGAAACGTAGGGGAATATTATTACAAAATAAAAAAATCCTCAAAAAAGCCAATTAATTAATTTCTCTAATTGTAAAAAAATGATTGAAAAATGGCAGAATAATCTATATTCATACACTAAATATTTCAAGGGAAAAATCATCGGGTATCTTCAAAAAACCACAGCTGCTTCTATCTTTGCTCGAATGTTAAATGAGAACATGAAAATAACATTCAATTAATATAAAGTTGGAAACTATAAGATCGTAAAATTAAACCATTCATGGAATTTTAGATCGGATGATCTACAAATAATCATCAAAGTGTCATGCAACTATTAGTCTCAAACTAGGTATCTTGAGGTAAATTAAACATTATTCAACTTTTTACGATAAAAGTATGAATATTATATATATATATATGTATATATATATATAATATATATATATATATATATATATACATATATATATATATATATATATATATATATATATATATATATATATATATATATATATATATATATATATATATATATATATATATATATATATATATATATATATATATATATATATATATATATATATATATATATATATATATATATATATATATATATATATATATATATATATATATATATATATATATATATATATATATATATATATATATAATTTATATATATATATAATTTATATATATATAAGGGAACAACTGAATATCATAAACATTTTAGTGGTACCATGAGAAGCATAGAAAAACTCTGAAAAACACACAATTCGCTATTTACATGCCATTTTAGAATTCCTTTTTATTGATATCAGCAACAAAAATTTTAGATCTCATGTTTTATCAGATAACTTGTAACATTTTATTTTATGAATAATGAAAGATCAAAATTAATTTTGTTTGATTATGCAATCCATAATTGTAAAGTGCATATTATGGGGAAATGACATATTTAATACTTTAAATAACGTATCTATAACCAGTTTATTTATTCTTAACAAAATGCATTGTTTTTCTTGTAGCTTTTGTGTCACTTTGTGATGGTTCCCAAATACTCAATTTTGTAATGCAATAGAGATATTATGAGTATAAAAGAAAGACATTATTGTCACTTGAAACACGTTCAAATTTATATTTATGACTGCCACATATACTGATAGTGAATATTATTGGCCTCACTGGACCACTGTATCAAAAGTTCCAACTAAATAAATAATTATGGTGCACTGTCATATTTTCTTTAGCAAAATCTGCAGCCGTATCTTCATCTGTAGCATCTAATGTTGAAAAATACTAATAAGATTAAAGCTTATTTTAGCTGTACACAGAATCTTTATGATTTCAATAGGATGTGTAACCTAAAAAAATATTATATTTTATTAAATGGTTATACAGTGTTATATTGGTTATATTATGAATTGTTTTCAGTTTAAAAGTCATTAAATATGAAAGCATTTCATACAGTACTTAAACATTGCATTTACTCAATTTTCAGAGAATTATTTCCTTCATAAATGATATTTATTAATGAATTCCTTCAATAATAAGTGATATTTATAGAGATATTAATATTTTAGTAATATTAAAATGTAACTCTTTTAATTTTATGGATTTATATATAAATTTTTTCATCAGGAAATCTAAGAAAAATATTAAGGAACATAAGAAGGGAATTTGTGTTACATGAATGAAAAATAAATTTAATGAAATATAATAACTGAATTATTTAAAAAATACAATTACTTTTTTAAATGGCATTTCAATCATAATATACTAAGTAGAAATAAGCAAAAATTTTAAAAAAATGATAAATATAGAATTGTATGTTTTATAAATAAATAAAATTTTTATAAATTAAAAAAAAATATGTTTTCTGACTTATGCATTAAAAGTCTTTGTCAGTAAACTAACATTGAGATAAATATAACTATACTATAAAAACTAAAATATTGACAACAGCTCTCATTTTGATAATAATTGATTTTTAATTATTTGTCTAGTGACCGGTTTTCTCCATTATGCTTATCATTCTTAGAATAAGAACAAAGAGACTATTTCTAAGACTTAATTGAAATTTTCCATAAAATGTCATTGATTTTCTTCTTTTGTGCCCCATGCTCCCTGAGATACACATGCTACAATAGTTACAATTGAAAGGCATTTTTTGCAAATGTCAAAATGAAAAAACGTCCTCATACATAAATGCAAATGCATGTTACTTTCAAACAGCGAATGACGCGAAACAGTTCTCGTGGGCTTTCAATTCATTAATATGAATAGGAAAGGTAAACTGTTTCAAGAGTTTTTTCATGTTATTTCGGTTGAAGCATCTAAATAGAGCGTTTTAATATTTTTCAAAAAAATTTAAATAAATGGGTTAGAATAAATTTATGTTTTTCATTATTACGAATAATTTTTTCAGTGTTTTATAAATTAACAGATATTTTAAATTAACTTCCTGAAATGTTGTGCAATAATAAGCTTGGTAATTGATTCCTTTATTTTGCATTGTTTTAATTTCCCTTAATTTTTAAGTATCAAGAACACTGAAGAAATTATATCTTGAAAACATTCAGCATACGTAAATACAATTTTGACATTTTAATATATATATGAGAACATATTTTAGGAATTAGGAACTAACCCTAACCAGAAACTTTAAGATCAGTTTTAAAAAGGAAGAATTTTAAGATTTTTTTTGTTTGTCTGTTTATCGCTCAATTGTCATTTTTTGCACACGAGGGCTAATTACACTGGGACCTACGGTTTAAAGTGGATTCCGAACCACTACAAACAGCAATGCCCAAGGTGGGATTCAAACTCATGAACTGTTGAAGAATTTTAAGTGTCAAGTTAATAATAACAATGAGTACAGTTATAATAATTTAACATTTAGGTATGAATTCATAATTTTCTCTTATTTAATTTAAAAAAATTATAATAAGAAAAAAATTCAGAAAATGAATCAATTCAATTAAAATGTAAAAAAATTTCATTTAGCAATTTTAATAGAAATATTTTAATTTGTCAAATGTTTTATGAACTATCATGCTATGCAAATTTTTTAATAATGTAAAAAGTTTAGTCTTTTTTTTTTTTTTTTTTTTTTTTGAATTTTTCTATGGAAAATATATATGAGGTAAGAAAGACAGTTCTGGCCGTTTTTATGTTGCCATTGAATTAAGTGAGAGTAAGTAGACAAATTAATGTATGGCGTGATTGGAAATCCACTCAGTCTATATAAAAGCAGGTAAATTACGTTCATTCTTCAGTCTACTCGTACAACCCCAAAAAGAAATGGATTTGTCAAAGGAGCTCGTTTCCTTTATTTGCTTTCCGGTTTTAAATTCATCAGTTAATACATCAAGTCATTGAATATGTCAAGCATTTAGAGGTAGTGCTTTGAATGAACATGTGGCAAGGCATTATTTTCACAAATTCAGGTTGGGAGATTTTTCCCTCTGTGATGAAGCTAAACACTGGTGAACTAGTCATCAAATGGTTCTGTATGAGCTGCTAAGAACAGGCCCAACGATTACTGTGGATTTGTACTAGCAGCATTTGGAACTCACGCCAAGCACCTGCTGACTTCCTTAAGTCTCAAATCTTCAAATTTTTCCGCAAATGGATTGCACAATTGGAAACATGTTGGCAGAAAGTGCTAGCTGTCGACGGTAGTTACTTCAAGAATTAACAATATGCTGCATATTTTATAGATAATGCTCTTTTGTGAGTCAATAAAAATGGAAATAGCTTTCTCGTTTACATTGTAGAAATTTTGAATAAACTATTTCATCAGAACTTCATTTTTATATCAACAAGATCTTAATGAGTTTATAACAATTTAAATTTGTCTAAACATTTGATGGAGATTTTAAGTTCCAGGCTCATAGGCTGGAATCTACTTAAAGAAGACGTACAGATATGCGTTTATCCTTTTAGACATAGTGATTTCAAAAATTACTTTCTAAAAGAGACAATATTTTTTGTAATAATTTTTTTTATCAGTAATGGAGTTTCTTGGATATAAACCCCCGCCACATGAGAGATGATTACTCATATACTCAATGAAAGTTTGCTTAAGGACCGTACTGCTTAATAATTCAGGAATGAATTAATATCAGTGTATACTGCTCATGTCAAAGAATGAAAAGAAATTGGAAAATAGAAAACTATGGGGAAGAAAAATTCTACACTAAATATAATTGGAATTGTGGCTTAAAATAATAGATTTATTATTAATTTTGTTATTTAGATGCACAGAATTTTGTTGTTTTTTACATGAATGGGACAAAAATGATAGGAGCTTTCATTACATAAAGAACAGTGGCCCTAAAGTTGAATATCTTACTCTAGGACATAAAAATAAATGTAACATATTCCTGAAGTGACTCCTGAAGAGGTAATTTACCTCTTAATACACATAAAACTTGATTGCGGAAAAAAATATTGCAAACGTTCTGCTGTATTTATGTATCTAAATTTTAAATTTTTAAAGATGCAAAATTTAAGGAATGCATATTTATATAACCAAAAATCAATAATAAAGCATGATAAATAGTTTGTCTAACTGCTGAAGAATGGGAAAAATAGAGTTAAAATCATTTAAGAAATTGTTGTGGATATCTTACCAAAAACAAAAAAGAAAACTATAGAAATAGTGTGTGTGATTTTGCTTCATAAAAGGAATGAGCTGTAATATTCCCTTAAAAACTGATTTTTCTGCACAAATTTAGAATTTTCTCCAGAAAATCTGATGAGCTTGGTAAGCATTACCTTATCAGCTTAAAAAGATATCGAGACGCAAATGTATTTCCAGTATGCTGACCCACTACTGCTAAACTATAAAGAAGGTCACTAGAGTAATGGAAAATATAGCAGAAAATAAAAATTAATATTTTTAGTAAAATAGATATAACTGAATATTTATCATTGCTTCCCATATGTCAGTACCTTTAAGAACTTTATAATTGTGTAAAAACAATTCTTGTCTGTAGAGAAAATCTGAGTAGACATTTGGTGTCTGCTGCGAAATGTTATTTAAACAGATCCGTTTTAATTATTCACTGTAATTTTTTTATTGACAACTATTAAAAATAGATAAAACTTTGGTCAAGGATTTTTGATCTGTAGACCAAAATTATAGAAAATTACGAAACATATTAGAAATATATTTTAATTCCTTTAACAGATTTTCTTTTTGATAAAAAAGCTGATTAATTAATTTGAATTATATAAGTTATATGTGAAATTCTAAATCGTAACTTTTAAAATAATCATCATCAATTATTTGACGATAAATTTTAAGCTAAATCGATGAAGTCATTATGCAGCATAGTTTTCAGTTAATCCTTCTTTGTTCAAAATTGCTCGAAATATTATGAGATGCAAAATTCCTTTCTTTTATTTTTCTTTAAATGACTGAATAACAATTTACTAAATTGAAATAAAAAATATTGAACCTTTTTATTAATAGAACTGTCTCATTTAAATTGAAAAGATGTTAAAAAATATGCATAATAATTTTATGAATACTGACAACACAATATTATGTATATTGACAAGAAATGGACTTATCAAGAAATGGACATACTATTGAGAAATTTATTCGCATAGTTTACTGAACTTTAAATTTGAAATTTGTGAATTTTTAGGTGTGTGCATTAACAAATTAGGTTTGTTAAGTTACCATCTTTATTACTACATAAGTATAGCTATCTCTTTTATAAATGCTCTTATATTTTAGAAGAATTTTCTTTTTTTTATCCATTTTATTCTAATTTTTTTATCCTTCCTTATAAATATGTATTCTAAAAATATTTCCGCCTTAGCATTTATTTATTCAAAATAGTTCAGCTAGAATTCTTAGTCAGTTTATTCATTTTAAAAATAAATTAATTTTGTTCTGATCTTATAAAGACAAAATAGAATGCAATGTTTACTATTTTTGCTCATTTTTAAGTGAGTAATAATGGTGGAAAAACAATATCTTTCATTAGGTTATGGCGCAGTTTTTTGACATGGAAAAGTTACACTTTTATGCTTTCTTCCGAGAATCACTTAAAATAAATTCAGATAAAATTGCAGGAATAACATACGCTTAACACGCAAGAAATTAGTACAAATATTTCCATATATAAAACATTATATTCATGTTGCAGAAAATTTTATTTTTAAAGCATTTAATCCTTCATAAATATGTTTTTAACTTAAAGATAAATATTTGTTTATATTTCAGAAAACTGAATAATTTTTTTTAATGATTTTATTAAAAAATTGCTTTATTTGTATAGTTTAAATGATATTTGTTAATTTTTTTGTATGTGTAAACATTTAATCATTTATACTGTTTTAACACACATTGCCAATAATATATGTATTAAAATCAAAAAAAATAATAAGGATTCTTGACAGGGCTATCAAATCATTATGATTTGTACTATTAGAATCATCAAAAATTTTTTCAATCAAACTGAAATTAAGTATATTAAACGGAATTTCATAGCAATGTAAGTATTTTAAAGACTTTAAGCAAAATATTATTTTCTTACCTTTTTCGGCGACACAGCCTTTGACAAGTGAAGGCTGTCCTAGATGAAGTGTAAGCTTTCATCATCTTGCTATTAACTTCCGTCTTCCCCTGATCATTTAGACGAATTTTTCAATACTGTTTAACTTTATATACTGGGGTTTTTGTCGTCATCTGGCTCTGAGAATTTTTTTTTTTGGTTGGATTGCTGTTGTCAATCTATAGAAGTGGCTTAGCTTTGATGACATGTACAATAAAAGGTTCCTTACAGAATATCTTGCAGATCTCGAAATTATATGGCATGTTTAAAATAATCATAATTTTCAAAATTTTGATTAGATGTTTAATCCTATATTTCCTGCAACAATTTTGATGTTCTTTTAATAATAAATCTTTGTAAATGTTTTCAGTTTATCATAAAATATAATAGAATGTTTTCCATTACTAAATTAAATTTCCTGAAAAGCCCCTAAAATTCTACTAGTTTCAAAGTAAGATATGAAATACATGAATGGAATTCAAATTATTAAACACAACTACCAAATTTGAGGTTATTTTTAAATGTTTTTAAAAGTTTGTGATAAAAAAAACGCATAATCTTTGAAAAAATTTTTGTTCTTTAGTGTTTTAAGAATAATTTACAAAAATTAGTTAATGTCAGTTTACGAAGAGATAAAAATATAAGCATCAATAAATTATTGATCTTGTATGTAACTAACTCAAATAATTAGCAATTTACATTATTCGTCACTAAAATTAATTAAAAATTTATTTTGTCCATTCATATTTGTAAAGTATTTTGGAGAAAATTGCACGTTTTAGAACCTTGGAAAAATATTGATCCTAATTTATTTATCTCATTATATGATATTAGATATTCTTGATATATCTGTCTTTTCTTTCAAATACTTGAATAATTAGAAGAAGAATACAAGTTTATATGTATGAAAATCCTAATGACATCAAAGGAAATACATGAATAAACAGCTTATTAGACTTTTCATAAAATTCATTTTTTATTTTTCCCTTGGACACAAGCGACTTAAACAAAATATTTCTAAAGGAAAAAAATGCATAATGCATTTAAAAGTATTTATGAGTCTAAATTTTAGAAAGATGTGTTTGAACTTAATAATTTTGATTTGTGTATCAAATAACTAGCTATTTCATCATATCATCTAATGTATAATACTTTATAATTCTAATCACATGTTACTTGTAATTAAATCAGTAATTGAAATGCTCTTAAGTTATAAGTTTTAAAATAAAACTGGCAATATAAAAAAGTAAGATGCCAAATATTAATGAAGATTTAAAAAATTTGCCCCAATATAATAGTCGAAAAATATTTTTCGCTGCATCAAAATTAGAGAATATGGGTGCATGAAATCTGTTTTATATTTCGTTGTAAGTTAATATAAAAAACACTATTATTTTTGCGCGTACTAGAGTACATTTCCTAGTCACAATATTACTAAAAATAGGCGTAATTATATAAAATGCCATTTTTTACTCTAAATTTCCTTTCCTGAACACCATCAGTTTATATAAATTTTGAAATCTTGTTTGGTTTTATCAAAATCTTATCTTTTACTTTTGTGAGAGCTGGTGATTTTGAGAATTTAACAAATGCGTTTTTTCGTGTCATGTATGATGATGAATGCATTATATATCAAGTCAAGAAATATGATCATGAAACTCTTAAAAGAGATCAAATGATATTCCAAGAATGTAAATTTACGCAGTTCACATGATCACCAGATCTAACTCTGGTAGAATTTTATTTTTCAGAGAACCTAGAGTTTTTTGTACACCAGAGCTCTTCATGCTATTTGGTGTGTAAAATTTAATAGGTAATAAGACAGTAAAAGAACAAAATGATAAATGATCGGTGAAGTTGTTACCAACATACTACTATATGATGAAATGCTCAACTGTAGTTGGCGTAGTGACACAACTCATTTACTTGATTTTTTCATCTTGCTCTCATTTGTTTACAATTTTATTTAAAATATAGTAGATATTTTTATATTATTGTCTCTTTTAATAGTGCCCTTTGTGTTTCTTGGAAAACATTTTTTACTTATATCCAATCCCTGTGATTCGTAAGCACACTTTATCAGAAATTTCTTTTTAATGAAAAGAATTATAGCTTTTTCTATCATATTTTCACAAACTATATAATTTTTTACACATATTAAACAATTGTATACCGCTTCTTATATTATCATATTGTTATACTATTATATAAAAAAATGTCATTTTTTTATTTCGAATAAATTAAATGATAAATTGTTCAAAGATGGGGAGAAAATTTAATGAGGTTTCCAATAACTTTATTTTTTGGAAATATTTTTAATTATATTTCCAAAAAATAAAGTATAAAAAAATTAACTCCTTTGCAAAAATCAGATAAATGAGATACACAACTACTCAAAATGTTAATATGTTTTAATAAAATAAATATATTGTACTTAATAAAAATCTGTATTTCTCCAAACAACTTAAGCATAAGAATTAAATGTCAAAAGACGCTGATAGATTTTTTTATCTATTATGAACCAATTTATTAAGAACTTATTTTTCTTGATTTTTAAAAGTTACTAGTACAAATAATTCTTTTCAAAATTTATAGTTTAACATGCGTGTAATAATCTTTACGTTATCACATTTCATTTATCTTGTAACCGGCTCAATTTCTTATTACTGTTATCAAAATGTAGGAAATGAAAACTATTTTTGAATGCAACAGATAACTTGAAAGGGATTAAAACAAAATTACTCATCCTGTAATTACTGTTAACACTTAAAGAATAATTAACCATATCACTTTTTTCTCCGTTTCAATAATCATGTTTTTCATCACGTTTTAAAATCTGTATACATTGCTATAAAAATCATGGATATATTTTCTTTATTTATACTATACTCAACTTTAATATCAAATTTTTACTATCAAATGTTAACGTTAATACCAAATTATAAAAAAGCGTAATTTTTAAAAAATGTTAAATTAAAAAAAAAATTAAAAATGTAAGTCCAAAATTTTACATTCTTTGATAAAACATTTTAAAGATTAAAAAATTTTAATGAAATCTATATTACAATTTATTGTGCAATTTAAATGTGTCATTAATGAAACTTGTATCCATACTTACCTTTATACACTTAACTGGATAGGAAAGCAATTTATATAGTATTATTATTATGGAAATGATTCATTAAGTATTAATATTAGAATTCCAAATTTATGTTTCTAATAATTTGGTAAACACAATATTTTATTTCTTTGAGACATTTGTTATCTATTATGAAAAAATATTTGGTTTTACAATATTTTTGAATATTTATTTATATTATTTCATTATTAAATTTCAAAATTGTTTCATTCAGTTATTATTCAGTATCTTTCAATATTAAAATTTAAATAATCGTGATAAAGTCTTATAAATATGTAGAATTTTCAGTCACAAAATATTTGCATAAAAGTAGTAATTGTTTCGCTTTCAATTAAAAAACTCTCATTTGAAACATAATAAATATTAAAGATAATATATTATTTAATCTATATTTTTTAAATCAAATTATATTTTCATTTAAAAAAAACTGATATTGAGACAAGTGTACTGTATTATTTTTGTTTCTTTTTCTTGTACTTCCGACATGACATTTATGGCTTTACATAATATTATAACTTCTTAATTATAGTTTTATATAAATATTACTAAGCATTTTAATTGACCATTGTTTGTCCGTTTAATTTTATGAAGTCCATTTTAAATTTCAATCAAATAAATATTTAGTATCGTAATAAAATTCTAATAAAATTATCAAAAATATCTATAAAATTGTTAGATTGCAAAACTTTACACATTTATTAACATAATCCTTAAATAACATTGCAGTGATACAGTATTTAAATAATATTCATATAAACATTTGTTTTTAATTCATTAAATTTTCAGTTTTATACATCATTTATTATATATCTAATCAGCATTTCAAAATCTGATGGTTACTCATAAGAATTGTTAGGCTAATTATTAAATTATTGTTAGTAAATGAAATCATAAAATAAAATTGCTTATTTTTCAAAATACATTCTCAATTGATAAACAAAAAAACTTTTAATAGTTCATTAAAGTTAAGATAACTTTATGAAAAATATTCTATAAAACATATTTCGGAAGCTGACATAGGGAAAATAAGATAATAGCAATGCTATTGAAAATAGAAATATTTATATGGTGATACATTAAAATATTAAACTTTGTTGTAAATAAATTAATTGGCACTGTAAACAGAAGTCAATATATTTGCATGATAAACATAAGAATTGTTTGTTGAATATTTTTTTATTTGTTACTTGCAATTACATTTTACATACATTTCTTTATTAACGAATTAAAAGTAATTCTTTCCATACTATAAATATAAAATTCTCATCAATTAAACACCTAAATTACATTATTTTACTTACTATTTGATTTTATTAATATTATCCAATAACTATTCTCTTATTATATTTGTGTTATATTATTGCATTTTTAGAACTCATATAAAGTTTTAAAATAATGAATATGTTAAAAAATAAATATTTATAAATGAACTTGTTAAAACATTTACTACTTCCTAATAATTAATAATGTATTATATAAATTTTAATAAAAATAAATATTTCCATATAATATTTGATTTACACATAAACGTAATCTTCTACAATTCCATAGTTTAGAAACGAAAAGTGATAAAGTTCTGAGAAAAATGCATTGAAATAGAACTTTCAAATTTCATATTTATTCAGATCATTATAATTAAGATAAATATGCATCATTTTATAATACACATGGGAATTCTTTATTCATATCCTTTTAAATCACATACTTAAATCCTCAAAAGTCAAATTCTCCTTTAAGTTAAATGTCAACTAGCTATGAATTAAATTCTAATTCTAATATTCTGTGAATTGAAACGAAAAAAAGAAATGTGTTCTAGGAATATATCTATTATTTTAAATTAATAATAATCATTTTCCCTATAAAATTTGAGATCACTATGAAAAAAAAAAAAAAAACTCTAGACGAAAAAAAAATCTTTCCTTCTCAGAACTTTTATTCTGATTAAATTATATTTGAAACCATACGATATTATAACCAAATTTATAAAATTTCTGGAAAGTAAAACTTATATCTAAGAAAAGTAAATCTTTCATCATTATGTTTAGGAAAAATTATTCTTTTCAGAATCTGCATTCAGGATTTTTAAAATTACAACGATTTAAGAAATCTTATTTAATAATTAAAATATTTTAGAATATCATATGAAGTTATTAGTTTCTTAAAACATTTAGATGGGTGAAAAAACTAAAAATTTTACACTGACGTTAAGCAATTCAATTGAAATATATATTTGTTCATGATATATACATAGTCATACACATTAATTGAGATGCTTAAATTTCCAAACATATTTTATCATTATCAAAATTTTTGTATTTGGAGGATTGAAATCATCAGGAATGTATACTTTTCTTAAGATAGAAAATAACGCAATGACTTTAAAAGAATAAAGAACAAAAAGATTAAAATATCTCTTTAAATATAGAAATACCTTTTATAAGTTAAAAATATAATTCTAGACGAAAGTGATAATAAACACGATATAAAGTAAAAATTCTCAAGTAAAGCAACAAAGGAAGGAACTTTACTATTTTATACTATAAAAAAGATAGTCATAAGCAACTTTTTTCCAGTTGGAAGACATGTATAATGATTTCAGATTCAAATTTCATTTTACATCCTCTGCTATGTAATTAGACATGAATGATACCATTGTGATGAAAATAAGATATACAAGAAACTTAATATCAGTTCATTGCTGAATTTAGACTTGATGTTGACAACATTAAAAGAAACAAAGCTGAGTTGTAGATTCATTGTGATGAGAAGTCTTGATTTCCAAGTATACAATCTGTGATAATACAAGCGTCATCTAGTTATTAGAAAAAACACGGATTGTCTTACAAACAATCCAGTTTCTTGACTCAGTGTTCTGGATGATTCTGCCCGATACATTATACCATATGAACCATATGTTTGGCTTTTTGTCTGTTAGGGAATTTTGTTGCAGAGATCAGGTTCAAAGCTCCGTATAAATATTTTGAATGCATTTATTATATATTCTGAGATTATAATAGGATCTAAATAGACAACGAAATCAGTGATTGACATAAAATGCAATCAGTAAAGACATAAAAACTGAAATCATATTTAGATGAAATTTGTCTCTTCAACGAACGCAAATATAACTATTTTCCTTTCTTACACAAGTATCAACAGCTTTCCATCAAGTAACGATATTCAAATGTTTTTTTTTGTGTCTGAGAAGCTTGCTGTGACAATGAATGTGCTAAGAAAGAAGAATGTTTTCGTTGCTTTCTGTTTAATATGAATGGTTTGAAAACTCATGATTTTCACATCATAATATGTGTTTCTTATCAAATGAATTTTACTAGGTTATTGTGCCATTTTCTGGGTGAAGTAATTTTAATTTAAAAAATTGTAGGTGTGTGTGTTGAATATACATTACTGGAGTCTGCTCGTCAAGTTAATGATCAGTAATTTTGATTGATTAATTTTCAACAACCAATTTTTTTTTACTATTTAACTATAATATGCAGTTTAAAATTAAAACATTCTTAAAAATCGATATTACTCACAAACATTATATGCATTTTTCTGATATTAGATAAATATATATTCTCGTCTCATGAGAAATTTTAATTTCCTAAAGTCTTAAATTACATTTACAGTATGTTATCTGATTAAACACAATAGATGGGTAAAAAAGTACATTACAAATTGAATTTATTAATAAACTCTTACATACACACTTTCTCTCTCACTCTCTTGCCTTCTTATTGACTTAAGACAGCGTTTCTCAACCTTCCAATTTTCATGGCCCAGTTTTCAATAATAATTTTCATCATACCACCCTCCCGGTTGTATAGAATAATAATGTATTTTGAGTATTTTGGCGCTTAACCTATACTACCACCTTATTTTTAAACTTTACAAATTAACAAGCAAATTAACAAGGGAATTTATACTGAAATTTATTGACATTTTGAAACACCAATCCTCAGTATTGACAAAATAGGAATCCTGTGCCTTTTCATCACTCTCGCGTCCCGCCATGTCAGGCATTCTCACGATTTCCCGAGAAGTTTCTATTTGTCTGGAATATTCTGGGATGTCTGCGTGACCGTCTGTATGGCTACCTGTAATGCTTGTAAAAATCAGTGGTGATTAGCAGTGTAACGTCGTCAGCTTAAAAGTTAAACTAGGAGCGTGCACAGATGTAAAAAAAAAATTTTCTCATTGGAAGAAGGAGAAAGTTCGATAACTCCAACTTCAATACCAGACAGTCTCATTCGAGTCTATCCTTCTACCACTATTTCATCTGTTCTGAATGAGTATGTTATATATAGTTTCATGTAATTGCAATTCACTGTATTAAATGTTCACAGCTGCTGGTTTATGCACAATTATAAATAAATTTTTATGTGGGAGTAAGAGAGCATTAGGTGATAGAAAAACATTAACATGTAAACAGACGAGCATGGTTCCTAAAATGAAATTAAGATGATATTCTCTAGAGTACTTAAATTTTGGGTTCACTAGTACTGAGGTAAATGAAGAAGAAAGATATATATGTATCACTTGCTCAACAATGTTGACGGCAGACAGCAAGAAATCTACTAAACTTAAGCGATATTTGGAAACGCTTCATAGTGAGTACGTCAACAACCCTAAATAATTCTACAAATTAAAATTAAAATCATATGAAAATCAAAAAACTTTGTGAATGAGAAAACTTTAATCGCCCTTACAAAGTTTGGTAGGAAATAGGCAGATATAAAAAAGCGTCACACCATTGATGAAGAGTTTATTCTACCAGCAGAAATTGAGACTGTAAAAATTAAATTAGAAGATAACTTTTCAAAATAATTGCAAACTATACCTCCTTCACAAATGATATTGTTGCCCATCGAATTGGTAATATAGGTGAAGATGTAAAGTGTCAACGTTTTTCGAAATTTCGGGACAAATTGTTTTCATTGCATATTGATGAGACAATAGGTAGAAAAATATGCTCAATTCATTGCCTATGTTAGATTTTGTGATGATTTGTCAGCAATAGAATAATTACTTTTTTGAAAAGCATTAGACTTCAAAGCAACGTCACTCGCATTATCTGTTATATTAAATGATTTTATTAGACGAGGCAAACATTGAATGGAAAAATTACTTTGGAATATACTCTGATGGTGCTTGTTCTATGTCCGGAAGATTCCAAAGTATACAAGCACTTGTGAAACAAAAACAATAGCTAATAAATTTAAACTACACTTGGAGATTCATCATAGTGAGTACGTAAACAAACCCAGGGAATTCTTCGAATTAAAATTAAAATCATATGAAAAGAAAAAAATGATTGTTCAAAAAAACTTTGTCTTTGAATGAAAAAAGCTTTAATCGCCTTTTGCAAAGTTTAGTACAAAATAGCCAGATGTAAAAAGCCTCATACCATTAGTGAAGAGCTTATTTTATCAGCCGCAATTGAGATAGTAGAAATTATGTTTGGAGATAACTTTTCAAAACAATTGCAGTCTATACATCTTTAAAATGATACTGTTGCCCGTTAAATATATGATATAGCTAAAGATGTAGAGTGTCAGCTTTTGTCGAAGCTGCGTGACAAATTGTTTTCAATACAAATCGATGAGGCAACACATAGTAATAAAGGTGCTCATTTTATTGGATATGTTGGATTTTGCTATGCTGTATCAGAAGTAGAAGAATTACATTTCTTTAACCAATAGTTAAATACAATATTGGTTCTGCAAACCAATAGAAATCAAATCAACAGCACTCGCATTATTTACTATCTTGCATGATTTTATGAACGAGACAAACATAGAATGTGAAAATTGCGTCGGAAAATGCACCGATGGTGCTCGTTCTATGTCCGGAAGATTCCAAAGTATTCAAGCACTTGTGAAACAAAAATCGCCACTGTGCATCTGGAAACATTCCATTATCCACAGAGAAGCTCTAGCTTTAATGAGTCTTGGTTTGAATATTGTGTTAACTACGGTTGTAACCATAGTAAATTATATAAAAATGAGACCCCTGAAATTAATAATCGCTTCCGCAATTTGTAAATACATGAGTGAGGTACATTCAGTGTTACTATTTTATTTCGAGGCAAGATGATTTTCACGAAGGAAATTTTTTCAACGTGTTTATGAGTTAAAAGAAGAAATCGCCGTTTTCCTAGGAGAGAAAAATAGACCGGAAGCTGAGAATTTTCACGCTAGTTTATTTGTGATGACATTGAGCTACTTGGTCAACATATTCGAGAAATTAGATAACTTGTGTCACAACTCCAAAGAGCAAATACTTATATATTGGATACGAGTGATAAAGTTAATGCTTTTTGTAGAAAATCGGAACTGTGGAGTAGAATTTTAAAGCAAGAAAACTTGACAATACATGAAAATATTTATGATTGTATTAAAACTTACGAGGCTGATGAACAGCATGTAAATGTTGTTTTTGTAACCAGTGAAAATCATTTTGCAATAATGGCAAAGAGTTTTCTAAAGTACTTTCTTGCTGTAGACAAACTGATATCTAATTACAAGTGGGTTAGGGATCCATTTCGAAATAATCCCGATGGACTAACAATTGAAGGGAGAGAAACCTTCATAGACTTTAAGAGGCAAGCGGAGAAACCAAAAGACAATTTAGTAATAACTCACTAGTTGAATTTTGGGCACGAAATGATGATGAGTTTTCTGCACTAAAAACAAAGACATTTCGCATTCCACTACCATTTTAAACAGCCAACATTTGTGAAACAGCATTTTCTGTAGCGGCTTCTTTGAAGACAAAATATAGATCTCCGCTAAATGTAGAAATCCTGAGAGTGTCTATTTTTAAAATTAATCACTACTTCGAAAAATTTTGCTCTGCAAGATAGGCCTACTAATTATTAAGTGCTGAAGTGGGGAAGTCACTAATAATTATGAAATTTGTTTTTAATTTAGTTAGTTATTTTAATTTGATAATGTAATTATTAAACATGACAAAATGTACTTTGTTTTGTATATGTTGTGTGCTTTCCTTTCAGTCACTTAATCAATTTTTTAAACAACATTTTCTCTTGGATGCTCTTGTGTCCCTCCATTAGTTTTCTCACGACCATTCAGGAGTTGCGCCCCACAGGTTGAGAATCGCTGACTTAAGGTAAATCTTAAAAATAATTTGAAATTAATTTGTTACAAAATTAAGAATAATTATTATGATTAAAAATTCAAAATTTATAATGAAAAATTCAAATCTCTCTTAGAAATTTAATATAATTTCTTAAGTTTCAATGAATCTGGGTTTAAATTTATACCTCAATCATAATAAATTGCAATGAATTCACTGTATAATATATAAAAGAAAATCATTCCTTCAATTAATAATATACTTTAAAGGATATAATCATAATGATAATGAACTTCTCTAGCATATAAACATCATTTTTCAGTTATTATATGGTATGCTTGATATTTTTCATAGAAATGATTTCGTAGGCAATTTCTCTTAAATATTTCATGCAGAAAAATTTATAATTAGTTTCAAATTAGAAAAAAGTTTTATATTAGTAACAATGCTTAGCAAATATTTTTGAATTTTACGTTTATTATCAGTAATTTAATAAGTGGAGATAATGTAATTACTTACTTTTATTTTTTTAATTATTTTTAATATACTATGTATAATTTTTATTTATTTCTAAAATTTACTAAGACACTTTTATATTTTATGGTCTTACAATTTCATCCAAACACTGCACAAGTGTTTTTTCTGGAATTAAATCCATTTCATCAACAAGACAGTCATTATTATTAAAGTATTGCAAGAAAGAATTTAAATTCTATTCAATAAATTAATGTTCTTAGAAAACGGCATTTTCGAATGATGTCATTAACATGTTTCAAAGACTTTTTTTGTTTTAAATCTTAATACTTCAACAATATTTTTATTAATGTATAAAAATGCATGATTAAAAAATCTAATTATTTTATTATATACGTTAATCGTGACTGAAGTCAAAAAATTTATGCAAAAATGTGACTAAAATATAACAGGAGTTTGGTCATATTACAAATACTTTATTTTCCATATAATTAAGATTTAAAATTATGAGGAAGCATTAAATTATTGTATGTACTTTCTTTTTCTTGTGTTATTCTATATATTTTAAATTACTTTTATTATAAGAAATAGATAATCATTTATATTATAAATAGAATTTTCCATTATTTTTATAAAAATAATATAAAAACTTTGCAGATAATTTAGCAGCATTTTTTACACAGAAATCATGATAATATTTAAAAAAGCTAAAAAAAAATTAAAATATTTAAAACTACACTTTTTTATTGAAAGGAATAAATGTGATTTTTATTAAAAAATATATTTATCTACATTTTTCTGTAAAATTAAACGAACCATTTTAAAAACTTAAGAATTTTATAAACATATATTATTTTTATTGCCAATGGAAGAGTTAAAAAAATAATAAACCATGAAAAATAGAGAAAAAAATTTCAGGTAATCTATAATCTCAAGTTCTGATTCGCTATCCAATAGAACTACCAGCAGGAATTGCGTGGAAGAACCAGCCACTTTTAGAGGTGCAGAAAATTCACATCCTCCCGAAACGTGCTTTCTGACTACTCCTTCATTCGGATCCTAAAAAGTGGTTATTTTTACCATTGTGCTTCGCGAACTATACAATCAGATAAATCTCGACAAGACCAACAATAGGATATTATTTTTATAAGTGTGTAAGAGAGTGCTTAATAGCAAAATAATAATCAATTTTAAAAATAACACGTGAAAACACTTTGGCGAAATCTACGAAGTACAAGCGAAAACCTGCTCCCGCCGACGGCACTTCACTGACCTACGGTAAATCGCTTCCTTTCTATCGGAAAGCGGACTACCCTTTTTCGTCTAGGCTTAGGAGATTTTACGTGGAGTCGATCGACGACAGATCAGTGAATTTATTAAAATCGGGATCCACAACTGACCTATTAACACTTGAACGAAACGAGATAGACCTCAATACCAACCTTAGTCCAGCTCAATTCAGTTGCACCAGCAATGGACTGGTCATTAATACCTCTCCAAAGACCATAGATAGGTGCAGCCTATCTATGGAAAGGAACGCTGCAAGTCTGCTAAATGACCTGGAAAAAATAATCACAGCCAACACGGGGGATAAGTTCCACCTTCCAGGCAACAAAAGAGCCAAAACTTATAATATCATAAGCCAACTAAAGAAAAATTTGAACACTCCAGTGGCTGCAGAAGAAAATCAAAGCCTTGCAATTCTAAAGTCTAAAAAGTCGAATTAATTAATGATAGCATCAATGCCATAAAACAAGTGCAAGAGGACACTCACTCCGTTATCCTGAAACAACATAAATCCCAGAACCAAGGAAAATGACCTAAAGTCTTAAAGAAGCGAATTGGGGAGGGAAACAAAGACTACCAGCATTGCTAAGCCGCAAGATGACAAGAATATCGAGGCACTCAGGAACAATCTCCTAAACATTAGTAGCGAGGTATGCCCGAAGAGAGTGATTTGAGGGAGGTGAGCAGCAAAGGATCAGTGCTGCTCAGAGGAGGCTAAGCTGAAACTAAAGAGCAACTAACCAACCACCATATCAATATTAAAGAGCCAACTATAAAGCTCAGAAGACAGATAATACTAAATGCCCCGAATATTGTCAACGAAGACACTATCAAAAAGTTACTTCAAAGAAGTACCCCAGATATCCACCTGGATGCTGAAATAAAAATCACAGAAATCAACTCACACAGAGAGAACGGAAACCTGCAGCACCTGCAGAAGTAGATACGGATACAAGGCATGCGCTTCAGAAACTAAGGTTCATACACTTTGGCTTCCACCAGTCATACGTAAGACCATACAGGAATATTAAAAGATACTACAACTGTCATGCGTATGACCATTTTAGTAAAGACTGTAAATACAGCAGAACTTGTGGCAAGTACAGCCACATTTACAGAGAGGAGGAATGCCATGCGAACTTCCAAGAGTGAATAAACTGCTTAATTGCTAACAGAGATGGGGCTAGAATTAGAACAAACCATACAGTATTCTCAATCGCGGATCCCGGTGTACCGTGCCCAACTCAACTAAGGACTAGAACAGGATGAGCCAAAACACCAGTTCATCAAATGAAAACGTCAGATAGAACAACGCACAAACAGAGGCTGACCATAGCAAGAACATGTGCGCAACTCTTGTACAGAACAACCTAATGAGGTCGAGTACTCCTACCGATCAGTTGCAAGTCATTGACATTAGCCAAAACCTAGGTTTATTCTTCATACAGAAGACGCATCTCATCAAAAGCAGCAGAATTCTAGGCATTCCTAATGCCTGACACTGATGGTTATCCAAAAACGACAATTCCGGAATTAGAGCAACTAATAGCATAGATGCCGTTGTTCTTGGCCAGCAAGAATCAACAGAAGAGAAATATGCTCAGCAGCTACTAGCACATATGGATAGATTTACAAATCTACCTCCACACGAATATATTAGACAAGCACTTGCAGGAAAAAATTGACCAGCCAAAATAAGAAAGATCTTGTACAGAAACCTAGAAGACAGACTACTAGCCATTAATACTAACCAGGGACTAGTCAAGCATAAACAACAAATTGGTTGTTCACAAGGCTCATACAGTGGTCCGATGATGTGGAACCTACTAGCTGACGAATCACTGCAACTGGACTGGTCAGCAATAGGGAAAAAATAGACCCAAAATCAAGTGTAACTATGCAAGCGTTTGCTGATGATTATACATTTTTAGTAGCAGCTAGTAGCAAAAGAAAGTTGGGAGCAGTTGCAACTGAAGCCCTTAAACTCTTCAGGCAATGGACCTAGAAACATCAACTGAGAATCACCTTAGAAAAGTCAAACTCCCTATTACTCACGAAATTACAGTGCGGTCGACAAATACACTGGGATATCCTAAAAGTTAGAAGATCCAAAACCATGAAACTACTAGGAGTCACAATAGACGAGAAATTTAATTTTGTCCCAGAATATCAAAATCCAGGGAGCCAAAGTCTCCAGAATGCATCAACAGCTACTTAGATTGGCGGGCACTAATTGGGGATTCTCACAAAAGCAGAGATCAATACTATACAAAACTATTGCGGAAAGGATTCTTGCCCATGGGATTCTGATCTGGGGAAGGACTCTGAGTAAAGAATCAACTCCTCCTGGATATAATTCAGAGAAAAGGTTTCTTGAACATCACGGGCCCCTATAAAACCACAGCACTACACTAAAGCACCACAAGTTATAAACGGCATGTTACCTTTGCACCTGCAAATTGAGAAAGAAGTCCAACTGAAACACATTTTCGAAACCTCTGGCATCAGCAAAGTTAAGGACAGAGTGGAAATATTCACAATACATCCGGGGGTATTCAATATAGAGAATAAAATTTGGCTAGAAAAGGAAGCCCAATCAATGCAATAATTTTGCAATATATTTTGTTTTGATGTTCCATAAACTTGTCAATTGGGGACAGCCAGAGGCATCAGAGGGGTGCCCTCCAGTGTGTCTGTTGCGTACAAAGCTCGGAACTGTTGCGGAGGCTGTGCCACCGGCAGTGCCACTTTGTTTTATTCTTTCTAGGAACTCCCATCTAAACCGATACTCCCATCTAAAGTGGGATACCTCTTGGGTTAGGTACAGAAGAGTTGGCTGTTGTATACAAGTGGTAGGTGGAATCTAATGATTTTGATGTGTTACAAGAGCTTTTGAAGACAATCATGACCAGAAACGGAGCAAAAACTTGCAACATATTTCTTTTCTAGCCATTCGAGTATTGCATGAGTTTGAGTAATCCATTCATAAAGTACCCGAATAGCCAAAAATGAAATCTATTACAAAGCTTGACCTCGTTACTCCCTCATTTTGTCTATGATTAATTCATGAATCCTGAGGGTGAGTCCATGGGAAAAAAGCTCGTTCTAAAGGATTTCTTGACAATTGACGTGATAAAATTGTATGAAGAAACAAGTTATGATGTATGAAGCACGGCAGTTCTTTTCTTTGCCAGAAAAAAAGCAGTTCATTTCTCGTAGGTCTCCTTTCCGTGAACTTCGCAATGGGCAGAGATCCATTGAAGGGCAACCTTTTTAACTGCACTTCATACCCACTTAAGAGCATCTAAACAGTCGTTAACAACTAAAAAAATGAAAATTAATTAGCGAATCAATAGCGTGAAGGGCAGCTTTAGAATCTTTGAAAAGATCCTCATACTAGTTTGTAGCTATAGGAGACCTTGATGAGTTGCGGATATTTCTCCATCGAAGGTCGTTGCAACAGGATGAATGTATTTGTATAAAGAAAGTAGTTGCAGTAGACACTTGCGCCAGCATGAGTTGAATCATTCATTCTGGATCCATGCATATACTTGCAGCCATCTTTCTTTCGGGTTGCAAGAATTTATGATTTTGTAAGCTAAAGACTTTTAGCATAGTTTCACTTGCGTCACTTTAAAGAAATTTTTGTTTAAATCCCAGGTGTATGGAGAAGTCCTTATTTACGATTGGATCACATGGAAGAAAATACTTTTCAGTTTCAAATATGAGATCTAAATATAAGATTACTCCGGTATTTTTCTGTACAAAACCAGTTCGTATCTTCAAATTAGGTCCAGGCTCATAGGAAATATCCTCCCAGAGGGACAGGCATCCCTGTGTTGTAGAATTTTGCCCCAAAGTAGTATAGCACTTTCCTGTATGATCACATTTTATTATACAATCTTAAAAGTTAGGAAAAAGAATAAAATATTTTGATACATTTACAAAAATTGTTATTTGTAAATGTATAAAATTAGATATTTTTAATTTTATAGTGACATCTCTCTGATAATATAATAATTTAGAATTACGAAATTAATCCCATATCACAAAAAAGTTATAAGAATTTCTTCTTTGAATGAAAATTGCAGTCTTAAATAAAGGTAAAGATAAAATCCCCTTACCTGTCTCTCTTTTAGTACACCAACCTTTTCTTGATTTCCTGGGTTAATCATAGCTAGCTCAATTTTGATATGAGAAGCTAAAGATTGCTACTTTATTTTCAAAAAAAAAATGTAATTAACGATACATATCACACTAAGATTTGATCTAGTCTAAGATTAGATCTGAAGACTAGATCATTAAAGAGAACAAACTGCTTATTTAAATAAAATATTTAATTAGATTTAGCAACTAAAATATAGATCATAATAAAATTCACAACCAAATTTTTTTGTTACATTAATTCAACTTCCAGACTGTTTAGAAAACATATCGCTCACGCCATCTGTGGTTTCGATTATAGACAAACTTAAATGTTCTCTTTAGATTTTTTTTGACACTATACGCTTAATAAAAATATGTCTAATTAACCAATTTAGCTTTCATAAGTTATAATTATTTGGCTTAATGTACTTAGGACTCTAATGCATTTTGTCACTGTAATTGTTAAGCGTAAATCATGTAATAATAATTATATGGTTGCTAAATATTTCTCACAAAGATATAGCCACGTATTATCACATTGGATGCGTAGTATACTGTTTATTTCTTCTTCCTAATTTATATTTGTTACATTTACTTAGAAAGACATGAAAATTGATTCAAATATAAAATTAAACTTTAAGAAATAGTTTTCCTTGTTTGATCATGCGTAGACAAATATTTTATAGAAATATACTTAATGATTATATAAATTATATGAAGCTATCAGCAAATATTTATCAAATCAGGAGGATGCTTAATCATATTTGCTTAGAGCGTTCTTTCTCATTTCAGAATACGGAGAGTTTCATTACCTGCCCAATCGATGATTTTTCGTTTACTAATGGCGGCTAGGACACATTTAATGTGCGATAGTTTCAATGTCTTCCATATAAAGCAATATCGCTGAGGGATGCAGGGCAAACCTGTGGGTCCCCTTGCTGGCAGCTGTTTTTAAATTACAAGGACCCATTCCCTTTTGTGAGCAACGATGACACATCAACTGCGGGTCCCACAATCTAAGTTGCCATTACTTCCGCTAATTCTAGTGTTGAAAAATGTCCTAAAATGGAAATGGTTGCAACTTTTTGTATGATAAAGACAAAATAATCTTCATTGTCGCTTGATCCCATTTGATGTTAAAATATATGTATTTGAAAATGATGTCAATTTGCTTAAAGATTCTATTTTTGACTTGATTTAGCTATTTGCTCTTTTTTGTTGCTGGAATCATTCATATATGGTATGCATATATATATATATATATATATATATATATATATATATATATATATATATATATATATATATATATTATAAATAAATTAGATGCAGATTTATTACGATAGTTGACTAATCTGCTACTAATTTCTTGGTTTCAATACCTAATATTACTGTTTCACTTTATACACCGATCATTATTGACAAATTAGACACTCAAATGTATATTATTATAAGATTTTACAATAATAAGTATGTTTCAGCCCTTTTTGTGGGACAAAAAGTGGTTAGTCTAATTTTAGGCTCGTATGCCTTTATATTTTATTTTGTACCATGGTTGTGTCTGCTTCGCATGACTCAGCCATTCACTTCAAATTTAAATTTGTACAAATCTCGAATTAATAAGTTCTCCCTAACTCTTTATTCTTTCATATGAGAGTTAAGATCTGCTTCAAAAATATTATCAATGTATAATTATTTCATATTTTTCATTTAATTAGGGTAATAAGTGTGATTTTACCGAAATATTCCCTTGTATATCAGTCTTTTAATTTCTTCCCTCCCATTAATTAATTAGAATATTATACTAAAATCTACTGCAAACATTAGTGTGGATAACCATATTGAACTGATGTATTACTATTTATCTTTATATATATATATATTTATATATATATATATATATATATATATATATGTATATATATATATATATATATATATATACATATATATATATATATATATATATATATATATATATTATATATATATTTATATATATATATATATATATATATATATATATATATATATATATATATATATATATATATATATATATATATGAGTTACGGAATGATCTAACATCCTATTGCATATTGCATAGATAATTATTAAATGGTAAAAAAATGATTATAAATTGAAAAATAAAGAATATGTATTTAATGCAACTTTAATTAAAATTCTGTGTTCACTTTCAACAAATAGAACACGCCTATATGTATGATTAAACTAGAAGACTGATTTTCTGTACTTTTCAGGCATCGAAGACAACATTTTTATATTATCCACACAGCTTTATGGGGCGTTTTCTCTGACACTGTGAACCAAATGAAATTGATAAAAAAATCTTATTAATTTCATTGCATGGATTTTCATGGAATTTTGAAGTTTTCAACTATCATAATTAAATATAAGAGAAAATTATGTAAAATTTAAAGGTTTTTCTGCCAAATTAGCTAATTATTTTAATGTAAAATAATTTGGAAGAAAACATTAACAAAAGGAATTTAATTGAAAATAAATTAGAACACATTATAGTGGTTATTTCAGTATAAGTTTGCATTAAAGAATAAAAAAAAATAAAAATAACAGGTTAAAATAAAAGTTTACAACTGAATCCAAAATTAATTGTTGTTAATTTAATTTTAAAAACATATTTATTAATATTTCGGATAATAAACTGACGTGCAAATATTATGACGCTAACCATATTCTGTGTATTTTCTGTAAATATTTAAAAAAAAGAATTTTCATTTGTATGTATGCATATCTTGTCATCGTTGTTGTTGTATTTGTATTTTCTCCCAGACTTTTTATTAGAACCAAAACTAATCTCTTGATATTGAAATCTATTATAAATTTGCAATTTATTGTTGATCTCCATTTAATGGACATATATTTTGTAACAGAACACATACTCAATCTTAACTCATTGAACTTAAGTGATAATAATAATTTAAGATAAGACGCATAATTAACTCATTAGTAACATAAAAGTTTATTACATTTTATTATTTTTGCATTTCAGTTATCTCAAAATTTGTCGTGTAAACCTATGCTATAAATTGAAAAATAAAGAATATGTATTTCATGCAACTTTAATTAAAATTTTGCGTTAACTTTCAACAAATAGAACAAGCCTATATGTATGATTAAACTAGAAGACTGATTTTTCTGTACCTTTCAGACATCGAAGACAACATTTTTATATTATCCACACAGCTTTATGGGACGTTTTCTCTTATTAATTTCAGTGTATGGATTTTCATGAAATTTTGAATATATATATATATATATATATATATATATATATATATATATATATATATATATATATATATATAATATACATATATATATTTGGATTTTAGTGTCGGCAGTTATTGAGTAACACATCTAAATGTTTTATTATAAACTTAATTTAACTGTCAAATAATGAAATTATGATCAATATCCATTATTATAAAAGTAAATTGTTGTCTCAAACTAGATAAAATATCACATTTGTTAAGATCATGTTGGCGTAAATTTTTTTTTTTTAATGATCAATGCGTAATTGAAATTTAAAAGCATGCAATAAGCAATAAGCAAAACTGAGCTTATGTAATTCAAAAATTTCAATGAGTTTGTGTTATACAATAAAAGAATATCATAATTTTAAATCATTTTAACTTTTTTCAAAAATGATATTTTTTTTATTTTTAAAGCCTAGGCATTTTCTTAAAAACACAGGATATTTTGACAAGGAGAAAATCCTTATAATAAAAATCGCATTTTTTGCACTCACAAGTAAGGAAAGGCCATTGACGTACGATTTAGATAATGAATGAAGCCTCATTTCTGCATTTGATTGCGATCATTTCTCTCCAAATATATTAGAAATAAGAGATTCAGATTGATCAAACTTCTGAAGAAAAATTATATATTTAGATTTTATCAAGAAATCAACCCTAGTTATTATAGCAGTGTATATTATTTTCTTAGATGTTTTTAAATGAATTTGAAAATTAATTTTACGTAAATAAGAAAAGGATTATTTATAAATTATAGATACCTTTTTTCTGAAATTAGAATAATACATTGCAAATATGAATTAATTGATCCTTATTCTATAATGGATTATGAAAAAACTTTTTAATATTCTAGGAAATTATTGTTAGAAATCAAAAATATCTCTATTTATAGTGAATTTTAAGAATTTGCATCAAATAAATTATTAAATTTTTTAACATAACAAATTTTATGTAATATAAAAATATTGAATCATAGCAAATTGTGTAATATATGTTGTATAAATAGAGGAAATAATCATATTTTTAGAAATATTCTTTGGAGTTTGATACTAAATGTTCTATTGAAATGTTTCCTTAAATATGATTTTATTATACCTGAAATATGCTATATTATATCACGATTACAGTTTAAAATATAAAGTTTATAGTGTGATTAATAATATTATGTCATAATAGGTGATATATTAATAATCAAATGTTTCTTGTCATTTATAATTCACATTTGGAGTACGAAGCAAACCTATAATTTGTATATAATGTTTTGAATTATACATTTTGCTTTATTTCTTAGGAAAAGAAATTAATCAGTAAATATTTTTTTATCCATACTGTTTTTTATAGCAGGGACAACGCAATCTATTAAAGAACACTTTTAAAGAACACAATATCTTTTATGGATAAAATTGCATTTTCTTGGCTTGAAAAACATTGAAAATGCACATCAAGAAAGAATGGCTAGTTATACGAGTTTCAGTGTAAACTCACCTTTATCGAGATATGCAAATTATGTAAAAGCAACTCTCCAGCATACGTAGGATAAGATATTTCAAATTACGCAATATTTCCACTGTTATTCATGCTGGAAAAATAATCATTGAAGTTTTGTTCTTGAGGCAAAGGACGAATGTAAATGCAGAGAAGGCCAGAACATCGTCAACGGAATCAGTTCCAGAAAACAGACGAGTTTACGAGAGGCATGGTGATCGGATTTCGAAGGGCAAGTTGGCTTTTAAGGTAAATCACAGTTGGCAAAAACCTGGACTCATCCACAGTGCACAGGAACAGACTCCTCCAGTTGTGGCAAAGATGATAGTAGTAAGATATTGTGGAACGTTTACAGGGTGCCGATGCAGCTAGTGAGACGTTAGCTCGGGTGGGTCGATGTGTCTAACTAGAGGCGGCGCACGCCTTCCTAAATTCAGCAGCATGTGAAAGATATCTTGGATGCTCCCGTATCAAGCATAAGCAATTGTCTTCAATTGGTTACCAATGGTCTGCTGTCATATAGTTCGTAAAGAAGATTGCAACTAAATCCACAGCATAGACGCTTAAGTCTTAAATGGTGTCGGATTAAAAGGATGTGGATCACAGAGTTTCATAGGATCGTCTTCTCATATAAGTCATACTTGAATTTTTATGGGATAAACACGGCTCACGACTTTGACATTGACATGGAAACAGGTCCATTCATGCACCAACTGTGGAATGCCCTACTGAAGACAACACGGCATCATTGTTTGGGGCAAAATTGAGTATGACTCCACGTCACATCTTCCTATTCAAGGCATAATGACAGATCAATATAACGAGGATAATGTGCTGTTGCTGGTTATACTCACATACTATCAGAGACTGCCCTATATTTTTTATCAGTAAGGTAACGCCTGGGTGCACATTGATCGCACCAGCTAATATAACCTGTAAGATGTATAGTTGCTTCCCTGACCAGTGTGCTCTCCAGATCTCTCACAATATGTGCACGTTTGGGATTAGATTGGATGTCAATTGCAGACCATGACACTGCCTTCTTCAGAAGACGCACTTTAATAAATGATTGACAGAGAATGGAAAATTATTCCTCAGGACGGTATCCGTAAAATCCTTTCCTCTGTGTCTGGACGTGTTGCTTATTGCCATTCAGTGTGGTCCTAAAACCTGCAATACGACGCCATTTTTGATCGGTATTATGCATATAATTTCAAAATACATATTAATTATTTTTGTTGCTGTCTCTCTCTCTCTCTGTCTGCCGAGTTTCTTCTCTTTCTGACAACTACTTCTTAATGTTGCGTTTTCAATGTCGTGGAGTGTATATATATATATATATATATATATATATATATATACACACACACACTACTGGCCATTAAAATTACAACAAGAAGGCGACATGCTACAGATGTGAAATTTATACGAACGGAAGAAGATGCTGCGATATGCAAACGATTAGCTTTTCAGCGCATTCAGACAAATCAGGCGCCAGTAGCGACACCTACATTGTGTTTAAATGAGGAAATTGTTCAGCCGGTTCCTCATACACAAATTGCATTTGAACCTCGTTGCCTGGTGAAAAGTTGTTGTGATGCCTCGTGAAAGAAGGAGAAATGCGTACCAGCACGTTTCTGACTTTGATAAAGGTTGAATTGTAGCGTACCAAGATTGCGGTTTATCTTATCGCAGTATTGCTTCTCGCGTCGGTCGAGATCCAATGACTGTTAACAGAATATGGAATCGATGGGTTCAGGACGGTAATACGGAAAGCCATGCGGGAACTAAACGGCCACCTATCACTAGCAGCCGAGAAGAAGACGAATGACGAGACGTTATATTTTCATATGAATCAAGGTTCTGTGCACAGCATCATGATGGTCGCATCTGTGTTTGGTGGCATCGTCGTGAACGCACACTGGCAGCGTGCATTCGTCATCGTCATACTGGCCCATCATCTGGCGTGATTGTATGGGGTGCCATTGGATACATGTCTCGGTCACCTCTTGTTCGCATTGACGATGCTTTGAACAGTGCACGTTACATTTCTAGTGTGTTACGACCCGTGGCTCTATCCTTTATTCGAGCCCTGCGAAACCCTGCGTTTCAGCAGGATAATGCCCGACCGCATGTTGCCGGTATTGTACGGACCTTTCTTGATACGGAACATGTTCGGCTGTTGACTTGGCCAACACGTTCTCCAGATCTTTCACGAATAGAAAACGTCTGGTCAATAGTTGCCGAGCGTCTGGCTCGTCACCAAACGCCAGTCACTACGATTGATGAACTGTGGCATTGTGTTGAAGCTGCATGGGCATCTGTACCTGTACATGCAATCCAATCTCTGTTTGACTCAATGGCCAGGCGTATAACTGCTGTTATTACTGCCAGAGGTTGTTGTTCTGGGTACTGATTTCTCAGAATCTATCCAGCCAAATTTTTTGAAAATTTAATCACTTGTTATTTTTAGTATAATATATTTGTCCAATAAATATTACTTTGTTATCTGCATTTCTTCCTGGTGTAGCAATTCCTCCCCACTCTTAATATAATATTTATTAAAACCATCAATGGAAAGTAAATAAAATGTTTAATATTACGTAAGCTTTTATTGGTAAAATTAATAAATGTTTTTATATCAAATCTTCCTTTCTCTGTATATATAACAACGTTAATGTTATATATATATATATATATATATATATATATATATATATATATATATATATATATATATATATATATATATATATATATATATATATATATATATATATATATATATAATTATTTTTATTATATATATATATATATATATTATATATATATATATATAATTATTAGTATTCAATAGTACTCATACAGAGAAGCAATTACATAGGAACATAGGTCCGTATTCCATTCTGAGAGGCAGAAAAGTGGAATTCGTACCTGAACTTACAACTGTGTTGGATATGCCAAAGAATAATACTCAAAATTATCCTACCATATTGCTCATGTTTTATTGTTTAGTGAAACAAACTGACAGTAACTGCCTAAAAGGTCATTTACATGTATATTTGCACATTTCACACCGGCGATATAACGACTGTCTCATTCTCTTGAAGATTCCTGATGTCGTGTTAATTTCGTAGCCTGCAGCAATGATTATAACCCCGACACCTTCAGCGGAGTCCTCAGATTTTCGTACACTAAAGAATTTCTGAGTTTCCAAAAGAAAAGTCCTGTGGGTTCAAGTCTGGTGAAGGAGAATACCGTGCTACTGGTCCACAACTTCCAGTCCATCGTGCACGCACAATATCTAGCATTTAAAATGTTACAGATTGTGATAAAATGGTGCTGGGGCTCAATCGTGCATAAACCACATGTCTTTGTAGATGTGGAGTGGAAATTGGGAAACACTTGTTCCATGAAGATACGGTATGTTTTGTCAGTCAAACAGTATGGCATGATGTAAGGGCTTACCAGATAATCACGAAAGATACCTTCCCAGATGCTCATAGTAAATTTCCGCTGGTGTCTATTAGGGGTTGTACAATAGGGGCTGTTGTTAGTTCAAACGTGTTGAAAATGCCTTTTTTACTAAATGTTTCCTCATTACTAAATAATTATAATGCAGGAAATCTTGGATTCTTATTATTCGTTCTTAGCATCTATTGCAGAAAGTCATCATTTTTCTGCTAATATTGCACGTTTTGCACGTGGTAGAAGTACATGTGTTCCTCTTGTAAAATACGCCAAACCGCTGGCTTAGAAAAACCCATTTTGTGATACACTGCTTGTGTACCCGTAGAAGGAGCTACTCTAGTCAGGACTCGATCTTCCATTTCTAGCGTTCGTGCATTTCGCAAAAGTCATACATTGTTATTTGAGATAGCAAACAAACAGCTTTCTTGCAGTCGTTGATCAATACTGGAAAAAATAAGGTGACTTGGAATACGACAAGTTGAAAACCGATGCTCGTACAATCCTCGTGCTTCGTGTCCATTCCCTTTTGTTTCACTAAATATTAGGTTTATATCAGGCAATTATCTGTATGTTTAAACCGCCATAACATTCAGAAAAATTTTCGGAAGTTGTTCTACATATAATACTGAAGCGATGATGTTTTGCCGTTTTTAAATGATAATAATTAACTCTATTGGATTTCTTTCGTAAACAATAAGAACAAAATGCTGCTTCATTCTGTGGAAATTTGCATACGGTAAATTCCTTACAGATTCTTGATGCTTTCTTACTTTCAATATTTCTGTCTCTCAGAGTGGAATGCGACATTATGTTCCTATGTGATTATGCTCGTATGGATAGGTATTATCAACCCTCGTAATTTGTAAAAGCAATTTAGTATCACTCTGTACATATATAGCTATAGTAGAGTTTTTAATTGCGTGACAAACTGTATGCATAAATACTTCTTACGTATGAAAAATTGTGAAAATTTATCTGACAAATTGCAAATGCATAATTTAAAATATAAAGCAAAAATTATGATATTAAAAATACATAAAATGTTATCTTAAAAATTGAATTTTCATCTGCGATTCATGTTTTATAATTTCATTTTGGTAAACTTTAGCAATTGAGTTTGATTATAATTTTTCTCGAAGCCGTGTTTTCTGAGAACTCAAAAATCTTGATAAGAGCCTAGAATGAATTGAAATTTTATATAGGAAAAGCAAAAAATTAAATAATGACATTTAGAAGCAACATGATGAAAACTATTAACAAAAGTTATTATATGAGAAGTATACCTTTCAAAACTGTAATTTTTTAAAGCATATATTCTTAACTGAGATTTAATTAATACATTTTTTAGGATTTTTTATGGGCGAATAAAATTCTGGATCACTGAGTACAGAAATTGAAGGATCATTAATAACTAATGAGATGCTCCACTTCACTTATATTTGAGTATTTCAAATACAGTTGAGTGGAGTTTGATATGGAATTTATCATGTATATGTCACGATCAATGCTCGTTGCAGATATAATGATATAATGGAACTTAAGGTTAAGCATTAATTACTTAAATGGTTAGGAGTCCATTGGGGAGATGTTGGTTGTGTAATTTAATGAACAAGATATACAAAATTTAAGCAAACAAGAGCATTGGTTACTTCTTATTCAATAATTCAATAAAAAAAAATACAATTTCATTTTAATATTTCCATCTATATTTACGCAAACTAATTAACAAATGCTAAAACAATCAATGTATTAGATTAATTAGTGTTTGCTTAGCAATTTTTGTTCATTTGTAACATATTTATATTAGGAAAACGTAGTTTTCAATAAAGAAAGAGATAATTCTAAATTCCTAAATAAAGAAAGAACAGTTATTCTAAGAAAATATTTTTTTCTCAAGTTTCCAAAATTTTTTCGTTTTCAAAGTTTTCTAATACTCAAATTATAATGAAAAATAATATTTGTATTATTGTTTATAAATTTTAAGAGATTAATGATGCGAACAAATTTATAATATTTAAATTTAAATATTTAAAATGTATAATCACACACACACGAGAAGGGCTGATATTTCCCTTATAATTGAGAATTGTTCGATCGTTAAACATAATTCTTATTAAATTAAAATGCGTATATTAAATGCGTAAAAATTAATTACTGTTTGGATGTTTTTGAAAATTATAAATGTGAATATTTAAGTAAAGGTAGGAAAAAATTGAAATTTGGTGTTCCTGAACACATTAAATATTAGATTTCTCAATCGGTTAAAATAGTAATTATAAACTTAAATTTCGATAGCTATTTCAAATTATTAAATAAAATATTCCATTTTTATGTTTTTGTTGATAAACATTACTGTGTAATTATATAAATATTAATTATGTCAACAATCAGTTATAGTACGTAATCCTTTTTCCATGCTATCCAATTTAGAATATCAAAGCATACCTTATTGTAGAAGGATGCATTTTGCAGCTTCTACAATAAGGTATGTTTTGATATTATTATTTGATATTGATATATTCGAATATGATTTCAAGATAAATTGCTATAATAAAGTATTGGAACTTTCTAAACTAGCAATGATTAAATTACTAATCTAGACTAGCAATGATTAAATTCCTTGTAATCATTCATATTACAGATATTTTGCAAATTTAGTGTTGTAATCATCAGTAAAATCATTTTATTCTATTGGTTTAAGCACAAATAAGGAAAACAATATGAATTAGAAACATAGTTTCAAGAAAAATGTACAATTGAAATGGATGTCATTTAATCATTAAAAAGATTAAAAATGTATATTAGGTTTTTAAAAACTGTTTTACAAAATTAAATTATTGGAAGAGATAATTGTAATATTTTTTAATGTTTAGTAAGATAACATTAAGGTTATAGTAAGCGAAGGCATTTAGCTAAAATTACAATATAATAAACAATACAATATACAAACAAATATAATTTGTTTTTTAAGAAAAGCACAAAACTTCGAGTATATATAATCATTTAAATATATATATATATCTTGGGGTATATTTAGAAAGTAATTCGTTTTTCTTTGACCGAAAATTTAGTTGTATTTTTCGAAAACAACTTCACATTTACGCTGCATAATCATTATGCTTTGAGTGCTGATATAATAAGGCTTGTGTGGGAAAAAGTTTAGATTTTGATTTCATTTCCTCCAAAAAAAATTGCTTTCCGTGCAACCATATATATATATATATATATATATATATATATATATATATATATATATATATATATATATATATATATATATATATATATATATATATATATATATATAAAATATATATATATAAATATATATATATATATATATATATATATATATATATATATATATATATATATATATATATATATATATATATATATATATATATATATATATATATATATATATATATATATCCATTCTTAATGCAAAATACATGTTTCAATTTTTCTTTGAATTAAAATTAAAGTAATAATTATTTAATCAAAGTAACTTTTTAATACTTCAGTTCAATATGCAATTAAAATATTCTTTCATGAATTGGGATTTTTTTACTTTTATATTTTTAAAATCTGTCATTTTTTTAATTAAATTTAACAATCACTTTAATATAGATCAAAAAGCGTGGAAAAGATCATCATTAAACTTTTAACTAACATTTTTATTTGTTGAAAGTATTTATCAAAGGGTTACCTTTGAGTCAAGGATTCTAATTTTTTATTCAAGAGATGTGTGAAAAATTATTCTGAAGGCATTTAATATTATTTGTTAGTAATTATTAATGCAAACAATCAAATTTGAATTTAAATAACTATATACATATTAACAAAAACAAGTTTAAATAAGTTTACTTAAGTTAGAAACAAACAAAATTAGCAAGTTTATTAACAAAAACAATATTAACAAGTTTATTTAAGTTAGATAATATTTTTAAAAAAATGCTGCTTTTTCTTACCTAAATCAGCTAAATTAATTCTTAGCATTAGTTACACAACTTGCATTTAAATAATCATTGTAGGCAAATATGATGTAGATAAAATGCTATTGGTTGAATATTTTAAATTTGGATTTTAATGTCAAAAATCAGTAAGTCCGAATCTAAAGTATATATGAAAATTAATAAAAAAATAATAATATTACAATTTTAGGAATATATAGAAGCAAGCTGCATTTATAAAATTATATTGAAACAAAATATATTATTTTATTTTCTGATAGAGCCACTTGATTGTTTCAGTTGGATTTATTTATATGAAGACAAGGAATTATGAGCTAAATTTTTTTATTTTTGAAAATGTATAAATTATCGTAAACGGCTAAATTAATATTCAATATTTAAGTGTTATATAAGCAATTTACGTATAAGTCTTAAGAAATTAAAAGGCACAATAATGTAATTGAAAAATTTTATATATTTTTAATTTAGTGTTATGAAATTAAACAGAGAATGATTATCCAAATAAAAGAATAATTTTGAAAAATGATTATAAATATTGTATTATTATATGAATGAATTCATATCTACTAATAAAAACATCATATATTTGATATAAAACTTTAGATAATTGAAAAATTGCTATATGCTTCTTTTTTTAATCTTGCTTTAATATTAAACTTAGATGCAATCGAATTGTGATTAATATAAAGAATTAAGGAAACAATAAATAAAGGCCATTATTTCCTATCTTATTTTATTAAATAGGAACTTCGCACAAGTCTGAAAGAGAAATGAATGCGCCCTTTACAATTTCGTAAATGAATCGATCATAATTCATTAATCCAAATAAGCTACTTAAGTTATACAGTAGCATCACTAAAGATATTTAAACAATGTAAATCATTACAATATTTTCGCTTCTTTAGCCATAAGATTCATAGATGTTCAATAATCATTTAAATAATTTGAAAAGATAAATTTTCTTAAGTACAAGATTAAATCCATTAATAATAACCACTTAATTATACAACACACATTCTGCATAACTCGTAAACAACGGAAGTATTGTGGCATTCTTCATAATCATTATTAAATATTCACAATTCAATTATTCAATACTATTTATTTAATGTATTCAGATTATGATTTCCGCATCAATATATTAATGAAATGTATTTATAAACATTTAACTTAGAATTATATGACATTAATTAAATAAACAGTTTGCAGATGAATGCATTTAAAGTAAATAGGATTTTGAACACGGTAACACGTTCATGAAATATTACATTGTAGTACTTGAGTATTTATGTAAAGATAGCTCATAAATATTTAACGTTAACTTATTATAAATAATTCTATGCTATAAATAATAATAGCCAAAACAAAAAAAACCACAGAGTATTATATTATTTAAATTTAAATAATAACTATAAACCCACATACTAATACTTAATCAGACATTTTATGTAAGTTATATATTTTGTAACTTAAATAGTCTATAAATAAAAAAGATATATTTTTTCTAAATAATCTGTTAAAATTAATTTTATTTACACACACATTAACTATAAAATTATTTAATGAAAATGAAATTAAAATAATATAAATTTTGTGGGAAAATTAAAGTATGCCTCAGTGTGTACTAAAATAATTCAGTTTACTTAAAAAATATTTATACATTCATTAGAAAATTCAATTTCTCTTAATATTTTTTGAAAACATTCATATTTGATATGGTTTTAAAATGTGTCATAAATATTTAATTTTATTACATAATCATTAATGTCATATATTTTCAATGAAATGAATACTTATAATGTGTTCCTAAAATTTGTAAATGAAACATATGAATTTAAAAAATGCTGATGGAGTAGCATTCACAAATTTAAGAAAGGGGAAATTTTTCACATATTTTTTATTTTTATATGGATCGCAAAATAATCATTAGTATATTTTAATTAAATCTATTATTTATAATGCAAAAACGTAAAATAAAGTATAGAGATTATGCTTCTAAAAATGCAGAAAATTTTTTACATATTAATAAAAATGTTCAGAAGAATATCTTTGAAAATTATTTATCCATTTAATTTTTTTGTTTATTTAAATAAATTAACATTTTTTTATTCTTTGTAATTTGCTATTAAAAATTAAATTTTATGCTTTAAAGTAAAATATTTGTACTTTTATATAATTTTAAGCATGTGTATTGTTAAAGCTTATTTTTCGAAGAAATATAACATGAAAATGTACAGATATTTCATCAAATTGTATTGATGAATATAAGTTAATGAATTGATGATGAATATTTGATGAAGAAGATATTCATGGTAAAACACACAATTTTAAAATGCAGTTTAACATTTAAGCTATAATTTATGAAAACTTTAATTTAATTGTAATTAAAGTTCAATATATATTATATTTAAAAAATACAAAAACGTTAAAATTTTATATATTTTAATGAAAGAAACTGCATAGTTTGTTTAAAGCTTATTAAAATTAATTTTATTAACTAACAACATAATTAACAAGTTAATTCACTAAATTGAAACAAAATAACATTTTTCTACTTTTGATATCAAAGCATGTATTTTTAAATAAATTAAGACTATAATTTAAGAATAGAAATGAATATTGTAATAATAAGTGGTGAAATAAATGAACATATATATATATATATATATTTATTATCGATGTCTTACAATGTCAATTCTATAAAAATGAAAAATGATATGCAGAAGATGCCATACATTTTGTTAAAATTCACATATAGATCACCGATAAATTATCACTAAGCACAATCAACAGTTTATACTATTGAAAAGTTATGAATTTTTTGCTTAAAAATGTGAAGAAAAAAATATTTGTTTTATCTACTTAAAAGTTTGAAATAATTCAGATAACAGATATATTTTAAAATTTAATTAATTAAAAATAGTTAAATAATCATCTTTAAATAATTAAAATATTGTATATATATATATATATATATAAATATATATATATACAATAATGTTATATATATATATATATATATATATATATATATATATATATATATATATATATATATATATATATATATGGTATTGATATGACAATATTTAATGTTAATTAATAATGGGGACTGTTAAAAACATGATTTTGTTGCTTTCATATTATTTATATAATAAACCTTTATTGTCTTTCAACATTATTGAAATAAATTTTCGTTTAAATTTTTTTCATAAAAACATATATATTTTTAAATACTTGAATTTTATGCTTTATAAAAAATAAAATTTCAAACCATTTTTTTTAAATTTATAAATTATCAAATATTTTTATTCTTATTTACATATAGTATTTATTTCACTTCGAATCAATTAAATATGACGAGACATAAATATTGAAATAACAGATTTTATTTGATTGCATTTCAATTCTTCAATTAGAAACTCAAATTGTTTAACTAGATCTTAAGAGACTGCTGCTTCTAAGGAAACATAGTGTTTATCATATTTTAATCATACAAATTATAATACAATTATTTAATAACTGCAATTACTTCAGAGAGGAAATATACATCTAATTTACTCTTAGCATTTCCAAATCTCACAGCAACATCATTAAAATTTACTCAAGCTAAACGTAGATTGAATATGAAAGAAATTAAATTGATCAATTTGATTGAAACATAGCTTTGATTAAAGATATTATTTAACTGCCATTCTCGAATAAACAGTTAATATTAAAATTTATTTTCTCTCATTTAATCAATAATTTTCATCAAAAATTTAATAACTATCAATTCATGTAACTAATAAATGTCAAAATAAGCACTTCAAAAAATAAACAATATTATTTTTTTTTGATTTCATAATACATATATATTTTAAAGTATAGTTATTTTAAAGTATCACGAAAGATATTACCTATATATATTCATTTTAAATTATCACCAAATATGCACAGAAGTGAATTTATTTTATAAATATGCTGTTGATTTAAAATTTTGAAGCTACTAAAAATCACACAAAGTGAAAAATTCGTATTCTTAAATGAATTTATTGAGATCTATATTTTTTAAACATTAATAGGAAAATATATCTATTTTATATTTTTTGATTATATATACGCAGTGTTAATTCCTAGAAATTATTATTGGCTTATTGTGAAATGAATTCTACTTATAAAATGTTTTACACTACTTATAAACTTACAAATTCTAAAGAAATAATTGCTTAATCATAAATGTAAGTGGGTAACTAATCTTTGTACTACCTTTTAATCCATATTATTAACAGGAAAATATCACACCATAAATTTTTGATCTCATAGCTAAATTAGCAAAATTTGGTTTTAAAAATAATTTAACTCAAAACAGTTGCTAATTGTTTATGAAATAAGATTGTTTTTGCTTATTTGAAGATATTTATTGGGTTTTTAGAGTTTCTTGTTAATAATTTTATATAATGAAATGTTAAGAATATATAATTTAATGAAATGTAAAGAAAAAGTTTTAAAACTATCTGGGAATTAATTAACAATTTCCTAATTTTTGTTATTTTCATTGATACAATCAAGATTTAATTTATGTTTATATATAATATGGCAACGAAATTATTATTTCCAAAATTATTTTTAATTACTAAAACAATATCTTAAATTGCTTTAAAGATATTTATTTGAATATTTTAACATAAAGCTTATAGAAATATTTTAACATAAATTTTAAGAAAGTGAATAATTTAAGATATTTTACGCTTAAAATTATTAATTTATGTTTTTTTTTTAAAGTATAAATCTGAATACAAATTCTGTATATTCATATATTTTATGTACATTTTTAATATTGATACTTTTTCAGTGATTCTTATAGTACCATTTGTAGTCCAATTACTCATTAATTAAAAATTCTACTTTAAGAAATAAAAATTAATTATAAAATATTCAATAATTAAAATTTCTAAATTATTATTTAACACAATTATCACTAAATTTTGATTTGAAATTATCACATAAAAATAAATATAGAGTATTTATTACCATTATTGCTTTTTTCTAAATATATAAATAGTTCTTATGCTTTCATTTAAACACAGGTTTTTCAAAAATATGCTTGCATAAATATTAGAATGCAAAAACAAAATAAAAATAATTTATAAAATAATTCATTTCAAAAAGTGTACTTCGAATGGTAGTAGTAGTGTAGTAGTTCAAATGAAGCTTTTTACTTGAAATTTTCTTCTATTTAATTGAAATTTTAATAAAAATTAAATTAAAATTTTCATTGAATGATTTGCGAACAAATCGTAAATTATTCTGGAAAGAATATATTATAAAATCAGAAATTTTTTAATCATGAAATTTTAAGGGAGAGAAATATTTTTCTTGTTTTAATACATACGTATACATTTAACATACTATTTTTAAATACTATTATTTAAAACTATTATTTAAAACTTAGCTTCTTACAGAACTGTACCTGTTATTATTAAAAATTAATTATTTATTACAGTAGAAATTTTCGCATGCAAAATCTATATTTCTAAATGAATTTTTATTTATAAATTTAAATTTTCAGTTAACACATTTTAATTAAAAAACATTTGAAGCTAATTCCATCCTTTACAAATATTTCTATCAATACCTTAATTTAAAGAGATAAAATAATAATTCAGTCAAAATTTATGAAATATTTACTTTCTTTTGAAAGGAACTTTTATGAATTATTTACTTCAAAGAACACTAATATCTTGGTGTAAATAAAGTATAAATATAAATTGTTCAACTTTTTATGGAAAAAAAATTGTATCAGATAGTTGAATATCTAATGAATGCGATATGAAATAAATCTCATTCTTCATTTGTTTTGAAGTAAACATTTGCTCATTAAAAAGGATTATAATTATTTGATAAAAAGTTTTCTCTAATTTATATAAGATAAAGCAAATAATTCATTCCGATTCTAATGACTTGATGTTGTACAATTTTTTTTATTTAGAAATTTGTCTTCTAGAAAAGTAACAATGATATATTAAATAGATATTTATTTTATGAATTCTTTTGTTAATATAAATTTAATTAGCAGAAGATTTACTCTGTTAATAAATATCAAAAAGTTTATATCAAAATATCATTTAAATTAAAACTATTTCTTAAAGTTTCACTCTGCATTTTTAAATTATGACTGTTATGTGTTTTGAAAATGAATACATAACTACGAATATGGATACATAGTTATTTTTCTTTTCATCAGCTTTTAAAAGTTCATTAAAAATATTTCTTTTGATTAAAATTGATAAAATTCAACGTTATTCTAATTGTATTGTCTTTTCATTTAGATGTCATAAAATTTTATTTCTAACAAAATATATTCACTATATAAATACAATACAGCAGCGTTTTTTCCAAATTTGCTACTCAACTTTGTTAAATATTTTTACTTAGAAAAAAGGGAAATTGAAAGGAAATGTTCAGTCATTAAAATATTCACTGTTAAACATGATTCTTTTTTCGACTAGGAAATACAATTTTAGAGATACACCTATTATATTTATTTCCAATTAAAGCACAAACTTAATATCCAATGAGGAAAACATTCTTGAAGTAAATCATTTACTTTATTTCTTCAACTTCTTTATCTCTTATTGTGAAATAAAAGACACTTACAAATACATTATGTAAAAGCTCTAGTGAATTCCATGTTTGCTTGGTATTATTCAAATACGTACCTAATATCTGTAAATATTTATTGAAATCTTCATATATTTGTAACATATTATTCATTATATTTCATTATTAAAATAAGGAAACATTTCCATAAAAAATAGAAATAAGCTAAAAAATTTACTGAAAATTATTAAAAGGCTTAAATTTAAGTATAGGATAGAAATTTGTACAATTTGAATAATAACCTCTTTAAATACTCTATCGAGCTGAATAGTTTATGTTTTTGCCTTTAATTCGCCTGTTTCTGGGCTTGAATCCCACCTTCGGTTCGGATATTTGCAGTTGTTTTGAATCCTCTTTAAATCATGCATCCCAGTCTAATAGCTCTCATATGCGAAATTTATCATTTTGTGACTAAAGAAAAACAAATTAAATAAGAACAATTAAACCGATTAACAACTAAACTGACAATTAACCAAACAATTAAACTGATGAAGACATAAGCTTGCATTTAATGACTAAAGTTTCAATAATTTTAAACTTCTAAAACATATATAATTTGTATTAATATAATATAAAATAAACCTTGATTGTAACAAATGTTGCTTGAATAATGACATTAATGTTTAACATTTAAATTTATTATGAATAAAGTTATACATAATAAATTTAAATAAACTTAGCTGTTGTATATATACAGTTAAATCTTATAATATTAATCAGAATGATAATAATTTTCATTTTATTTCACGCTGTTAAATTATATTTTCAATTCTTAAATATTCATTTTATTATACGTTTACTATTATTTTGAATAATTTACTTTTTACAAATTCTAAGTTATTAAAAACAACTATGTATAATTTCATGAAAATAATTACTACATTTTGAAACTAGTTAACAAATCATTACATATTGAGACACCAATACATAAAAAATATGTTCCTTTTAAATAACTATCGTTTCGTTGTTTGCTTTTAAAATGAAATGCAATAATGTATGCTCATTGAAAAATGCTTGTGTTAATATATTTAAACTTATATGTATTTTTATGCTTATTTTAATATTTTTATTATAAATTTAAACTATTTATAAAATTAGTTATGTTCAATTAATGTTTTTATAATTTAAAATTAAGTTAAAATCATTAAGCTATTACAAATAGGATATCATGCCAGCATTTTCAAACTTTATGAATTTGCATAAGTTACATTCAAGAATAAAATAATTTATCTCCTTTGCTTTTATGAAATATTTTGTTTCCAAATTTTATGTAATTGATTATATTTAGTGATGAATTAAATAATTAAAAGAAAAAAAAATATCTAAGAATGTAGATATCAAAATGTACGTGTTTCTCAACGTTACAAATGTTTTTTTTTAATTAAATATATTTAGATATTTAATAATTCGTATAAATACCTTTGCTAGATTTAGAAGCTTTATTGTAAATACAAATTGTTGGTCAAAATAAATTAAAAGAAAATAATTTGGAGAATGGCGATACATTTCATCAGTTGATTTATAAAATAGAGATGCGTATTCTGCAGAAGACTCATAAACAGATATATACAGTTGTAAAGTGATCTTAGGTTAAATGATAGACTCATTAAAATAAAACTGTATTAGTCATACTTGAACTTTTTTCTTAAATAAATATTTATAAGTCAATTAATCCTACTGTAAATTATTTTAAGGCAATAAGATATTAAAGCATTTAATTTTTCTTAAAAAAATTATAAATATACAAATGTTATAAAATAGTTATAATACACTCAATCATAATGATAAATATTTCATTTCTTATTAATACATGAATAAATATAAGCCAATTAACATCTAAATTAAAAAAGGGTTAGTTTGAACAAGAATGTACTTCATCTAACAATGTTTTACTTTTTTCCAAAGAGAAAGTCACTTACATCATTTTATAAGAAATTCAATTGTAATAAAAGGAATGTAATGATTACCTAAAAATAATAGTTTAATGAAAAATCTGTCAGTAAGAAAAATAAATATATTATGGAGTCCTTAAAATGCATTGGTTATTTTATTCAGATCACTTATGTTAAGCATTTTTTAAATAATAAATAAATTACAGGAAATGTTTTCTTTTTTTTGAGAAAGTAGTAACTGTAATTTAGAAATTAAAATTGCCTCATTTACATATTATGTAAATGAGGTAAAATTCTTCGTTAATTTTCTTATAGTTAATTCTACATAATGATTAATATCCTAAGTTAATTGCGAGCTGAATAATATGCGAGATAATTGGCAAGATAAATAACATGTGGATAAATATAGAAGAAATAGCATATTTTTATTTAAGAAATAACTGTACAGATGTCATTTAGTGGTGAAAACCTAAAAAGAATGAATATATGGATATTTTACTAACTCCATGATAAATTAGTTTAACATTCCAAAATTTAAGCCTCAAAACCAATGTGCTCATCATTTTAGAAAAACTTGTTTAATTACATTATATTATTACCTTTTATGATTTATCAAGTTTCATAGTATGATTGCCATCATATTTAAGGTTACGTAATAGAATTTTAATTTTCCTTTCATTTGTAAACAAACCAAGAAAAAAATGTTTATTAAAATAACTGTTAATGAATAATATAAGTTGTTAAAAAAGTTTTAATTGCAAGGATTAAATTGAAGAAGATTACATCATTAATTAATTTAAACTAAAATAAGCTGAAAACATTTAGCAAATCCCATAGAAGATAATGTAAAGTATCATGGTTTACTTTAGCATTAAGCATTTATCACCCTGGCGATTTTCAAAATAGTAACTAACTTAAAATTTGCTAACAATTTTCTCTTATTTCAAGAATTCTTTTGCAATGAATATAGCAAAAGCGAAGTGAAGCAAACAAAAAAATAAAAATGTATAGATTTACAATAAAATCTAAATTCTTTATCAAATTTTTGTACTAAAATAATCGTGAAAGGAAAAAAAAAGGGGGGGAAAAGATTGGAATACAGTTACAAATTATAAGTCGCGCAAAATTTGAGAATAGTACTTAAATTATAAAAGTATTAAAAAATAAATTTTATTTATTCTTACACAATTTCCAAACAACTAACTAATCAACAGAATTTTGATCAGCATCATTAGCAAAAATTTCTGTATTTAATTTTATCTATGATTAAAAAATCTCAAAAAAATTTAGAACACTAAATTTCTAAAATAATTTAATTTCATTAATTTTTAAATTTTTTAATTAAATTCATGATTTAGAAGCGCAATTACATAAATATCATTTATAATTTCTATTCCCTGATTTTTTAAACTAAACAATAATAATAATTTAAATAAAAAAAAGAAAAACCATAAATCATTGAAGAAAATCAACTTAAATTTCAATGTCTTATAGCATGGTTCATAAATTATTCTAGCTAAAATTTCCATTTTTTAAAGAATAATTCCAGTCAGGGTTTCTATCTATTCATCTAATTTAAAAATGTATTTTACGATCAAATTTTAGCTACAAATGTTGGTCAAATAGGCAGCAAATTATATTTATTCTGAGATTAAGACAAAATATTTAACAACAGTTTGATATCGATCCCCTTATTAGTCATTGAAAAATAATTTTAAGTAAATATACATACTTGTATATATATACCCTGATAAAACAATACAAAATATCTTTTATAGAATAATATGAAAGGAAAGCAATAATAAACAATTTTTTAAGCGTTTATTCCATATGATAATAAAGAATTTAATTTTGAAAAAGCATAAAGTTTTTTTTATAGAAGTAATCCGCATTACAATATTTAATAATTTAAGATACGTTTTCACTGTTTATATATATATATATATATATATATATATATATATATATATATATATATATATATATATATATATATATATATATATATATATATATATATATATATATATATATATATATATATATATATATAATATATATATATATATATATATATATATATATATATATATATATATATATATATATATATATATATATATATATATATATATATATATATATATATATATATATATATATATATATATATATATATATATATATATATATATATATATATATATATAAAGGTATACGCAACTATTTTTGTATAAAGCAAAAGACAGGAGTCACAAATGAAAACTTTTATAAATTAAGTCATTTTTACTTGAATTACCAAAAAGGGTTTACCTAATTAATATATTGTGATAAATTAAATTAAAAATGTTTTCCATGTAAATTACGTTGCGTTCATTTTCTTTCTATTGCTTTACAAAGAATAAACTATGTAGTTAATATCTATATAAAGTAGATAATTCAAAAATATGGATAAAATTTATCTACAGAAAACAAAGTAAAAAAATGTTTGTAAACTTATTTACTAAGCAATTATTTTATCACTTATAAAATCTTCAAATATATTTCAAGCAAGTTCAAAAAGAGAACATTTCATTGGAAATATTTAGTAGATTTTATTTGTGTATGTATTACATAAAGCACAAATATTAAAAAAATTATTGAAAACTTAAATTCCACTATTTACTTTATTATGAGTTTTTTATGAAATAAACTGCAATAATAAAATCTTTCACTGTTTTATGAAATAAAGATGGGGAAGTATGATAAACAATTCTTATTCAAATTTCAATTTACATATGATGAAAATTAAATATTAGAAAACATTTTGTAAATAGTAAAAAATATTGCTTATTAAAGATTTCGGTTACTTCGTTAATCCTTGCTTACTATTTATTATAATAAATTTTTTATACATGATATTAGTTCTATTTGTTGTTTTTATCTTTAAGATATATCAGAAATATATATAGGAATAGAATGTTCATTCTTATTTTTAATTCATAGTTTGTGAATCTTATATTTTATTCTTGTTTTAATGTTCATGATTATTTCCCCAAAGAAAATGTGAAAGAATTATTTTATATGCGGATTAGTAAAATATATCTAAGCGATAGTTAAAGAAATATTAGTAATCCTTTTATTTTTAGAAATTTTATGTAAAGAAAAATAGTTTTTTTTAATACAATTAATAGACGCATTACAAATGTGCAAAAAATAAGCCTCCTTTTCCTTTGCGAATTTATAATTTTTTAGCTCTGTATTCTAAAGGCAAAATTGTTATCAGAAATATATTTATATAAAGAAAATCTTTCGTTTGTCATTGCATTTTTAAGATAATAAAAAAATTTTTTAAGCATTTATTCAATATGACAATAAAGAATCTAATTTTGAAAAAGCATAAAGTTTTTTTTATAGAAGTAATCCGCATAACAATATTTAATCTTTTAAGATACGTTTTCACTGTTTATATATATATATATATATATATATATATATATATATATATATATATATATATATATATATATATATATATATATATATATATATATATATATATATATATATATATATATATATATATATAGTAATTATTGCTAAAATTTATTTTAATTGACACACAAAACTTTAGAGAGTTCACTTGAATACTTCAATCATTTATTCTTAAATATATTCATATATTGAATTTGCTATTTACTGTTGTAGAGTTTGTGTAAGCATACAGTTAAGTTTATTTTAATGAGTCATGATGATTTGAACATTGTTTATAAATATATTATGAAATTGTAAAATTAAATTTGTAAATTTGAAGTAATTTTATTATGAGTTCACCAAATTACTTATCTTAATAAGAGGATGCCTTTTAAATTTTGAAGATTTGAAGAGAAGAAAAAATAGTAATTTAATTATTTTATTTTACACGCTAAATAATAGCTTATATTTGGCATCGTGAAGAGTTAAATAATCTAATATACTTTATATCATTTAAGGTGAAAAATTTTATTCATTTTATAGAAATCCATTAAAAATATATTTCAGTACCGACGAGAAAAATTACTTTTCATGTTTAAAAATAAAGTTACCTATTAATGAACAAATAATGTTACAAAATTCACACAAAGAATTTTCATGAACATTGCAGAATATAATTCTTTGTTTCATAATTTTAACACTCAGTAACTTTATTTTAAATATTTTTTAAATTGATTCAAGTTTTTCTAGATTCTAATTTATATTTTATCGTTATATTTAATATATTTAAAGCCAATTTAATCCTACATTTTTAAATAAAATACTTTAGCCAAAATTAATGTTATTGTTTGTTTTATCATCAAAGTAATTATTCCGAATTTTAATATAAAATAAGTGTGAATGATTTGTTTTTCTAGAAAACACGTACACTGATTCGAATTTTTGGGATAAATCATTAATTAATTCAAAAATATTTTCATACAAGATATGTAAATTTAGTTTAATTAAAATACTTATTTTGAACTTATTAGCAAATTAAAATTGACTTCATTTTATTAAGTTAATAATTTTATGTGCTACTAATATTTTTCAATTATTTTTAGTACATTTTAAAAATTGAAGACATATTTACATATATTTCCGCATATATTCTTTTATTGATTGAATAATCTTGTTTTGAAAAAAACATGATCCAATTTTTTTTAACGAAATTCCATCAAAAATAGTTATATCAAATAGAAAATTGTGTAATGTAATAAAATGCGTAATTTTCTTTTATCATTGACTTTCTAAGTATTAAAATTATGTCATTGAAGAAATTGGAATGTGAATTAATTTGTAAGTAACACCTAGAAAGAATTAACTGGATTCATCGTAATAAAATACAGAAATGGAAAATAATGCAAGAAAGCATTTTATTTTATACATGTCCCCCATATTGAAAGCGAGTAAGCCGATTTTTCTGCACCCGTTATTTATTACCTTTCCAATAATTTTTTTTTATTTTAGAAACATTTTACTTTTTTTACATTTCCACATTATTTAGTTAAATACGAGAACATTTCTTTCAAACCTTGATGAAGAATTTTCGATAAACCCATGTAAGTTTGCGACGCAGATTCCATTTAACAATTTAATGAAAAATAGATAAATGGAACTTTTTGTTCGTAAAAAGGAGGTGCTTATGAAGAATATATTTTAAAACTCAATACTTTATTTGTTTTGATCTCATAGAGATGAATTAAGGTAAACTGCGTATTATGCGTGAAAAATTTTAATTTGTTAAATGAATCAAGTTTAAATATTTGTTCAAGCTAATAAAATCATGTCAGTTATAAGTTTTAATTTCAGTATAATCTGTGTCGTATATGTTACAAGCTCAAAAATCTTTTTTGAAAAAAGTCAGAACTCATTTTTAAAAACAGCATAAATACTATTCAAAATTATTTGATCATGTTACGCGACTGTTAAATATTTAATTTTTTTCTTTAACGACACATTCATTCGACATAAGACTTTAAGTTTAATAAAATTAATGAAGTCTAGAAATTAAGAACAATTTCAAATTAGTTTAAAAATATTTCATGACATTCTTCTTTCTGGATTATTTTTAAACGAAAGCTACACTTTGATTTTGATAATTTTTTAAGAATTATAATCTTTATTTGGTTATGAAATTTATTTTGTAGATTTCTGCAAATTTTTGTTTTTGTTTCTGTAAACTATACACATTCGCATTAGAGAAATCAATTTGTTTTAATGTACATTTTTTATATTTGTCAATATAAGATTTCAAACGTATTTTTAATTAACTTTAAAATCAATTAACATATTCATTTCAAATTAAAATTTCCTAAACTTCCGAAGTTTTCGAATTACAGATATGCTCAAACTGCTTATCTTATTGTCAAAGCTATATTAAGCGTGCAATTTATGATATTAAAATCAATTATTGCTTTATTTAAATTTTCCTAAACATTTGTAAATAAGTTATTATGATTCATTATAAAACATAATTTTAAATTTCATAATTATATTTTTATCATCAAAAATATATGATTTCATTTAATCAATCTCACAATGTGAGGTATTAGAAATAAGGCAAAAAAATATTGATTTTAAAATATAAACTATCTGTAGAAAATGAAGAAGTTAAATTTTGTTTATATAGTTTTTACAAGTACAAATTTTAATGATGCATTTACCCCTGTTGGAAAGAATTTTAAAATGCTTCCATAAAATATAACACAGTTTTTTTCAATAAAAATTTTAAATAAAATATTTTAATTTTTAACTATAAAATATATTATTAGTAAATATAAATGAAAATTAGTTAAATAATTCAATTCATTAAATAATTACAAAATAAAATTGCTTGTAAATAATTTTCAAATATTCTTTAAAAATAAAGATTATTGATAGTTTCATGTTATGCAAAAACATAATTTTTCAATGTTTTTATTTGTTAATTCCAGAAATACTATTGTTTCATTTATTTTGCAAAAATACCACTGTCTCTTATTACACATAACATAAAATTTTGTTTTCCAGAATGATAATAAAATTTCAGTAACTTGTATTTATAAATTTTAAATTTTTAAAATTAAATTCTATGTTTAAATTTTAAACCGCTGAACATTTCGTTAGTCTTCATTAGTTATGTTAACGATGAATTATTTCCCTAATAGATGTAGATATAATATTGAGATAATTAAAAGGAATAAATAAAATTATGTTAAGTGAAACTTTTTATGTACAGTTAAGTGACTTAAGGGATTACAAGCAAACTTTATTTAAAAGTTTCTAAAAACAACATTTAGTTAATATGTTATATTCTCCTCATGACAAGCTTTTAAAATACAATACTGTTGAAATAGAAGAATCCATTTAGTATATTCCAAGAAAGTAATTTGTTCACTCGCATTTTCAGAAGTAATATCATGTTTCTAAATTTGCTCATTGAGTTACAAATATTTATATAGTGTCTATTTTTTGCAAAAATTATTAAAATTAATAAGAAGTTATTACTGGGATTACATATGTATTTATGACTAGTGTTTTATATTTAGATTTGCCAAATATCATTCGTTCTGTATGCCTGCAAATGTATTATTTGAAATAACATCACATTTTGATAATTATAAGTAACAGCTGTGGTTGTATAGAAAATTAAATAAATATTTTATAGTTCTGCTCTTCTTTTCCGTACATTGATTTGGACTGCAACCTGAATCTTTTAACTTTTCTTCTTTGTTTGCAAACACATTTGTAAGGCAAATATCATAATGCTTATGTAAACCTAAATAAAATCTGTTTCAATTTAAAAAAAGTAAAGTAATGATATTTATTAAATTGATAAAAAAAATTTTTTTCAAATTTAGAATACCTATTATAATATATTCTGCCTACTTATTTATTATTTATTCTATGCTTATAATTCTTACGTAGTAAACATTGGTAATTTGTAAGTGAGGTCTCTCTGATAATCTGTTTTATCAAATAGACTAAATGAAAAATATTTTCCTGTGAAACTCTACCAAGGTTAATTAAAAACTCCGACATGAATTTCCCTCATAAGAACCATTATGTCATTCATTTATGTGAAGGAATTCTCTCATATGATACAATGTGAAAACAAAGAAATAACGATACCGTAAATTAAAACAAAAATTTAAATTACCATATTTATCACTAAAAAAAACAGCATTTAAAATTTACCAATTGTTAAAATCCTTACGAAACTATACGTTTAGTATTACTTATAATAGGTTATGCAAATAACATTGAAGAATATATCATCCACGAATGGTGTTACTGTAATCCTCATGATTTAGTTATTTTTGTGCAATATAAAATGCGTTTTCTTGGAAGTATTCCCCTGACAGAACTGATTGTAAAAGGTTCAGTTCACTGCAATTGTAGTAAACCTAAATATCACACAATTACACAAGAATATGTTTATCATTTTAGATAAGATTTCAAAAAAGATTTGCCTGTACTTGTTTTCTGATTTAGACACGTTTTCTTCTCCTCATTTGCTGGAAATCATTTGATTTTTAAAATATTAGTTTTCGTATCACCTAACGAATTTTTCGAAGAAAATATAGAATGTTAATAATACTATTCAATCAATTACGTTTATACTTTTGCATTGGATAAATTCTAAATTTTATAAGTAAATAAAAGTGTTAAAAACTAAATTATAAAAGAATTGCTAAAATATGTTAAACAACTTTTTTCACTATTTAGTACCGACCATATAAATTAGATTAAAGTACTTGATTAAATAAACTTTACCAATATTTACTAAAATATTTTACTTTGTATAATAAAGTTAGAATTTAATTTTGGATAAATTAAAACATTACGATAACTAAAATAAATGCAATGAGAAAATATCATTCAGTATTTTATTTTATACATAGCCCCATCATTAAAATACTAAAGCCAATTTTCTTCAACCATTATTTTTTTGTTTCATTTTTTAATTGACGCAAAATTCCACTTCTAGTTTATTTTCAGAGAAGTTTATTCGAAAAGAAATTTTTTCGATAAATCTTTAAATTATTAGGACGTATTTTGTCTTGAACAATATGATGAAAAAAGATATTTGTTTTTCATCTTTTTTGACTCTCATTTTATTTTAAGGGATACTTATAATGAAACTTTTTAACCTAGAGTTTTAATCTTAAGAATCTGAATAAAGGAGAAAAATAAATTCTTTAAAATATATATTAAAATCATAATTGCAATCGATAATATTTCAATTTGTTGAGTTGCAAAAGAACAAGAATTATTTTATACTTTAACTTCTTTCCTAAATAAGATACACAAAAATATGAATTTTAAACAACATTAAAAATAACACAAACTGTTATAAATATATTATTTTTGTTAAAAAATATCATAAATACTAACTTAATTAATATACAAACGTAATTTTCACGTTAAATATGAACATATCTTATGACTATAAATTAATTATATGATGTGAAAAAGTATGATCATACATAAAGGAGATAAGATGTGTCCGAATTTTTCCTTAAGATAAATGATTTGGTGTGTTTTTTTATAATCATACGGCTAGTAGTTTTGAATGAATATCGGTTGACACTCTGTAGCTTGCAGCCTTCCCTTTAAATCTAAACCACGCCAATACAGAAAATATTTTCATTTGTCCAATTGTCATAATGAAAATTTCAATAATAAAATGATATCAATAAGTGATCAACATTAGAATAACTTCGATAAAATTTAGTGAATTATATTCCCATATATGATGAAGATTTGACAGTTGTTCTAAATGTTCTTCAAGTGGTATCTTTCTTCAAAAATGCCATAATGAGACAGAAAATCAAATTAAAAGTAGAGTTTGGATTTTACATTGAGAATTCTGGATTTTTTTAAGTTGTACAGCAAGCTAATTTAAGCTAACAGCATGCAATAAAAGTTAACAAAAGCTAAGTGTTGAGAAATTTATTCTCGTTATCTAAAAATTGTGGGTTTTATTTCCAATTCAGTCACACAATCATTTTATCACTAAAGGCCCCAGTAGCTTTTGTAGGCAATATCCTTCAAGTGCACTGTTAGCTTTAAATAAGATTTGGCATGTCGAAGGATCTTCAGTTTAATTCTAAAATCTCAGTTATGAAGTAACGTTAGCATACCTCGAGTGTTTAAAGCTTGTAGGGTTAAAAAAGGAATTACGTAATCGTATCAACTGTGTTAAAAAATTTCTAAACCATTAAATGAAAAACAGTGATTGTTATAAATTCACTAAGTTAGATTAAAATGATGTATTTCAATTTCCAAAATAAATATTTTGTTATTGAAATCGAAATGCTAATGGTCTATCCAAGTTAACATGCATATTATTTTACTTTATATTGAAATAAATAGTTACAGTTAATTACATGTACTGTTTGTAGTAAAGAATAATTAGAATAGTTAAGTAAGAAAATATTTTTTTTTTACATAGTTTAAATAGATTTTTTTTTCAATTACCTCAATATATGTTTTTCATAGAAATCTAAATGACTTTACATCTATCATGGCTAACTTGTTCATTATCGTATTTTACAGCAAATATATAAAGTATATTCTGTACCGTAAAGTAATCAGCAATTCATTAATTGTATCAGTAGTTCTATTTAAACTAGGGATCAGTTATGATTGCTAAATTTGTAAGCAACTATGTGTAAGATAACATAGATAACATATATTAAAATGAAAATGGAATTCAAAGAAAACAAAAAATATTCATTTACAAGTATATAAAAGCACAAAGTAAATCACGAGTCTTATTCTCTTAACTCCTATGTTATCCTTCTAATATATAATCACTAAACATGTGTTAATTATGTTCCTGAAAGTAAGGAAACATATTTAAATGACTTCCCTATTCATAAGATTTCTCACGCAAATGTTCAACAGCTCTATTCATATCACTGTATGAATCAGCATTTGTTCAAAAGTAAGGTTTCCTGAATTTAGCAGAACAAAAAAGCTCAGTATTTATCAAAATATGGTAGTATAGTAAGTTTGAACTAAGGATAATTTATTTGATGTGATTTTTAAACATTTCAAACAAAATGATGAAATTTAAGGTTGTTTAACAAGTTTAAGAATATTCATGAATACAATGTAAAAGTGTAAAACAATAATTTCCAAACAAGAATATGATATTTATTCTAAGCAAAAGAATATATTTGCTTAGTTTGTGTGAATTTCAGATGTGTGCGCAAATTTACATCTAATTAACGATTTCTAGCATCCAATTGAAATTACTTCAGTTAATATCTTACCACTTGACTAGTTCTGAATTACGTAATTTGCAAATTTACATTCCTATAATATCTATCTTTAAAACAAATTAAATACAATTATAAACATTTATTAATACTATAATCAGTAAATTCTCTCTGTAAAGTTGCTATTTTTCGAGTTTTAGGTACAAACAACAATATATTATACACATTTTTTCATATATATTAATTTTTAAATTTTTTTAATTTTTCTAAGTGTGCTCTTTAATCAAACTTATTTGAAATATATAATTTGTGTTCTCATTTTTCATTTGCATAGGACAATTTAATTTCTTATTTTTTCTATAATGGTAAAAATTTCAAAATGAAGGCAATTTAATTAAGCTAGAAATTTATAACTAGACTATTTAAGAAAATTTGGTCTCATGCGGTGATATAAAAATTTAAAATAAAACTTAGAATTAATCAAAAATAAATTTGGGAAAAATAAAATATTCGTTATTATAAATAACGTCCTTTACTTTGTTTATAGCCCCTTCATTAAGACATTTTTCATCCAGGAAGAAATAAATTTTTGTTTTAATCATTATTTTTCTTTCTTTTTCAATTCGATTCTTCATGCTCCATTTTTTGAACGACATTAAAATAAGCAGGAATTAATTTCTCTTCAGTATTAGTTAAATAAAAGTTCGTGAAAAATGTGGAAGATTTGGAGCATGTACTCTACATTAAGCTGAAAATATTAAACTTAATTCCCCTTTTAAATTATAAAAATGATATTGTTAGGGTAAAATACATAAATTTTAAGCAGTTTGCTAGAATTATTTCAGAAAAGTATGGAGGAAACTGTAAAATACAACAATAACACAAGGTTTTAAAAATATCTTTGTAACAGATCTTATAAAAATGAAAGGAAATTATTTGGTATTTCTATTTAGGTGTTGAAGTTAAATGACATCTTAAATTTAACAAGAAAAAATTTACAAAATGCATATTACTCTCAAACTACGAGTTTAAAAGGCTGGAAAAGTCTTGTCTATAGTCAACAGACATAATTATATAAAGTCATTTGTAAATAAATTCAGATATGTTTAAATTAAGAATGTGTGTTTGAAAATGCATTAATGTCAAGGTTTAGTATGTTTAATAAGATAATTGATTTCTAAGACTGAAATTGCATACTCTAAATCTTTGATATGACTTATCTTTGTAAATTATTCCTGTAAAATTTTTGCCCTTCTTACGTAAATGCCTTAATTTAATAAAATTATAATATGCTGTGGAATTGAAAAATTTTCCTTACGTAATGTTTAATTGAAATCTTCTTAAAAGATTTTCCTTTGATGTCTTTACTTCCATTTTATAATTATTTTCAAAGATATTGTCCCATTTTCAAAGTTTCTCTCAATACTGTCTCAAGAAAAAATAATAATTTTGAGTATTGAAATGCAATGAATAATTAAATTAATATTATAATGCTTTTAAAAATGTGTATTAAATTGTTAAGTTTGTTAAATGGTTTATTACCAATTTGTATCAATTTAAAATAATTAATTTTTTAAAGAACTAATTTAGATTAAATTAAAACGCAAAATATATCAAGTTCTTCTCTTTATTTGTGTATTTAAATTTATTTCATTTCTTTTTTATGTAAATAATTTAGGAAATCATCTAGAAGTCTTTAAATTTAATTTTTAAGACAAAATATGCTATTTAAAAATAAGGTTTATGTTTTGATATCTTAAAATAAATTTCAATAAAATAAATTAACATAAGATTGAAACATGAATGCAACTGCATTACTTTAATGATGGGAATCAATCTTTTTAACGTGGATTTTAAAAAAAATTATTTTGATACATTTACGTAGAGTACGTTTATAACTGTAACTTTCAATTTATACAAAATGTCATGTTTGCTAAAAATTAAACATTTGAACATCGTAATTAGCTTAAATTAATTTACTTTAAATTTTAAAATCAAAATGAATCTTAAATACCAGAATTTCATTTTCTAACATAAATTTTAATTTTATTCCATACATTTATAATAACTAAGTTTTTGAAGGATATTTAAATAATATTATTCAATATTCTATGAAAATGAGCATTTTTCATCTACAACTCATTTTTAATACTCAGAATTCATAACTTCAAAAGAAGTTTATTTTGTTTAATTATGTAAATTAAAAACTTGTTTTACATTTTAAATATTTATGTATTTAAGGTATATACAAAAACATATATATTTTGGAACAGTTAGAGATGTAATATAAAGCAATATAATCTTTTGACGCACATAAACGATGCTTGAGATGAAAAATCAGTAAAAAATCTACTTTTAAAGATTAATAAATTTAGAATAGCTATCAATTAATTCATAACCATTAAGAAAGTTATATTAGATATTAATTTACGATACATCGATTTTTACATTAAAAATTAGTATTTCCTGATCTTTTACTACACAAATATATATTGTAATTGAGACATTTGTTTATAAAAATGAAATTCAACATTTGCATGATTGATAAAAAGCACAACTAAATATTTTCAGAAATTAAATTTCATCAGTTAAAAATTCTATTTAAGATGCTTAAATCTTAAATATAATGACTTAGTTAGTCAATTTAGTTATTACTGAAATGATTCAATTTAATGCATTCAGAATTTCTTAAATCATAATTTTTAGAATCTCTTTGATAATAAAAATTTAAAAGTTTTAACGCATTATATTTCATAGAGAAGAAATTTAATTAAAATATTTCATTGAGAAATGACATTGAAAATGCAAAAATTAGTAGAACATTCCATATAGCCCCGAGAAAATATAAAATGGTATTGCATTCTTATTTTTAAAAATAAATTAATTTCATAATAAAGCCAGAACCGGATTTGTATTTCGTAACTCAATTTCCTTGGAAACTTTCTTTCTTCAAAGAAATAGTAATGAATTTAATGAAGGAGATGATTTCGGCAATATTGTTACTGTAAAGTTTGCAAACGTTATGCCTTAATATTATAGATTTTTAATAAAACACATCATAAAAAAACTTTGTTCATATTATAATTATGAGGCCATACAAATCAATCACTTACGTTTTATTGAAAGTCATATAAAACCACAAAATATTGGGGGTAATAATTTGAATAGTTTGTTTAACATCAAATAATTGGAAAATGAAGCGTATCTATACAAAACACATCAAAATATGCATGAACAATAATTATTATTAGAAACTGTGCAAGATTATCGAAATTAATCAAATCAGTTACTCAAAAGGCTCTAGAGGTGCGACAGACGGTGCAATTACATATGAAATTACTCACATAATAAAAGATAGACCTTATCCATGCTTCAATCAAATAAGCATTGAAGAATGCTGACGTTTGTGGAGAAAACCATTTTAGTAAAATTATTGCAATGCTTTAAAATCAGCTGCAGCTGGAAGATTGCTTCTAAATATAAGAGAATAATGACGTGGACTGCTATCGGATCATGCTCTTAGAGAAATTATGCTGGTATTTGAAAGAAAAAGGACAGTTAATTATCTATTCCTGAAGAGAATGAAAAGGACCAACAGAGGATATTGCTTAACTAGATGTAGAAACAAACAGCGAATCATCTCTTGGAAGAGACCGATTACCAACGATTTCACTTATCTTTCATATCCCAAATTACACCATCCCCCTATCATACACAGCATTTTAAACTACTTATCCTTATAAGATTCAAGTAATTCTTCATTTTAAACTGCTTGTCTCCAAGATTCGAAAAAAACTTTTGATTGACAGTTTCTTGCGAGAAGGGTTATCATTCCTTGCCATGGAACATTTTGAGGGCAGATGAAATCGTTTGAAGGCAAATAGACAGTGAATACACATAATTGTTGAATCTGGGTTACTAACAACCCTAATATGGTGCACACCAAACAATTGCATGGTATGAAAGTGCCATATTGTACGGATGCATTGCTTCCAACATTCTCGGATAATACTTCTTTTAAGAAACTGATACACCAAAAGCTTAGATCTAGTTCTTTAAATTTCTACAAAATTTCTACTACAAAGTAAGAAATATGCCTTAGAAAACTTGATTCTTGCAAGATGGCTTTCATACCTTACATTAAAATACAAGTCCAAACTTTGTTGAAGAATACATGCACAGATTATGGGTAATAAGTCAATGATTTCCAACAGCCTGACCTCTACGATCATCCAATATCATGGCTTGTGACTCCTAATTATCGACAATTTATAATGACAACGTTTACAGGGGACCCTAGACACATGTGCTTTATTTGAAGAACTTTGGTGCCATATTCAGAACATCCATGTTTAATCTCTCTGATCTGCAATAAAAAGCGCAAATTTTAAAACGGAGTGCACTGACGTTGAAGATGGTTTGAATATTGAACATTTTAAAAATACTAAATGTTATATGTTATATATTAAATGTTATATATATATATATACAACATTTAAAAAAATAAATACGAATGTCTTCTAAACTTTTCATATTTTAGGAATTCCCTATGAATAATTTGATCAATTAACTAAATCAGAAAATCACATTTATTTGGTGTCAGTTTGAGACACAGTCTGTTTTGTGAATGTTAATGCTGCTACAAAATAAAAAATGTACATTAAGTAAATGACAGAATAATTAGGTATTTGCAAAAATAGTTTATCAATTTTTAAAATTATTTGGAGTTTAGGAGAGAAATTATATAAAAGACAGTGATGGAAATCATATGACAATATTCATTAAAATTATTTTGACATTTCAAAATGCTTATCAAAAAAACTTTTTCCCATTAGAATGAAATGTGAGATCTTATATGTATCAGCATTATTATGTTTCTATAAATATATAGTTAATGAATCAATGGTAAAATACATTGACTTTATTATATGACTCCTACAAATTAATTTTTTTCAAAAAAACTAAGACATGAAAAAGCATTGAAGTTTTTAATTTCACATACACACAATGTTTTCTAGCAAATGTTTTATTTTATTCATATTAGTGTGATTATATTAGTGTGCCAGCTAAGATCGCATTGTGAGGTGTGCTGCTGCACTTTTCATCCTGAACTATATTTAGGCATGGAATCAATCTTCTTCCGTACACACATGGCATAGGTAATCGTTTATAGGGTGGGCAACCCTTCACACAACCCAATCCTACAAGGAAAGGACAAAGACAGGATAGACAGAGAGAGTATACATGAATGCCCGAAACACGATTCGAACCCAAGACCTCCTATTTACCGTTATGCACGCTGACCACTAAACAAGTTGGGTGGCATCTTTAATTATATTTTACCCAAATGCAGTTTTGAACATTTTTTTTTAATTTTACAATTTTCTCATGAAATATTAAATTACTTTATTTTATATTTTTAGAGAAAATTGTTAAATGATATAGTAAATGAACATATATGTGTTCTTTATTTTATAATAATATTTGTATAATATTATTAAAAACGTTTTGAATATTTAATTTATTCAGCTACTTATTTATATATTAGTTTATCATAGATATTTTTAAAAGAATTTTCAGTTAATCCTTTGAAATTAAAGTGAATTATTTTAATACAATTTTAATGAAAAGTTTTCTTTTAAAACAATTTTAAGAAATGCTTATTCTTAACAAAGAATATAAATAAAATGTTTGCAAAAATTACCATATCATTATTATATAAGAATTTATCTTAACAGCTTAAGATGATTGATAGCTCTTACTTTTCATATGGTAGGCAGTAAAAGCAAAGTTAAAAATTAATCTGGGATAATATTTTTAAAAAAATAGTGCATGGTGAGAAAGTTATATCCGTTGTCGAAAAAAAGTATTTTCAACTAAATCACTAGAAGAAAAGAAAGAAAGCAAAAAAAAATATCATAACAATTTCTTAAACCAACTGTTGTGCTAGGAAATTAATAAACGAAAAAAATCTGGGATCACTTCCCATATTTGAAAAGTTATATATATATATTACATTATATTACACTATTTAAAATATTTATGAATTTAACATGCTTTTATAACTTATTAAACTGGAATGCTTCAGTCATTTTTTGGCAGACATGTCACTTTTTTAAAGTAAGTTAAAATTTCTTCTTTTATTTATGTATAAAAGCAAAATTTCGGATACTATATTATTCTTACGAAAATTAATATCTCTGGTGGAATTTCTTTAAAAAATAAGATTTGTAAAATGTATTAGCTTTTGGAGCTCTCTTTAGATCGTTTCAGCTTATTTTCTTTATGATAAGGAGAAATATATGTATGTTAAATTGGATTATATCATTAATTATCCATTATTATTCCTATCAATATTCCATTTTTATATATATACATTTATAATTCTGCTTATATAACAATAAGCAGTTAATAACAATTATTAAAAATAAAAAAGTGCATTTTTAATAATGTACTTCCATTTACATATTTATATATTAAACGTGCTTCTATTACATAAATTGATGATTATAAGATCTGATTTTGATCACTTATCATTAAACAATGATAAATTAAATATTTATAAAACATTTTTTATTCTTCTATGTATGAAAAGCTTTGAAAAAGGAGAAAAAAATATTAAGTAATTATTAAAATTTTAAAAAATTATGAACAATTCCTAAAAATTTAAATAATAAAAATTTAAGAGATTTATCTCAATCAAGTATATCTGATAACACAAAATTGAAATCAAACTAATCTTGTTACAATTAATAAAATCACACAATTTTTTAAGACTTTCAAATTTTTGAAAACATGTGTGATTTATTTTTCAAGCTAAACTGGTGTTTGTTGCGTAAATTTTGTATGTATATTGAATGTCAGAGTCTTCTGTATTGATAAAGTATTAATTCCTAATTCAAGACAATATTTCTGAAGTAAAACAATGGGTAAAATTATTATAAAGACTATGATTTATTTGAAAAAAAAAATTAGATTTTAAAGACTAGGTGAATATTGACTGTTACACCCATCTTAGTCTACATACGTATTTTAAATATGACTACTTCATGTTCATATTTGTTTTCACCTTCAGTTTTCAGTAAAGGTTTATCTCAAATAAAGGATCAAACTTCATTTTCATCATTTTTGACAGCATTGAACAACTATTTTATAATGTAGGAAAAAATATTACTGCTAGAAATATGAGAAAATATATTGAATTAGAATGATAAATATATAATTAAGTAATTATTTACTTATATTAACAATGAGATTTAAAAATAATAAAAATTTAAATTACTGTTCCTAATAAAAAAGCATTTGACATATGGATTTAAATATACTGTTGTATTTTTTTCAAATATATATATATATAAATATATATTTAATTTTGCCTTTGAAATATAAATATTATACATATCATATTACATTAATTTCATTAATTTATGAAATGCTCTTATTTTTAATTACTTTATATTATTTTAACTGGGTGTATATTGTGTAAAAGATATAATAACTTCAATTCTATTAATATTTTAACAATAAAAATGTACTAAAAGAATTTAATCTTTAATAGTAACTTTACTTCGCCTTTTAATACCATGAATTATGTTTGAATATAATTTATGTGTTTATTACATAGTAAATAGTATATTTAAAAACTTAATAACAAAACTTTGTACGTTTATGATCAAATTGAAACTTTACCTTATAATACCATGAGTTATATTTGAATATAATTTATGTGTTTATTACATAGTAAATAGTATATTTGAAAACTTAATAACAAAACTTTGTACGTTTCCGATCGAATTGAAACTTAAAATATTACTAAGTTATCATATAATGGAAGATGAAATTAATGATTCTTATGAAGTATGTATTATAGCTAATTTATTTTCTAATTTTGTAAAGAGTGTCATTTCTGTGATAAACATAAATTTTACCATTAATTTTCAATAAAATTTTTAATGTTAATTAGAAAAAATTAAAATATACTACACATTTATTACACATACTTCTTTTAAATATAAGCAGCTTAGCTTGATTTATTATTTCTTTTCCATAATACTTTGAATTTGTTATGATTAATAAAATTACAAATTACATCAGCTTTAAATAAAACACAAAATATAAAAATGTTCAAACAAAGTTTAATATCAATATTAAATATTTTTAAGTGGAATATAAAATAGCAGATTCAATTTGTTTGACTTTCAATTTTTTTAGAAGTATTTTATGTTAAAATATGACAATATTTTTTCCATATTAAGTTCATAATCAATCAAATTGTATAAAAGATGTCGATTCTAATATACATTGTATTAAACTGATTTAATATTTAAATAAAGCAATTTTTTACTTATTTGTTTAAGATTTAATAAAATGCAGCTTTTAGTAATTGAATTTTAATTCCTAATCTACTCTAAACTTAGAATTTTAACAAAAAAATTAATTTTGTAATGTATATTGGAAACAAATTTAAAATTTATTATAAATATGTTAGATGCAGGTTTTTTAATGAATGCTTCATCTAATAAAAATATAATTTTAAGCTTCTAATGAAGTATGTATCATTATTTTCATATCTCCACACACGTGTTCTACACAATTACAGAAAAATATTTGAAAATATATTTTCTATTTCTATAATTGGAATAAAATTAAATGAAAACAGAAAAATCGGACGTTTTAAAAATAGTTTAATTGGTTCTCGAATTCTTTTGTAACATGATTTTTTTCATACAAACATAATTTTTGAAAAATTAAGATATGATAAATAAAACAGATACTACTACTAAAGGACACTGAGAATATTTCTAAAAGAAATGAAAAAAATTAGCAAAGTACGAGCAAAAAGATTAAGATTAGATTTAATTTAATTTTTGTGTGTGTTTGTATATATATATATATATATATATATATATATATATATATATATATATATATATATATATATATATATACATACATATATTCATCCATCACAATCACATAAATGATGAATATTTAAAGCATTTACATATTTAAGCATATATTATTTATTTAAGCATAAATAATGAATATTTATAAATTTTGTAATATTTTATATCATAGTCTCTATAAAAATATGAAAAAATTGTTTCAATCAAATATCCTTAAAGAAATATTGAAGGCAGTGTTTGGCATAGGTACTTGTCTGTATATCAAAGACAAACAATGGTTGCAGTGGTCAATATATGAGAGAAATGCTTGGCGGTTTAAGGAGATAGAAGGTATGAAATGGGTTGATTGATTTCTTTGTTATTCCTCATCATTTGAGCCGTTAATATTTGTAAAAAATGTAATAAAGGCTGTATATAGTGTACATTACTTGCATATTTTGAGAAATAATAAGCCAACTTAAGTGCCGATTTTTATCTCAACATTTTTTCATATTTAAAATTTAGGAAGTATTTTATGATATCAATGAATATATTTTAATTATGTCATCGATAACCAAACTAGAATTAAATAAATATAGTTACATAATTGAATGTGTAAAACGTAGGAAAATTTTGATGATGTTTTCAAATTAAAAGTCAATTTTTGAAAATGACACTTTTAGGCAATAATTAATATTTTTTGTTTTATGTTTTGCAAAATATAAAGAACTGTATCCAATTAATAATTGTTTTTACTCAAAATTGCTTAAGGAAATGAAATTACTGTTGAAAAACTAAGTACTCTCCTTACATCTATAAATAAAATATTCTATAATTTGTAGAAGCGCAATCGATTTTTTCTAATTCCTAATTATATTAAAAGTTTTCATAGCATAATTTACTGATACATTTTACAGAAATTTGTTATATAATAAAAATAAAATCAACAGTCTAGATAAATAAAAATCAAATCAAATATTTAAGAACGAAATTGTTACACGTTTATTAAAGAAATTAACAAAACAATTTTTCAGGTTTTTTAAATTATTTAAATAATTTTGTGTGAAAACAGGTACACAACATTAAATAACAAGAATTTATTATATATTTTGGTATAAATACAAGGATTCTAGTACAAAAATCCATCATATTTTTTTATATAAATAGACTCAATGGGATATTATTCTTTAAATCTATAAATTTATTTTTTTTAAATAACATCTCGTAACGTTCACAAATCCCATTTTTTTTCCTAATTTCATTTTATCAAATGATTTTATCTTTTCAGCATTCACTTTCTTTACTTCGAATAAAGGATAAAATATGTGCTATAATTTAAAAATACAGGAAAAATCAGGCAAATGTGTACATATTTGAGGAATATGTGATTACTACCTTTTAGACAGTTCCTTAGAAATATGATTCAACGATCATTTATTACCCTGAATGTATTTTTTCTCTTGTCTTCAAAAATAAAGGGATTTCGAGATTTCAAAAATATATATTGCATTATTTCATAATGCTGTTTTCCTTCCAAAGGATACAAGTTTAACGAATTTAGAAAAAAAATGTTATATCGAATTGGATTCTTAGAGATTAAACTACAAAATTATTCAATTTCATTAAATCATGACTTTAAATATTAATCGTAAATATTATTTATTGAAATTATTAATTCTAACCTTATAATTTGTGATAATGGAAAATTAATGGGCCAAATTAATTATTCTTACAAATTAGTTTTTTTTAAATTAATATTTTTTCCTAGCATCATTTCATATACGTATAAGCCTATTAAATATTCCTTATAATTTTGTTATTAATATAGCATTTTTTAAAACTCTCATTCCATTTTGTAATGCAAAATTTTGGAAAATATTATATTATTTAAGAAAAGTTTTTATGGATATTTATTTTGTATTTTTTTCACGAAATTGAATTTAGTTATTAAATAGAATACATAATACATATATATATACATACATATTTATATATATATAAATATATAAATATATATATATATATATATATGTATATATATATATATTATATATATTTATATATATATATATATATATATATATAAATATATAAATATATATATATATATATATATGTATATATATATATATTATATATATTTATATATATATATATCAGTAGAAAATAATTTGATTATAATAAAATATTCTATAAGTTCCAAACAATTTATTTTTATCATTTAGTTTCTTACTTTCTAAATTATTTATCATGCAGTGTATCGCAGTCTGTTTCGTAGTATAATATTATGAAGTTTCTGGCGTAATAAACTCACATATATTAACCATATCATTTAAAACTTTTTAAATAATAGAACAAGATTTATATAGTGTTTATTTATATACAGAAACAGTATTTATATATGCAAATTTATATATAAAATCTCACAGTGAAAATTTATGGAAATGTACAAAATAATGCTGTAGCTAATCAGCGGGGCTGCAATAAATCAATTCATATTTACATAATCCATTTAACATTTCATACTGCGTGGTAGCAGCACAATCAACTGAATATATTTCTGAACAGAAATGTAATCTTAAATTTGATAGTTTTGTTCTCAATTTCTTTCCTTAGATACGCGATATTTGAGTTTTTACTCTCAATTTAATTTTAATATTTTTTACCATTCACTGTCTCCTATTGTAAGCCAATAAATATTACCTTTATATTGTATTATTTCATTATTTGTAATAGTGTTCTTCATATATGGATTAATTAATATTAGTAGTTATAAATAATTTTTTTTCAATAGTTTATATTTTTTATAAATTATTAAACTTTTATCTATAAAACTAATTTAAATTAATTAGAAGAAAACAATTATTAAAATATTAGAAGAAGTTAAATTAGTAGAAAAATACTGTAAAATTAAGTAAGTACTAAAATTAAAGTAATAATAATTTTAAAAAAACGACACGCATGCACACACGACACGCACAACGTGTGCGTGTGTGCGTGTCGTGTGTGTGTGTGTGTGTGTGTGTGCGTGTGTGTGTGTGAATTAATAAGCCTATTTAAAGAAAAACTCTAAAAATCAGACTGCAACTATTTAAAACCTGGTAATAATTGTATCTCTAAATTTCAGTTATTATTTTCTTAAAGAATAGATGCAAATATTTTTGCCTAGGTAATACATGAATTATAAAAAAATATCCTAAATCCTTGTAGGCTACTTTCATTTTTTGATACTTTTCCACAAAATGCCTATTTTAATATATCTTGCTAGAAAAAAATAAAAAGCTTGTTAATTTTTTTTAAAATTTATATAAAAGTTTCAGTTTAACATTCATATGTGCTTAATGCTATTAAGATGATTAATTGCATTTATTTTCATTATTTATGTATTATATTCATTTATTTTAAAATAATAATTATGTAAAATATAATTGAAAATTGAATGGTTATTAATATTTTAAATCTTCTATATTTTTTGAACAGCATCTCTCATTAAATTTAGTCTTTTAAAGAATGATCATAATATGGTACTTAGTAACTTTTGTAATATTAAAATACACAACAAAAATTAAAAACCATATAAATTTTACAAAATACCTAAATTCATCAATATTTGTTTTTTTTGGAAATTTTTTTTTATTTTTAGAATGATTTCATTTTTCAATTAGATACCAGATGCTTGAGATTAATATCATAATATAATAAAGACATAAAATATTAAAAACGAATTCTTGATTAAGAATATTCTTTGCTTTAGTTAATTGTAATAAAATTGTAATGGTACAATTATAACTAAATGTTTATTACTACTATTTACACTTGTAGCTAAACATATGATTTCAGAAGAATCAAAATAATTTTTTTAAATTAGATATTGTCTTTCATTATTTTCTTCTTTTTACGACAGTCAGACTGGTAAAATAACTGTGTCAAATGTAAAAATTAAATTAATCAATTTTTGACATATTCAGTGGCAAGTAATATTGTAAAAAGTCTTAAATTCATAAAAGGTATGAAGTAAGAGACGTATACATTAATAAATGATACAAATTTGATAAATAATACAATTTCTTAAAAATAATTATACGTTTGAAAAGAGTTAACTGTTTCTATTATATCTAAATTATCTTATTCAGAATGTATATTGCTTTAAAATTTTCGTCTTATCTTGATTCCTAACTTGTAAAGTTTTTTCTAACAATAAAATATTATGTAGCCTTATTTTTCTATCATATTTGACTCATTATTTTTTGCTATTGTTTTATGCTTTTACATTTATTCAATGCTTATTATAAATCTAAATTATTTATATAATAAAAATAGTTAGCTTTATTTATTGGTTATATTGTTCATAAAAAGTTTCGTAGATAACTAAAGTCATTCAACAACATTCACTTCATTAAATTGTCTTTATTTTTATGATGAAGTCAACAATATTTATATATTGTCAACAATATTTAATAAACGCTAAATAAAATAAAACTTGACATATAAAATTTATTTTAATTTATTATCTAGTTCAGCTTTATTTTAATTTAGTATATACAACATTTTCCCCTTATTTTTAATGAAAAAGTAAAATTTGGTGTAATACTGATGTTCAATTTATAAAGGTCAGAAAAGTCATCTGAATCATTAGTTAAGTGTAATTCAGTATCCATAATATAAAATTTTAATATATAATGTAATAAATTTGTGCATAGAATTTTGAATGTTTAAAATAATTATATTTAATTTATCAATGAACTAACTAATTCAAAAAAATATTAAATTAATACTAAATTTAAATAAATGAGAAAATACATGTATCTCTTATTAGTTAAGGTAATAATTGTATTTTTCAAAAATTTCACGCTACAATTCTTTTGCATTAAATTTATTAATTTATTAAAATATATATTTTTATTAATAAATACATCTTGCTAATTATTTTACTTCTATTGATATTTGCCTTATATAGAATTTACTCGGGTACAATTTATTCAAGAGAATCAAATTAAATAATTTAGCAATGCATTTGTATATTGTACAGGTTCAGACATATTGTCAACATGTTTCTAGTCTATAAAACATGATATCAGAAATACTTATTCTAACAAAAACACCAATATTTATTTAGAATTATAATTAGTAAACTATTTTAGAATAACTGGTTCAATTATAAGATATTCAAATTTAAATGAAACAAATTTGATGTTCAAATTTAGAATGAAATAAAATGCTATAATTGGCAATTAAATATTGATGTTAAAATGATAATAAACAATTTTGTTTACATTTCCTATTTCTGTAATAAATTCTAAGATTAAGAAATAAATCTATTTTTTAATTGCGTTACACTTTTGTTTTATTTTCATCAATTAAATTGGTTAAATGATTCTTTCATACTGATCAGTTTTATTATTCAAGCAATAAAAAATAAATTATTTCTTTTATATAAATTGGTTACTTAATCTAGTTCTTTAATCTTGCATGAAACTAAAAATAAAATTCTAGAAAACATTATTAAATAAAAAAGCAATTTTTACATCCCTTTTAGTTGAAAATTCATAAGAATTGCTTTCAGTGACAAATAAAGTACATTATTATTATTTTTCACACTAAATATCTTTCATCGAGAAAATGGTCTTTAAATGCATACAAACAACAAAACGCACATTCTAATTACTTTTCCTTTAGGTACTTTTTATTTCTATAAAATATCTTTTTTTATCTGCTATAAAAGTGAATTACAGTAAAAATAATAAAAAAAATTAGATTAAATGATAATTTTTATATTACTAATGAAACACTGTCTTAACTGATCCCAAATTTCGGATCCTTATATAGTAAAATCCTGGCTATCATTTAACATAGGAATTGCCTATTTATTGAAATAAAATTTTCTCATATCTTTTCTCTATATTTTCTCAAATAATTTTATTTACATTGCATGTAACTAATTAAAGTACTTGTTCATTTTAATTTGCATTTAATTAATTAAAGTTTCGAAAGGAGTTCATTTTTCATTGTCTTTGCTTTTTTCCATAAATGGGTGCTTACTGTGTTTTTCATAAATGCGAAAAAGACTTGAATGAAAATCTCTAAATTTTAACAAATATATCAAATGATGAAAATAGTTTCGATTAACGTAAGATATTTGAGATTATGGCGTATGATTTAGATGACTATTAGAATTAAAAAAAAACCTAAGTAGTTGAGTGAATTTCATAAAATTTTAGTATTAACATAAAAATAAATGGTTAATTTTGATATTTCTTATCACAAGAAAGAGAAGATAAAATAACATTTGAAAAATAAAGTAACTTGTTTGTGAATTACACTCTAGTAAATTAAGATTTTTTTTCAACATTATAGCAAAATATCAGCATCCCTTTTCCAATTTAATGCTTTTAGCACTAAACATATTTTCATTGAAAATATATCTTAATAAAAATCAGAAAATTTTCTTTTGATATCTGATATTTATTTCAAATATCTTCCTGATAAGTAATATCAAAATATACAAGATGCTTTCTTAAAATAGAATTCATACATACATTCGGCAGTATTTTTAAATTTTAGACAAATTTTCATGAATCAATTTATATATTTAAACGTGTTTCATATTAATTCCCAAGCATTTTCTAAAAATAAAAGATTAATAAAGATCATAATTATTAAATAAAATGTATTTTAAAACTATTATTAAAATAACAAACGAACTCTAACTTATATAAAACTAATAATAAGACACTGCTACGCATAAAACTAAGATTTTAAAACATATTTCTCTATATGTGGCACAAAGCTTTTTTTCCAATTTATATTAGATTGTGCAGCGTTTTCCAAATTTTCAACACTTTAGAATGATTTTAAATAACAAAATATAATAAACACAATATAAATATTTTTACTTTAAATAATCCTTAATAAAGTGAATTCTTCATTTTACTATTCACTAATTTTTACAAATATACTAAAGACAGTTATTTAGATAAGTTAAATATCAGGCTAATTGTATTAGTTGTCGGGTTTATTAAGAAAATTATTCATCGTCATTTCGTTTTTAACATAAATAAATATCCAAAAAAGAAGATTTTGCATTTAAATTTGAAACATTCCAAGTTTTTATCTTACTGTATTACTCAAACCTAAGAAATATAACTTTTAAGAACATTTTATTAACTGTAAATTAAAAATTAATAAAGTTTGAATATGCATCTTCACTGAATGACAATAAATTATAACAAATTATTACAATCAGTATATAATATATATATTCAAACATTTTTTAACTATTTTACTTATTGCATTAAAAACAGCTATTCATCTAATATTTCTTTTATCTCGGAGAAAATAACGAATTTTTTTCCAAAAGTTAGAATTATTTTACTTATCGCTTTGATTTTGCTATCATTTTATCATATATTATTTTAGAAAGATTTAAATAATGAAAACGTATCTACGATTTTTATATTTTTTCTAAGATTAATAGAATATTTGAAAGGTACTCATAATAAACAAAGAAATTTTATGCTAAAAAATTCAATTATTTTATATACGGAAAATTCCTAATTGTTAGTTTATTTGTATTATGTTATTTAATTGATTCAGTAATTGTATTCCTAATATATAGCAAAATAATTAATTCCAGTTTAAACATAATATTTAATCTTCTGATAAATATCTTGCTATAGTTTCGAATGGATAATAACCAAAGCAAAAATGTGAATCATTTCTAATTAATAATGTTCATCTACGTAAGTAATATAAAACCAATTTAAAAGCAAATTATTTATTAATAAAAACAATCTGAAAAAAATCAATGAAACAACAGAATTGAAACTTCAAAAAAATGTTTTGAAAAAGAAATCTTTCCAGAATGTGAAAGAACGGAATTCAAAATGTTGATATTTTCCCAGAAATTACTTGTGTATTAACATAATAATAACTTATACATTAACATAGTACCAACTTAAGCATTAATATTGCACATTTTATTAAACTAACTGATATCAAACTTTAAAGCATATATCTTCTATTTAAACAGTAGATTCCCTGGATTACTCAAACCCATTCTCTCAGAACTTAAAGTTTACCAAATAGCCTGCTTTAATTTTTAAAAATTCCCATACATGAATAAAATTCTAATTTACTTAACTGAAATCTGAGCTGTATTTTGATAAAAATTTTTAATATGAATTCAGAAAATTACATGATGTTTTCAGTGCTTACTAAATATACTTATTTAAATTTGATAAGTTTTTATGCAAATTTTGAAAATTTCACAAAATAGCAATGTTTTGGAATTTTGATAGATAAAATTTTATTGGAATGGAAATAAATTAATAACTAATGAATTTCGATTTAAAATTATGTATTATAAAAGTAACTAAAGTAGTATGATGAAACGTATATATATATATTATATATATGGCTTACCCTTCATAGGTTCTTAATTCTTCCATGATGTATGTTAATATTATTGTTTTAAAGCACTTTTTTATAAATAAATTTAAAATTTCTAAATCTAATTAATTAAATGCTTAACATAATATATTCTTTAAGGATTGCAGATTTAAACAAAATGAAAAACATTAAATTAAATAGGAGAAGCCAATTTTTTAAAACAAATACCATTTGGTAAAAAGGAAGGTAAAAATCATTGAAAAAACAATTAGTTGAAAGATAAACGAGAAGATTAACCTAGATATTTTGTTAGTGCTTCAGTTAGGTAGAATAAAATGTTGTTGTTTATCAAACGCTAACATGTATCTAAATGTAAGCCTATTACGTTATGTTAGTTTAGGAAGTAAACATTTTTACTATATATAATAAAATTCTACCTAATATTATTGCTTCCAAAGATAAGAATGATTCACAGTTTATTCTGAATTTTATATCATGTTAAAAGTATTTATTCTATATCCCCATTTTACTTTGTAACAAACCAAGACAGGTTTATTTGATATGTTGCTTCATTAACTATTCTATTATATCCAGAAGTTTTGTTAGTTTTCTACACCTTAATATTAAAAATATTTTAAATGTTGAAATTTGAAATTAAATGAATTAATAGAAATGATATACTTACTATACAAATATGTGAAATTAGTATTTAATCTACTTGCGTGGTGTAGATAACTAGAAGAATTTGTAATTTGATATATTTTTTTAATTTATTCTAAGCCCAATATAAGAATATTTATTGAGGTGTTATTTTAAAATCTAGAGAGTTTTTTACTGATAATGCTAAATTTATATTATGAGTTCATCAGATATTTTTTCTTGTATCATAATCTTATTTTATTATAAGCAACTCACATTTTTAATTTAAATACAATAATAATAATATTCGAAGTACATATACAAAATCCTAGTTTATGTGATCAGCTTTAACATCACAATTTATATTTTAAAAGTTAATATTGATTTACTGCACTATTTATTTAATATAATAAATAACAATGTTTTTATTTGAAAGAAATGAAGATACATTTAATTCAAATTTCTTGTATATTTTAAGTAAATCCCATTAAATCTTTAAATTATGATATAAATTAACACTATAATTAAAATGTATCAAAATATACTATTAAATATAATTTTAAAAGTAGTTTATATACTGACATTTATTTATTAAATGTCAGTATGTAAACTACATTTATTTATTTATTAAAGCATACCACAAAATGAACATAAGAGCTCGTTTAGAAGGTTTAAAAGAGTTATATCTAATTTTCATGGTTTAAAAACAGCAACGTTAGCATATTAAAAGGCACGTCACTTATAAGTAATTAAAGTCATTAAAACACCGGATATTAAATATGAGATTAATTGCACAATATTTGATTGATTAATATATCACGACATTCCATTGATTTGACTTTTTTCCTAAATAATCACTAAATATACAATTAATTATTTTAAAGACAAAAAAAAATTGTAGCTGTTTGTAATAAATTTATTTTCTACAGACCTTGTAATTTATAAAGATGTCTTTATTAAAATATAGCGTATTGTTAAATATTCTATACAAATTAATATGTTATATATATATACGAAAATATTTTAATGTAATTAGTAACTGAACTTATTTCAAAATATATTAATGGAACATTTTAATTTGCTTGGACACATTTTATAAATTAATTTGTCGTAATTGCTTTAGTTAATTATCAATTCTAATTAATTTCACAGTCCATAATTCAATAGTTTTTTAATTAGTTTAAACTATAATTGAATATTTATTTTATCATAAGTGTTAATAATAATTTTTAAAATTAAAAGTTATTACATTCATATATGTTTTCTGTAGTGTTACCTATTAATAAGTATGCGACACATTTCCTTATACGAGTAAAAAAAAACAATTACAAAAATTTGTTTTAAATGCTTCAATCCTCAGCCATATTAAATGAATGTGCAATTAACCATTTATTTGAGCAATAAAAACTTCACATATATTTCATATCAATAGCATATTATAAATATGCATACCATGTATTCAGCGAAATTGCTTATTTAAATTTCTAAAGTGTAATTTTATGTCATACTTTTAAATTAATATCAAAAATATTTTTTAAAAAGAAAATTTTAGCTAGAGAAAATTTAAAAATTAATTTAAAGAGTTTTCTTAAATTCGTCATTAAGAATTGTGTCTAATGCACAGTTAATATTCAATATATTCAAATCCCAAACATTTCGCATAAGGATTTATAAAATAAAAATCAAACTGGATATTCAATAAATGTTTTCTTTATTGAGTTGTCCTTAAAAATACAGTAATCTTATTTAGACCTTAATATTTTGAAATGTGCAAAAGCATTCAATCATTTTAAATAGGGAATCATTTAAACATAAAAGCAAATTGTAAATTTAATGATTTTCATCACTCATACATTAAGTTTATTAATCTGAAATTAAGTTTATTTACAAAAACTTTAAACATGATTACTCTGTTTTGTGCTGTTATTTTGATATTATTAATTTTGAATAGAATTGATGAAATAATTGCTCATTTTCCTAATTTTGTTTTATAACAGCATAATTTCAGTGATAAAAAAATAAAAATTATGTACAAATTTTAGTAAAATACTTTCTTTAATTTTAAAACTAATAAATTCCATTAAAACACATATTTTATTTTTGATTGAAAATGTAAGGTCATTTTTAACTTTCTAAGCTGGACATAATGTCTACATATTCTTATTTCTTTATGATAGCAAGTAAAAATAATGTTTTCATTAACTATAAGGCAATCCTACAAAAAAAGATAATACATTGAATCGTAAAGGTTTAAATTGAACTTATACGATTCAATGCATTATCTTTTTTGTAGGATGCTTTATAGTTAATGAAAACATGATTTTCACTTGCTATCATGATAATTTTCACTTGCTATCATAAATTAATTAATTATTAATTGAAGATTAGGTATTATATGAGACAGAATTCAAACTGATAATTTGATTGTGTGACAAATAAGCAAAATTCAATAGCATTAAAACTTTATATCTAACAGCATAGATTGTATATTATACATCATTCGTCTAAACTAATTCTGACAAAAAGGAAGAGTTATTTCATTGAATTAACACTATTTTATTTTAAATAATATATTCCATTTTTATTTCATGGTACAGTATGATATTTGAATCACCCAAGAAAAATATTGCAATATTGACATAAACTTCAAAATAATATTATACATTGTGTATTTATTTTATAAAAAGTAGTACTAAGAAATAGTAAAAAAATTAAAAAATAGCTCATATCAATTCATATTAATGTTATAGGTGTGCTGGAATTAGTATCCATTTTACTAAAAAATATTCACAATCTCATACTGCTTGAAAATGCTCGAGAGATGAATCAGATGAATGGGCTCGAGAGACAGTTGTATCCTCGAAACTCACTCTTTCTTGAAACGCCACTAGCACATTCCACGGTTATCTAGTTGTTGCATCTATAGACCAACACAGACCAACTCAGAGTGAACGATAGCTCGTTAAGAGATAGAATTGGTATTTATTGGATATTTCAACCACAATAATAAGAAAAAATTGAGAGTATTCTCATTTTCTCAATTACTGATCTAAATGCACACCGAAAAAGAGAAAGACATTGCTGAATTAAGCTGATAAATCTAAGATTACTTATTTATCTGAAATATGTTTGAATGTGCTCGCAGGTAACTAGAGCATGAATGTTAAAAAGACTTCGCAAATAAAACATAAAACAGATATCTGTCAATTGGCGAAGCATTCCTTTTTCATTAAGAAGAAGAAGAAGCAACTTTTGAGTGGACAGACAGGTGTATTCTTACCGATTATTCTCCCAGCTTTTGCTTCTGCCTTTGGCTACATGATGGTTGGCGCTATTAGTAACATGACCTGAATAATTCCACCAATAGGTGTGAGTGTCTTCCATTAGGATATATGAAAACTTTATACTCTCACGGCTTTCGAGGGTCTTGTGCATGTCCTATCAGTAATCGATTAGTATGACTCAAAAAAATGGTTCTTATACTGGAGAACTGGGTATCTAATGTTTTAAAAATCAGAAGAACGTATAGAAAATGATATTATCGATTTACAAGAGAGAGTAAAGATGCCCTCCGATATGAAAGTTAAATTATTTACCTAATTAATCCCGTGATACCAGAAAGCAGTTCAGGAATCACCAAAACTCAGAAGACTGACTATTGTGAATGATAAAAAGCAACACCTACTCGATTCTAAAACAGACGTAGAGAGAAACGATTTCAATAACAGTAATGACAAAACTTGACATTTTTGCCCCTGACCCAAGATCTTTTTGGAAATTTATATTATGATTGCAGTTAAATAAAAACGAGAAATATATCTTCGAAAGAATTAGGTGAAATGGCAAAAGATAACGTTCCTCTACAAAGTAGCAATATGATTGATTTTGTCCCTTATATTTTGCGCAACAGTAAAAATCAGTGAGAATAGACACTCTTCAGTAATTTTTTTCACGCTATTTGAGAAATTAATATACAGTGTTAACGTATACGAAATAAAAATGTATTAGAACAGTTAAAAGCTGACGAATTAAAAAAATTAAAAAAGCTAAATTGTGAATGAAATGACGCAGTTTCAGTTGAGAATGCACGCCAATAAATATCCTCTGAAGATAAAACGGGAATTTTAGTTTTTCTTTGATTTAGTTCCTTTTCATCACGTGGAGGTCACTTTTTCACATCTTTTAAGAAATGTACCTTGCAAGGGCAATACATCCGAAGAGACTGTTAATGGTTATCAAAGACTGTTATACTTTCACCTCCGAAAAAAATTCATTGACACAATTCAAATGAAATTAAAGGTCAATTTGGGAAATCAAATTATTTTTTCCGGGTGGAAAATATGTGTTATTCTCTCATCTAAGTGAGGAAAACTATAAAAGTTAAAAGCACTCCACAAAAATATCCATTTCTTTTTTAAGGCAAGCACGAATTATTTGAATATGACAGATTTTGAATCTTATTATTGCGATCAGATCGGGGATAGTCCTATTTTCAAGGTATTTCACATCAACGTGATTATGGGTTTTTCAGCGATTTGACATTATTCACGGCTACTTTTGGTTTGTATTCTGATAAATATTTAGGAATAAAGATGCCATCAAAGGATTACCATGACGTGAAGGACATAACCAATGGTTGTACCTTCAAGCACGCCACACGAACGCTATTTCATGAAACGTGTCGTAGTGTAAAACGACATAACAAAACTCTGGGAAAATAGATATGTATATATTTATTGCACTTTAAATTTAATAGTTTCCTCTTTTCCTATCAAACTAAGCTGTAATAGTATAAAGGAAAGGATGCAATAAAAATTGGCACAAGGAGCCAAGTGCAAAAAAAGAATAAATTCTTCCTTTCGGAAGGGACGGATGATCGTGAGAAAATGGCAAGGGAAGTTTATGCTTTATGATATGTTTTGTTTGTAAATCTGACCAGTCGCGATTAAAGGGGAGAGATTTCTGACCTATCCCATAGGAGTGTAGGACGTTATATGGAACTTTGGAAAACCAATGGTGTAAAGAGAAGGAGCTAAGATGAGAATTTAAAAACTGCATCTAAGAATGGAAGACAGGCAGACACAGAGACAGAGAAAGTCCTCGTACACAGAAGTCCCTGAGATACACAATTCAGAGAAGACCCAGAGATGCCCGACAAAGAAAAGGAGTAAACGGAGTATGATTGCACTGGCCTGGAGAAGTCCTGCCTCGACTGTCCTGAATGGGAATGCAGATGTCCGACTAATAGATGAAGAAGAGGTGACAAAGTCTGAAAGAGGTATACTGAATAGCAGGTCAAGTAAGATGCGGAGATATCAGCGAATGGAAATGCAAAGCGGAGATGCTGATGCGGAAGTGGATGAAAAAGGAGAATCATCGACACCGGAGAGCGGCGAAGTCTCAGACATCACAATACTACTTCTAAAAGGGGTGAGTCTGATCTCTCGTTCCGTTTCCCTCTGGTCATTATGTGTGGTTATGGTGTAAATATAATAAAAATAATAATAATATTAGAATCTTCTCAATTATTTAATCAAGAATGTTTTAATTATGTATGTAAATACCTTTGTAATGAATTTGCTAAAATAAATTGTTAAGTTTTATTGTATTATGTTTTGAGTTGATCTCTGTCATTCAATTATTTAAATAACAAATCTGGGTTTTCCTCGGAGTTTTCAAAATTGCCGAGGTCACTACAACAAAACGAGCATATATATAATATATTACATTTTAAGAAAAATTAAAGCACACGAGCTATAAAAAATAAACGAACAAAACCAATTGTTAGATAAAAGTGAAAGGCCGTAAAACTGAATTCAAAAATATATATTATTAAAAATTGAAGTCAAAGTAGCTGTCTATTTACAACTTAATAGGGCTTATTTTCTTCTACACCATTACAGCTAGAACTTAATGATTCATCCTTTTTAGAAATTCATCCGGTTCGTCTTAGTTCACAATAGTTCAACGATCGAGTGGAATATGGGTGCATCAGATGATAATTACCTTAATCTGACTCACAATATAATCCATTTTCAAGTAAGCATTAAAAAGAAATCCGGATCAAATATTGAAAGTACAGATCATGTAATACCTATTAATTACATTTAACTTTGTTAAGTTTTTTTTAAATGATATAAAAGATTCTTCGCAAGTAAACTACAATTACAGAACAATATTAGGGAGTTTATTATTCTTTTCCAAATCTTCGTAACACAACATGTTGCATGATTTCGGCTTTGTTTTGTAAAGATAGAGTGCTAAAAAACGCGGAAGTGAAAAATGATTCTACAAAAACGGGATTTAAGTCTAGGCAGACATATTGCAGCTCGAGTAAAACGGGGGACTGTATTGTATTTTATTATTTCCTTACCGTATTGTGCATTCATGTTTTAAACTTTGTTTTAGCAGTGCAACCGAAAGTTTGAATTAACGCTCATAGTTTACAAATTAAAATGGAGAGCAATATTTTTCCTTTTAACGGGAAATGGTTCTTATCAATATAAAGTTCATTCTGCGAAACTGTACACTTGGAAAATCAGGCTTTCGCCATCTCTCATGCTTGAGCATGAAAACACTTTATAGGAAAGATTTATTAAGTTATTTATTCGCCGGTGACCATTTGCTAAATAATGTACACCATCGTCTAAAACATGTTTGTTAATCTTAGCAATTGGATATAGCAACTTTATCCTGAGCAATAGTAAATCAAGTTTTATTTTTTGATATGGTTAAATTTTTCATTACTTTTAATTTCAATAAAAATTTTATTTATACTTCTATTTTTTAGAATGCTATCATACGTGTTTACATATATTTTAAGCAGCATTTTTATTCCCTTTACTATCATTTTAATTTGATTATAGCCATTCACAAATACATGCATTTTCAGCTGTAATCTTATGAATTATTTTACTGGGAATACGTACTCCAATTTCAAATACACTTGTTTACCGCTATTAAAGGTATCATGTAAAATATAATCTTCACTGAAAGTACTTAAGCTTAAAATATTGTAAAAATAATACTTTCGATCATGGTGTAATACAATAATGATTTAAATCATTGTTAGTTGCAATATTTAAGCACAATGTATCTACATGAATAATAACTCAGCATCATTGCTTACATAGCTTAAAATTATTGTCATAAATTTTATACATATGAAATTTAGAAGTTCAAGTATTATAAACAGAATAAAAGATAAAGTAATTTTATTTGACCATGCCCACCTCAACATGTAAGCTTCAATTTCTGCAGAAGATGGTATATTCCAAAATCATAGTGCACTCATACCTGCAATAGGATTAGTTCAATCATATTTAATTTGTCCTGAGAAAGAGAAAGCTAAATATTTAACTTGTCCTTTAACTGAGCTAACCAACTTCATGCTATCGAACAGCTATGTTCTAATTAGAGAGACCAGTACGGGATCAATGCCCTCTTAAGCATTTGTACCAGAATATTCACAATATCTCCATGAAAATTCTGCATTATAATCCTCTAAACATTATTAATTACTTATATGAATGTATTCATGAGCAATTATTTATTAATACTAAGTTTTTCTCTTATTTTATTTAATAACTAACTCCATCTCTCTCTCTCTCTCTCTCTCTCTCTCTCTGTATATATATATATATATATATATATATATATATATATATGTATATAATTTTAATTTAATAAATATGCTAATTAGTTTAAACATTATGAAAATTATTATAAATTTGATACATTTACCTCAAAAATATTTGACCTCTTTTGTAGAAGGGAAATATAAAGATATATGATAGTAAAATATACAATAATAAGGATAAATTTCTCTAGAAAAACATATTACAATATTTCTCTCATTCTCGATGATATCTTTTAGATTATACATTACAATAATTTCTTTTTTTCATTACTTAAAGGATTTAACAAAACAATTATTTTTGCAGAAAAATTTCTGTTTTGTAAAATTATCTTAAAATATTCAGTGCATTTTTTAAAAATTTAGATGCATCTAAAGAAAACTAAAATATTCATCACATTTTGCGAAAAATGTCTCAGTTATTAAGATTAAATTATTAATTTTTAATTTCGTTTAATACTTGAGGAACATTTGTTCCTATTTACGAAGTAAATTTATAAGATAAATATTACATGTTTCAAAATATTGAATTTTTTTTTCAATGTTTGTCTCCTAAAAACATGTTAGTTTAATGAACTAAAATGATAAAAGCGATTTTGTGCTGAACTTAATAAATTTTTCTGAGAATTTAACAAGGCGATAAGATTTTTTTTAACTTTCCTGTGGATATATTTTTAACAGTTTTATAAAATTAAAATTTTATTAGTGAAATGTTTTTGTCTAATTAAATTATTTTTCATTAACTAATAGTAAAGTGGCATGTCAATTTCAGGTAGTTTTTTTAGACAATATCAAATTAGCTATCATATTGCATACATATAATTATTTATGTTATGGAAAAATTTAAAAATCTAAAATTTTATATACGTATTTAATATTAATTTGTTAGGAATATTTTAATCATAATTGAGTATTTATTAAGAGTATGTTATATTTAATAAGTAACTTATAATATAAATAGAGCTTATTTTTAAATATGTTTCCAATTTTATTTGCCATTTAAAAAATTTCTCTAATAAAAAGTTCACCTTTTTTGACGAAATAAAACATCAGGCAAAAGAGTTAGCATTTTAAAAATCTACTAGATATCTATTGTCAAAATTAATAGCAAATGTAATTAAATAAATGAATATACAAATATTAATCAGCCGGATTTTTTAAGAAATTACCACTAATTTTCTGAGCAAACAATTGTAAAAAAAAATTGACTAAAGAATTAAATATATTTATATTTAAATATGTATACATTTTTAATTCTGAGCAATTTTAATAAACTTAATTCCGTTAAAAAATAACACGACACTAATACGTTTAAATTTTGAATATTCTCATTTAATAATCTTTTGTCAAGTCAAATGTGAGAAAATTTTAATAAAAGGTAAAATAAACATATCATTTCTCTGCTCAGGTTAAAACCAAAAGTAATATATTTTATTTACACCCCACAATCATTATTTTTCTAATAAATCATCAATGGAATCAGATTTGTTATCAACACTTACATAATTAAAATACTAAGTGATTGGTTTATTTTCAATTGTTAGGTTCATTTTTCATAAGTTTAAATCAAGTATGTTGATAATTAAAAACAAGTAGAATAAATATTAATTATAGGGTGAAAAATGTCAATCTTCTATTAAATGCTTGAAATTATAAATTTTTCTCATTATAATATCTAAGCAAAAATTATATTTTTGAAACATCTAATCTTGCATAACTTTAATAATAAAAAATTTCAAAATGTAAATGTGTTCTTGTTTAATATAGTACAATTTTGAATAAAATTCATTATCGTAAAAACAAGATTTTTTGGTTTATTGTTATAAAAAAACATTTTCACTGTGTGTAGCATTACTTATATTACTGCTTATGCTATTTCCCGAATTTTCATTTATACTGTTTTACTTCAACACTAGATGTATCCCAAATCTGATGAAGTACTTCAGTAAACTTTATAGCTACCGTGACCAACATCGAACCGCTAACTTCCTGTGTGGCAGGAATGACCAGACGCTGAAAAAGCGTAGTCCCCTTGGCATGCAGAGAAGTGGATGTTTTAAAATCTTCTGTTTCCGCGTGCTAACTCTCTAATTATTATCACCTCCCATCTTGACTCTTTGCCAGGAGTGTTCTTCCATTCAGAATTACTGGTACACACAAATAAATCTCCTCAACATTCTGAATTCTTAAAACAAGTTGCACTTGAGTTCAACAATAATATCCCCTCTGATGCCGTACAAACTTTTCTGATGGTAGTAAGGATGAATATGGCCACACTGGAAGCGGAGTGTTTCTTAAAATTAAAACTAAATTTTTTTCTGAAACAACGCAATGCTGATTTCAGTTCCGTCTTTTGTGCAGAACGTACAGCCATTGATATGGCTCTGGAAATTTCCTTGAACAAACAGTTAAACGGTGAGATTTGGATTCCAGTTGACAGTCGTAGCGCTATTCAGTACCTTGAAAACTGGAGGAATATTGTGGGCCATAGGGGAATTTGTGTTTTCAAAAAGCTTAAAGCATTATCTGAGTCCTCCATTATTTATTTTCAATGGATTCCATCACATGTCGATGGCCTTGCTAAGGATGGATAATCGCTGCCTCCTGGTTCTGCTAATCTGCTGACTTTCCAAGAAATCTTCTCTAGGAGTAGGGCTCTTGAAAACTCATTTTGAAAAATTCCCCCGTCTCATCCTTGGTACTGCGGCTCTGATCTTGAGGGATCTTTGAGTTTCGACGGTGAAAGACGTGATCAGACTGCCTTGTCTTGACTTAGATTTGACCATCTTCAGACTCTATGGTTCTCCCAGGGCAAACAAATCTTTCCCACCTACACTTCGTACAATGCTAACGAAGCCAGTCCCGAACACCTACTGAACTCTATTGGTTTTTCAAAGCGTGAACTTCTATACAGCCCTGGAGCTGTCTTCGATTCTTTGAAGGCGAAGGATGCCATGGACTTGGACTGATTCAGACCAAGAGATAAGAAAAAAAGACTTCAACACTTAGCAAAATATTTTATTATCCATAAAATGGTTGTTTCATTTGAACATTTGAGATCCTAAGTACGCCACTTTATTACTATTTTTATTAGTTTAAAATATCCATGACGTCGGATAGCGTTTCAATTATATCAAATTGTATTGAGACGGTATTGTAAATATTAGATGACAACCACCAAGTGGTGCCACCTTCAAATCACATTCTTCTAGTGGCAGCAAATAGGGTGAAGTTCACCATCGAATGTCTGAAAGTATTGTCGAAGTTTAATTTCTTATAAAACATTTTCTTAGATAAGAAACAAAACATCGGCTTGAGAAATCATTTTCCATTTATTCAAGCCATTAACACATTGACAATAGAACAGAACAAAAAGCAAAATGAAAAAGACAAAAATATCCACTTTATGATTACTTTAAATTGGCAAGAGGACGTTTTAAATTTTCTAAAATTCTATTATAATTAATGTAATTCTAAATTGTTATTTAAATTAAAAGATTTATATTTAAAATCTATAGGACATTGAATTGTAATGTTACAAATACTTTTATAATTACTTCTAATTTACTTAAATACTTTAATATAAATTTTTATTAAAGTTTATTATAGTTCTTCAGTAATGGAATATCAAAATTTTCTTTATTTTTTAATAACATTTTACATTATACTTTTATTTACCAACGATAAATAATTCTTAAAAATATACATTATTTCTGTGTTCATGGATGTTATGTGACAAAATTTGCAAGAAAGAAAAACATTAGGTCACAATACAACATATATATATATATATATATATATATATATATATATATATATATATATATATATATATATATATATATATATATATATATATATATATATATATATATATATATATATATATATATATATATATATATATATATATATATAATAAAAGAATTTTTCAATACATTTATAATTTCTGAGTGTTAAGTTCTTAGTTAAAATAGTGGTAAATATTCAAGCTTTTCAGTTATATTTTTTTTTACAAAATTTATGATCCAAATTAAATAAAATTTTTAACCTATCTAATATTATCAAGTTAAAAATATGTGGATACAATGAAATCTTTGCATATAATTTTTAGGATATATTAAATATTCATGTATGTTGTAATTCTTTTATCTAAATTTTTTAAAGGTCTCTAAAATGATATTCAAATGTTGCATATTCAGTCAGGTTTTCTGAAATTATATTAAGAGAAAGCCTTATATTTATGCTATAAAAAATTTATATAATTTTTAATAATATAAATATAGATAATTTAATATTAATTTATATAAATTAATATAATTTAAAATTTTTAAATAAATATACTAATAAGTGCACTCATGTTTATTAAATATTAAAAATTAAAAGTTTTACACAAACCAGTGATGCACTACGCTTCACTTAGTTAGTTATCACTTAGTTACATAAATCATTTTAGTTTAGGAATTTTAGAGTCTTAGTTAAAATAATTTAAATTAGTACAAAATCAACTGTGTGTATAGGCATTAATAAAGTTACTTTTTAAACTCACTTTCTGCAGTAAATTAAATATTCATTACAATGAGGAAAATAATTTATTTTTCCCAACATTCTAAAGAAAAACATGTATATAATTTATCCACTTAAATTTCCGAGACTTTGCTTAAATAAGATTTATGGATCTAAAGGGACATTAGAAGGTCTGTGTTTATAACCTTCTTTCTCAATATAAAATAAAATTTTTACAATAAATATATTTGTAAAATTCTAAAGAATTTATTGTACAAGCTCATGGCAAATGCAAGAAGATAGGTGAAAATAAGGTTTGTTTCTTTTGTTAAATAAGAAGTAAGTATTGCGCGTGCGTATGTATGTCTATGTATGGAGTCTGCGTATGTGTGTGCATTTATTTATATATACGTTTGCGTATGAATTAATGCTTTAAATTCTCTCTTCTATTTTGCATATACAATGGCAATTGAAGCGTTGAAACATGCATTTACAATACTACTACATATGAAACAAAAACTAATGAATGATGAATAATTTGATTTCATTCAAAAGCTTTGCACTTTCTTACAATATTTTGTTTCAGAAAAAAATCTGTTAATGTGATAAAGCAAGAAAAATATTGAATCTGCATCAGTTTTCTTTTTCAATAAATAAATAAATTCTTCGATCAATTTAGCCCAGCATATCATAAATTTTTAATCAAATATTATCAGCTTAATATAGGAATTAATTTCAGCATACGACGTGAGCGAAATAAATTTATATAAAGTGAAAAAATAAAGTCAAATTTAATTAATAAAATAAATTTGAAACAACAGAGAATATCTAGTATTTATTTGTTGTTTTATTGAAATAAATTTGCAAGAATTCATCCTTTTAATATAACAATGCAGTTTATGATGTTGCAGTTTTCAACAATATTATGCTTTTGAAACTTTAATAATGTTAAATAATTTCAATTACATACTTCAAATTAAAATATTTTTTTATTAAATTATTAAAATTATTGCATTAGAATTAAATCCTTCTTTTGATTAAAGAAATGATGAAATTTTTTGCTATTGTCCCAATCTTTAACTAACATAAAAAATCATACATGCCTTTTCATTACATATTATTAGTTCTCAAGTTTATTCACATTATGTAAATAGTTATGTTTAGTTATACATAAATGCTTTGTTATGAAAAACTTTGAAAATAAAAATAATTTTTGAATATCTGAATTTTATTTAAATAAAATTTATTTTTGCATATTTTTGGAATAAAATATTTGTTGTACAAAAGAATGAGTGCAATATTGTTATATTTGTAAAATACTTATATGCATACATGGTTTAAATCATCTTGAATATGTTTAATGACTAAAACGATGAATATTTTATTGTTCAGAATAAAATATATGTGAAAAATATTTTGCTCTCAGAATATATGTCTCAAGAGAACTCAGCAGAGCTAAGACTTGTCTATAAAATACAAAGAAATTGCATATTTTAAAGTTTTAAGGAAATAAGTTGAATAGAGATACTTGTTACAAGAAGATTAAGATTTGTAAAACTACTTTAATGAAGTTTTACATTTACATTTTTCACAATAAGTTAATTTGAAAGTATTAAAACGAAACAAAATTTCTTGCTTTATTCCTTAGAGACATTCATGAGCCTTTTTATATTTACATTGGTAGAAAATTCAAATGTACTGTTTTCTTAAGTTTTTTAAAATAAAATATAAAGTAAATGTTCATTACTACTTCTTAAAATTTAATTTTATGAAACAAATAAATATAAAGTAATTTTTTCTATTTTATATATGTAAATTATAAAAATGTTTTATTATGTTCTACAATAATTAATGTAATATCTAAATTTACAGAAGTTTTTAGTTAAAATGCTATTTCAAAATTATTTTAAAATCAGGATATATATGAATAAATTATTAACTTATCCCTGATTCTAAAAGGCATAAATTATAAATTACCAAATATTTGATAAAATAAATCAAACCTCAAACATTCCTATTCAGATATAATTTAAATTATAAGGTAAATAATATTGTTCCTCATATTTCCGTAGAGATAATGTAATAACTCATTTTTAAGTAATCTAATTTTTCTTTAAATTCCGATAAAGAAAAAGTTGATTGAGTCTCTAAAACTATAAACTTTACTATGACAATAATACTCTTTTTGAAGTAAATTAAGCAGAAATCAAGTTAGTATATATTTGAAAGAAATGAATTTGATTGAATTTTAAAATAAGCTATTTTATGTGAAATATTTGTATATAAAATAATTGTGTAAACGTATTTCCTGAAACGAAATTATAATTTGCTCTGAAATGAAACAAAACTTTTTAATTTTTATCGAGATCATTATGTATTAATTTAAATGAATGAAGCAATTTCAATAACGTTTGATTTAGTTTTGATGCATCAATTTAACTGGAATGTATCTCATTGTATAATGTACAAAGATCTAATTACTTGTAAAAAAGGGTTTCATAAAATTATATTTATCTTGCATTTTAAGACATAGATTTACATTAAAACATTATATTAAATTATCTTATTTGAATGAAATGTTGATATAGGGGCACTTTTATATGAAAATGAAAATATATAATGTTTTATTTAATGTTAATTTAATGTTTTACCATCCCAAATTTTTTTCCGTATTATAGCATGAAATTAAATGTCATAATCTATACCATAGGTTTCCAAACTTTTTATTCATGGACCACTTTTAAAGTTTTACTATTTTCTGTAGACCCCCAGTTGCTACATTTCTACTGTATTTCAGAAACTCCTAAAATTATCACTTTAAATTGGGAGTGTTAAAAATAAAAAAGAAGCACATTTTCTTGTGTAATATTTATCAAAATGATAGTAATAGTTATACAGAACTATAAACATTTAATATTACAAACAATCAACAATTGACAAAAAATCAACCATGAACTCTGAAATATAAATCAACAATAAAAAATAGGCATAATTTTAACGAGACGTACTTGAGGAATTGAGAGCAAGTTTTTAATATATGGCTTCAGTTTTGTAAAAAGTAATCTCAAATATCCCCGTTCTGTGATGTTCAATCTGCTCCTTTATTTTTTTAACTGGTTGGTTGGGGAACTAAAGCTTCTTTCGACAAGATATAACGAAGGAAAGTTATAATAACTTTTTTTATATAAATGAAATAAGAGAGCCACAAATGCATTTTTCTTTCATTTTTAAATTTCACATTAAAGAAAGTTTAGGTTTGATGTCGAGAGCACTTTAACGGCAATGCATGGAATTTGTTTTTTAATATAATATTAGGCAAAGGTGAAAAGAATGATCCAGCGTTTAGTAAACACGTTGTTTCCATGAGAGCGATGTCTTATCGAATTCATTTATCAGAATCAGAAGTTAGGGTATTCATCAGAAAATTAGAGGTTGAAACGCAATCCGCATTATCAGAAACCAAGAGAGTTTAACAAAATGTGACTTCCAGGATTTTGAACTATTTTTTAGAAGACTGAAAATGCAGACAGAGCAAAATCATAGATTTACGACGCCAAATAAAATCCTTTATTTAATGCTAACGGCTCAGAGATACCGAAATGTGAAAACCTATCTTCTTCAATAACAACTTCTATCAACTACTGGTACAACAGTTTGAACACAAATTGTCTGAAACTGCAATCACGCTGTAAGGTTCCCTGCTCGCCGACCAATGGTCATGTTAACAAAAAAGGACCAACCGCAGGATGAAAGGGTAACAGAGTATGTGAACTAAAGGAGAAATATGTGGTGCTATTTGCTTTTGACTGACAAGTCCCGTATTTCTCTTCATCCCGACAATAGACATATTTTCGACTAGAAAGAACACAGTACAAAATACAAGCCTGTGCTCGTGTACAAAAATGTCAGATTTGACAGTAAGAAAACATTAGCCCATGCTGTCGTAGCAGTCTCTGTATCATATGAAATTGAGCTCTGATTGTTCCCCAATATAAAGCCGGGATCTCTAATAATAATGCAGTCCCTTACGATGCAGCAAATGGTGATGATTTCATGTTAATGGATGACAGCTGCAGGTCACATGTTTCAACATTAGTTAAAGATTTTCTTTCAGAGGATGATATTTTAAGCATGAAAAATATATAGCGTATTCTTCGGACATGGAAGCAAAGAGTGACTTTTGCAGATGAAAGCTGTTCGCCTACCACAAATTCTCCAAAAACTGCAAACAGTGGGAATGAATATCCCAGGCTCTCATTAATGGCCTCAAAGGTTTTCAATGTGTGCTATCCAGGGAAATCATACTCAGTATTAAAAATGATTTTCTTTTAATGAAACTACTCTTATTTGCTTTTCTCATTGCATGAAAACTCTTTGTACTGAAATGCTCCGTAAAACAAACTTTTTTCCACAAACAAAAATTTCAAATAAATATTTTAATGAAATTTATATTAACCTAATATATATATATATATATATATATATATATATATATATATATATATATATATATATATATATATATATATATATATATATATATATATATAGAACGGAAAAATTACACCTCCATCAATTTTGTAAATTTGTATAAATTACAGTACAATTTGTTATTAATCATATCTCAGCAGCGCATGATTTGTGAAAATAAATTTACTAATAATTCTGCTGTCTTGAGCATTATATTTTGTTGACAGGAATCAAAATCTTTATAATAAACTAAACGTTTTTGCTTCTTAATTAAATTTTTGAATTACCCATAATTATATTCAATTTGAAAGTTTGAATTATAATAGAATGCTTTTTCTTAATTTTTCATTGCAAATTGTGACAAATCCTGATAGAAATTGAGAATATATTATAAATTTTTTCAAGAAGTTTATGCTTCAAAAAATATTTAATTATGAAATGTGAAACTCTCTCTCTGAGCTAATTCTTAGATACTTAATTCAGATTATATATATAAGCAACTTTATTTTAATGTAATTTTGCAAAATTTAATAACATTTTATATTGTTTTACTTCAAATTAAAAGTTTTCTATAAGCCTTACAGATTACTTTTATTTTATTATTTTGCTTTGAACATATTAGTACCACATATTATTAAACGTATTACTGTATAGGTAATTTAACATGTTTAATTTTTTATTCCCTATTGTTTAAGAAAGTCTTATATATGAAATTAATTCGGTTACGTGTATTATTTAGTATTCAATAGAAAAATCATAACTAGCTGATTTAAGAAAACTTTTGTTCCTGATTTCATGATATATAAATTTAGTGCAAGATATCTGTGTTTTATTTTTTTTGATATAGTTAATAGAAATACGAAATATTTCAACTTCACATCAAATAATTTTCCTAAGTAATAATAAATTCTTCTTGTGGTTTTGCTGTTTTTAAACTTTAAAGCAGTGTGTCTCAACAACTCAACCTTTTAGTATTCACGGCCCATTTGCAATCATAATTTTCATCGCGCCCCCTTCTCTACCGCATACAGTATACAATAATAATGCATTTTGAGTATTTTTGTGCTAAACCTACACTACAACTTTAATTTTAAACTTTACAAATTACCGAAATTACGGAAATTTGTTGACATTTTGCAACACCGATCCTCAGCATTGATAAAACTAGAATTCTATGTCTTTTTATTGCTCTAGCGTCCCGCCATGTCGGGCATTCCCACGGTTTCGTGAGAGGTTTCGATTTGTCTGGAATTTGTCTGGTCAGCTTAAAAGCTAAGTCAGGAGTGTGCTCAGATGTGAACAAATGTTTTCTCATAGGGAGAAGGAGAAAGTCCTTTGTCACCAATTTCAATTCTAGGCAATCTCCTTCGACAATCCTTCTGTCGCAATCGAATCTATTCTGAATGTGTATGTTATTTATATTTTCGTGTATTTGCAATTTACCGTAGTAAATATTCACGGGAAGCACACTTGTGCAGAATCATGGATAAATTTTTAACATGGCCTAAGCGAGCATTAGACGCTTGTTAAGATCAACAAGTACACAGACGAGCATCGTTTCGAAAGTAAAATCAAGAAAATATTCTCAATAACACTTAAGTTTTGGGTTCACTAGTACTGAAGTAAATGAAAAAGAAAGTCCCCTGTATATCATTTACTCCAAAATGTTGGCGGAAGACAGCATGAAATGTAATAAATTTAAACGACATTTGGAGATGTGAGATTGCGAGTACGTAAACAAACCCAGGGAATTTTTCGAGTTAAAATTAAAATCATATGAAAAGCAAAAATCATTGTTCAAAAAAACTTTATCTTTGAATGAAAAAAGCTTTAATCGCCTTTTGCAATGTTTAGTATAAAATAGCTAGATGTAAAAGGCCTCATACCAAGGTGAAGTGCTTATTTTGCCAGCCGCAATTGAGATAGTAGAAATTATGTTTGGAGATAACTTTTCAAAACAACTGCAGTCTATACCCCTTTAAAATGATACTGTTGCCCGTCGAATTGCTGATATAGCTGAAGATTTAGAGTGCTAGCTTTTGTCGAAGCTGCGTGCCAAATTGTTTTCAATAAACTCGATGAGGAAACACATGGTAGTAAAGATGCTCATTTTATTGTACAAGTTAGATTTTGTGATGCTTTGTTAGTGGTAGAAGAATTACTTTTCTGCAAACCAATAGAAATCAAATCAACAGCATTCGGAATGTGTGCTATCTTAAATGAATGACAAACATAGAATGTAAAAATTGCGTCGGAATATGCACCGATGGTGCTCATTCCATGTCCGGAAGATTCCAATGTATTCAAGCACTTGTGAAACAAAAATCGCCACTGTGCGTCTGGAAACATTGTATGATTCACAGAAAGCCTTTGGCTCCCAAAGAAATGAGCCCTGATTAGAATATTGTGTTAACTACGGTTGTAACCATAGTAAATTATATAAAAATGAGACTCTTGAAATCAACAATCTTTTCCTCACTTTGTGAAGACATGGGTGCAGTACATTCAGCGTTACTGTTTTATTGCCAGACAAGTTGGTTATCACGACGGAAAATTTCGTAACGTGTTTATGTGTTAAGATAAGAAATCGCCCTTTTCCTAGAAGACAAAAACAGATCGGAAGCTGAGAATTTTCGATATAGTTTATTTGTGATGAAATTGAGCTACATCATCGACATATTCAAGAAATTAAATAACTTGAATCCTCAAATGCAAGGAGCAAATACACATATGTTGGAAACGAGTGATGAAGTTAATGATTTTTGTAGGAAATTGGAATTGTGGAGCAGGAATTTAAAGCAAGAAAACTTAAAAATGCTTGCAAATTTGAATGATTGCATTAAAACTTAAATGTGGAAGAAAAACATGTAAAAGTTATTTTTGTGACCATTGAAAATCATTTAGCAAATCTAGCAAAGGATATTAAAAAGTACTTTCTTGCTGACGACAAACTGATATCAAGTCACAAGTGAGTGAGGTATCCATTTCAAAATACTCTCGAAGTACTCTCAATTAAAGAGAAAGAAACCTTCTTAGACTTCACGGCAAGCGGCGAAACCAAAAGACAATTGAGTAATAAATCACTCTGATTTTTGGGCAGGAGGGGATAATGAGCTTTTTGCCCTACAAACAAAGACGTTTCGCATTTTACCACCATTTTCAACATCTTACCTTTGTGAAACTGGATTTTCTGTGGTAGCTTCTTTGAAGGCAAAATATAAATCTTAGCTAAGTATAGAAAAAGAACTGCGAGTGTCTATTTCAAATATTAAACCCTCCTTCGAAAAACTTTGCTCTTTAAGACAAGCCCAAGAAAGTCAATAATAATTATTGAATTTATTTTTATTTATTAATGTGTTGTAATCTAATAAATTAATTATTAAATATGTCTAAATGTATTTTGTTTTGTATAGGTGTGTGTTCTTTCCTTTCAGTTATTTAATCAATTTTTTTTAAATGACATTTTCTCTTGGATATGTTTGCGCCCCCCTAAGCGGGTGTACTTCACAGGTTGAGAATCACTGCTTTATCAAGTGTTACATTTGTGTGTGATTTTGGAGTAAAAATTATTGCATTGTGAATTCTGTACTAGATAAATTAAGCCCGCGACTAATATTTATATCATACTATTTACTATTTAATGCCTGAAACTTCATGCTATATTTTGTTATTTAAAGGAACCTAGCCAGAAGCTAAATGTCAGATATGGTCATAGTAATTTAGAATATATTAAAATAAATTTAGAATGAGTAACTAATAATTCAAGATTATATAGTTCATAAATAACATGCATTAAAAGTTTTTCTTAAGACAAATGCAAATGAAGTGTAACGTTAAAACAGATCTTAAAAAAACATTTGACTTTTAAATTAGGATATAAAATTTTTATGTAAAAGATTATAATTGAAGTGTTTTTAATAAAACTAAATAATTTTAATAAATATTAATAATTTTTTTCAAAAATTATATTTATATAAGTGTCTTGAAACTTTTCAAGTATTTTACCTTACAGAAGCTTATTATATCAATTGAGCCGAGCTGGCAGCCGAAGGATTAGCGCTTTTGTCATCTGTTCAACAGTTCGTGTGTTCGAATCCTACCTTGTGTTTGGATGTTTGCAGTGGTTCGGAATACACTTTGAACCGTAGGTTCTGGTCTAATTAGCCCTCGTGTGCAAAATATTTGTTGAGTGACCATCTAACCAATTTATATCAATTGAATACAAATATTGAAAAGTTTGTAATAACTCACATTTTAATTCCAGTGTATACGTAACAAAGGAATAAAAATGAAAAGAATCAGTAAAACTATCTTATGCAGATATAATACTTTTTTATTGGACTTAAATTTATTTATTCGACAAATACGTTTAAAAAAATAAAATTACGAATATTTTTAAACATAGTAATTTTGAATATTGTAATATGAACGTAGAAACTAAAATTCCCTTTAGAATTAAACTTTTCTCCTTTCTGTGCACTTGAAACTTTAAAGTGTCTTTCATTGTTTTGATAAGAAGGTCAATTTATAAAGTAAAAATGTAAATTATTTATTTATTGGAATTTTTTTTTAAAAATACATTAACGACTTTTATAAATAACGGCAATAGAATAATAAATTAATTTTTCCAATAATATGTATTCAAAAATATGTACTTCAGTGAAAGCATCTGTTCTAAAATTTAAAAAAATATATATAATAATATATGATAAGAAAATATAAAGCTTCTCAAATTCCCGTACTAGCAATGAATTGCATTAAATGCAAATGACTGATATTCATATACAAACCATCCAATATTTACACTTCATTCAATTCACAATATTCAATAACTACAATGCATTCCGTGATAATTTTATTAATAAAAGTGTATAATTTCATTCGTATTTGTATTTCTATTTATGGCAATCATTATTACCATTCATATAAAGTTATATTCAAACTGTGATTACTTTAAAATATGAGATCAACATCCGAAAGAGTACTCTCTCCTCACTAATCAATTATATCGCAATAGTTGAAGAGCATTTGATCCTACGAAAGATCTTGCTATGCACAACATGAATGCTTTAAAGTTATTGAATGGGAAGATAATTTTATTTAAAATAAAAATATATTAATGTATCTATATATAGAACAATATACAATATCATGTATAAAATTTATATATTAATTAATGCCTTTTCATTGTATAAAATTAAAATAAAATTGTCTGTTTCCATACGTTGAGTATGCTATCTGCATTAGTTAGTGCATAAGCAAATACTTGTTTTATTTATATTGCATTATAATGTTTAATTCGTACAGCAACATACAAAATTATAAAAAAAGTGAATCTTGGTTTGATATTTTTACTTCAATATTTATTCGTTTCTTTAACCCTTAAATTAAATTGGAACTAGATACAAATTGGATTTAATTTTAGAAAAAGATTCAATAAAATAAATTTATTGGTTTATATTTCGGTGTATATTAAATGTTTTTAAATTAAATAGAAATTCTTTGGAATTTGTATAAAATTCACTTTTTTAATTAATCATTATATTTTGAAATTTAAGAAAAGAATGCTAGTTATAATTCTATGTTTAATAATCAATATATGTATAAAACTACAAAGTAATTATAATAGTTAAGAAAATTTAATTACAGTTTTTACGTTAAATAAATTACAGCAATTTTACTGAAATATTTGGTAAAAAAATATCAAAAACTAACAGTAAGAATAATTACGCATTTTGCTTGTTTAATTTTTTTCAAGTTTCAGTTAACTAATTTTTATAAATGTGATGTTTCTCGAAGTAATTAAATTTGATTTTATTTAATAATTACAGAATTACTTGTAGAAGCTTTACTTAATTCAAAATAAATGAAACAATTATAATTCTGAGAAAACTTATGAGTGCATAAAAGAGTTACCTCAATCAATTATTCAAGAGTTTCAGATTAAGTACATTAAAAAAGAGAAAATTGAAAATAATTTTACGTTAGTTTTCATGGGTATTAAAATTCACTCCTGAGACAGATTATTAGAAAAGTTTCAGAAAAGAAAATATTCGAAATATTTCTAAATGTAATGTAAGAAATTTATTTTGAAAATTAAAATCAATTTAACTAAACACATTTGAATTAAAGTTAATTTAATATAAATTATTAATTTATAATACAATTATATTTGTGAAAAAGCATAAGTATTATCTAATTTATAGTTTCTTCTATCGTAATCACCTAAATCAAAGCAAATCTATTCATTATCTGATGTTAACGTCTTCAATTATTAATATAAAATTATCTCCCTTTTATCAGCATAAATATGGTTTATTTGTTTCAGATTCAATGAGTGAATTCTTTGATAAAATATACTTTAGCTGAAAATAGTCTTGAATGCATCTGGATATAAATAATACATTATGATGTAGGTATTACATTTCATATCCAGCTATGCTATAAATTAACACGTTTTACATTGCAAACTAAAAATTAGTATATCAGAGGTACAGATACTATTTTCATTCTTAATATATCAAAGATATTTGTTGCGGGTGAAACGTTTTTCTCTTCAACACAGCTTTCAAAATATTTTTCATAATCATTTGGCTTTTTAAATAGTAGTAATCATTCATTCATGAAATTTTATTGATTACATAAGCGCTATTGATATTAAAAGAACTAAGCAAATCAATTATATTTTAATCAGTTTGCTATGATATGAAATTATTATCTCATTAAATTTTGTCATATTGTAAAAAAATCTATCTAAATTTTAAGATATAAAGTTTAATTGCATATAATAATTATACCTTTTTAATTATCTTTCTAATCTTTATTTTACTAAATTTATAGTTTTTTTTAATAAACTTTGCTATCCAAGTAACAATGTCAGTTATAAAATTAGATAATTTTTAAAACCTAAGAATTGCTAAAAAAATTAATTATTTATTTTACTAATTAGATATTAATTACTAATTTTTAGACAAATTGCATTTCAAATGTATTACATAACCTTTTCCCTTTTGTAAACAGTGTTTAATCCAAGACAAGGTTTAACATTATACGGTTTGTTGCGTCGAAGAACAATGTAATTATGATGAATATACTGTTAAATTTAATTACTCTCATATTACGGTTGCTTGATTATAACATTTGCTAAGATAAATTGCATATAAAATTATGACAACAAAGAGATTACTCATAACATGTGTAAAACAAGAAATATGATTCTTGATTACGATAAAAAAAACATTTGCTGTATTACACCACACGATTTATGAAAATTAAATTTAGAAAAGTATTACATTTTTTGAAGTTAAATTGTATTGAAGAATATAGAAATTATTTAAGCAATTTGTAAAAATATATTGATAGTGAAATAAAATTTAAGTATACCAATATAACGGCATTTTATGTAATATACAAAATCACAAATAAATGTTATTTTCTTGCAATGAATTTAAATAATATTAAAATATCAAAATAAATTGTTTTTACTTTTGAATAATTTAACTAAATATTTTTACTAGTGTAACATATTTTATCACAATTAGCTTTCCCTCGTGTATTTAATTCAGAAAAAAGTAATATAAAAAACAGGTATTAAAACTTAAGTTGCCATGCCATGGAATGAAATGCCTAAAATAAAATATTTCAATATTTATTTTTAAGCATTGTATTCTTTCCTTTTTTCGTATATTTTAGAACTGTTCTTGTGTTGTATTATGTTTTGCTAATGTTTTAATAAAAATATGTTATAGTAATCTAGCTTTGTTTCATTAAAAATATTTTTTATTTGCATTTCTTAAAATACTATCCATTTTTCTTTGAAAAATAACTATAAAGTTTTTAAAATTTAAATTAATATTTGAATTTTTGAATTTTTTGTGACTGTTGTCATTTTAAAATTTTAACTATAGTGCTTCCTTCATTTCAAAACTATAACTCTAGCATTTCTTCATTTCAAGATTTTAACTGTACTGTTTCCTTCATAAAAATTTATCAATGTTTTCAATTATATTTTTCACAAAGTTATATGCATGAACATTTTATATGTGATACTGACAAGAAGCATTGAAAACATTTCCATATATATTTCCTCGCATCTTCAAATAATAAAAGATTTAGATCACATTCAGAGATCACTATAATCATACCATAAAAAATCAATTTCATAAAAATAGCTAAAAGTATAGTTAATTTGTCTTAAAAATTTATGTGTTTATATTTTTATCTTTATAAGCTTTTCATATTTGATAAGCGCTTTTCAACACTAAACCTAAATTTAAGTAATAAATTTAACTTTGTTTGAAGAATTAAACAAATAAAATAATTTAAATAATACTTAAATATGCAATTATAATGTCATAAGTTTAGTAGAACACTTCAAATATCAACAATTAAGAGAAAAAACAGTCACTTAACCTAAATAATATTATAAAACCAATAACATTTCTCAATTTGCAATAAAACAGTTTATAATTTAAATAGGGAACATAGAGATAAATTTGTTTGATATTTAAAACGTAATTAAAGCTCTAAAGTATTTTCCAGTTATTATTATTTTAAGCAATCTAAATCAGAAGAGATTAATTAACAACAAACATGCAATCTTAAAATTGCAGTCTCTCCTTAGAGAGTTATCTTCATTGTTCACAATATATTTAAAAGCAATGAAGCGGAAAACAGCTTTCGCCATAAATTATCAAACGTAATATTTTTCGAATTTGTAATATTCAGGCCATCATTCTTCCCCTCCATTTGCTTCTTCCAACCCCCCTCCCCAATTTTTCGAGTTTTAAACTATAAAACAATTCCCTTGAGGATCATTGAAGACATGAACAGCGATTTCATTGCCTGAAATTATTGTCAACAAGGGAGTAATGTAGTAAATGAGATAACAGAAAATCGAAAGGCTTCTGTGTCCCACTTAGCCATTAACTTAAGGCTTAGCAGTAAGTAGCGTCCGAGTACTTATGCCTTACACTATCTACAGAACGAATTGTTTTCAAGTAAAAATATCGTTAAAAAAAGAGAAAAGTACTCAAGCCGATGTAGTCTTTACTTTCTATATAAGTGCACTTTATATTTTCTTCCATGTGAAGATCATCAATTTAGAGGTCGGTGTTTTTAGACATAGAAGAATGCATCAGAAGTGATGCAAATGAAAAATGGTTTTGACGCATGCATAACTAAAAGGCACTATTACAACGGAAAATAATTTATGTCTCTATATTTCGAAAGACACTTGTAATGGATATTTTTGAGTTTCAGTATTTATTATTATTGCTTTATAATATCACATTAATTTATCAACTACTTTTAGAATTATAATACAACTACAGAGTTAAAGTAAATTATAATATGTAGAATAAGGTTAACTTTAAAACAAATATTTAATACGTCACAGAAAATTTTGTAAATTGTTAAATTTATTATGAAAGTAAGTCATACAGAATTATTTTAATAATTTTATTTATGATAGAAGGAATACGGCCAATGTTTATTTAATAACAGCAAGCAATTTTTAGTTAAAAATCATTAAATTTTGATGCAACTAGTATATCTTTCTGATTTTATGATTCATTTTCATAACAGTAAAATTTTAAATTTATTTAATAAAATGCTGGTTTAGATCAGTAATAATCTGCGTAGATTTCATAATAATAAATAAAAAGCAATATTTATCATGTTAGCTCAATATGATAAGAATTATTTCTAGAAAGGGAGCAATGAATAACTTAGATTACTTTAGTTTCTTTTTAATTAGTTCATATTATACAATTTTTCTAAAATTGAATATAAAATCATAAAAAATACTTGTTTAATTGTAATGTAAGAAAGACACAGCAACTATGTTTTAACTTATTTAATATGATTTATTTTTTCTACGAAAAATAATATTTTATTCATTAAATCATCAAATTCTTTAACTGAAAAATTTCTATTCTATGAGAGAAAAAATTCAAATTTTGATGTAAGTAGGATTAATTTGTCAATGATCACAATGATTATCTTTTTTCCCAAATGAAATGATGGATAAATTCCTGCTATCATTAGACGATGAAATTTATCAGTTTGCTATTTTCTGGACTGGAAATAAACGTGGATAGAAGTAAAGGAATAACAAATAATTATCAATTTGTTCTAATATCATAAGCGTTTACAGATAACCATGATACATCTGTCTCTTCTTCTTTAACAAAAGAAATAGATATGCTTTTTATTTTCATTCTTATTCTTATAAAAGATAATTAATATATGATTATTATATTAAAATAATACTAATTGAATACACCAAAAATAATGATATAAGAAATACCAGTTACCTGTATATTTATTTTATTAAAAAAAGCTTAAATTAAAAAAATATGTATGAAAAGTTAAGGTTTTAGATTTGATACACACACTAATCATTGTATGACAAAACATCAAATTAAACATTTTGTTTAAATACAGAAAACACAATTTATTATTAAAAAAGATCATTAAGCTTAATAATGTAAATAATAAATATAATAATAAATATAAATGATTATTTCATTTTAATGATATACTTAAAAAATTAAAAAAGTTATTACAAAAATATGATTTATTGCCTCAATGATTTCAATTTTTTAATATGCTTTGATACTGTAATATATATGTAAATGTCTTACTATGTCTGAAAATATATCTTAATCAAGTTAAAACTACCAAAAAGTTAAATTTGCTTTAAAATGAATTAATAATATTTTAATACAAACCTGTTTTAAAAATTAATAGCAATTTAAAATTTTTTTAAATAATTTGATTCTTTGATTAAATTTACATAATATTATATTTTAAAAGAATATATTAAAAAACATAATTTCACCGCATACTAATAACGAGCATAAATTATTTATATTACTAAAGTACGAATAGAATGAGATGTATAATTCTTGACTATTTGCCTTAGTTAAGAAATTTTTAAGTATTAAATTTTGGACTAAATTTTCATCTATGTTCTAAGATAGATATTCTTGATAGGTGAATTATGGGTAAAAGCAAAAGCACATAAATATTTTTGCTGCAGTTCATTTCATAAAGACAACTTTATATATATATATATATATATATATATATATATATATATATATATATATATATATATATATATATATATATATATATATATATATATATATATATTATTATTAATTCTGTCAAATCATTTTTCAGTTTTCTTCAAATCTAGATATTTTTCCTTAATCAATAAAGTATAAATTTTTTTATTAAATATAATAATTAAAGTAAACAATTATAATGTATATAATTATATAAAAGTTGTTCTCTGAATGTATCCTAGGGAAAGTATTTCATAAATGCCATGTACTTGTGTTTGTTATAGTGAAGTTACTTGTTAAGGAATTTATCTTTGTTCGGTGGTAAATGTTTCCAATTAAAGAGTCGTGAATATTAAAAAAAAATAATTTCTTGCAGTTCCGAGATTTCAAATGCTTATTGAATTCTACCAAAATAAACATGGTAGCTATTACTCATAATAAACATTCACGCCGCTTCCTGTCACGACGATCAGCAAACAACTAAACAACTGAGATACTAAAGTGTTGCGTGTGAAGCCACGAAATCGTTCAACTTATAATTAAAATCGACCACGAAAGTCATTTTGCGCTAGACCGAAGCCCTCAGGAAAGGACCCCCCCTCTCACTCTCATAAGCGGGTGCATCATCGCTTTTAGTAAACGGTGGATAGCATCACATAATATTGGAACGAAATACGGAAATCATGCAGGTGCAGGAAATATTTGCGTGTGCATGTGAGTAAATAACGTGGCAAGTATTGGAAACCTTTTTAATTTGGCAAGAAAACAATTATTACTAACTATGAAATGTCTCAGGATATACTTCGCTGAAATCAAAATTAAATGGGGTGGTTATTGGTTTATTTCTAAAGTTTTGTATGTTCGATGACGCTCAATTATGTAGTTTGTATAGTTGAGTGGGTGGTAATTTTTTATTTTAGGAGAAACAAATTAACTTCAAGCGGAACTTAATCTACCTCAGATTTCTGATTTGCTGTCTTCTAGAATGATAAATTGTTCATTTTATATATAAATTTTTTACTAATGACATTAAGGATCCTTCTTAATAAATTTCCTTTAGAAGTGAGATTATAAAGTATTTGTAATTATGCGTATATGACATACATAAACAGTATTTTCACAATAGAAATGGAATGTGTTTTCAAAATGAAAAAGGAGTATTCAATAATATATATATATATATATATATATATATATATATATATATATATATATATATATATATATATATATATATATATATATATATATATATATATATATATATATATATATATATATATATATATATATATATATATATATATATATATATATATATATATATATATATAACATATATATAAAAAGCCTTGAAAATACCTTTTATAAACACATAAACACACAGAGTTTACAATAATTCATTTAAATAATTATAAAAAAAACATTTGCTATTCAATATAGATATGATTAAATACGTGGTGCTTAAAGCATTACAGGATCTAGATTCAATGTGTTTTTGATATATGTATTACATATACATACATACATACATACATATATATATATATATATATATATATATATATATATATATATATATATATATATATATATATATATATATATATATATATTAGAATGTTAACAGAGTGTTTTTTATTGTATATTTATTTTGCCCAGTTTTGTGTCTGTAAAATAACTGCATTTATTTACCTTACACAAATGGAAAAGAATAGTTTACAGTTAAAAAAATTAAATGTGTTATGCCATAATTTTGGCTGAATAGCCACAGAAAGGATTATGCAAGTAGAAGGGGTTAGCAAGGACAAAATTTTTAGGAATTTACAGTTTTTTGCAGCTACAGTGTCAGTGAAATTTTCAAGAAAACCAGCGAATATGATGTGAGGAAACACTAACGACTATTAGCCATTCGAAAACGTCACTAGTTTCTAATCTATGATAACTTTATATCTTCTTCACACTTGCACCGATGGCTCCCTTATCATCTTCCCAAGTTATAAAATAGATAGTAAAAACAGGAAAATAGTAAAAAATTATTTGATAATTTTTTTACCATCCCACGTCTGAAGCAATTGTACAGAAATAAACTGATTATTCAAATGGAAAAAAATATCAAGGTACTGAAATTCAAAAAAAATATAAGCAAAGCTCTTATATTAGTATACAATGACGCTAAATACTACAGTAAATATTAATATTATAATATAGTTTTGAAAATTTACAGACAACATTTATTTTCTGTTCATTGCATATAAAATGCTAGAGAGTTATACATTACGTAACGATTATACTCTGTGCAGAACGTCGTTACATTATTTTATATCTAAGTTAATGTAATATTAAAACTATGTTGTTTCTTAATTATAATCCATTTTCCCATCATGTAACTTTAGTTGTTTCTAACATTAAACTAAAACACGTGGCAGAAAAATAAATAAAGTTTCCGGCGTTGTTTCAATAGTGCAGGCTTCATAAGGGCAGTCCGAAAAAAATATTCCTCCTCTTGTTTTGAAAATCGATTGATCAAAGGGATCATTCCATATCACGTGAGCGAAAGCATTTTATAAAATAATGAATTATAATTCCTTGTACGCTTACATTTTGTATAGCTTTTTATGATATAACTCTCATTTTTAAGGAAAATGTAACACACACACACAAACACACACACACACACACACATATATATATATAAATTGTGTGGTGTACCTTTGATGTTAGTAAATGATTTCATATTTTCAATGTAACTTTGATTTTTATTTTCATTGTGATACAAAATTCTATGTTTTTTAATTTAATAACTATAAAATTCTAGGTATCATTTTAAATCTTCAAAAACCTTACTTTTGGTACATAACTTATAAATATTTTTTATGATTTATTTTCCTATTTTTGTAAAATATATTTCAGCATAGTACTTTCTTTTCATATACAAATTTCCTTTGCATTCTGAAATATCACAAACAAAAAAATATGATTTGTTGAGCAGTTAAATTAATGCAAAACAATTCATATAATTTGTTAATAATGAATAGTTTTTTTTGTTCTATTAATACTTCATTTCTGATATTTATAGCATGCCACCAGATATTTTTATCTGATGTTTTTCAAGCAATTCAATATTCCATTTAACTACATTGAAATTTATATACGAAAAACAAACTCATAAAATAAAGTAAATTGGTGAAGATAAAAATACTAAAGACTAAAATAAATAATATTAGCATATGAATGTAAAATAATTTTTACTATTTTTTTCTGAATTTGAGTTATATCCTTCAATATTTTGGTTTCAATACATTTTGGAAGAAAACTCCTGAAACAGTTCTTTATAATGATAATATATTAATAATATTAATTTTCTGTGTATTTAATATTAGATTTTTGTAAAGTATGTAATTCTTTTGATTGCCAGAGATGGAATTTAAAAGATGCATTTAAATTCCAAGGGGAATTTACTCTATTTTAATACTTTAATTAAATATTAATTAATTTAAATTTTAATATTGTAGACATTTTAAGCACAAAATTCATAGCATCAAAAATGAAAATTTAAAGCATACTGTCAAAACAATTAAAAAAATTATGCATATAGTCAAAAATATTCATCCTAATATTTATGACCCAAAAAATGTGCATTTTGAATACTCTGCTTGAATTCAAATTAATTACTTAACCTTATAAGCCTCTTTAAGTTACATAGCAGGTTACAAATTAATTTAGAATAAATGATTTTTCCTAATATACTAATAAAACCTTTATTTCCTTCAGCTCAATATTTGTAATCCTAATATCGTTAATGTTTTGCAGCTACCTAATAAAATAATAGGAATATCGATATTTTCTTCGATAGCTCAATCACTAATGCTGACATAATCCGCATACAACTACATCAATCACTGTCATGGTACATCGAAGTTTGAGATTTTATTCTTTTTATCTGCATTGTTTAAAATCCAATTATCTAGTATTTTCTTTTACAACTAAATTTAGCTTGTATTATTTCCTATGAAATAATAAAAATTGAATATTTTTGAGTAAATTTTTAACTTTAACAAAAGAGTTTTAAAACTATATTTTGAATTATTTTTGTTTGTTTTTATTTGAAAAAAATATAAAATTTTATAGAAATATTGATTATTATATTATATTATATTATCGAAAATGTTTAAATCAATCAATTTTTTATAGCAAATTTCATAATTGTATTCATTGTTTTTTCAGAAAATTTACTGAAGAAATTAAATATATGACTCTTATTTTTAAATAATTCACAAAAGTATTTTAAATGCAAGCTAAATATTTATATTTTGATCATGTGTAGACATTAAAATGTTTTAATTTGCTATTATTATTATTATCATGCTGCAGGTTTTTTTTATATCGAACAAATATATTATCGCTTTCAAATTTGTCGTCAAATCTCTTATAAATTTAAAAAACAAAAATACTGAAGCAAAGATAGATAACAATATTTTCAGTACAATAACATTTTCTCAAACTGTATTTTAGATCCAAAATATTTTGCAGACATAAGCATTCACTTTCATGATTCATTTAAATATTACTACTCACTATCAATTTTAAATGTCAATTCATAACTAATTAAATTCATTCAAACGTGATTTGGATAAATAAAATATACGCAACAATTAAGACAAATATTTTGTTTCGAATTTCTTGACCAAAAACAAATTTTTCCTTTACCTCTGGTTGCAATTTATTTTTACAGAATTTTCGAAAGAATTATTTTTCTTCATGGTGAATTTTTTTTATCTTGTTTACCATGTATATTTTTTTAAACTTTCTTTGAAATATTTTTCTTTAATCTTACTAAAACTTCCATCCACAATAAGGAAGGCTCTGAAAACATCAAATAAAACACTTGAAGAAAATCACTATGATCTTATACCCGGGACAATTGTAGCACATCAATCTTGTGAGAAAACAAGAAAAGGAAGAAAAAAAAAAGAATAAAGGGTTCTTTGGAGAAGTTGTCAGGATTCTCTTCTCGTGTTTGATCAAGCAAGTTGCCGCGGGTGAGATTTTTTTTATTGTTTTTCACTTCATTTATATCCACGTTCAAGACTTCTTTCTTCAGACAATAAAGTACTATATTGGGTGTAAGTCATTGAGGTTGACATGAATAAAAGCTTTAATTCGATTGTGTCATAGATCCCCCGAGAGTTGAGGCGTTAATTGAAAAATCCAACACTTCACAAATAAAGCAATAAAACAACTACAGTTAAAAGAAAGAAATTACCATTCCATATTTGTTTTTCGCGTATCACCTTATTTTAAATATTGGATATATTGATCAATATTCTCTGATTTATCCATGAGTATGGTAACAATCTCTTTTTGAAACTGCGAAAAATGCTTACTTGTTTATAATTGTTATTTAAGAAAAGTAAAAAATATTTTTTTTCTTTAAATATAACATTTATAAAGTTTTGAATACCTCTTTTTACAAAATTTTACACTTAAGGTGATGATTATTATTGTTGTTAATTTTAGATGATTCAAAAATTATTTATATCTAATTATTTGTTTTCAAAATTTCTTAAGAATTACAGAATAAAAATCAGTTAAAAGATCTCATAAATGCATTCATTCATGCAGTTGGAAGATGAAATCTATCTAACTTTTTTTTACACCTTTCTAATATTTATGCAAAAAATAATAGCATTTAAAATGATATATTTGATATTTTTTTAAATATTGCATATATATATATATATATATATATATATATATATATATATATATATATATATATATATATATATATATATATATATATATATATATATATATATATATATATATATATATATATATATATATATATATATATATATATATATATATATATATATATATATATATATATATATATATATATATAAGCAAAATAGGTTCTTCTATCATCTTATTATTTATCTTCATATTCTCCGATATTGAATTTACCTCTTTAGTCTGGAAATGTTTCATTAAAATATCTTTCCCTCCTTTTTTTCAGTTTTCGTTTTTATGTAAAGAAAATATTGCATAAATGAAACTTGAATAAAATTTAAAAGAATATCTGAGGAATCTGGAAAACTATTCCAGTTCAAGGGTTAGATATTTAGTTGAGTGGTTTATATTGAAAATATACAATATTATTTTACAATAAAATCAGAGATTTTTTTATCTGAGTGATAGACAATTTTTACTTATGCCTATGTTTTTCTCAACTTTGTTTATGACAGCCAGGACAGAATTTAATATAGAACAGACATTCCCCCAAATCGTAACGGAAAATCTTTCACTAGCTGTTCTTGTTTGTGAAAATATCTGAATTTTTATCAGTAAAAAAAGTTTCAGCCTTTTTCTCTTTTTATTGTAGCACAGAAAAAACTTTTTCTCAACATGGATTAAATCATTAAAAATTGTATAGTATTGAGGAAAATTGTTTGAAATATATATTTTTTTAAAAAAGATACATTTTTTAATTTTTAAAATAACGTGAAGATTATTATTTAAATTTAATATTAAATTGTTTCAAATATATATAAGACAACTTCTTTTAAATATTATATAGTTTTAAAGCTATAATCTTCAGAAAAGTCTCAGGAAAATTAATTAATATTAAACTTTAAAATTTTAAGAAATCATTTAATAAATGGTAAAGTGACTTTAAAGTTATTTTAAGTATGAAAGGCATCTTATCACGTTTAGAAATAGTAACTAATGCTTATGAGTTTAAAAGACAATTTTGCAGACAATTCATGATAATTTTCTTAACAAAATTCACAAATTAGTTGGGTATTTTTATGGTTTTTATGAAGAGAGAGTTGATCATATCAGTTATATTTTCACATAATATCACAAGTGACTTATATCTGCATATAAATTATTTTAAAATAGATTTAGCACTTTTTAGATTAATATTTGAAAAATTATCTAGTTTTTATAATATTTTAAGAAGCATTAATAAGATTAATTAATTTTAAAAATCACTTTTAATATTTATTTTATAATCTTTTATTTTATATAATTTTAATCTGTAAAATAAGTTTAATCTTCTATTTTAAAAGTATTGTCAGCACAATGAGAGAATAATTTGAAGTTCTAATTTCAGTAATTTAGTTTTCAACGTTAAAATATTGAATGTTTCAATATTTTATAACTCTTATGTTCGAAACGTGATTATTAAAAAAATTTCAACAAGAAAAACAAAAACATTCAAAGGTAATATTATTTAATGAGAATTTCTCAGAGGTTTAAGAAATATTTAAATAAGTCTTACCTGAGTTCCAAAATAAATTTTTTTTTTTGAAATTTTTTTTTTTTTTTTTAATTGTAACTTTTGTAAAATATTACAACTGAACTAAGAGTTAATTTATTTATATGAATAGTTTCATCAATTAGTTTATTAATAAAATTATAGAATTAATTAAACTGGATCATTTATTTGTATTATTCAGCTGAATCCTCACGTAATAATCTGTTAAAAATACCATAAATATGATATAGAATATTATCCTATTCAATTAAAAAATGCTTTACCTTAAAAAGTGTAGGCAAATTATAATATAATTATCAGTTGACAGATTTTAATTAGGTTAACCAATATAAAACTATTAAACCAGTATATTTGAAAAACATCAATTTTATAAATACGATATAAAATTATTTTTTCATATTTGAAATAACTTCAATAATTGTTACATTACTATTGTTTTGAATATAGTTTCTTCTAATCTTTGGTGATCTCCACAGGCGGCTTATATGAGATAAGTTAGAAACACATATAAATAAGATTTCACTTTATCCCTTGAACATAATGCTCTCTATATCTACTAGAAAATAATAATAACTTGTCCCCAATTACTAGAATGCTACATCTAGGGTTTAACTCTGTAATCCCAAAAGTAAACGCCGGAAATTTACTTTTATTTTTGCAACATATGACTGGTAAGTAAGAAGAAGTATTTCCTTGATTTTTACATATTCAAACTACAAACGTATTCTGATGTCTTCATACATAGCGTCTTAAAAGAAACAAATTATGTACACGCTTGATTGTTAATGTTACAAAAGTTTCTTATCAAAAAATAGTGTAATTATATTAAGTCAAACTAAAATTTAAAATTTGTATAACTATTGATGTTATTAGTGATTAATCATCAAATCTTTATTAATATTTCTCTTCCTTAAAAATATGTTCAATATATAAATTAAAATATATACTACTGAATATTGATGCATGCAACGAATTACATTACTTTGAAAATTTTATACGAATGCAGTAATAATATAGTATTTTATCAAAATAGAAAAATAAATGAGGCATTTTTTTTAAATTTACAAATTATAAACTATTTCTAGATATAAAGTCGGGAATTTAAATAATTTTACTTTAAACTTTATTTAGTTCTTAAATTTCTTCCGAAGACTTCAATGTGCTTAAAAGATAAGTTTCTGATTTTAGCCAAATCGGGAACTTTCTTTTCCAATAAATTAGGTAAAATTTTAATTACAGAGCACTTTTCAATTATTTAATAAAACAACTACCAGAGTTCAATATGGTGATGCTATAAGATAAACGTTATCTATTTAGATTTTTTGAATAGTTTGTATCACATTTTTATTGGTCAAACACAACATTAGTGATCAACCATCAATTTTTATTAGTAAAGACAATTCTACAACAATTTTCAACTCCCGAGTTTTTTAGTTGTACATTTACATTAAAAAAAATATCACGCTTGTCACTAAAAGTATTGTAGACAAACAAGCTTAATACTTGCCCTTATACAATAGAATATACAACCAAATTACGAAACAAATTTTTTGAACAAATGGCTACGCATTTTTAAGTAATTATTTCAAATCAATTTTGAAATATTACATCGGAGACTTATAAAAATGCTTAAGACAGATAATTTATTAAACACACTTAATTACAATAAACCAGATTTCTTAATAAATGTTTTTAAATCATTTTATATTACTCATCAACTATTTAAAAATGGCTTAAATTGTTAAGTAAATAATTTTCGTATGTTCTGAATTCAATGTTTGTATCTATTATAAATTTAATTCAACAAATATTAGATTTTTAAACTAGTAAATATTTTAGTTAGTATGTTTAGAGATTTCAATTACACTAATCGTTTTTTTATGTTAGAAAAACATTCTAAAACATTTTCTAAACTTTTTTCTAGAAATTAATTGGATATTTACATTTAAACAATATTCAAATATTTGTCTTTATAATGATTAATGACAAAGATTCCAATATTACTAGAAAACAAATATTTACATATCCCACTCGTATTATTGTTTATTATTTATCTAGTACGATTTTCCTCTCATTTTATAGTAATATTTTTTCATAAATATAATAATTACATTTGATCAAATCTCTCCTACTGTCTTTTTAACTTCTAAACAAAATTAAATTCAATTTTAATATAATTTTTTACATTATAACATTATAAAAATAATTTCTTATGAGTTATCACAGTGAAATTTCAATTTTAATTAATTTATTGTTTATTACTCATACATACAGTAATAATTTCAAATATAAAAGAACGTAAGCAATGTTTCAAATATTATAAAGAATATTAATACAATATAATTTATGTGCAAATTTATAGCAAGAGAAGTAGTACAGATTAGAAAATCTAATTGAAAATTTAAAGAGCATTCACTTTCCTATATTTTTAATAAAAATTATAAAAATGATAACAACAGCAACACTATTTGTGACTGTTACTGGATGTCTATAAAAGATTAGAACATAAACAAAGGTAAAGATAAGCAGCATTCATGAATTAAATTAGTAGTATGAAGAAATCGCAATTGAAATATTTGCCTTTATTGATGATATACACCTAAATATACAAATATTTTTTAGTTAAAAATGCTAAAGATATTTTCGCATTAATCTCACATTTTAGTGTATACTAATGGTTTATCAATTTGTAGGGGAGGTATTAAGAAGAGAAAGTGAATCTTAACTATATACTAATGTAAAATCTATGCTCATTTTGCACACATTTAAAGAGGTTATTTTAGATATTTTAACGATGCCTATTTGAGAAATACTGTAATATTTCATTTTATTGTACTGAAATTTAATGTTATACAGTTATTGATAAACATTTTTAATTATTTTCAACTATTCTATTCAGTATTATATATATACATATATATTCCTTTAAATAAGGTCTCAAATGAACTTTCGTTGAAATCTGAAATAGAATTTAATTAAATGTAATCATTTGTTTTTATAAGTCTCTCCATAAGTATTTGTCGTAACGTATAGCAGATAATAAGTGTATTTTATATGCATCTAATCATTTTATTTCTATTTGAATCACGCAAGAGTATTTATATTAAGACGACGAAATGAGAGTTAAAAATCACTGAATTATTTTTATTCTTGGATGCTTGGTTAATTGACGAGTTGTTTGTACACAATTTATACTAACTGACAATTGTCTCCAATTTTATTCTTCTTTGCTTTTCTATTAATTATTATCATTTAATAACTTCTGATGTCTATAACTGATAAATTATATCATTATAAAATTTTTGAATAGTTAATAATTATTGAATGATAATTATTTACTATTCAAAAATTAATAAAAAATTTTTGAATAATAATTCATTAAATCGCTCATTATTATTTGAAAAATGTAACTGTAGATGATTTAGTTATGCAGTTATCTGGAATTTTTATCAAGAAGCAGTATCTAGAATTTTTATCGGAAAACCAGTAATCTGCGATGAATTTCTTGAAAATACTAAGAAGTGCATAAATTATTTTGCAAGAAGTATATTTCAACTAATTATTCTATTAGCCTTATTATTTTTATGGAGTTTAGAATCATACTGAAATATTATACTATTATTAATTGTAGTTTATAGTTTTGCACTATATGGTGTATAATTTTAGTCATTTTATGAATCATCTGAAAATTCAGCACAAGAAGAGTTTTGCGTTTTTTTTCTTTGTTTTTGTTGTCTCTTGTCATTTAGGCTGGTAATATGGCATGCGCTACTCTAATTTTCCAACAGAACCGTTATTTGTTGTGGAGTCCAACTTCCGCAGTACACATATGCCACAGGTACTCGTAATTAATGTAAAGATAACGTGTGCTTAAGCCATGTCCCCGACATCCAGATTTTCAAATGATTTCCAAAAACTGCAATAAGCACCTATTAGAAAAGGAAAATGTAACTGTGAATATTGATATGTGACTTTTTAATAGAAATCTCAATATTAAAATTAATATATTCATTTATTGAATATTTGATTTTCTCAAATCTTTGTTTCTAGTCACATATACTCAATCTTGTTTTTTTTATTTTTTTTATTGTTTTATCTTTTATAAGTTAGAACAACACAGACAAACACATAAATTTCCAGTGAGTATTTAAAAGAGTAATTATATACCAAATCAAAAATTGCAACTCACGTATGCCGAATTTCATTATTATTTTCTAACTATTTTTTCTATTTAATACTTTTATAACTATAATATCAAAGTGTGTTAAATTTTCCCATGCTGACATGCAATCTGTGAGATTGAAAATTGTACTTAAATACATTAATTTTATAGTTGTGATACTGAAACCTTTTCATTTTATATTAATATCCATTTCCACAAGATTCAGTTCAACAAAATTGTAAATTTAACTAAAAAATATTTCAATATCAATGATATGCATTTAAATATATTGTTTCTAGATTACTTCACTTTTTAATTCTTTAATATTAAATTGCCGATTTTCAAAGCAAAATTAAAATTAAGATTAACAATAACCAATAAAATTACCAATTAAGAGCAATTGATTAAATGTTTATAATAATATAAAATAATTACAATGTTGAAATATATTTACACTGATAATATTAAATTCATTTTTATAATAACTCCTAATTATATATTTTTGGAAAATATCTAGACTAATTAAAGATTTATTTGCATAACATTCGAATTGCTTATGTAAATACTTTCGAATTCACTTCATAGCGAATCGATATATTTTTCACAGAACATCAACGCTATATCGTAAGATATAATTTAATTTTATAGAAAAATAAATTTCTACTCTTTTATAGAAAAAAAGCCATCCAAGAACTATACAAAGTATAGATTTTTAACTTTATTCAATTATTGTGATATAGGAAAGTCTCGATCCACGAATTCCTCGCCGATTCCATCGTGCTTGAGTGGATAGTTGCAATCAGAAGTATTTAAAATAAACATGACCTTTCTGGGAAAAAGTAGCTCGGACGGAATACGATATTTTATGTAAATCAATTTATCTTTTATTTCTAAAGGGGATGAAATTCATGGAATAAGCCTCACTTCAAAAAGAAACTAAATTCCCTTAGTGATTTTCCCTTTCCCCATCGGATATTCTGACAGTGTTATTAAGACAAACATCTATTCACTGAAGACTATAAACAGAGATGAAGACAGAAAAGAAATTCAAATTGAGATAATTGATTTTTACATTAGTCGCTCTCTCTAAAACAGATATTCGTTTTTATTCGCTGTTTTAAAGGGAAAAAAAACTAATCTTTGGAACGTGATCACATGGAATACTGCCTAGGGTAAAATAATTTTAAATTTACCTAATTTAAAGTAATATTTCTTGTGTAATGAGACAAAAGTATATAAAATTAAATAGGGAAAATTCTTACTCTCAATAAAACAGAGATAAATTTTTTAGTTAATCTTCTGATTTATTTCAATAATTTCTATGTCGAAAACCATAAAATTTTCTAAAATAAAATAACAATTCTTTTTCTTTGTTTCTAAAAATGAAAATGGTATATCTAACAATGGAAAACAAAACGTTAAACATGGTTTGGTAGAAGTACTTAAAATAGTTACCAAATTTGCAGTAGTATTTAAATTGAAATTTTTCATTTAATCTTAATATTTATTTTACATTAAAAGATTTAAATGTTGAACTGAATGGTTATATGCGAAATCTATTTGTGCCTGATGTATAAATAATTATCTTTGTAAAAGACACATTTAATTAAAAATTTAAGAAAAAAATCTGAATTAATTTTAATAGCAGAAAACATACTAAAACTGAATAAACAATTATTAAAAAGTATTACAATCAGCTAGATCAATATCATAAGAAATTATAAATCAATATTCAATATATTCAGAAGTGGATGCAAAATAAAACAAAGTGAAATATGGCCAAAATAATACGCATAAAATAGTTTCTGCAATGTGAGTACAGTTATCTCAACTTAAAATATACTTTAATATTGAGTTGCTAAAATGAAAACTTATGAAATTAAAACCATAATATTTATAAAATAATATATATAATTTAACTTAAATGATTTCAAAATACAAACTTCGTATAATATGGTATTAAATGAAACACTCATAGTAACGAAAAATAGAAACGAAAAAAAAATGAACTTTACAATAAAAAATAAATAAATAAATTACCTAAGAGAAAAAAAATTGTTTTAAATATGCTTTGAAATATTTTTCTTCGTTTTCAATAACAATCATTCCATCTATATATAACGTGTGATTTGTACTAAAAATATCACTACAATTATGACAAATTATAGATGACTCAATAAATCCATTATCCTATTTACATCACAGTATTGGGGAGAATATGACGTTTTTTGTGAGAAATGTCCCAAGTTGAATCTTAAATGTTCTTAAAAAATAAAATACGAACTTTCTTTTATCGCTTTCTGCATGTATATTTTTGGGATATTTTCTAGGGATTTCGGATTTCTTCATTGTAACATGGAAATATCAATAAAAGTAGACATTTTATGACAATTCACTTTCATGCAAAAGGTTGTTGATTCAATGTAAGAGAAAGGAAACGGGTTTTGTTCTTTGCATTTAGGTATGTTTTGTATAGACATTAGAGTATTTATATTGAGTTTGTTTTGCCGTGCATGAATAAAATACCTTGTCTATGAAACTTTCACCTGAAGTATCAAATTTCAAACTGCTTTACAACAGAAAATGATTTCAATGTTTATATTAAATATCTCTTTCCATGATGTAAAAGTATCTATAAACATATCCATAAGATCTGATCAGTCAAAACAAAAAAGACACAGTTAAAAGGCAACAATGTAATTGTATGACATTATATATTGTAATTATCAACTTTTAAAAAATAAAATTAAGTCATTCCAATTAAAGAGCATTTTCATACCATCGTGCCAAGTAGCATAAGTTAAACTCGGGAAATAGACATAATTGGATTCATAATTATTTTGTTTTTTATTGTATATTATATTTACAGTATACTGACATTGTTTTATAACAATATAATAATTGTCATAACATTATTATTTTACTGAAATTTATAAATGATTTCATTAATTAATAATGGAACTATGTGTAACTTTAGCTTTTTCACAAAGGGTTATAAAAGTTTACCAATATTGATATAAAAGAGAAGAAATACAGCAATATTTAATAAAATCTGAAATTCGCATTAATTCAAAGTTTTATTCTAAAATACGCGTGAAGGAATTTAAGTTCTAATTCATCTTCATTTTATTCAGATGAAAAAGAAGTTTTTATAAGAAAAACTAAATTTATTTTCTTTCATAACAATAGAGTATTAAAATTAAAAAGTAATCACAAACAATGCTGTAATAAAAATACATAACAATATATATGCTAGAGTTGCTCAATGGCATCAAACATTAATTTTTGAATTCCATAATTAAGGAAGGTAATTAATGTATTGATATAACACAATTATCCAAAGAAATTGCAATTAATGACTCAGAAATTCATTATTTAACTTTTATTCTTCTCACACCAAACTAATTAGACGCATACGTTAATATTTTTCTCCTTCAATCGTTAATTTCAGCTTCTTCATTTTTATATAATCTTCCATACTTTCATTCAAATTACATAATTTGGAATAATTGCATTGCAGAACACTAATTTTGCGTGTCTTTTTGTTGCACACTTTCACAAATGCCTTTTAAGTAAATTTTGCTGAATTCTTGTAAATTGTGAATATCAGTAATGATTGTTTGCCTTTAATATCTTGCTATTTTGTTCTAAAATTCTAAAATTGTTTAATTTTAATAAATTATGCCTTAATTAATTCACATTTTTATTCCGTAATAATATTTTTATAAACTCATAGAAATTAAATTAATAACTGACAACGCTGTTTTAATTATTTATTTCGTTTTTTTCATAGTTTACAATTTCCTCTTACATTCATTACTTTTATTATCAATTAACTAGTTTATTTAAATAGGTGAAAATTAAACGATAAATTTTTTTTTTTACACAAATATATGTTAAAAACTGCTCATTAAATATCTAGTTTACATTTCACATGTTTACACCATTCCCAGATATTTTTAATATGTAATATTCCTTAAAATTTCTAGGGATTCTAATAGATAGCTTTTTTTTACATTTAATGTGAAATTGCTTTGCAATAAATGTTCATCAACTTTCATGATATTTTATTCCTGAAATAAAAGCAAATTATTCACCAGGACTGCCAAATTGAATTATATTCTCGGAGTATTCAATACGCCCTAAAAAAATTAGGAATGTCAGGCAGCAAACTCTGATGGTGCACTTGAGGAGACGATGACAGGTAGTTAATAAAATTATGCAAAGGTGATGACAGGTAAAATATTTCCAGACATTTTGAGCACTCGTGCTCTCCATTCAATTATTATTATCAGGAGCAGGATCATATTCTTATCGTCAACACATATACACATAATAAACATTTATTAATCTCTCTTTCATTTAGGCTTGTATTCTTTTAAAATTTTCTTGTACTTAATAATTTTCCCTGATGCAAATAAAATATTAAATTTTTATTTGAACCAAAGAGAGTTCAATGCCTTTAATTTATGTAAATGGAATTTTAAGTAACACGAGCATTTGTTTTTAAAAATTGAAATTGTCAGATGTCACAATAAAATTACTTCTGTAACCAACAGATTTATTCTTATGATTCCAGGAACAAATTACTGAATATTCAGAAATGCATACATACATATATATATATATATATATATATATATATATATATATATATATATATATATATATATATATATATATATATATATATATATATATATATATATATATATATATATATATATATATATTCTTACTAAATATGATAAATATAATGAAAAAATGAATGTTTAAGTAGTGGTGTGGTTGTTTGAAAGCAGGTTGCCCAAGATTTAAGTATTTTGTTTCGCTTCTCTATGCAAGTATATAAAAATATATAAAAAAACTAAAAACAAAATATTTGAATAATATGGCAAAATGTAAATAAATTGTATACAATTGTATACCTATATAAATAAATAATTATTAACAATTTTTATATTGATTGGTTTTCGCAGGATTTTTTTACTGTTTGTATAGGCTGCGTCAGAAAATAATTTGCACAACAGGACTAATTATGTAGAATCCAAAGCTTAAAGTGGTTTTCTGTTTCTCAATTCAATATAAGCTTCTCCACAGAAAATGCGATATGAGAATTCATTACATATTTCACTTAATGTTAACAAAATATAATCGCTCTGCTGCAATTTTAGTGCATAAGATTTCATGCTTTTAACTTTTATTTTGATTCAGAAGATAAATATTTTAATAATATTTGCAAGACATAACTAAAACATGTGACTTAAGCTTTAAATTCTCAGTAAATTGAATGGATTTATCTGTAGCTATAAGAAAATGGAAGTTCACAATGTCTTCAAATATCACATTGGTATCCAGTTTTGCGCCGGGGAGAGAACGTAAATCCTGAAATTATGCTCACTTATTTGCGTAACAAATTCATCTAAATAATATATGGTTTAAATATATCTTTGTAATCCTGATAAGCACATGTATTTTAGGACAAAGATTTCATTCTTGGGAATGTTTTGTTAAACTAAATATTTTCTTAATTCTTTGCAAAAAAGATATGAAATTCGAGTAACATAGCATGATAGTATCCTAAAATATGTCATAACACATTGTATTTTTTATACTCAACTAAAACCTGAATATAATTATAACTGTGGTTATCCTAAAGTTAAATTTTATCAAAACTTTTTGCCAAAAAGAAACATGACATATTTATTTATTTAACTACTAATTGGTTTGGTTTGCTTGTCGCTCAACGGTCATTTTTTGCACACGAGGGCTAATTAGACCGGGACCTACGGCTTAAAGTGGATTCCGAACCACTACATACATCCATGCCCGAGGTGGGATTCGAACCCACGAACTGTTGAACCGAAGGCAAGAGCGCTAACCATTCGGCTGCCAGCTCGGCTACTTAACTACTAAAATGATATCTATTCTCAGTTTATTATTTTATGGATTTTGTCATTAATATGTTTATCTTTACATCGTTGATACCCTAATGAGTTGTTTATTACATACATTTTGCTTCTGAAAATTTTGCAAATATATTTCTGCATGAAAACATTTTTTGGTATAGTTTCTAACTAGTAAATGATCACTGCCATAGATCAAATTTAATATTAGCAGAACTTCCATTCAGTTTCCTCCTTGCTTTAATACTATTTTTCAAATATATTTCTCTCTACGATTCTTCCGAACTTAATTAGAAAGTTATTTTCTCAGTTGTCATGTCACGTTTGTTTTTTTAAAAACAATATTGCTCAATAATAATTATTCCTAAAGTATAAACCTAGAGTGCTAGTAGTCATCATAGACACACACACACACGCACACACACACACACACACACACACACATCTATATATATATATATATATATATATATATATATATATATATATATATATATATATATATATATATATATATATATATATATATATATATATATATATATATATATATATATATATATATATATATATATATATATATATATATATATATATATATATATATATATATATATATATATATATATATACATATATATTTATATATTTGTATGTGATTATATATAACCATTTTCCATATAAAAGGTAATATAATTTTCATCAACATTGTAATATTCATTGGTTTATAAATATATAATCACATATATCTCTAATGAATATCAAAAATAAATAGATTATCTATTTATCACTCATTTATTTTACTTATCATATTCATTAGTGACATATGTATTTATTGTGATAAATACATATCTCCCTAATGAATAAATGAATGTGATGATAAATAATTAGATTTTATGAATTATGCTTATAATATAATTTTTATAACTATTCCCATATTGCTATAATTATTTGTATTTAAAATTATCATCATATTATTTTAAAATATATCAGTTCTAATATATGTGCACATACTTTCAATATTTTACCATTTATATGTACTTTATAGAATATAAATATATCTGAGAAAAAATATAAGAAATTTCGTTTAAAACAAAGGACATTTTAAACAAAAAAAAATGCAAATAGAAATTGCAAACATTTATGATATTCCATAAAATTGAAAAGTTTCCATTCCAAAATAAATATTTTTATACACAAACAATCTCATTGCGCTATAAATATATTCCAAAATTCATATTTTATACTTATCCAAAAGAAACGTAAGCTGCTTATTTCTCTGTTTTCCGAACTTGATTATAAAATACTCTTTTGAATACGTCACTTAGATTAATGACTGTAGAGTACTTGTGGAAGTTACTCAAGAATATTCATACAGACCTTCACGCAAAGGATAGCTTAACATTTTCAGAGAAAACTACCTTTGAGAAAATGGTTACTTTTCTCAGACTTTGAAGATTGAATTGATTTCTCATAGAGAAAGTCATTACTCAACACTAAGGGAAATCTACGTTCGTATTGAAGTCCGTTAACGCATTGAAACATATTGGCATTCTTTTGTTTACACACATGTCGCTTGGCGGAATTCTTTAAATTGGAAACTGCCAATAAATCTTGTGAAAAGGTAGTTCTGAGCTGAACATAGATTTCTTCGTCATTCCATGAATTATGTCTATAAAAGTGTTAGATTTATGCGAAATTTTTCAATCTTTAATTTAAAATGTATCACATTAAAAACATGTCTTATGAGAAAAAAACGTCTATTTTCAATGTTTTAAGACTATTTTAAAAAACAGTGTGCATAAGATGTATCAGTAATGGGGTATGTATATATATATTTATATCTATAATATATATATATATATATATATATATATATTCTTATATATATATATGTATATATATTAATGGGATATATATATATAACCGTTTTTGGAATACATATTTCTAAAATTTATAACTTTTACATTAAAACTGAGACTAAAAAGTTAAATATGTTCTAAAAAATTAAGATCATTATATAAGTACGTTTGTATTATTCCGATTAAATGAAGAAATGTATTTCTTTTTAAAAGAAAAACATTTTTTAATAATTATTTTATGAAAAATTCTACGTACAATAAATTTTTATGAAAATTTAACTGCTTAAATATAAGATATGAAATATATACAAAAAATTGTATAGAAGTCTCCAAATTCTTATTTTAAGGAATTCAACGTGTTGAAGTGACGTCTCTAGTTTCGATAAAGGAGCGACAGATGATTTTGTCAAAAAGATTAATATACCACAGAAGAAAATAGAAAATAAATACTTTATAAGTGAATATTTGCATATATATATATATATATATATATATATATATATATATGCAAATATTCACTTATAAAGTATTTATATTCTTTTTAATAATTTTATAATTAAATTTATATTTAATAAAATTAGAGTTAATAATTTAATTTTATTAAATTTCATTTATAAATTTAATAAAATTAAATTTATATATATATATATATATATATATATATATATATATATATATATATATATATATATATATATATATATATATATATATATATATATATATATATATATATATATATATATATATATATATATATATATATATATATATAAATTTAATTTTATAAACAAAGAAATATAAAAAGAGAAGGACAATAAGTATGTAGAAAATAATAAGTGGGATATTTTAGGCATATAAAAACATATTACATACATATTTTTACTAAGCATTTTGTGAATGTTATAAGATGTTATGCAATCACTTACTCCTGTGAGGCACGGCCCCTTATAGAGGTGAGTAAATATTGAAGGAGAATGCAAACATATTCATGAGAAAACATTATTTAAAAAATTGATTTACTGACTGAAAAGAATGCATAAAAAATAAATACTTTTTTATATAATAATAAATAACTTAGTAAATTTAAACCACTTACTAAATAAAGGCTTATTATATTTCTTAATTTAATAAATTGTGAATAAGATAATAATTAAATTTTAGTCAATTAAAAATGAACTTAATAATTTGTTTGGCTTGTCATGAATAAAAAAATATTTCCAAAAATTCTTTGCGTCAAAAACAGACACCCTCAGTCTTTTTTTTTCTTTACTTAGCTGAAATCTATATTTTATCTTCAAATAAGCCTTCGCAGAAAATCCAACTTCACAAAAGTAGGATGCTCAAAATTATAACAGAGTGAGAAATGCACTTGTTTTTAGGGTAGAAAACTCATCATCTACAACTGCCTATTACTGAAAAATTGATATGTTAGTAAATTATTTTTTATTTTACTACTGGCAAGCATAAAGTTTAAATATTTTTGAGATATTTTTATTTATTACAGTTTCGAAACGGTGTTCGTCTGTGTGCTTCTTGATAATTAACCATCATCTATTTTTGTTCACACCAGTTTAAAACTTTATCCAGGTTTCTGAAAATCATTTACCAAAAATATTTAACAAAGTGAATTACAATTAATACTAAAATATATTGATATTAAGATATATTTGAGGGATTTAAGAGTACCGATTTGAATGATACTGCTAAGAATTGATACTGGAGTTATCAAACATTCCTATCCCAATGAGACAACACATGCTCACAGATTCTTCGAAATTGTTGGAGGTATTCCAGATTGTTCGAGACAAATAGGAATATCTCTAAAAACTACAAGAATATTTGATATAGTAGGCACAAGAACAGAATTCGGCGTAAATAATCACCTGATTCTTGTTTCTTCAATGCTTAGAATCTGCGTTGTCATCTGTCAAAAAAAATCAGCATTCTTGGTAATTTATGACATTCAAAATTAAAGTCGTAGTACATATTTAAAGTCAAATACACAAATTTATTATTGTATACATTTTAATATATAGAAGGGAGGCATGATTAAAATTATGATTAAAAATTAGGCTTTGAATAGTGAAAAATGGAAAAAAACAGCTTTAATCTATAGAGTACCAAATCAATGTAATAAAACTAAAAACATTTGAGATAAAAATAAAAACATTTGAGAAAATAAGCACAAATAAAAACAGTTGAGAAAAATAGAGCATCTTTCTGGACATTGAAATGAATGAAGATACAATCATTAAAATTTTCTTTTCTTAAAAATCAAATATGTTCAAAAATCAACTGTATATATCATACAAGAAATTTGCCATTCCTTTTCGCTTCATAAATATTTTTCATTTTTTGACTTGTTTATTCATTGTTGAGTTTTTATAAAACAAGACTTAGCTGTCTTTAAATGATTTTTGATCTTTAACTAGTTTTCAATAATTTCATTTTAGATTTTGTTTATTAAATTAGTGTCATACATTAATTTTTTTAAGTCTCCTAATTCTCTAAAACTTTATCATTTTCTTTTATATAGGGTATATAAAAATTAAAAAAAAATTAATTCTTAATTAAATGAAATTCTAAATTATTGTGGTAAAGTTCAAAATATAATTCTTAGATCAGAATGATTCAGAGTAAGGTACTCAGTTGTATCTTTTAATTTCCCCGCGTAAAGTCAAACTTTTTACATAAATTCTCACAATTCTAATTTGGAGAACTTTATTCGTCTTTATCTGTTATCTCATGAATACTTTTATTTTCAAGTTAAATTAAATAAATATTGTTTTCTACCTTAATAAACACCAAATCATTAACTCATAAATTATCTTGAGTTATTTGATATTTACATCACTGTTGAAATTGCCATCAATATTCTTCATTCCAGTAATTTTAAAAATACTGAAACACAATTTTTTTTTAATTTTTTAGAGGTTCACATGAGTTTTTATTGTTCTAAATTATTTTCTTCTGAAAGAGCTAAAAGGGCAGTGCCCATCAGAAAAGCTAAGTGTTTTTGATTGTCCAATTGTTGAATTATAGGTCTTATATTCAAACAAACCTGAATTTAAGTTATTAAGGTGGAAAAGTCTTCACAGTTTAACAAGGCTGCTCTCATTGCTATCGAAAATGAAATATTATGGACCTCACAGAAGATTTTCATCGTTTTCTAAACTGAGGAAATGATGGAACAGTGATATGTTGTTTCCCATTTCATAAATAAGTAATGCTAAAAACCATTCCTTTTGTTCATACAATGAGAATGTTAGGTGGATTTCTCTCACTGTGGCATTGAAATTTGTTTCACAAACATCGGATGTTTCTTCCGATTTTTTTCCTCACTTTAAACTTTTAGAGTTGATTTGTTCAATAATTCCAATGTAGGAAACTTGAGCAGTGAATAAAACAATGTAAATTTGTATGTTAAAGATTGAAAATAGCCATAAAAAGGTCGATATATTCCAAATAAACTTGATTAGATACTATAAAATATATAATTTTACAAGAGGGCAGACATACCAACTAAAATTTATTGTGTAGCATGTCCGTGATAATGTCAGCTGATAACACATCACTTTAGTAATTTTCTAATATCTGATTTAAAACAATGATTCAGAGTTTTTGTATGATTAAACAAAGAAAAAGGGTCTGCCTGCCAATAGTTTCAATGATATTGTTTGATAGTTATGCACTGCTGAATGCAAATGGAAACCATGACCATGATTCAGAAATGATTCAAAACACAAAGTGGTATTAAATTCTAACCATACAAGACAGTTGCTAGCTGGAGTCCTTATCATTTATATTCTTAACAACTTAATTAAAAGTAAGGAAGAACATAAATCAGGAAGGACCATCATATTTACAAGAAGTTTTTAAATGTTGAAGGTTTTGGACACCTAATAAATTACTATTAGTATGAGTACTTGTTTTAAATAAACCCAGAAGTAGAAACTGTTTTTCTACATTGTGATTAAATGAGTATAGACAATTGAGGTAATTTTATACAAAATTTGTAACATTTGACATATTAAATATATACCAGTACTAAAACCTATATTACAATTTCTGCATTCCAAAAATAAATATAGATCACTTAAATTGATTTTCTGAATTTGAAATTTTTAAGCGTATGTTACGATGTTTATTTCATTGCAAAGAATGGAAATTTTATCAAAAATAATCCTTATCAAATATACTTATTACATAAATTAGCAAGATACCTTATAAACAATCAAAATTTAATGCGAACTGTATCAACGATTTATTATTATCTGTACTTATGTTTTGTTAGGTAAATTACTTTTCGGAACTCTTTTCTTAGATAAACATTTTAAAATTCATTTTCATTTTAAATTATTTTAAGTGATCCCCTTCCCTTATCGAAATTGAAAATGGTAACAATGTTTGTTTTAGAACGTGAATGAAACAGGAATAAAGAATTTCGTTTCATGCGTTTTTTTAAATTTTCTTTTAAATCAAATTTTATAAAGTCATAAAAAGGTTTTCAGAAAATATAATCAAATGAACAAACGTATAAAGTAAAATGTATTTTAATATAATTGAATCATAAAAATGCTTTGTTTGCAAAAAAACAGAGGGACAATGATGTCATTTACAAAATAATAAAAATATAATGTACAAATTTTTACAGGAAGTAGCCTACACGTACTATAAAATGCACAGCCATAATATCTGTTCATTTTAAAATCGAACCAATTTTTCTCTTAAAAATGCAACTATTACGCAAAGATAATTTTCTTTTAAACAAAAATAAAAGAAAGAAACAAATGCATACTCTTTCTGATATGTTTTTACTTCAAAATTAAGAAAAATATATTACTGTTTTTTCCCACTTATTTAAAACTTAGAATCTTCACAATTTATGAGCCAATTTCATGTATGAATATGTTTTGTTAAGTCAATAATGTGGATTTTCTTTATTTCTCTCACTACAATTTTCTTTTAGATATATTTATAATTTTTAATATTTAATAGCTTCATATTATTATTGTGTTCAGCTTGTATATATTTAGCAAAAATAGTTAAATTATAATTTAAGTTCGAAGATTTTTTATAAAAAATTAGTCAAATATGCGAAACATTAATTAAGATTTAAATAAGTTGCTCTAATTAAGGTGTTTATAGCTTTATATTAAAAGATAAAGTAAGTGTTACCTTCACAAGTTTTAAATCAATTAATATAGAAATTTTATTGTAAAAAAAATATAACATATACTGTAAAGATAATTAATGGTTCTTAATATTTATTATTTAGATTAATGCTCCTATATAAATTTCTTTCCTTCATTATAATTTATAGTATCAAATGACATATTTTTTGGTATATATTATTAAATTGAAATATTGAAATGGAAATTAGTGTTTAATTTAAACATTATTTTCAAATATTATTTAAGAAATGAAAATATTGAATTATATATTATTTTCCTCATTTATTTTATCAACGTTTGAAAGCTCGTATTTGTGGGTTTTAGTTTCATATCATTTCCAGAAAGTAATATCGTATTCACTTTAAATATTGATTTTAGAGAGAATTCTAATTATTAAGCATATTTAGGTCATATAAATAATGACAAAGAAACGGTACTTATATTTGCTTCTTAAAGTGACTCTCTTATGTTAAAATAAAAAATATCTTTGATAATAAATAATATAACTTCTGTCTTTCTGTCATGAGAAAAAAAAATACTGTATTAAATCAATCAAAAATCAAAAATTATTATTTTTTGTTTTCATGTTGATCTCATTCAACAACTCAACTTAAAACATTTTCAAATATTTAGTTTACAGTATCAAGTTAAAAAGAATCATTTTATAAAAGACAAATGGAAGAAGTTATCAAAAAATGTATTGTAGCTATTGAAATATTTCAGTAAAATGGCAGAACAATCATAATGATGCATATCCTAAATTTAAGTATGTCCCCTCTTTGATAAAATGGAACGTTAAAACTTTCACGGCCGAACTGAACTTAGGTAATGCGGGAGGATATTCCTCTTTTTCTAGATCGATGCCCCTTGAAAGCAGTGATTGCCGGAGACGAGTGTGTGTGCGGCTGAGAGAAGCTTAGAATCCAATTAACAGGTACCTTTGTTTCTTACGTTCCTCAAAACAATTTCCTTTAAAATCTCAGAACAAAAAGGGGAGAATAATTGAAGAAAAGCGTGCTATTAAGCACGCCGCGCAAATCCCTCGTTCCCCATGTCCAGTAGTGCATGAGCAAGAGGGAAAAAAAGTAACTGTTATCGAAATTTCGAAGAAACTGACTGCTGGAAGAATAGAATCACGCATAGATAAAGGAAATGGAAAACTTGTTTTCCAATAAACACACGTTTGGAAGGTGGATGAAGATAAATACTGATTGAAAATACCACCTTAGGATTCAATGAGTTTTAAAACTATTATTGAAAAAAAAACTATTGTTTTTATAACTAAATGATATTTAGCTTTAGATTTGGGCGAGAAACGCCAACTACAATCAATTTTTCTAGATGCTGGGTACTTAAGATATTAATTGTTATCCTGTTTAATAACGTTTGCATAGTTTTCGTTGAAAGAACAGTAGCTTCATTTAATTTATCGAATAATATATGTTTAAAAACGCATTTGTTGAAATACAATAATTTTGCTTGTAAATGATGTTTCTTTTCGATAAAAGTAGTTTTGATTATTATAAAATTAAAATTTTTCAGGACCTGTTTCCAATTTTTGTATATACGAATTTATTTTTTACTCATATGAAGTGAAGTGTGTTTCTTAAATAATAGATTTAATTGCTATTTAATAGAAAATTAATTTTATTTCCTGAAATATACACTTTTGTAAATATTTTTATTAACAACAGCTGGTATATATTTTTAATGTTTCAAATTTTGAACATTTTTTTTTATATTTCGAAAACAGGAATTTAAATTTGTATAATATTTTTACAATTTATAAAATATTTCTGAATAGTATCACGATCAATATGATAAAAAAGTTATATTTTTATTTTAAAAAATATCTAGCTGATTTGACGTCAAATTAATTACATATTTTGAAAAAAAACTGTTTAAGTATTTTCAAATATATAAATTATATATTTTTACATTGAACACTGTATCGTAAAAGTTGATTTCATGATAACTATGTATTTGCTTTGTTACACATTTTTCATTTAAAATATAAGAAACATTACATATTTGAATTGATTCACTATTTCATATTCTTAAATATGGGATTAAATATTGATGCCAATGAACAAATACTTCTTTCGCAATTACAGAATTCAAATAAGGAAGTATTGCTCAGCATTAATCATCATAATTAAACTCAAATATTTTTACCTAAAAGGTACATATGTAAAATAATTTTATATAATTTTCTCTTAAATAATAATTAGCAAAGTTATTGCTTTTATTTGCTCACATTAATTAATTTAATATAATAGTCTAAGTGTATTTGATAAACAATGTTCTTACAACTTATTTGTTTTTATCGTAATTTAACAATATCATATATTATTTAGATATTATTTGTTTGAATTTAACCATGTAATTTAATATTTTTATTTTCATTAAATAAGCTGCTAAAATTAATCAGTTTAAATAATTCCTTTAAATCTCTTTAACTCAATCACAATTAAATTTTCAAAGATGTACCCATCAACAATTTTTCTTATGCTTTGCTGATGAGAATATACTTGCAATATATTACGTTATTCAAAAAAAATTAGCAAATCAATAGAAAAATAAAGAATCTTATTATTAAAGTGTTCTAATAATTTTCTGTCGTTAAAAAATGAACAAACGATTCATCAATAAACAGTTTTGGTTAAATCCTGCAAAAAACGTTAAAGTATACCCTTAAATATAAAGGATATAATCATTTAGTGATATTTTAAATTTTATTAATAAAATTGTATTAAATAAAGATTTTTTAAGTAGTTAATGTTCAGTTTTAAATAAAATTTACTTAATGAATTCTAATAATTTTTCTCAAAATGTAAAAGCATTACACCTGTTTGTATAAATAGACTTTAAATGTGCACTGAAGATTCCCAGAATTTGTTTTATAAATATAAACACCCACATTGGTTGATTATCTTCCATTGAAATAAATCCTACTATTTGTTCTTGCTAACTTATATCAAACATTCAAGCTACATATTGTCTAAATGTTTTGCTTAGAAGATATTCTAAAATAAAAAAAATTCATTCTGATTATGAATTTCTTGGTATTTTGAATACTTTGAAAACTTTTCTTACGTAACAATGCGGATTTAAATTACAGAAAACTTTACTTTTGTTTTATAAATAGAGAATAAAAATCTGGATTCTTTTAATAATAACTTAAATTTTAATTCATGTCTTAGTTTAAAATAATTATAAAATTATACATCATTTTTTTCTATTTCTTAAAATTTGTTTGCACAGCATTTAAATAGAAAATTCATAAGTTATTTCAAAATTTTATAAAGAAAATTTCATTATTATACTAGTATGTAAAGTAACGACTCGTCCTATTTCTTTAAGACAGATGAAAAATAAATTACAGTTTGGTACACTTCCTTTATTTGGCTAACCCTTTTTAAAAAAAGTAATAAAGGGAATATTTTATGGTAATCAAAATTGTTACAGTGCAATATATAAAAAATGGTGTTATCCTATAAAATAAGTGTATGCTGTAAAATGTGTAACTGTGTCAAACAAAAAATATGTTTTACATCTACATAAAGTTGTTGGCTTAAATTGATGACTGAAATCAAGGTTTGTACCCATTAATGGGAACCATTTCCTGTGTAATTAGATAATTATGTAATTTATACGGCAGTTCTATTAGAAGCTGTTATTAATAACTGTGTTTATAACAATATATTAAACTGCATTTTAATGCTAAAAAAAGCACTTTAAACGTACAAATTTTATGTATAGCATTTGTCAGTTACGTTTTGTTTAATTTAGCTTTGTTACGTGTTTCAACACGATTTTAAGTAAATATTGAAGGTTTTTCGTACTTTGTTTTTCAAAATTTGCTGACGAAAAATTAATAAAAAATGTTTAACCGTTTCTCAGTACTAATTAACATTACTGTTTACATTACTAAGATAAAATGCTTAGAATACATGGAAAAATGGAGTTGTTCCAGATTAAATATTTTTTTTTAATCTAATAAAAGGCAAATTCCATAAAGTAATTTCACTTTTATTCGAAATAAATACACTTTTAAACTCCGATTGAATTTCAGTTTTATTAATATCATAAATCAAATATAAAACTAATACTTACCCTTTAAAAAAACTGAGAATTACTATAAAATTTTGGAGAAAATCTACTTTCATAAAAAGAAATGCTGAAATGGGTAATTTCAAACGAAAAAAAATATTTGGCAACTTTTGGGATCTTATATTTATTAACATAAAACTATTTTCAGATACATTTTGTCAGAAAGTAGAATTCATAAGAAAATGTAATTTTGAAAGAAATATTTTTAAAAGTAAAATTTCCTTCTTGGGAAGTGGAAACATTGTTTAGTTTTATTTTATGAATTTTATTGTTGGCATAGACAAAACACACATACATATCTATATATAGTTTTATGTATACATTTGTAGATAATAGAATAAAAATATCTTCAAAATAAAATTCATTGAAATATTCCTATCGAAAGTTAAAATTTTAATAAAATTTATAACATTAAATGTTTTTTTTTAATTATGTAAAAACATTTCCTGGAATATTTTTAATATAAATAAATTCAAGAACACACAGAAAAAGCAGTACAGGAGGTACCCTATACTACATATTTCAAAAATATCCCTTTTTCTGTGTATTCTGCACGTTGCATTTTTATCAAATAATTTTAAATGTGTAATACATATCAAAAACAACAGTAGGACACGTCTTAAATAATGACATTTAATTATAACTTAAGACTTAAATATTATGTAACAAATGAACCCTTTCATTTCATTGTCATATACGTTTGATTTCTATTGACAGAATTTGTTTTGCCATATTATTGAATGTAAGAAATTTATAGATATACTTGCGTAACAATATTCAGAATTTTGATTAATAATTATTTGCTTTAGCCTCTATTGCATTTTTTTTTTGTTTTTTTTTTTTGTAAGTAAGGCCCTTCTAATTTCTAATAATAATTTGAAAAATAAATTGAAAAATTAAAATATTTTAAAAATTCTAAAAACTGTGAGGAAATAAAATTTTAGTTTCCCTAAGAAGTATCATAAAATATTTTTCCTTTAAATAGCAAAAGAGAATTAATTGCTACTGGTTCACTAAAATCCAGTAATGAAATTCGTGTTATGAAAATATTTAACTCACTCATCAAAAACAAAAATAGGACATGAATATGTAAAAAATTTAGGAATGGTAAGTAATAATTGCATTAGTTGTTTTACTATTTTTGATATTTGAAGCGTTATGATTAACTTCACGTTGACATAGCATTTGAAAATACACATTATTTCAATAACGTTTCCTTCAGATCTCAGACTATTTTCCGTACTTTGATTTGCTCTAGTAAGTTTAAAAGTGTCGTAGATATCGGATCTCTAAGGGTAAAAGGCAATTCCTACAAACCGAGACATCCATTTACCATAGAAAGTAGAAATTTCATTTCCCAATTCCAGACCGCTTCATATTTAACGACATGCCTGAAAATTAAACAACCCTCCCTGCAGTTTCAAAGTTTTGGTGATGAATATTCCTTAAAAGGGGTTATATGCAAATATAATATTGTACTTATGATATTTCAGAGAATTATAAAACAGTTCTTTTTTATTTCAAGTAAAAGATTCAATCAATTAAGATTTTTGTGATAAAATCACTAAATATTTGGTAAAAATGTTTGAATTCAGTTATAAAATATCTTGAGAATTGATGGTTTTAAATTGATAATCTGTGATTGCAAGTTAATTGCTTTTCAGGTTCCTTTAGGAATTCTTATGTAATAAGACAAATAGTATGAAGTATATAATAAGAAAAAAAGCTATATATTACGTTTTTATTTTATATTAAATGTAAAAGTGATGAATTTTTTACATAAGACACACAAAAGAACAGTTCTTTGTTGAAATTTATTTTACAGTGAAGCTATATTAGTAATGCAATTTTAATACAACTAAATATAACATAGCATCAAATTTAATTTAAATATCATAACTCATAGAAGGATACAAAGAAAATGTTTTAGGATATTGTCTGATTTTAATTAAAATTTCGCTAATAGAGATTTGTCAATTCGAACCAATAACCGATAGCATCCTATTTTTCTATTCTGCATTGTATATTCCTTTTCATGGTTTGGTGCACACACACACATTATTTATATTATCATAATAATATTAAGAGTCACATAGAATTCTGAAATTTACAGCTAATTCAATAATTCAAACGTATATGTTCATATAGATAGAAATAATATCGAATAATTTCTTTTACAATTGATAGAATCATATAAGAAATATCATGTATGACAATTGCTCTTTTAAAGTAAATTAATAATATAGTTCACTCAAAGCTTACCAAAGATCAGTTAACGGAAAATAATGTCAAAATTATAGAAATGTAAGATTTTATGCACACCCAAATTTATCAACGAATGTAACTTATTTTAACTTGTTTCAAACAAAATTTAAATTAAAAAAAATTAAATAAAAAAGCTTATCAACAGTAGATCATCTTGACAATTTAGCTGTAAATATTTGACTTATCTTCTGATGTAAAGCCACGAGACTGCATGCTGGTCCCCAAGGTTACTTGCCACAGATCGATGAAAACATCACATGAGATTTAGAAATTGGATTTATAAGAAAGTGACTTGTTGAAGCGTGGGGAAATGGAATTTATGCAATTAAGGTGCACCGAAATAAAACTTGCATGAAGGAATTAGAAGTCAATTGCTGAAAGTTGTTACGAGCGTGAAACGCCATTATTTTGCACAGATATGGGAGAAAAGTTAAATCACATAATAATTGCCCGAGGACATTATATTTATGCTGAGAAATCCTTGCGCTTTACTCGACTCCTGTCTAAATTTTACGTAATTATTTATGAGCGAAGTTTCGTGATATTTTGAAATGTAATCAGTCATCATCTAATATTATTTTTAAATGAACTGATAACTTAGCTCACTCATTTAATATCTTATCTTATAATTTCATAAAAAAATGCATCTTATTTAATACTGCTATATATTATTAATATTGGATAATTATAATTGTTATAATGTTGTGACTTAATTATTCATTGCTGTATCCGTTACAAATTAATTAGATATTTTATATGATACTAGTCTTATGAAAGTAGAATTCTATTTTACATACCCTGAACACTTAAATCAATCCACTAATAAACAGAATACTAATTTATAAATTATTTATTATCATTCTCAAAGACATATTTTTATTGTGTGAAAAAGTATATTTCTAAATATGACTGATTAGATTTTCTATAAGGAACTGTCTCGACTTTTGCTTTCAGATTTATAAAATGAAAATTGAAACTGAATTCTTATGTAACGTGAAAAAAAGTTTTGCAACAATTAAAGATGTTTCAAAATGTTCATATTTAAATACCAAAAATCAAGTATTTTCATAAATATTTATTTTTTAAAATAGAATAAAAACCTTGAAACACACGAAGGAGTAAATGATATAAAGTTTGTTTTTTTTTACAACATTGGCAATACATAATATGTTTTTAAATTTTTTTTAAACGTCTATTGTGCAATTATAATAGTTCATTTTTCAAAACTAATAACAATAGTAATTGAAAAATAAGAAAGGAAGACTTTCTTTTTTTAATAAAGTTTTTCTTGTTTGTTGTTAACACTTCACGCATTGTCTTAAGATAATGTTGGTTTCCTTTACTTTACACAGGATTTATGTCTAATATTCTTGCTTATTGAATGTCAATGAAGTTTCTTAAATATAAATACATTAACTTGTCTGTTCTGTTGTAAAATACTAATTCTTATAAAGAATTTCTATAGCCCAGCAAACGAAAATGAACTTTCTTTTTGTCTATAATAGCTTAAAATAATAACAATTTATAATCTATAGGTCAAAAATTGGTGAGTTGAGAGACTTTTATTATCATTCTCTTTATTTTGATTTTATAAAATGTCATTAATGTTTAAAATAGTTAAAATTTTGTCTTTAAAATTAATAAATAATTAAGAAAATAAAATTAATTTTAATGTAATTAATTTAAGTATTTTTAAGAGATTGGAAAATTTAATTCCAGAGGTAACTGTCTTTCAATGTAATATAATATTTTTTTGCTTAAGTAAAATAAAATTATAATTTTGCATGTCATATCCTTATGCATGTTATACATTTTTTTAAAAAAAATTCAAGCACTAAAAAGGAGCTAAAAAAATTCCGTTTGAAATATTTTTCTCATTTCAGAATACATGAATGAAATCAAGTATAAAAGTGATCTAAAAATATAAATTAAACGAAATGCTCTGCATAAATTATTCTAATTATATTTTGTTTATCGCCATTAACTGCTGCTAGAAATGTAGGAAACTTATAAGAAATAACATAGCAGAAACATTAAATTGCAATTTAGATGCGACATTTAAAGCTCAACAGCTGCGCTTAAAGATAATTTTTTTGGAAACATTTTTTCCGTATATTTGTCGATCTCCATTTTAATGAGATTCTTTTGCATTGGCTAAGAATAAATCATTTGTCGCATTAACGATAGAGAAACATTGTAAAAAAAAAAATAATGTATAAAGAAATTAATTTCATTTTCTTGAGTAAAAGTTGTCAAGGCTTCCCCCTGCTAGAAAGGTTCTTTTGGTAAAGTAAAGCATAAAAATTTTGCCAAAAAAGTAAATTTAATGATTTAGACACTACCACTTTCTTTATTGCTTCATTCGAAGTATAATGTGCTTGGCTTGCATATTTAATAGTTGTCGAAGTCTGTCTAAAAATCCATTAACAAGTCTTTCAATCAATCATGTCAGAAGAAAAGTGCCGTTGGCTCTATTTTAAATTTATTCTTTTCCTGTTGGTGTTATTTGCATCTCAAAGTTGTAATGGCTCCATTATGAATTCACTAATAGCACTTCAGTAAGGCTTGCATAATATTTCAGAAAATTGAGTCGTATTGTGAAGAAGGTAAAAAAAAGAAATTTTATGCGTAAGAATCATTTTAAGCTATTTCCTACTTTTGAAATAAAAATAGGGATTGTTGTTGCAAATTTGAAGAATGCTTAGGAAGAAGTAAATTTACACTAAATATTCAGGTCCTAGATTCGGTTTATTTTGCAATGCTTAATGCAGTTAATTAGACAGTTAAGAACATGTTCCTTTTTTTAAAAAAAATTTAAGCAATAGGATTTTTCATTTCCTTTATTAGATTAAGGAATTTTTGCCAAAAATAAATTATCAAGTGTTGAAAATTATCAGAATGTAATAATACGGAAAAATGCATTTTGTTTTATGTTAGCCACAATGTTTTTACAGTTCTCTCAAGGAAAATTTTCTTTATCAACAATAATTGATTATTATAAAAATTATGTCAGCATAAATATTTTTCTCCATAAAATCTCTTTCTCAAATTCATTTTCTTTACTTAATACTATTTTTTATTTTTCATTAATACAAATTTTAACGCCCAACATCAATAACATTCCATGTACAATGGAAAACAAAAAAAGTTTAAAAATATATACCTCGCATGAATGAAATGCAATGTTACAACCTACAAGAATGTATTGCTAAATTAATTTAAGAATATTAGAATTTATCAAATTAAAAATTAGAAAAGCACTTGTAAAACGCATAAATATTAAATCTTTTTCTTGCTCATGAAAAAGATCTAGTTTTTTCCTTTATTTCATGAGAATTTTTACATTAATAAATTTTGACTAATTTAGGATATTGTGATTTAGGATTTTGGAACTTTCTTTAGTATTGTGCACTGGTATATAAACTTCATCACGAATTACGCTATGTGATAGTACACCACCCCACACACCAAAACGGATTTGTAAACATCAGTCAATCGTTTGCATTTGAGTAAAATGCCCGTTGTCGTAGTGTAAAACGACATATCCAAACCCTAGGGAAATGGATATGTTGATTTTTATTACACTTTAAATTTAAGAGTTTCCTCTTTTCCTTTCAAACTAAGTTGTAATAGTATAAAGGAAAGGATGCAATGAAAATTGGCACAAGGAACCAAGTGCAATAAAGGAATAAATTCTTCCTTTCGGAAGGGATGGATGATCGTGAGAAAATGGCAAGGGAAGTTTATGTTTTATGATATTTACCAAATAATCAAAATGATCAGAGGGAAATGGAACGAGAGATCAGACTCACCCCTTTTAGAAGTAGTATTGTGGTGTCTGAGATTTCGCCGCTCTCCGGTGTCGATGATTCTCCTTTTTAATCCACTTCCCGTCCTCTACTCAGCATCTCCGCTTTGCATTTCCCTTCGCTGATATCTCCGCATCTTACTTGGCTTGCTGCTGAGTATACCTCTTTTCAGACTTTGTCACCTCTTCTTCATCTATTTGTCTGGCATCTGCATTCCCATTCAGGAAAGTCGAAGCAGGACTTCTCCAGGCCAGTCCAATCATACTCCGTTTACTCCTTTTCTTTGTCGGGCATCTCTGGGGCTTCTCTGCCTTATGTATCTCAGGGACTTCTGTGTGTGAGGACTTTCTCTGTCTCTGTGTCTGCCTTCCATTCTTAGATGCAGTATTTAAATTATCAGCTTAGCTCCTCCTCTTTACACCATTGGTTTTCCAAAGTTCCATATAACTTCCTACACTCCTATGGGATAGGTCAGAAATCTCTCCCCCTTAATCCCGACTGGTCAGATTCACAAACAAAACATAAACTTCCCTTGCCATTTTCTCACGATCATCCATCCCTTCCAAAAGAAAGAATTTATTCCTTTATTGCACTTGGCTCCTTGTGCCAATTTTTATTGCATCCTTTCCTTTATACTATTACAACTTAGTTTGAAAGGAAAAGAGGAAACTCTTAAATTTAAAGTGTAATAAAAATCTACATATCCATTTCCCCAGGGTTTGGATATGTCGTTTTACACTACGACACCCGTAATGCTTCTCTTATACTTAACTCGAAACAACAGGTGCTTGCACTGCCAATAGTACTATGAGCGATTGACGCAGGTAAAGGAGTGGGAAAACGTTATCATTGCTGAATAATACAACCTCAATTTCCAAATTAACTCTAGTTGGATTCGAGTCTGAAATTACTGAAATGACAGACTACAGAGTTACGTATCGGCACGCTGGTCATATACTTTTCATCAATGTTAGTGGTAGTATTGAATTTCACCCCCAAAATCCTTAGTAAGTATTACCGGTACGTTGAATAAAAAGGAGGGAGAGAGTTTCCGGCTGGAGTCGGAGATTCTTTCATATTTTTTGCTCTTTCCATTAACAGAATGATGTGAGACCTATATGTTGCAGCAATGTCCAAGAGTTATTCTTTACCAATCAGATAAAAATGATCCCTTGTTTTGTTTTTTTTCTTCTTTAAATCTATTGCTAATGGAAAATGCATGGTTCATGTTTTCATAACTGCACCGGGATACACCATCCTGTATGGTAATTAATGATATAATTTTTATCAACTCCTCTACTATTTTAAAATTTTCAAAATTACTTCAAAAATACTTGAAAAAGGTCAATTGAGTTGTGTGAATTAAAAATTTAAAATTTTGAATTTACTAAGCTACAAGGAGAAATAGCAACAGTTATAAAAGTTAGTTATATAAATGTAGCTATTTCTCTCTTGCAGATAAGTTGTAAATAAGCATCAGGACTTAACTCTTCTCAGCTCAGTATTTTTTTTTTAAATTGTACCGAGATAATACTAGAAAACATCTCAGTTTTATTTTTTTAAATAACGAATGAAAGAAAAATATAATGTTTTGAAATACCATCAATAGAAAAGAGACTCATTTAAGTACAAATTAATAATTCAAAATATTCAAAGGATCAAATGTCTAATCACTGCCTAACACACAGGCAAAATCAATATACATACATCACTCACGCACAATCAATTATGAATTGGAGTAAACGTTGACAATCATATGAGCGAAACACTTTCCAGAATCAAAGGCAAGATACCTGGCTATTAAGCTGGTAGCTTAATAGTCAGATATCTTACCATTCATTCAACAATACAAGATTTCAAATCACATTTTGTGCTTGCATGTATTTATTGATTCGGAATTTACTTCAAACTGTAATTCTCGATCTAATTATCCTTCGTTTATTAGACATAACTCTTTAAGCAACAAAAATTAAACTAAGTGGGATAAGCATATTTTGTTGCTAGCTTACAGGAGAAATAAAGGCTAGACAAAAGGATATTTAACGTGATTTATGAAACTGTTTGCAACAACTCATTAGTAGCTCGCGATCAACTTGCTAGAAAAATATAGTGATAGTTAATATACATTTATATTCATAAACAAGAACTTGTATAGTAACTTATAATTGATGACTTGATACATTAATTCCTGTTTGTTGATAATTAGAACTTTCTGTAAAAATTGTTTTATTAGCAAATATAAGGTATTTCAAATTCAAATCTATGAATAAATTCTTTATATCCTTTCTTAGAATTTTTATATCATCAAAGTATGCACAGAAATAACACGTTTTCGGGGTAACAGTTTCTTAAATAAACTAGAAATATAAAATTACTCTGTAAAATATAAAATTTGAAGATTGTGAATGTGAAAATAAATATTTCAAAACAAGGAATAGAATTTAAAAATATCTGAGCATTTATTGTCATTATATTAATCAAAGATACTTTCCTAGAAGAAATAATTTTTATACAGATTATTTATGTGATTTTACTGTATTCTTTTTTGAGACACATTTGAAAATTACTGGTGGCATCAAAAGTGTAATCTTGTATTCTTTCCAAAGACAGAACTTCAATTGATTTTGACAATAACTCTCTAGCAATACAAACTATCTATACATTTCTTTTCGAACATGAAATAATAATATTTACTCCAGAGATATTCTAAGTTAATTTCTATTTAATCTCTTTTAAGAGCTTCAACTTAAAATATGAATAATATTAAGCACAAATTTTCACGTTTATCATGACTATATTATCTGTTATTTTTAACTCAGTAAAATTCTTTAAACTTATTTAAAAATATTCTATCAAAACATAAAGTTACCTTAGTTTTAAATGCATGTTGCATGTTTACGTTAAGGAAATTCAGACTTAGGATGATCCAAAAAAGTCCATTTTTATATTGAAATTATATTTAAATAGAATAATAATAACTTTTATTTTTATGTGCACCCCTTTAATATTTTTAATTTCTAATGTGTCAGTCAAACATATTTATACATTGATAGTAATTATTTGCTTACTAAAATCAGTATTATTATTTTTTAATTGTAAGGTATAAATAATAATATATTCTAATATTATAAATACTCACATTTACTTATGAACAAATAAAAAACTAAAATTAAGTAATACCAGAAAAAGGGAAACCAGGATATATTCTACAAACACTTTATGAAATGCAAATTAAAATAGGCATTTGACATAATTCAATTACCGTTATAATATCTATTTTTAAAATAAATAAATATATGAAAATATCTAACAGGCAAAATAATAAAAGAATCTAGTATTCTTTTACAGCTGAAGATTAAGCATTCTGATTTACATATAAAATATTTGGTTATTAATTATAATATTCATTTTTAAAACATAAAAACTATCTTCACTGAGAAATTTAATTTTCCTTAGCTTATTATTAAAGGCTGTTATTCTTTCTTATAAAAAGGCAATAAAATATACAAATAGAGTTTTGAATAATTTATTCCACTGTTAAAATCCAATATGCCTATGTTGATAATAAAAAATAAAAACACTTTGTAACTTATTCATTTCATCAATAATTATTCGTAATTTTTATGATTTTCTATTACAGATTATATATATATATATATATATATATATATATATATATATATATATATATATATATATATATATATATATATATATATATATATATAAATATGTATGTATATATATACATATATATAAATATATATATATATATATATATATATATATATATATATATATATATATATATATATATATATATATATATATATATATATATATATATATATATATATATATATATATATATATATATATATATATATATATATATATATATATATATATATGTATATATAAAGAAAAAAATTTCACTTACCCTAGCATTTTAAAAGTCATTCACTTCCTAACACATGGAGAACTTTTTTTTTTTAATTTTTTGTTGTTCTTGGTATATTCAAAGTTTTTTTGTTATTAGGAAATATAAAAGAGTATGTATAACAGATATATACAGTTATTCTCTTTTGAAAAGTTTAATTTTGATAAAGAAACATTGAATATTTAATATAATTTCACGATTTTGTATTCATTATTTGATCCAATGAAAAGAGAATCTGCAATACAAAAATTTCAAATTTTGTATTAGAAATCAAAATATGAAATGGTTGCAAAGCATACTTAAAAATGTTTGAACATATTTTTAAGAAAATAATAGCATACATTAGTTTCCATTCACTTTAAAAAACCATTTTTATATCTGAAGTTTCTAAGAAAATGAAATTCTTGTGAAATTCTATTTATTGTAATTCTGTAGATTTTAGAAGAAAATTACGCAGATTAGGGACTATAAATGCTTATTCTAATACATTATTTACTTTAAAAGAATTATATTTATAAAAATACCTAAATGATTTGATGATATTTATTTAATTAAATATTCTATTTATAAATATTCTATTCATCAGCATTTTAATCAAATGCGGATGAATTGCTTTTAAAGCAATATGAAATTTTCAGATCTAGTTTAACTAAAACTAAATTCATTGATTTGTCTTCCCTCATCGATTAAAACTATTTAAAACATATTTTATTCAATGCATTTGCTATGTTTTATAAAATTACTATTAATAACAATAAAATATCTTTTAATAACGTTCCAAACTATTTTTCTGATATATATATGGGAGCAACATGTTTTACTCTCAAACTTAAATTTGATGTCAGTTAGCAGTTTATAAAATAAAATGTTAAATCTGTTTGTAGAGGATTAATGTATTTTTTTTATCTTGAATAGGCTTTTCAATATTGTGACATCCAAATTTTATTCTTATGAATGTAGAAAAGTAAGCAATATATGACAATGTCTGTATATATATATATATATATATCTTTAAAATATATTCCTTGACTGTAAAATAACATAAATATATAATTAGAAACGATTTCACTCATTCAAGCATAGGATTCCGATTCACCAATTTGTAAACTTTACCAGAATTTCGACATCTTAACTAAATGCATTTGTTGTGTAGCTTAACTCAATCCTTCTCTGCACGAGAGATTGAGCCTAGTTCAGAGAATACACATTACGAAGAGTTGCGCACATTAGGGAAAGTTAATGGGTCCATTATACAACTTTGAATGCATAAAGGAAGATTCGGTACTTCAGGTTCTTAACTTAAATTGGTGGGTTAGACGCGAGTGGGGTTTCTTAAGCATTCCCTGCAAGCACTTTGGGAGAAAATTTGAAAGACACCTTCTCTAAATTTTTCAAATAAAAATAGTTTACGAAATGCAGAGATAGTTTTAAATCTAACAGCTTTAATTTTTTGATCTCTATCTGAAAGTGTCATGTAATGATTTTCGTAAAATATAGCTTTTGAAACACTTAAATAAAATGTGTTATAAAATTCATACTTAGTTACAAATATTTCTTCAAATGAGAAAATAATTTGGGCTGATATTTTAATCATGTTTCAAAGTGATTACTTTGCAGATAAATATGTTTTTGAATGTAATTTTATATTCAAATTTGAATGGAATATAAGCATAAAGTTATTTCCTAAATGCGCCCCGAAAGATATTATTATAGAAATTGTCCATTATTCAAACATAAAAATTTGCATTATTTACACTTCATGCAAAGATTGTATTAATGATTAACCAAACGAATAATTAAACATTTTAAGTGAATTCCTTTAAAAATGGATAATTGTTGTTTAATAAAATTTTCACTTAATGTTTAACTATTATAAACTATTTCGTTTGAATGAGTGAAATATTCTCTCACTATTTGTTATGGATAATCAAATTATAAATTAAAAAAAACTATTAAAATATAATAATAAAAATGTACTTCTGTACAAAACTTGGAATTATTTCTTCTTCTCTTCTAAAACAAATAAATATTAAATTCCTTTCAATGTATCAAAAATCTAATCAAATTATAAAATAGCAAAATATTTTTTTATATATAAAATATGTGACAAAGTTTAGAAACGTTGTCCATTGAAATTTGGTCTACGAACATTTCCAAAGCATTTTTATAAATGTTCACAGATTTATTAAAAAAAAAATGTTATTCTAAAACATATTAAACTTTTATTATCAGAACTAACTTTTTGTCATTATTACTTATTATTAAATACTTACAAAAATTATCATCACAATTATATGAAAGAAAAAAATAGAGAAATAAAAAAAATAAAATAGGAAAATAGGTTAATCTTGTTGAATCTATTCATATAAGTTTTGTTAAATTATTTGCTACTCTTATACACTAAACAATTTATTTGTAAATCAACACTTCAAAATGACATATATATAAATGTATTCTGCATTTTGAAATTTATGTTTCCATGAAAGCACTCTGGGCATTAATGATCAAACTGTTAAAGGAATTCAATGGAAACTTGGGAAGTGTTATAGTGAATTCTCTCAATTATATAATATGGGTGTGTTTTCTAAGGAAGTTAAAGATTCAACTTCTAATATATATATATATATATATATATATATATATATATAAAGCATGATTAGAAGTATCATAGGCAGAAACTGGAAGGTACTGATATAGACATGAAATTGAAAAATATAAGAATAGATATAAAAATTAAAAAAAACAAAAATAGATTTGTTTTTTCAATTTTTGTATGTATTCTTATGTTATATCTCTTATGTTTAGTGGTTGATGCATCTCAAAAGCAGCTTAAGTGGAATTACTAAAATAATATTAATAGTAAACTTTCGTAAGATTAATCAAAAATCAAATGAATAACTACTATTTGATAATTATACTCTACACACACACACACACACACACACACACACACACACACACACATATATATATATATATATATATATATATATATATATATATGTGTGTGTGTGTGTGTGAGTGTGTGTGTGTGTGTGTTTGTGTGTGTGTGTGTGCGTGAGTTTGCATATATACGTGCATATTAACATTAAAAAAAATAAGCTGATATTTACAAATTAGTTATAAAATTTCCAGCAATAAAATTTTTCTGTATCAGTTGCATTTCTTAAGGATATCAATAATTAACATTCCTTTCCTCAAATGTCAAAATAAAACAAACAATTGAAAACAAGCAAATAGAAACAACATAATTTACAAAAGAGTATAGTGATGAAAAAATGATATTTATGGAATGTATGATTCATAGTTATTTGTACATGCTAAACTAATACGTTGTAACTTGGCTTGGAAGGCGCCGTTTGTGTATTCGAAAGTCGTGAGTTTGAAACCTACTGACAACGTCTTTTCCCCTAATGACTGTTGAAACGAGAAAAATGTGTCCTGAGTGCAATGTTCTACTAAGTGAAGTTTTACATTTTTTGGTATCAAATACATTTGTGCTTTCTTGGTCCTTGTTTCAAAATTAAGAGAACCCACTAATTTTTATGGCTGTGTTTGTACTTTCCCTGGGTGTTCTTCTGAAAAAAACACTCGTTTCTCTCCTTTGTGCAGCTTAATATTTCGAAATTTCTAGTGGTCTGTTGTTATAGAATAGTTTCTTTTAATATTTCTTACTTAAGTAAGGGACTTGAATTTATTAATAAATTTAATTTATTAATTATATACCAAATTGCATTACGTAATATATCTCAATATGCAGGGCTAATATTTTATTTTAATATGGATTTCTTTTTATATTTAAAATGGAACTAATGTTTATTTTTGAACATGAGTTATATAAATATGTGTTTTTTTTCTTTTCTGAAAATGTTCTCTCAACTGTAAAAGACAAAAATATATTCCAAAAATTTATAATTTATCCAGAAATATAAAACTTTGGATTTTACAGAAATATATGTTCTGTTAAAAATCATGCATAATAAAAACAGCATTAAAATATTCTTAGAAATATTTCTCGTGAAACCAGAATTGGAAATCCTTTATTTATTCTGTTTTTTTTTTCATTTTTTTTTATCTTTTTTGCTCTGAGGTAAAATTTAGATCGTAAATATCAAGTATTTATCTATCCCTAAGTTCGAGATGCGAGAAAATCTACGTTTATTAGCAATGCAAATTACTTCTTATTTTCTTTAGTATTAGAACTGAACCTGCACTTAAGTTTTTTTATATACTTTTAAAATTTACAGTGCACAAAACACAGCGTCCGGAAACTCTCTCCCTCATTTTTATTCAAATTGAACTTATTTGCATAGTTTATATCAAACCGGCTGTCGCATTCATCAAGTGGATCTTCAATTGTACTTGGGGGATGTCCTCCATTCATATTGAAATGTGTCGCTTTCGTTTTCTAGTTTCCTTTGTTGAAGCATCTGCCTATATGTAATTTCCTTATCGATGAGAGTTTGTCTCCAGGCACGTATGAGAGGAATGTCCATGCCTTATGGAAATTGCTGGAAAGGGATTGCTTTTCATTTCCTGCCTCAAACCCCTCTTTTTTTTCTTTTTGATGTTTCTAAAACCAAGCAGCAAAACGGGGATTTCAGCTTTTAAGACTACCTCTATTATAAACTTTTATTCTTCTAAGGAAATGAGGGCTTAGTTGTATATACATAAATATGAGGATAATGTTGCTCACATTTCAAGGAGAACATAATCCAATTTATTTGAATTGGAAAGTTTATTATTATAATGTTGTTATTAGGATCAACTACTTGATAGAAGTGTAAAATTATTCAACACCATGAAAAGCTCCACCAATTTAAAATGTCGTCAGAACATATAGCAATAAATAACGCAATTCATTTATATATAATATTTTAATAGCTTAAAGGCTGAAGTAGGAAGTTATTTAACAAATTATGTAACTTATACTTTCTTAAAATATATCTAATAACATGATTTTTTAAGCTTCCCTACATAATTTCTAATATGTTGGTATAAGGGAGTTTGAATGTAGGGAATAAAATATTTAATTAAATTAAATTATAAGGCTAAATAGAAAAAGTTCTTGTGATATACTTAGAAGTTTCTTCACTTACATTAATCATTAAATAAATCATTTGAACAAAATAAGTGATTACTGAATAATCCTTTTATATTTTATCATTTCACCATGCATCATTTTAAAAATAAAGAAAATGCTGTATTATACAGTTGGTAAAATTCCTACTTCGTTTTTGATGTTATAATGTCCTCTTGAATTATAGATGTAAGATTATTTCTTAAAAATTTATTTTTTTCTTTATTCGTCTTGAAACAAACTATCAAATTTTGTACACATAAGCTTTGGAAAGTTGCCCAAATAATTAACGGGTTATTTCCAACCTGTCTTTAATTTAAGCTTTCTAGATATTTTGTTTCAAAATAATGTTGTCAAATATCTCTTGATAGATATTCAACGACCAAAATTTTAATTATCGATAATCTGAGACACGGATCTAGAAATGGATAATGGCAATAACATATGAAGTAAATTTCACAATAAACTCTATTGCGAAATGGAGCAGTAAAATAAGTAAAGAATCAAATCATGATTATTTCATTACATCTTTATAACTCTGTCAAATCACTTAAAATTAAATAATATACGAATAAATAAAAGTGTCTTGAAAGCTAAATTAAGCAAGTTTTCAGACAACTTAAAAATTATCATAATGAGATCTTAGATATAGAGAAAATATACGACAAAGTATTAAACAATTTGTAAATAATCTATGTGAACATGAGTTGTGTGATGAAAGTAACAGTTTTCATAAAAATTAAATATTCTAAAATTCTCTACATATATGACAAATTCTGGGAAATAACAAAGTTTTAACAATTATTGAAATACAGACGTTTATAATAATAAAGTTCGAAACTTTCTTCATCAATGGGCATTTATAATAATATTCCAAGTTTCATAGTTAATCTTAAAGTTTTAACTCTAAATGCTTTACTCTTCATTCTATAATTAAAACAAATTCTTATAAATCCTTTAAACTGTATAAATTTTTAAATATTTCAAAAACTACATATTTTTATTTTTAAATAAAATTTCATTCTCTAGCGTTTAATTTGCCATATTTAGCATAAATTTTTTGAGCACATTTGAACTTATTCTTGCGCGTTAATTTTGAATTATTTCTTTGGTGAACCTTAAATTCAAGAATGCTAATGAATATGTGAAGAATAATATGGTGCATTTCTTAATATAATTGTCTAAAATAAAAGAAGAAAACAGTAAATATTCTTGAAATTTTAATTACTAGAAAGTGGTAAATGTTAATTTTCGAATTGTGAAAAATAAGTAAACAATTAAAAAAAAAACTTCCTTTATCATAATGAAATGAGTTTAGCTAAGATTTAATATACTATTTGGTATTGCCTAGTAAATTCAAAATTGCGATTTTTTAGCATTGAGAGTTTATTAATGGTACATTATTTCTTATATTTCACTCATTTTTGAAGGAAAAAAGGAATATTACATTTTCATCACATTTAATTAAATGCACACATTTTATACATTTTATTACAGCACTCTTCAAAATAAAAGTGCTTATCGATGCTTTTTTAATTTTATGTAATATCATAATTTGTAAAAACATCGAAAGTAATAATAATTTTGTGTTTTGCAATTTATTCTAGTGTCATTTTGCTTAAAATCTTGAAAATAAGTATAAAATGAAATTTTTAACGTAATAGTGGTTTTAGAATTGCTCTATTCAAAAGTGTTAAGTATAGTATATTTTCCTTTATATGTATAGATAAATTTTACAACTTAAACAAATGGAATTACTTTTGAAATATTAAGGGAAAATTACAAAATGAAAATACAATTAATAAAATGACTCCGGTAATTTATTTTATAGAATATTATATTTTACATTTTTATTATGCATATTTATAAATTAATTTTATAAATAGTATGCATTATTTTTGCATAATTATTTTGAAAAATAATTTTATACTCTATAAAAGTATTAAAATAATATTATCTCCATGTTTTGAAATTAATTCCAATTCTATTTTCTTTGAATTATGGAGAATAAATATGAAATGAAAATTAAAATACAAAATAAAATAATTTTAGTGTCGTATTTTTAGTAGTGTTAAGTACAATAGATTTTCCTTGTTTTCTAGTTGCCTTTCACAACTGAAAGTAATGGAGAAATATTTGAAATCTTTAGAAAAAATTAAAAAATCAAAATACAAATGCTAAAATGTCTCTAGAGCTTTTTTTCTCCTTTCACAAGTAATATAGTATTGAAAGCTGTATCTATTAAATTATTTTTCACATTTTAAAGCACATATCGAATGCAAATGTGGATGTTTCTGGCAAACAATCATATTTTAAAAACAAATAAGTATTAAGGTAGGCTGTTTGACATTGAACTCTGATAATTATGTCCCATAGCATAATTTTAGAGGCTACCCAAATAGGTAATGTATGATTCGAGAAGAGATTTCAGTCTTACGGCATCACTCTCATGACCAGGAGGCATGCAATTCAAGTCTGTTCCAACTCAAATTATTCGCTTAAAGGAATCTCATGCACATTAATCTTTCAAGGCAATATGTAATGCAGTATTCTGGTCAGAATAACACACTCGTTAAAAGTAAATTTGCTTACTCATTTTCTTCAATTCCAAAATATCTTTTATAGTTTCTGAATATTTGCATTCGGAAAAATTGTGAAATAGGAAAGATAAACTAACTCATATAAGTCTATAGTATAAATTTTAAAGAGTTTAAAATAATGCTTTATAATACAGAAATTAGGAAAAATGCATCAGATTATTTTAATGTTAGCTTGTAAAATTTTTTAAGAAAAACAAATAGAAACTATACTAACTCTTTCAGATATGAAATAAAATAATAATTTATCTATAACGTTGCAATTTATTTTACAGTCTTACATTACTTCAATAGGAAACATTTTTTCCACATCATAAATGGAAATGTTGAAAAATCTTGCTTTTATAAATTTAATAATTAATATAATGAACTGCATTCTAGCTGTCTAAATATATTGGTGTTTAATTGAGAGGATTTAAGAAAATAAGATTTTGTGAAATTAATTCCTTAAAATTTATTTAGTAAAAAAACTTTCAAAAATTGATTTAGAAAATTAGAAAATAATTAAAATACATTTCGAAAGTTACATACTTTATACATTTAAATTTGTCACATGTTTCTAAAAAAATAACAAAAAGCATCAACGTATGGAAAGAGATGTGCACAATTTTATTTTTTTCAAAGTAAAATTATATTTGCCTATAAAAAATAAAATATGTGATTGAATTAATTATTCATTTTGAATTTTAATTTATATTCAAGTGCATGATAAATGCAAGAAAAGTTTTAAAATTTATTTTTAAAGCATGTTTAGTTAAAGAGAATTCAGATTTATTATTCACATTCATTATGAAAACATTTTATTATTCAACGTAAAGATATTTTAAAATTATTATGTGTAAAAAAAATCATGAGAATGTTTTACGTGAATTAAATTTTAACATTCGAAATTTTGTTATGGGGATAAAGAATATGTTGTACTGTTACGCATATGTGATTCAAAATTATTTAGTATATAAGAAATAATGTTGTCGAATACACTTGCATTTTTAAGCGTTTTTAAATCACAAGCATTTTTATAAATAATCATTTCCAAATATTGAAATTAAAAAAAGAAAAAGAAAAATTTCCAATATTTTATGGCAAATCAGAGTCAACACAAAAACAAGCATATTTTACAAATAGTATATTATATTTATATTATAAATGAAGATATTTGACTTTCCTTAACTTTGAGTTTTTTTTTGTCGAAAATCAACATAAAAAATTGTTTCTTATTGTGAAAAGATAAAAGAATTATAAATTTAAAAAATGGTAAATTCTCAGGTATTTCTTTATTAGAAAGAGCCCATTAATATCAAATGCGCCTCAGTTACTGCCTTTAAAAATAATAGCTGATATTAAGCAATAAACAAAATATCGTCATATATGTATTTTGGAAAAAATAAGATTATATTAAATACTTACCTTTTACAATAACATGGAATAAGTATCATGAATGAATGAATAATTCAGGTAATTTGAAAAACAGACTTTGTTACATGTTTCACAGATAAAATGAAGAAATATATAAGTACAATATTGAAAGCGAAGTCAGACTAGAATAACATATTCGTTTGAAAAGAATAATTAGAAATTTCTCTGCCTAACATTATTTCGAGTAGAAATCATCATGCATCACCGTACAAAGAGACAATTCAAATTGCTTGTTCAGTTTTACGCTGAACATATCACTGTTTTGTAATTAGCATCTTGCTTTCTTTTCCGTTCTTTCTCTTTCCTTTACTCCCAGTCAAGTACAAAATTTTTAAATCAAATTTTGTCGCGCATAAGCTTTTTAATAAAAATCAAGTGATCAAGGGAACATTTAAAATGGTTTCTCTAAAACACACAATTCTTATATATTTCTGTAAATATTTAATGAAAAATTTCTGGTGTAACTTATTTTAACTTTTAAATTGTAATTTAGTATTGACAATTTAGAATTTTGCTAAAACAACAGTTGTCTCTTTCACTCATAACGAAACCTGAATTTCGTTAATGCTTTAAGAATTGTATGAAAAATTCAAATTTATTAATCAAGTATTACATTTTAAAAGTATTTTTGTATATTTGTTTTTACCGATGATTTGTATAAAAATTTTATATTATTATGATGCAAGTATTAGTTAAATAATTTCTTTGGTAGTGAAATGAACTTTAGTTTAATATAATTTCTTATTTTCTATAAGACGTTATTTTTCTGTATTGATATAATTTTGATAATTTTATTTTTATGTAGAAAATACTTTTTCTTACATATATTTTTGCACAAATATAAAACTAACAATTATTACTTGAAATGCAAACCTAATTTTTATTAAAAGTATAGAAAAAAACAGTTATACTTTTTTCTTTGGACACATTTCAATAAAATTGTATAATCATCATGTTTACAATCAAAATAATTCCAATATAAAGTATATGGTTTAACCTTATACATAATAAATACTGCAGTTTATCATACTACTAAGAAAACTATAGTTATTTAGAACAAATGAATAATTAACAACATTAAAATGAGGAGATGTCATTACTATTTATTTTACTTCAAAACATATTAGTCTTACGTTTTATTCTATTGAATATCTCCTATGAACTTCTAATATTGTTGTGTACTCATTTAAATTTTTCTTAATTAAAATTTTGCAACTTTTTAAAACTTATACATTTTAATACTCTTTTTATAATTTTTTTCTTTTTATTTTTAAATTAGACTCATTCAGCTAAGCCATTCTTTCTGAAATTTTAATCTTGTCAGCATACTTTTACATAAACTTAAGCATACTTGTACATCTTAAGTAATTTAGAAAATAGATGTTAGTCCGGTCTTTTTAATGAATATATATCACTGAATACATGAAAAAAATATGCTGCTAGTAATTAAAACGAAATAAAAAGAAGACAACAAATCAGATATGAAAAATGTATGCAAGAAGAAACGATAATGTAATATGTAAATTATTATATTTTCATTACATTTATATATGGTATAGATGTTAATAAAAAATTTAAAGTGTTTTTCATTGAATGAAAAATGCAATAGATTTTTTATATACAAATAGCATTTCATAATTATTGCTTGAAAAAAAAGACTCTTAAAATTCCTCGTATCAGAAAAAAATACTTTACAGTAAAATTCTCCTTTATATGAATGCTGAATTTTAATCTCTTGAGATAGTTTTTTTATCGTATCACTGTATTTTCACTCATGTCTGTTGAGATCATATGACTAGTTGCAGATTATATAATTTATAAAGTCATGGCAGTTATACAAAACGGCACAATTTACTATACTTATAATATTGATATCGTCAGGTTTTCTAACCAAAAAAAAAAAAAATGGGCATATTAACGGTTAAATTTTCAATGAATCACGCAGTCACGACACTAGTCAAAGATAGATTTAAGACGCACTCTTCACCGATAGAATACTTACTTTAAAATTGAAATTTCATAAAATATTTTTAAAATTATGTTCTAAACACTTAAATTAAAATTAATAGGCAATTAATCCTCATCATTAATTTAGCATCCGAGATAATTACTGTCTTATAAATAGAACGCTGAGCGGATATGGAAGTTTTTTAACACTCAGTACCTCTCTTTTATTTCTGGTTACTTGTTAACGTTTCTGTTCCTAAGCAATTGAACAATATTTAAAGGGGGAAAAATGAAACAAAAAAAATTTGGCATGTTTTATTAAATTTAAACATATCCACATTATCTATAGTAACTTGGAAAATATTTTGTACATAGAGAGTTAGATAACACTTCATGTAAAATATTTCCCAAACAATTTTACATTGGACAAAATTTTTGTTTTTTCTCTTTTACCAATTACATGACCAATTCCATCACATCTAACAGTGTCTCTTTCCTACACTTGAGATGAAATTGTACACTTGCTTGTGTTTACCGATTTGTTTTTGTTCTGTGTTGTCTTTCTTAAGATAGACTATTGCAATATGTCTTATTATTTCTTTGATACTCTTGTTCTCGGTATTTACAATGTTGTAAATAGCACAGGTATTTACAAAAGTCATGTCTAGAATTCGGGTAAAAATTGGCCAATACCATTTTTTCTCACAGATTTTTATTTTATGTTTCTCTAAAAGCCACTAGAGAATCTACACCATCAATATTTTTATTTTAATTGTTTGCGAGACATGGTTGTTCAATTTTTTTCATCTTTTCCTTTTATATGCCATAAAACAGATGTTAGTGGATCAAATGTGTCAAAATATGTCCCAAGTGTAACGCATTTGTTATCATTCCATTTTACATCTGTAATTTTATTTTTCACATCAAAATAGAAATCATGTAAAATAGGCTAGACTTTTTGAAAGTAGAATCAATTTCAAAGGGACAATGCTGCATTTTGTGACTTCTTATTTACTTGTTGCTTCAAAACCACTTTCTTTTATGTCAACTAATATATTATAGGAATAAAAAAAATTATCGAAATAAACTATAGGACTCGTGGGATCAGTTACTGGCTGAAGCATATTTTTTACAACTTGAGTTCTCAAGGGCTCTTTTAAAAGAATCACGGTAGAAGCAGCGTCGACAACCCCCTTGCCACTATAAAAATCAAAATTAAAGCAGTAGCCATTGTTCCCACATCTTACACCCAAACCTTATGGGTTTACCTTTAATGTATTGCTTAAAGTAATGATGACTCTAATATTGAATCATCATTTCATGAATAAGGAGATGCTTGTCAAAAATATCCCATTTCTGAAAATTCACGTTCATTTCAGTAATTAATTTTCGAATTTTAAAATCTCTGTCATTTGTTTGGGACCTAGCTTCATTATTATCAGCGAAATGAAGCATAGATTTCATTTCTAAGTAACTGTTTTAGTCATTGAGTTTTATCGTGGGAATCATTAAATTTTCTTCATCTGACCATTCTCTTGATTGTGTATGATATCCAAAGAAAATTAAAAATACCCGTTAAATATTTTAATTCTTCAGTGGTTAAGGAAAAATCTGTATTTTTTCCATTGTTTTGCTTATTTTACTGTTTCTGTTTATATATGCTCCAAATATGTCGGAGACAAAAAAAAAAATCTTGAAAAACTTCTACAGGGGACAGACCCTTTAAAAACTTACAGCTTTTTCTTAGTTTATTTTTAAAGCATTACTTTCATCAGAAAAATTATAATTTTTCGAAATTTGTACCCATGAACTTTTAGATTTTTTTACCTTTCTTACGTGTATTTGATCCTAATTCAGAGCAATCTCGCTTGTCACTTTTGCTTGATAAATCTTTCTCTCAAAGACCATCATAGTTTTCATAAAGTACAGAAATTTCAGTATTACATGCAATGTCCCTTACAGATGTGTCAAGAGATTCAGTGTCGTCAAAACTTTTTTCATCTCTTAATGCATCTACTTCTAGTGACAAAGCAATCATTTTGAGCTCTAATTCCTCTAAAAAAAGATATTCTATGGCTTCCTCGGCAATTTAAAAAAAACTTTTTCCATGGCATCTTGAGTACCTATGAAATAAATTAAATAATAGAAAATTTAACAAATCTGCCTAGCGTCCTATTTTTGGGACTGTAGTTTAAATTTGTACTTAAAACTAATAAACTAATAAAAGTAAAATTAATTTAAAACTTTAAAACTTTATAAGATATATATATATACATATATATATATATATATATATATATATATATATATATATATATATATATATATATATATATATATATATATATATATATATATATATATATATATATATATATATATTAATATTAATAGAATATCTGAAATATAAATTCTGGAAAAATATTTAAATTTACATTTATAACTTTTTTGTACAGTTACAAAGAAATTCAGCAAGAAAAAATCATGAAAATGTTAACTTTTCCATTGCATCTAGCAAAAAATGTTTCCATCTCGTCTAAATCAGTTAAAGTTAGAAATGTGAAGCAATTACTCTTCGAGGAGTAGAAAAAGAATAGGCATAATGTTGAATAGCTTTATTTATAATAGTAAAAATAAACTGTCCTGTAATTATGAAGTTAAGCTAAAACTGGTTAACATGGTTACGGCTATTCTTGACTCTTCCTTACCGGAAGGAGCATCATAGAGAATCATGTGATCAACGATAAACCAAATAATATATAATAGCTAAAGATGTACATCCAGTTTATTAACACTGATGGTAACGCCTATTAGTCTGCTGCATGCAGTGATAATATGCAATACTACGGCATACATGTCTAGTTCATCTCTTTTTTTTCTTTGAGCTATGTCTATAACATTTATGCTAGGTTAAGGCTGATAGTACTCTTTTATTCAGGATTTGTAAAACATTACATTTCAGAAGCATACATAATGGGCACATAATTTCGGTACCGTACAATCATTCTAGGGGACTCAAAATGATCAACTCTACTCTGGATGTTATGTCTCCCAGATATCTTTCCATTAGAAAACAGCTGGTCATTATTTGCTAATCGATTGTTTTCATAACTAGCACATAATGCAAATTACCAAAGCCAATTTATGGTATGGAAATTGCATGGTAGTTCTCAGTACTTGTATATGGTTTACAATAATTATTTGTCAATGTTTATATATATATATATATATATATATATATATATATATATATATATATATATATATATATATATATATATATATATATTTATAGATTTATATATATATATATATTTATATATATATATATATATATATATATATATATCTGTAGAAACCTTCTTTACATGTTACATCTTGTGTTACATAATTATCAAATTAATATCATATAATTATTTACAGTTTTTCTGGATTAGCGATTTTAACGTTCAGTTGTGTAATGTGATTCTAACTAACATTATTAAGCATACTAATTTAGCAAAATGAAAATATAGAATAATAGACATGGATAAAAACAAATAATATGATGCAATTTCTAAATATTAATATTTTTCCAATGTTGTGATGAACATTTATCGTTATTTCTTCAGTTGTTAGCTGAAATCAAAATTCATGATTTTTTTAAATATAGTTTTACTATGAATTTACAAATGTTTTTGAAATGCTATGACAATGAATTAAAATTCAATTAAATTTAAAACCTATTTAATTTAAGTACATTACACTGAAGTATAAATAATCTTTAATGTAAATTAAAAAAAAAGGACTTCATGCGTATATTCTCTTTAAATATTATTTCCAATAAATGTATATTTTGTGTTCTGTTATTATTAAAATAATGAACATTACTTTCTTCATTATCAGGTATTTGAATAAACTTAAATAAACACATTCCTTTGAAATTTGCATGAAATTTAAGAATTTCTTCATTCATTATTTCACAAAATGCTGAATTTAAACATTACTGTACAGTAAAATATGTTCCGACGCTAAACAGAGAAAGCAAATAATGGGCTCTAATGTTTCATAACCATTCAAAGAAAGTATTTGTAAAATTCCTAAAAATTTATATTATTTCAAGATTTAACTTTGATTAAACAATTTCAATGTACCTAAACTATTTAGTTTAGGTACACTGAACTTGCTTAATATAATATTCAGTGAAAATTTGATTAAATAACTATGATATAATATAATTTTAATTAACTTAACACACACACACATTTTATTTTAATGTTATTATAATATATCATTATTTTTAATTTAATTTAAAATCTGTCAATCATTTAATATAACGTAATATAAGTTCATAAAAATTTATTTAATAAAACTTCTATTTTTTTTAATTAATTGATTAATTATAATGAATTAAAGAAGGATATTAAATAATTTCTGAGAAAACTGCCTTAGAAATTTCGTAGACCACACCTCGTTTTATCTAGAAAAGTAATATTAACTAAAGAAAAAATTCTATGTCTAGGTACCGCACCCATTTTTAACTCATAAATGACGTGCTATTGGAAAGAACTCAATCTTAGGAGAAATGTCTCAAACCTTGACTTGATTTATTAGCGATTTTTATAAATAACTGGGAATGGATTGCACTTTTTTTTGCAATATGTGACATTTTCAACTGTATAAATGGCTAAAACATGTCAGTAAGGAAATGCCTCGTGATGGAAGTAATGCATTCTATTATAAATTTTTGAAGTTTTTATGCCGAGTGATGTGGTGTTCTTGAGCGGGTAGTTATGAAAGATTTACGTTTATTTTTATTTCCCTTAGTGAAATTTGATTTGATACTTTAGATAAATTTCTCATTCATTTGGGTAAAAGCAACTTCTTTATATTTATCGAAATAAAACGATGTAATGATTAATATGTATGACTTTTTAAGGAAAATGTAATTATAGATGCAAAGTATATATATATATATATATATATATATATATATATATATATATATATGTGTGTGTGTGTGTGTGTGTGTGTGTGTATGATGATTTTAATAAAATTAATAATGTTTTACAAATTACAATAAATGTTTGAATAAATTCATACATATATATATATATATATATATATATATATATATATATATATATATATATATATATATATATATATATATATATATATATATATATATATATATATATATATATATATATATATATATATATATATATATATATATATATATATATATATATATATATATATATATATATATATATATATATATATATATATATATATATATATATATATATATATATATATATATATATATAATTTATTCAGAATTTGCTCAAACATATTAATTCAAACATTAATAGTATTAAAATCATCATTCCATTAAATTTAATTAAAGAATTGTGAAACATTTCACATAAAAACTATGCATAATTATTTATATTTAGAAAAGAAAAAAAACAATAAAAGAAAGGCAATTATTAGCTTTTAACAGCTATTGGATTTGAATCGTATCCAACTTGTTATTAGTAATTAGAGTTATTTCCATTTGATTTATATGCTTTATTAATAAATCAATTAATATATTCCTTATTAGTAGAATCAATTAATGAATTCCTTATTAGTAGAACATAATTATTTGTTTAAAAAGAATTCTAAGACGAATTAACTGAATTATATTATATTTGAATTATACAAACATTTTTTTAAGTTGTATCAATAATCGTAAATTTTCCAAAAGCAAAAAGGATTTAAAATGATATATATATTAATATTAAAAAAATGAACTGATAATTGTTTAATAATGAAAGAGGAGAGAAAGAGAGATTTGTTAGAAAAGTATGGTGAAATTATTTTATTTTGTCATGCTTTAATTTTTATTACATTTTTTGTAAATTACCTAAATATTGGAAGCTCTAATTAAAATTTTTGCCTTATTAATTATTCATGCAGACGCTTTTTTCAATATTTTTAGCCTTATGTTCTAAAAATCTACTCAAATTTTCTATTACAATTTGAAAATAGATATAAGTGCCTTAAAATATTTGAACTGAATAATGATTATTTACCATATTTTTAATTTAATATGTTGTATTTTTTTACTTAAACAAAATCTTTTAAAACTGAACCATAATTTGAAATTCTTCTACATTTTGTATAAGTTAAGTAACAAAAATAATTTTAATCTCTACATTATAACTAAAAGTCTTAGCAGCTACACATTAATAATTCTTCAAAGTCTTTAATAACAAGATAATTGTAGTGTTACTATGGAGAAGTAATATAACTGCACAAAAAATAGGATCACTAATGATATGAATTTTCATTTCAAATCTAAAAAGTGAAACAACCGATAAGATTGAAAACCATTTTTACACCTATTTGGGAGGAGGCCAAATTGGCATTTATGGCTCAATTCTCTGGCATTTTATACTATGTCGAAAAGCATGCCTGCGTGAGAAAAATGAATTACTCATACTTAACAGGAAGCTTTGAAAGAAATGAAATTCTTTTATCTTAAGTGCGAATATTTATTAGACGCCTCACACCTCCCATTTTGTCAGGAAGTCACCCTCAACATTATAGATTAGCAATATAAAATCGTTTTAAAGAATTAAATATATTGTTCACTTTTTATATCTCATTTTGTATGAGTGAAAAAAATATAAAATAATAAATAACTAAATTTAAGGAATTATAGCAAAAATATCCAATGAGAAACTTAAAACCTTTTAATAATACAATGAAAATTATTTTCTTTTAATGATCTAAAATCTCATCTTTCTCCCTAAAGCCATCAAAAAACATTGCATCAGAAATTTTTAATTTATAAAAACAAACACTTTTGTTCTGAGTTATTTGTTTTTACTGAAATGTTGCTTATTGAAATTAAATTGTGTGTATTTCTTAAATTTTGCATAAATTTTAATAAGGTATAAATTTTAAGTTTCATGATAACTAGTCTTTAGGGAAGTTATTTTAATGACATACGTGTTGGTTCAATATATAATAATAAAAGTATTGTTTTTTTTTTAAGATTGTGCTTCAAAGTCAGTGGAAAGTCAAACCCATTACTGTATTTAAATAATCTAAGAAAACTGTTGCCTGTTAATAATAATAAATGATATTTTTGTAATGTGACTACATATTTTGTTATGATAATCACTGAAATTAGCGGTTTTTCAAACATTGTAAAAGGAAGTATCAAGAAAAAAATGACGACTTAATCTGTGTTATTACTTGTGTAAAATAAGTAATGATAAAAAGCAGACATTCTTCACTTTTAAGTAAAAAATGTTTGTTTCAGTAACTAGACTTAATTTTAGCTAACAAATCCAAGCAGACAGATAGTGCTGTAATGAGTAACATAAAGATAAACCATAAGGATTAATGTTTAATACTTAGAAGTCGTAAAAATATATAATCCAATAACATCTGAGATTCTTTTAAGGGGCTAAGAGTTGAAAACGCATATGCTTTATAGTTTCAAAGCAGAAATATGAAAACCATATCTACGTGAATTTAATCCAATGTGAATTTAGAAAGATTTACACCACTTTGTGACAAATAGACTGTATAAAATGATAACTTGAAGTATCGTATCTTTTTCAGGAATAAAGTTATATACTACATGTATAAGAATGTTATGAGATTAATTTGTAAAGATTTTATGTTTAATAGAAATGATAGGGTGGCAGACTCAATGTGAATAGTATCTGTAATAGAATACTCTTTCCAAGAAATTGTTTACGTCCTGTTTTTCAAAACTGACAGTTGCTTTTATTGGGTTTCTTTGTATATATGAGCATATATTCCGAATTACATTTGAGAAGTTATAAAATGCAACCTACATTTGGATTTAAATTAACACAGAGCCACTCTTATAATATTTTCATTTCTTAAAAGTATTTCAGTCAAATGTTTTTGTTTATTGAACTAGAGAGTATTTATTCACAGTAATATGGGATTGACGTTGATCACTTTAATCTTCCTACATTTGCTTCAATGATTATTGAATAAAATACAATGTTGAGATAAAAATATTTAGTAAACAATGATTACAATCTCAATTTATTTAAAAACACAAGCTATAATCTTTGGGTTTTTTTTTACATAATATTATTGTTGCTCTTGTGAAATGTTGATGAAAGAATTTATATAAAGGTAAATGTCTTTTATTCTGACAAATGTTTAATTACTTATGTAGTTTAGGAAATATTATGATATTATCATAAAAATGTGTAATAAATGTACTTTTAATGCAATTATAATATTCCAAACGTATATCCTGTGCTGCATATTATGACAGTACATTATATATATATATATATATATATATATATATATATATATATATATATATATATATATATATATATATATATATATATATATATATATATATATATATTATATATATGTATATATATAAAAATGACTATTTATCTTAATAGATATACATAAAGATTAAAAACATCCATATCGTGTAATTTCTCAATGCATGGCAACTAATTGAGGACCATTACCTTAGAATATCATTGTTTCATCACTAAGCCATTGTTAAAATTTTCTGATGACTTCAGATTAATATGAGCAATCAGTACGACGACAATTATTATCGCTTTTTGCGAACGCTTGCAGAACAGCTAGTGAATAGGGTGAGACCAACGATTGCTAACAATTTCGAAAATATTAATTTTTCAATTGGGTTTTCGTTTTATGTGCACTATTAAAATAGCCATGTATATATATATATATATATATATATATATATATATATATATATATATATATATATATATATATATACATGGCTATTTTATTATATATATATATATATATATATATATATATATATATATACATGGCTATTTTAATAGTGCACATAAAACGAAAACCCAATTGAAAAATTAGTATTTTCGAAATTGTTAGCAATCGTTAGTCTCACCCTATTCACTAGCTGTTCCTATACAGCGTTCGCCGAAAAAAGCGATAGTAATTGTCGTCGTACTGATTGCTCATATTAATCTGAAGTCATCGAAAATTTTAACAATGGCTTAGTGATGAAACAATGATATTCTAAGGTAATGGTCCTCAATTAGTTGCCATGCATTGAGAAATTACAGGAGATGGATGTTTTAATCTTGCATGTATGTCTATTAGGATAAATAGTCATTTTTCAAGTTGCCTTCCTTATGATACTATAATGTGACCCATTATCTATAAGGAAACCTTCCAAAAGGTGACTTCTCCGTTATATCAAAAATGATTTACAACTGCATTAAGTTGCCTGCAATTGGTGTCAAAATAACGTGACACTTTGGGCTGATTGTAACTTGAAGTAGAGGATCGTTCGTTCAATCATTCTTTCTCGGGTTCGAGATCGGAATTTGCGCAATGGGAGATTTATATAGTATTTCTGCCATCTGCAGAAGTTGAGTGGACGCCTGTAGTCTTACTTCTTAGAAATTAAAAAATGCACACACCATCTATAAAAATTCTCATGGAAGATACTATATAGTTGGTTTACAAATTACAACTGTATACAGTGAAAATTTACTCGATAGATGCTAAAAGACCTTTGAACGTTCTTCGGCTGTTAGGCTATAAACTATGCTGCATCAAAATGCAGTCATATTAGACGTGCTATTGACAAGTCTACTTCCTAAACTAATGCTCATCATTTGGTTGAATGGTTTTACAGAAGGTCTGTAATGGAAAATATAAAACCTAAAATCTCGTAAATTATTCATTGGAGGGTTTTGAGATATTGCATGTCACCCAGTGTACATTTCAGCAATCCAATGATTTCATAATGGCATGACGCTGGCTGTGTTTCAGCTAGATCAAATCGCAGTATCTCGAAACGATAACCCACACACTTCATGGGCAGCAAACCTTCCCTAAATAAAATTTCAATGTATGCTAGTAAGCATTTTGTCTTAATCTAGATATTAAAGGATGTGCTGATGAAAATTCACTTTACAAAACAAGTTTTGAATGACAGATCTCTTCTTAGAGCATCATAAAAGACAGCACAACTCTCCTTTTATTAAGTTTTCCTCTTGTTTCTTTCTCTTGCGTAATTCGAATGTAATAAATGTGTGTGTGTGTGTGTGTGTGTGTGTGTGTGTGTGTGTGTGTGTGTGTGTGTGTGTGTGTGTGTGTGTGTGTGTGTGTGTGTGTGTGTGTGTGTGTGTGATAAATATATTTACATACAATTCCTACGTTTCTTTAATTTGATTTTTAGGTACGTTAGGTTATTATTTCCTAAATTTAATTTTAAAGGCATATATTTTTTGTCGCGCGTTATTTATTTGGTTTTGAATATATTTCAGAAAATATTATTGGTTAAATTGTTTTAACTTATTTATGAGATGCATAATATTTTAACCATCTTTATTTTAAAAATAAATTCCGAATTTTATCTCATAATTAAAATTAAATACTTTGTTCGTATAAAGTATTTTACTCACATAATTTTCGGTAAAATTACTTTCAATTTAATTTTTTATAGTTATCTTATAATTTTTTCAATCAAAATTGGAGAAATCTTCTAAAATTTATTTCATTTGAATTTTTTTTCAGTTTTTATGAAATTAATGTATTAAATGGCATAAGTTTTTTATACACTTTTTTTACTTGATAAGTTACTGCAAAAATTAATTTCTTCTTTTAAAACTAAATTCCTAGATTAATTTTATTTATAAAAATTTACTTTAACTTAAAACTAATAGACAAAAGTTATTTATGAATGTAATTTTACTTTAAGGCAAATATACTAAAGTGATTGAAATATTTTATCTTTATTCGCTATTGTTACTAAATTATATGTAAAAAGTTATGTTACATATACATGCAATTTACTTAAAAAATATATTACATAAACAATACAATTTACTCAAAATATACATATATAATTTACTCAAAATAGAGAAAAGTGACACATTTATTACATAAATTAATACTTATGACATCAAATTTATGTTTTCTATTTTTATCTGCAATAAGTTGTGAAAAATGTAGATATTTACTTAAATCATCATAGATTATTGCGTCTGGAATAACGAACTTTTCTATTTTTAATATCAGAAAACAATTTTCCTTTATAACTGCTAAAATAATCATAGGACTTTTACAAAAATATTTAAGTATTATAATTCAATCGATTCATCGGACTTTTGATTTATTGAAAATAATTTCTGCATATTGTATATTGCATATTTGCTCTCTTAAAATTTGCAATACTTCCTTCAAATATAGTTTTTTAAAAGATTAGTAATGCAGTTGAAAATAGTATTTAATTGCTTCCACATTACATTATAATTATTAAATTATCAAATACATATTATGCTAAAATACCATTGAAATTTTTTTTGTGAGACCCTAACAAAATTTCTGTAAGACATTTTGATGGTTTGAAGTTATTCTTAATTACATTAAATCATTAATTCCATAAAAATTAGCTTATTATTCCTAGGCGCTGAGGAATTAGTTTCAAAACTTCAAAATGTATTTAAATTTTACATAAGAAAGCTAGAATTTTCTGTTTCTGAATTAATTTTTGCTGCATAAATTATGTAGGAACGTACATTTTCAAAATTTCTTCTCTGTAAGTTGATTCAACTCGATAAGAAATTATGATAATATTATCTTTTTCACATCTATTTTTATCTTTTTAAAGTATTTACTTTAGAATAATATTTAATATCCTTGGCCTGCTATCCTTTCGCATAAATTACTTTTGCCATTACATTAGCATCTTAATTAAATTTAGTTATACATCTGCTCCATAAAAATTTTCAGCAAAAACATATTCCTTCGAAAAAAGTATTAATTCTTTGAACTATGTCATAAATAAGAAAATTTTCATTTCTCTGTCTTTAGGAATTTTTAAATGCAAATTCATATACCTATATTATGTGCAAATGTATATATAGATATGTGTGGGAACACAAACACATACATGCATACATACATATATATATATATATATATATATATATATATATATATACAACAGAAAATTATTAAAAGAGTTTTTTGAAAAAGTAAAACAACTTGGGTTGAATAAAAAACAAAGGTTACAGTTCTTTACAATTAGATTGCTTTAAGTGAAAGGAACACACTGAATTTTTTACTTACAGTGTTTTTTTCCTCAGCTTAATTTGAAATCCTTTTAAACAACTTAAAATGAATATTACAAATTTAAATGTTGTTAAAAAGTAAATGCATGGTGTTTAAATTTTATAATTTTTCTTTATTAGAAAAAGTAGTGAAAATAACATGTAAAAAATAAGAATCTACTTTAATAAAAGTATTTTAAGATTCAAAAATATTTTGAGCATGTCAGTGTTGAACACGAAAGCAAAATGTCATTCTCAATGCAGAACGGTTTGAATGATTGTTTTAATTTGTAACGAAATATATGATTTGTATGTTATAAAAATTATATTGATTTACTGAATGCTTTTTAAAAATAACAATTTTTAAAGTTTTTATATGAAGAATTTTTACTTCCTTTAAATAATTGGAAACATATTTGATAAATTTGTATAAATTGTTATAAACATCGTATCTTATCTCTATTTTAAGATTATTATTTCTAAGCCTTTTAACTTAAAGTAATAAATATTTACATAATAATTATTTAATACAATATCTACATAATTGTGTAAAATGTTTAAATTTCTTCACATTGGAACGTCGTGGTGCAGGTTTTTTCATGAGTTAAAACCTAAAATGATAAATTTTATTCAAATGTTCATTTGTATATTTAAAATTATAGCTTTTAATTGATGTAATTTTTAGATTTCGGTGCTAGAATTTTCATTGCATGTGTTTATTTGAAAAAAACTATTTTTAAATTTGAGTGAATTATTATTGACTTTAAATTTTAATTCATTTGCTTATGCTATAATTTTATTTATTTTTTATTTAAAAAGCTATTAACGTAAAAATATTTAAATTGATGAAATAAATTTATTATTCATGCATATGAACATATACTTATTTCTTTAACGTTGGATTTAATTTTAAGCTGGGAAAATCAATGGTTATATTGCCAAAAATATTTTATCTTTCTCTATTAACTGATGTTTTTTATATTATAAAAAAAAGTTCAGTGATAGAAATAAATTACACCCTTAATATTTTGTCTAGTTAATCATGTATAATACGAAATTATGCTGTCAAAAATAAGATAATGTTTCAGAGTATTAGAATCAAATAAAAGAAATGATGATACATGAAAATCTGCTTCAAAAAAAGTTAAATAAATTTAATAAACAGGCTTAATATTTAAATTTTGTTTCTTTCTTCTTTTTCATGATTTTATTTAAAAAATAATGTAAATTCTAACCCACCAATAAACAAATGAAATGCTGAAAATTGAATTTGAACATATATATATAAAATATAAATGTTGAATTGAGTTTGTTGAAACCCTAAAAAAGTTTTAACTATACATTGAACTCGAATAAAACTGTAGTATTTTAAGAAGTTAAATCGAATTTGATATTCCTTCTCAAAATATTTAATAACGAAAGATCAATTACTGATATATTTCTCATTAAGAAATAAATATTTTAAGTACATTCCAAGTAAGCTTCTCTCTTGTCATAAGTTCGCTATCGGATAACGATTACGATGACAAATGACGAACAGTTTTTCCGCCAGAGGGCACTTAGGGAACTGTACTAGAGTAAGAGAGAAGCAACTGATTCGTGGGACTTTAGTCCGAGAGAGGCGCGGGAAACATTTCTGAGTAATATTTATCGTCTTAGTTCAGTTGAAGCGCTTCAGCGCGTGTGTGGTTGAATTACGCTCGCTGTGTTTCCCATATATATATTTTAAGAAAGAAGCATGGGATATTTTCTCGTGATAAAGATAGCCCTTTTAGGATGTTTATTGAAAAGTGAGCACTTTGCAATATATTTTTAATTATAGATAACTTTTTGAATATCTGTTGTATAATCAAAACATTTGTAAACAAAGTACTTAATTCTTAAGCATTTAGAATAAAAGTAATCACATTTGTTATTAAGCAACATGCAACTATCTAAAGAAAGCAATAAAATGTTGTAATTCAAATAAATACTTACTTTTTCTTTTAGTATTTAAAATTAAATATTTATAAAATGCTAATAATATTTTCCACAATAGGTGTTTGTTGTTATTCAACTTTAAATTTAAAAATATATATTTAAATATATTATAAATATCAACCGCTCTTATAAATTATTTTACACAAGCCATGGTTTATTTTCAACATCCTAATATTTTTGATACTAAATTATTAATAAAGAGTATTTTTATTTAAATATTTAACAATTCACAGAACTATGTTTTTAACAAAATATAAATTAAATGAACTGGTAATTTTTGTATCTATCTATCAATTGACTCAAAAACCATTAAAATTAAATCTCCGTTGGAATGCATCATACTGCAAATAAACAAATTTTGTATAATTTCAAGATGAGATAGACTATTATAATTTTCATAGAATTCTTTAAAATTTAGTTTCCTACTTATACTATATTTTGCTTGAAATACTTTTCCTAATATGCATAAATAACTATACCATTTCACCTCGGTATCAAAACTATATAGCTCCGACGAATTTCTACTTAAATGTACCAAAATTAAATTTTGTTATAATAAAGAAAAATTAATTTACTGATGAAATTATTAACAAAATGCATTTTCATATCTTGTTTTATACAACTTAGTTTATTAAAAAGAAAATAATTCCAATTATTATAGAATGTCTGTTTTGAATGCTTTTAAAAACTCATTACTCATTATGAAAATTCTTTAAAAAGAAGATTATTATTTTAGGAAGTAAATTTTGCATAAAATGAAACGTAATGAAAACAAAATTTGTTAAAGGAAAAGCGATCGCTGTTTGAACTTGTAATTTCATATTGAATGACACTATGTATTTTAGTTGTGTTTAACTTTATATATTGTAGAATCCTGATTCACAGAATCTAGGAAAATCTTTCCAAGTTATTCAAATTATGATATTATAAACTAAGAACGTTTCAAAATTTTGCTGTAAATATTTAACATATTATTGAATATTAAAATATATAATATAAAATTAAATGTCATGAGAAAAATATTTTGAAGAATATAAAATTTAATTTTTAATTTATCTAGCGTTAACTTTACTAACTTTAATTTAAAATCATGATTTATAAATTTAAATCGTGTTAATGAATAGTTACATTAAAAAATAAAAAAAAAAGCTTTATATGATATTACGCGAAATTATGTACATTTGCAGTTTCCATTTCATAAAACTTGTCTTTACATTTAAGAAGCCTTCACATTAATATTTAATGCTAAAAAAGCTACTTACAATGAAATTTCATATTTATATAAAACATTTTGTCGTAATGCAAGTTATCACTTAAGTCTAATATTTTCTAAATTCTCTTTTAAATATTTCTTTCTTTAAAAAGAAATAAAAACACTTGATTTTTTAAATTTTACATCTTAATTACTTAAATATTGTTCATTATTATAACATCTTTTGAAACTGTTTTATTGTGTCCAAATAAAATACTAAATATATATTTATCACATAAAAAAGAATTGTATTAAAGTATCATTGTGTGATATAATGAAATTAAAAATGGCTTTAAGGAAGTAAAAACTATACTTTAAATATGAGGCTGGGTTTATAAGGTAAGAGAAGTAACGAAATTTCATTGAGATTCAGTCTATCATAACAATATTCGATAAGGTATTGGAGCTAATTGTTTCATATCATAATAAATAATGTTCCCATTCAGGTTGATGTAAACATAATATATCATAACACAATAATATTATTAATCCCATACATTCCTAAATAAAATGCTGATCAATGCTTTCATCATTCTTAATATAAGTAATATTTATGCTGTGAATTTTTAAAGTATATTTAAGTACTTATTGTGTCTTGGACGTTAAGAATACGTTTATATATATAGACGTTTTATATTTTCAGGTATAATTTGCTTAAAACATAAAATGTTATTAAAATTAACATTTTCATATGCAAAATGCAATAATTTTTTAAGTAAAGCACTTTTTATTCCTATGTGTGTCAAACTTTCAATTTATTATTACGCATTATTAAAACTTAAAATCCTATCACAATTCATTATTAACTATTTTTAGACAAATGCCAAGGTCATTAAAATTATTTATCTTATAAAACAGTTCCATTAGGAATATTAGTAACACATTACAATTTCAAAAAATCCTTTAATCTCTGTTGGGGGTATTGATTATTCTAAGGAATGTGTGTAAGGTTTTGTTCTATTATTCATAAGAGCAAAATTAATTTCATTATTCATGTTTCACACTATTACGAATTAAAGTTTTTTTAATTTCTTGAATTTCTAAATCTTCTATTTCTAGATATATTGATATATGCGCTTTTTATTAAATCTTATTTATTTAAAAATAAATTCTATGACAACATAATTATCTCACATTCGAGATTACATCGTCTTATTTATAGAAATGTTGCTACGTGATTTCTACCTAATGTTATCAAGTGTTAAGACATGCAACATAAAAACATTTCATTTCACTATTTTGCTTTTTTCTGTACATTATTTCCCTTTTAAGATGAATATAGCGTCTAGTTATTTTCACACCGAAAAATGATTGATGAGATCTAATGTATAACGTCTATGCATTTTCCGCATGTAGTTTCGAATTCTTGGCATTCTAACAAGTTCACACATGTTGTCCCTCCTTTATTATTTGAAACGGAGAAATAAGACTTTGAAAATAAATTTAGAAATGATATACTTTTTAAAAAGCATCCTTCAAGGTTAATGTAAATTCAAGAAACAAATTTTGAATATATTTATAATAAAGTGAATAGGATATATTTTGATCGTGTAAGAGATCTAATTATTAATTACTTAGTATAATTATAATTTATACCATTTTTTTTATTTTGATTTCAAAGCCGCTAAGAAATGTGCAGTCTCTCTTGCTCATTTTAATGATATCATCAGATAACAGTTAAAAATTTAATAAAATTTCTTAAAATATATAAAGTGTTATATAAAATCAAATAAAATAATTATTAAAAATTTAAATTTACTGTCTCTTGAAGTTTTCATTTGAGGTATTAGTTATATAAATTTTGATAAAATTATTTGTAAAATCATATTTCATTTCAATTAGAGATTAAACATATAAAATATTCATAGGCTTTTAATTTAAACCCAAATAACAGCGCAATTTCTAAGCTTTAATATAAATTTCACTAAATATTATAACGAATTTATAATAAAAATCGAATAATAATATTTTCAGACATCAGTTAGAATAGTTTAATTGTTTCATAATGTCATATTTACATGTAAAAATTATATATTTGTAATTATGTATTTATAACTGTAATAATGTAATTTGAACTGTAACTATATAGTTTAAATTGAAACATTATATGACTGGAACTGGCAATTATAATTTCCATGCATATCAGTCATAAATTTTGCCACTTATTCTACATATTTCCTTTTTGACACAATTATTTAGCAGTATGTTACTTTAAAAATAATATATTATATAGAGAATACTTTTTAAAATTGATATAAAATTCAATGCAATAATATTTTTATTAATTTTCATCAAATACCATTTTTGTAAATATGACAAATTATTAGATGCCTCCAATTATATGTGGCCCTACCGTTACGTTAAATTTATAAATTTCTCGAAAACTTTGTTCAATTTTATATAAAGAAGTACATTGTAGTTCGGCTAAAAAGCAATCAAAAGTGATTATCATCTGAGTTGAATTATATTATTTCTGCAAATATGTGTTTTCACATTTATGGCGCTCTTGTTAAATGAAAATCGCACCCTACTGACTTAAATTCACGTAGCCAATTTCACAGCAAGCTTGGCATGTCCAAGAGTCATAATTAACAGCAACATCGAATTAAATTATGCTGTCTGCACATAAATATCCTTTTGGTTTCAAACATGACATGTTTAAATTGCGTAAAAAAATTTGGTTAAAATACAGGTAATTAGTACCAGCTCAAAAAAAATCAGTAAAATTTATTTTTGAATATATTTAAAAATGTCTTATTTGTCCAGAAGTCTATTTAATTGTGTATACCTAAATGAGAGCTATTTTCCTGAAACTGTTGCTAAATTTTAAAAAAATGAAGTAAATTAAATTCAAGAGAAATGTACTTTTGGTAAATCTAAATTACAACATATAATTACATTAAAGCAAAGAAAGATTTCACTCATTATAAACACATTATATTAATATTGAAAATATATAGAAACAAATTATTTTATCTGTGTGAGCAAGTGTTTGTATTTTGAGATTTTCCCTTTTTTAGGGCTTTGGAGCGAGATACGATTTGTGTTAACAACTGAAATATACTAGCTTAAAGAAAGTTGAAGTTAGAATTTTTTCCAGCATATGCGGGGAATACTAATCCTTTAACTTTTATGGGAAGTACCAAGAAGCAAATGAAAAACATTCAAAATACATTTTTTTATTTATTCAAATTGTAGAAACATTAATAAAAATATATTTTTTAATATGCGTATAAGAAATGAGGAAATCAATGCTAGAAAATTACACGGTGTTTTTAAAATCAAAACTAGAAAAGTAAGCATCATACAATACTATAAAAAAGGAATTTTAATTTTATAATTATTTGTATAACAAACATTCGTCAATTCCAGTTATATTATGAATTTTTTAAAAAGTAATCTTATATAAATTGTTATATTTAGAGGTAAACAGAATTTGTGATAAAAATCAAAATAATAATTATGAAATATTTGTTCTTTCATAAATCTTATATAAAGAATGTAAACTAGCATTTGTTAGAATCATTTTATATTTTATATTTTTTCTTTAAATTTCATAACTGTATAAAGGATGTTAAAGGCAGCAAAATTAACTCTTTTATCTTCAGTTTAATAATTTATCGATTCAAGTACACCTTATTATTGTTTATGAGATTTGAAATTGAACTTAAATATTGATACATTGTGTTATGAGTTTATTATACGATAAAAATTGGTTACAAAGTAAAACAGCTAACAGATATCAAAATAGTCTGACATTAGATCACTCATTTTAGCAATTAATAAAATATAACAGTAATGTTTTTGAAAAAAAAAAAACATTAAATATTTTGTATTTTTATTATTTTTCGAATTTATTGGAGTAAGTCAAATGTGATTTTGAAAATTTTCTGTAATAAGAAAAATAACTACTATAAATTTCTATAAGACGAGACATATTTTTCTCATTCTTAGGAAAAAAAGTCTGTGATTTAGTATAAATATGTTGTTTATTGGGTAACACACATGTCCAAGAGCTTCCTGTTAACGAAAGAAATTTCTAAAACCCAGGTGATTCTGAAGAGGGGTCATGTACAAATCAAAAATATGTCAATATTTATAATATGCTCGCTTAATCTGTTTCTGATTATTAAGGAAAAATGATTATCCTTTTTTAATCTTTTGTTGAAAAATGATCGTTCAAATTGTTGAAATTGTTAATCTAATTAAGTTATCATTTTGATAATGTTTACCATTTTATTTCATCACTTTGATTATATCTACAAAATTCTATTTAAATTTTTGCTTTAAATAAAGAATATTTTAGAATTTTTCATAAATTATGATTCGATTTTATGTATAGAAAAAACAAATGACATTTTCAAAGTAATTAATCATGAGTATTTTCTTTAGAAATTAAACTTAATTTACATTCAAAAATTCTAAACCAGAAGATTTTTCATGTAAAATAAAAAAAGTTTGCATGTTTAAAATATAATTTAATGCTCTCATTGCTAAAAATGTATTTAAAAATAATTTTCAATTCTTATAGTAAAATATCTATTTATTTTAATTAAAATTGGCTGACGAAAGAGAGAATATAAATGGAATAATACTTTTTTGCGTCTTCCTTCAATTATTGTTTTTAGTTTATTAGATAGGAAAACGACTTAAATTCTTATTTTGATTTTGCCGTTCTTATCACTCTGAAAATCACGAGCAAAAATTTTCTTACAATTATAATTAATGTAATTGCCAATATTTTGTGATACAAATATAACGATACTCAAAATAATGTAAATATTAAGGAAGTCAAGGTTTTTATTAAACTGTAATTCTTTTTTCATAAGTTAATTTTTTATTAATGGAATGAAATTTATATTTCTTTATTTCACAGTTGACACTTATTAATAAAATAGTATAAAGAACATTTCAAAGTAATATCATTTTAAAGCTATTTTATTAACTTAATAATGAATTACTTATTATCAATTTATAATTTTATTTGTTTTGAAGTATTACAGATAATATTTAAAAATTATGAAAATAAAATATCTTTCAATATCCTATCTAATTTCTCAAAAAAATCTACTTGAAAATTAGGGAGTACAATATGTTTATTAATAGGAAGAGTACATTGTTGAAAAATGTAACTCTTAGATGAAATGAGGTAGATGGATTTTTGAATTAGGTGTATTTTACAGTTTTCCTGAAACTTTTGATTTTTGCTGCGCCAGAAAAAGACACAGAATGCTAAAATCTATTTCAGCCTCACTATTTTGGCAGCTAAATGTAGATGTCATCATAAAGTATATCAGAGCACTTTCTCTGAAATATGAATTTCGATTAGAATTCTTATGAAGATAGTTCAAAAGAATATTTTTGTCTAAAACTTTAAAGTAATTTATTTTTTATTATTAATAGGATTTTCTGTATTTTGAAAAGAAATTTTGAAAAAAATTACACCATCTTGATAACAATTTTAAATTATCAAAAAATTAACCTTTGCTCTGAAAGGCTTATATGGTACATATATATGCAAATGTGTGTATTTCTATAGAATCAGAAATTGTTTCAAAATGTATATCTACAAAATCATCAAGCCTGAAACAGTTTAAATAAATATTTGTTCAAATACTTATGAACACTAGTTTGAAGTTTTTAAAGGAGCAATTAATGTCAGAAATTTAATTATTGTAGAAAATTTAATGCAAAAATTTAAAACGAAATTTTAACTAAAAAAGTAATTTTATATATATTTTGAAATTGCACTTTTTTTGCTATGTGTTTACTGCATTTTTTATTCCGACTATCACAGGCATTAAGTTAATCACTTAAACAAACATTCTTTTATTTATATTACTCTTATAATACGTTATAATTACTTTTATTCTCCTGAGTCATAGAACAAAAAACACTATTTGCTCAGCTTAAATTATTTCTTTCAGTTAACATCCTCCAGAGATGTTTACCTGATATTTTCAATTGCATTTTTTGCATATTTGAATTAAAAAAATGCAATTAAATGCTTTTATTATCCCTGAAGATTTACGCATGACTTCTTTATGTAAATAAAATTGCAGCCTTACTAAATACATGTATCTATAAATCTTTTACATTTAAAAAAATCTGAAAAAAAAGAAAAATATCGATTAAAGAGCATTTGGATTTTTTTTCATCACATTCTATGTATTTTAAAGAAAATATTTTATTAATTCTCTAAACTCCTTAAGAGATTTATTTAAACTCTGAAAAACTTGAAGATTCATTCAAGTTCCGAAGAGTTTATGAAAAATTCGTCATTGTTTATGTCATCAGAATTAAAAATTGTGTATTTTTTATTTGCTTATTTGATTAAGAAGAAGGAAAGTGTGCTAAATTTCATGATATATTTTTAATAAAGTTGGTTTGAGATTTATTTACATGCCAAGAAATCGGAAAAAAAAGCAATTTTGATTAAAATAGAAGTTTAAACTTCTTTTTGTTGGATTTCATGTTAATAATGGTTTACTATTTAAGTTTTTTTAGAATGTTAATCAGTATACTTTGACTCATTAGATTTTTGAATAAAGATCAAATCTGAAGAGATACACCGTGAAAGATCTCTAAAAATGTGAGAGAAATATGTTTAATGTAATATAATGCTTACAAAAGTAGCAGCATAATTGAAAATATTTAAAGTGCATTTGTAAATTTTAGAAATTTAATTTCAGAGAAAATAGAGACAAATGTTAATCAAACTATTAGTAATTAGGTCAAAACTTTTTACCACACATTTGAATAAAATTATTATGTTTCATATATTAAACATATGAATAAATTTGACTTTATGGGAGAAATATGTGTTTATTTCACTTCATGTCCTTTGATGAGAATAAGAGATTTCATTAGATATATATTAGTAAAAATCGCAAAATTTAAAACGCATTAGATTTAAATTTTACTGCCTTTTAAAATTTACATGTTTACAAACTTCGAATTTTATAAGTAAATTGTAAATTTTATGAAATTAAACGAAGACTTCTAATATTAAATGAACATTTTTCTACATTTCAACTAGACTTTTAACACACACACATATATATATATATATATATATATATATATATATATATATATATATATATATATATATATATATATATATATATATATATATATATATATATATATATATATATATATATATATATATATATATATATATATATATATATATATATATATATATATATATATATATATATATATATATATATCTTTGCATCAAATTATGAACTTATTTGTATGAGAAATTGCATAAGGATATAAAATATATGGGTAATGCTATTTTTAGTTTCAACTGTGTTTATTTTATGAATATTATTTACTTTCATTGAACATAATAATCAATAGTTTAATATCTAAGTTAAAATACATTTATAGATTGTCATTTTGTTGCATAAGAAGATTCATTAAATTATAAAATTATTTAAAATTAAAATTATTATTTAGCATTTATTATTATCGTAAAATACATAATTTAAATCAAAATAAACGGACATTTGTAAAATTATTTCAATCTAATTTCTAATGTTCAGAACACAATTATTGAACATAGTCAAAAACTAAAAAAAAGATATATAAAATTAATACAATGTTACTTAAAACAATTTAAATTTAAAACAATTTAAATTTAAAACAATATAAATTCAAAAGCCTTCTTTTTAATATTTAATTTAATTCCATAATATTTTTCATGACCAATTTAAAAATTTAATATGCTTACGAATTTGAAAAATCATTGCTTTTTGTTTGGAATATGAGAAATTATTTTGTGTTAGTAGTTACGTAAATCTTTTGGTAATTTAGATAACAAAAGTAAATCCTTTTTCTTTAATTATCTTTTTCTCTTTTATGTATTTGATAGGGTATAGTTGACACAATATAGTATAAAAATATTTATAACAGACATAAATTCGCAACTTAAATGTAATTGTTAAAATGTTTCATCATTATTTCTGATAATGATTTAAGCTTTGCTCTTGTATTCTTTCTATGAATTATTGAAGTAAGATATACATATTTATTTTCGGGATATTCTCTTTCACTCATAAACTGAATTTATTAAATTACACTTCTGAAATATTGTTCGACAATATGTATTTAGTTTTATTAATGTAAAAATCTATTCTGTTCTTTTATACTAAGAAGTTTTCATTTAGAAAAGAGTAAATAGTTTTTTAACTTTTTACCTTTGTGCACAATTTTTATACACATTTTAAATGTTATTCATGTTCACAATTTTAAAAGTCTTACGTTGATATTTTCACCATAATATTATTAATTTTATATAACTGTTTCTCTGATTTTTAGGACATATATTTATTGACTATTAAAATTAACTGAACAATTCTAAAATAAACTATAATATAACCACACAAATAATGGTTTGGAAATATATAAGTTAAATAAAGTTGACATTGCAGTGCAAACATTCATGTATAAGCACATATTTCAGTTGAAAAATCTTTGGTCCTTATTTTGTGTTAAATACAATATTTTTCACATTTGATGTATTGAGTTAAAGGCACATAAATTTGTTGCCAACAAAATTTTTGAAGTATAACTATAACATCAAAGAATAGTAATTTTGTATTGAGATAATTATTTTTTTTATTATCAATAAATGAAAAACAAAAAAGATAAAAAAAATGAAAAAAATATTCGAACAATTTTAATAATAACTGCCAAATATAAAGAATAATCAAACAAGACATCATTAATATTTTCTAGTCAAGAAGAACAATGAATTCCAGACGTCCAACGCTATGTTATGATAATCTATAAAATATTTCTTGAACAAACCCATGTATATGAATTTATTGTCACACAGTTACTGTTAATTAGTTATAAATAGAATTATTTAAACACCCACATTTGTGAATATATTTATATATATTTTAATCAATTAAATTACATTTTAGCCACAATTTAGCATGACAAAAATTTATTCTCATACACAAATAGCATGCAAAATTTGTTATTCTACTTCCAATGTGCCATTAATTATCATAATGAGATATAAGTTATTATAACATTGAAAAAAAATTATTTCTATAAAGTTTTAGAAGGATTATTGAAAATTCTCTAGAATAATTGAAAGCATTGCATTTAAAAGCAACAGGGAATGCAATACTTGAAAATTCTGAAATCATTTCGGTTCATAAAACATTGTTTTATGTATTAATTAAATCAACCTATCATATTACCAACATTATCACATAACACATATTTATTTTCATAAAATACGGTGATAATACTTTACAGGTTTATTAATTTTGTCAATAATCTTGAATATTATATAACTAAAAGTTAACTTAAAAATGATGTTTAGGTAAAATTAAATAGCTACAAAAAGTATCTAATAGCCTGAACCATATATTAATTAAAATGTCGAATTTAAAACATTTGTATTTAAAATACCAAAAATTTCATATATGTAACCAGTATAAAGATATCTAGGAAAAAATTTCGATAAGGAAATTTTCAATTAGAGTATACATAAATCAAATTTTAAGATTACAAAACAGTATAATTGAAATTTACATTTTAAATAGAGCATAAAAGTTAAAACTTTAGGAAACTCAAGATTCTTTTGATTCGTTATTATCAGCCAAATCAAAAAATTGCAGCAAAACAATTAAATGCAAAAGACACCAAAATTATAATGAACTAAATAAAAATGTGCATTCAAACTGAAGTTAATGAAAAAAACATTAATAATTTGAAGCAAGGTAAATAATATTCAATTTCTTTTAACTGAAACAAGATGAATATTAACATAAACATCAAATTGGTATGCTTACAGTAAAATTGGAAAAATGCTAATAAGGTACAATATATATGCATTATGTATTTAGAAATAAATAAATATTATTACAGCAACGATATAAATATCAAGAATTTTTGGCAGTTAAATCAAAATATATATTTTAAATAAATAATACAAAAATTAATCCATTTGCAGTAGGTTATGCCCTAAAACTATTCAAATGATATGATTGGGAAAAATTTCCCAACTTTTAATAAAATAATAAAATAATTATTTGTATTATTACTATATATATATATATGTATATATATATATATATATATATATATATATATATATATATATATATATATATATATATATATATATATATATATATATATATATATATATATATATATATATATATATATATATATATATATATATATATATATATATATATATATATATATATATATATATATATATATATATATATATATATATATATATATATATATATATATATATATATATATATATATATATATATATATATATATATATATATATATATATATATATATATATATATATATATATATATATATATATATATATATATATATTAAAAAGGATATGTATTTCTTAATAGTTTAGAAAAAATTATTTTGATGTGAATATCTATGACTCTTACAAATGGATGTCAATGTCAAATCTATATTCTTATATATCAAATGTGATGAACAATGATATTTTAATTTATTAGTTTGAATTTAAAGAAAACATTATGAAAACAATTTATACAATCAATTTATACAAATACAACAATTTATAGAAACATACAATTGACAGAAGAAAATTTCCTTTATTATTCCAGTAGAAATATAATGGAAACTTTGTACAAAAAGAAAACAATAATTTTTATTTCATAGTTTTAATGGAGTTGCGAATAAAGTTCAAAATATAAAATCCATAAAGAAAACTACAATCTGTCAACCAATCAAGGTGGTATAGACAAATATGATACAAATATTTTGGGCAGAAGTATTAATGAAAGAAGATTTACTCGACTCCCAAGTTAATGTGAAGGAAACTGATTTTGAAAAATATTTTACTGGAAAAGTATAAAGAGCATGAAATTGCAAAAATTACAGTGAAAATTGGTTTTATGTGTAACATAGCGATAGGAAAAAGACCCAATACTTTTGAAAATTGTCAATAAAAAGTGCGTAAAATTCTTATACAATAAATATTTAATCAAATAATAAATTTTTTTGCTAAGTTATATTGGTTAATACATTTCTTTTTGGTCAACCAAATACCTCATAAAATATTTCATAAAGTATCTAGTTATAAACATACTGTATATATGATTTTTTTGAAATATCTAGAAAATGATTTAATATTTTATGATTTTTTTATGCAAGGAAAATGACATTTGGATATCTTTTATGTTGTATTTGCCATTAATATGTTTTGGTCAATATTGTCGAATGCAAGCGGTCTTTTAAAAACATAGCAAGAATTATCTAGATCCAAAAATTATACAAAACATGCAATGAATATTTAAAATAATCTATAAGGCCATCATAAATGGAGAATTTGAGAAATTACATGAAAGTCATTCGTTAAAATAAATATCCAATCATTGCTGTAAATTACAAAAATAGAATTTGGACTGCAACCTTAATCGCTTATAAAAAATATGCATCTCACTAATAGAAACAAACTCATATTGCCCTAAAGATTCCTAAAAGTTTGAACCAGGAATTATATCAGAGTTGGGAGCGATTCATTTTAACTGATAAGAATATTCTTACCATTTTAAATTTGTAGCTCCCTGTACGATAGGATTTATTCTGCAGTCATTAAGAGTTACTCACGAATTGTTAAACAGTATCAAACGTAAAACGCAGTCATGGCTTAAGATATGCACTGCAGAAAATCTCTGATTTTGTGAAAAAAAAGCATTAAATTAAACGAAAAGTTTATCAAATGGACATTCTGAAATTCATTTTACTTCTAAGAGGCAAGAAGGGCTTGTAAATATAAAAGGAATATTTTAAACATTCTCTGAACAATCGCAGAAAACTAAAGGGAAACCAAATTGATGCAAATTGCATCAGCTAGACATAGTTTTTTCTGAAACATGCACATCTTATACATCAATCACAAATCCATACATTACAGTTTACTAACCATTTCAAAGCTTAGAAGCTGTATTATAACATACAAAAATTTACCACTTTGGACAAAATGGAAATTTTAAATATAGAGGGCCTATGACTAAATGCTCAAAATTTGTACCTCTGTATTGCAGCAAAAGGCACAATTTTGTAAATAAGAAAAATTAATTATTATCTGCTATATTTATTAATTTATAAATTTTTAATAGAAATGCTAATTAAATATTTGTTGATATTAAGTCACACTGCATAATAGCGGTTGAAAATATTTATATGACTGATATTTTTTTCATGTATTGAAGAAATAATTTAAAATCAATAAATAACTTTAAATTCAAAGCAATGTTTAAGTAACCCAATATGTGCAGTTAAGTTTTAAATAATTAATCAAGATAAATTAAAAAATCATTTTAATGGCTTTGTATCTAAACCAAAATATAATTTTATGTGTAAATTCTGCAATTAAATTCTCTCAGCTTGTAAATGATAAATATACTATAAATATATTAAGAAAGTTTAAAAGCATGTAATTTTATGTAGAATACTAAAATTTTTAATATTGAGCTTTTTTTTTTGTAAATTCATATTCAAATTAAAGTATTTTCAAAACATTTAAGTATATTTGAAGATAATGATATTGATTTAGATTTAATGCATTATATCTGTAATATAAGATAAATGTGCATAAGCAAAATTTCCCATCTTTTTCATATAAATTTACTATTTATTCAATTGTTCTTGTGTAAAATTCTGCCCAATGATAAATGTACCAGTTTACCAGGAAATCTGTTTTCTTTATTACTTTCTTTTTCGTATATTATACCACCGATATTAAACTTTAAGTGAAATAATTTGCTTAAAATAGAATTAGTTTTTTTAATGTATTAATCATTACAATAAAACAATTTTAATTATATTTTATTCATATTTAATTTATAAGGAATCTAGTTTAAAAAACATCACCGAAACAACTTGATTTTTTTTTGAGATCACTTAATATATTACTTCTTTTTTTCAAATTTAATATGATATTTTTAAATATTGTTTTAAAAATTGATGCTGAATTTCAGAAAATAACTGCTTTTAACATAAATAAGTTTACATAAAATGTATTTCCCGTCCTTAAAAATGTTCTGTCAAAAATTCAGATTTTTATATTTTGTTGCAAGTAAAAATGAGTAAAACTAAAGTATAGTTTGAATATAGAAATGTTCGTGAAATAGTTGGATAATATAAAAGATGATAAATAATTAATAGTTTTGCACCACTAGTCTCAAATTGGACAACTGAATTAAATGACATGTTTTGCAGTCAGAGAATTGACCAATAAATAATTAGTGCATAAACTTTAAGCATTAATTTAAGCAGAATATTTCAAGCAAAAATTTTTAATGCATAATATTAAAATTAACAATATAATTAATATAAGTGAAAGCTCAAAAATACCTTCTACTAATAATTTAAATAACATTTGTGAGTAATATGTTTTAAATAAAATATTATATTATTATAAGAGGAAGACAATATTTATTTAAAATTAAATATTAATATGTGCTGTATTTTAAAATAATTTAATTTAAATTAATATTCCAAACATTTTGCATGTAAAAAGTATCTCCATTTGAAAATTAAATAATAAAATATAAATTCAAAAATTGTTTGAAAGATTGTTTCACAAATGTGAACTTGCATAAATATATAAACATCAGTATAAAAATATAATCCATATAATATAGACTATCATTATATATTTTGAATTAAATATATTTCTTCTAATTAAAATACAAATATTTTAAATGTTTAATTTGAAAATAATATGAAAGCAAAAATTACTTGGAAATTCGAGCATTTTCTAAATAGATTTTAGCAGCCATAAATAAAACTAAATTAGTATAACTAAAGAAAATTGAAGCACATACGTGTAAAATTCTGAAATTCTTAAATATATCAGTATTATTAATGCGTTTTTTTCTATAAATCTGTCACAAGGTGTAATTAAAGACATTATTCATAAAGTAAGTCAATTTTTTTTCGTATATTTGAATGTTAATTTTAATTAAAATGTCAAATATTATTTTTAAGTCAATCAAGTTCCTCACATATTCTAAAACTATTGCGTATTTTATCATATAGTGATAATTAAAAAAAAATTATCCATTATACTTTTTAAAAGTGATTTGCAAAGATTCTGATATGGATTATAAAATGAAATGCAAGAAACAAATGTTTGTAAAAGAAAGTAACTATGAATTTCATCATATTTTTAGATGATAGGATCTATACTTTTTATATAATACCTGTGTTAAATCAATATACAATTATACAAAAATATTAATATCTATAACGAAATTTTATTGTAAAAAATTTAATATTCAAAATTTAATCTAATTAATAATTATCTCAATAATAATTGAAATCATTTTTCTTTATTAATTTTTTTGAAAATGATATTGTTTCTTTGTTAAAATTATTTTCTATTCATTACAAATATTTGATTGAAGAAAAGTAGTTATTGTGCATAAAAATATATTTTACCATTTATTATACAATATTGCTTCTTAAATATGACTGATTTTTATTAGAAACTTCCTCTATAAAATGAATAAAATGAAAAGTCAGTGTTATTTATGCCACATCGAAAAAATTGCATGATTTTTTTGCACTATAACTTAATAATGTAATAGGATTATAGTATAAATTCATAATTAATTTTCCTTTTTTTTATTTTTATAGTCACAAATGGTGACCGCAATCCAGTTGGTCCGAGTTTCACTGTAGAGCCCCGCGAAAAAGTCCAATTTTACAATTCAACTGGAGCTATTGTATCTTGTGCTGCAGCCGGTATTCCACTGCCTGTTGTGACGTGGATCCGACAAGACGGAACTCCTGTGCAGGAAGTGCCAGGACTACTACAGATAAGATCTGATGCTTCTCTGGTGTTCACACCCTTCAGGCCAGAGGACTTCCGCCAAGATATCCACTCTGCCACCTACAGATGCACTGCATCCAACTCTGTGGGGATTATTGGAAGCAGAGATGTCAATATCCGTGCTGGTAAGTACACATTTCCGATTATTTGTGCTCTAAGATCAATAAAGCAGTCTGGGAATCAGTCCTTAATGGGAGAAAATGACATAAAGAACTGCTGAAAATACATGAAGTGTATTTTATTTCATTTGTTTGAAAAACAATAAATCTTATAAACGTAGACAGAAAAATATTTCTTTACATTATTAGAAATCTTCAAGTGATTTATTTAATTTTTTTCATAGAAATAGAAGGCAATATATGTATTTTCTATTAAAAAATATAATCTCTTATTATTAGAAACATTTATTAGAATGCTTATAACATATTAAATACAATTATAAAACTTGCGAATCAAAAATCTGGAAATTATAAATTTGTTCATTAATATGCAAAAGACGTATATTTGAAATGACAATTTTAAATAAAAAATAATATAAAAGAAAGGGCCATATATTAAGATTTAACTTGTAACGTATACTATGATTTAATTCATAAGAACAATGAAACAATTTCTTGATTTTTGATTAAATTAAAGAGTTAATAAAGAAATACATAAGTTAAAAAGTTGAAAATAGATTTTTTGATTTGTTTTCTGAATTTCGATAATATTTCAAATACATTGTCTGTTTAAATATGGGTTATAAAGATTGTAAAAAATATTTTGAACCTGGTCCTATAATTCATAGAATGTAAATCTTTTATATGTAATGAATGAATCTCAAACTAAAGAAAAATATTGCATTAAACAAAATATATGTTTAAGAATTTTAATGTTTTTAAACTCTAATATCTATGTATATATCTATACATAATTAAATGTTATAAAATTTGTACTTTTTAATCATCACATTCATTTGCTCTTTCTTATTTAAACACTTTATTTATCTTCTTATTTACATCATTTTTAAATTAATTTTAAATAAAATTTGAATTAAAAAAAACTGTTGTATTGCTTTTGTAATTATTGCTTAGACTTATCTCTGTGATAGAGACAAATATGAAACTTGCAATATTAAAAATGTTTAACATCAGTAATTCATTTTGTTTTATTGATCAGATTATATAATCTAAAAATAAAATTAAAATCCATAAAATGCTGTAAATTAAAAATTTAATAATTGAATGGGTGCCACAATTAAAAAAAAATGATTGTAATAAATATATACTACCATAACTAATATATGGTTAAAAATATGCGTAATATTTTAATATATAATTTGATTTGTTATTTGTTATGCATGCATGGAAAACACAATCTTTCTTTTTAAATGGGTGGAAAAATGCTTTTAAAAAATTAACAAGCATAGGAATAATGAAAACAGTTTTAATCATTCTTTTCAAATGAAACGTGTATCAACCGAAAGATAATATAGATTTCTTTAGATTACTGCATTACCCTTGCATCAAATATCAGCAAATATTTCTTAAAGTTTTGAAAAAAGTCAATTTCTTAGCACCAAATTTATGTAATTAATTTTATGTTAGAGTATACATTTAAATTAGGTAAGAATTGTTCTGAAATTAAAGTGTAAAATAATATTATTTTTAACTGCTTATTTTTTAATCTTAATATTTTGACAGATAAATTTGTGGATTGAAATAAAGTTTTAATTCACATTTTCACAGATTGCTTCAATAATTAAATGATGATACCATAAAAATTTTATCTCAAATTTTTCTTGAAAACTATTTATTTCCTATAGGGTTTTTATTACTATCATAAATTTATTATCACTCTTTAAAATATAGTATACAGAAAATGAAAATAAAATTACTCACATGAATGTATAACTATTATTAAATAATAACTTTATTGTTTTGTTTGTTTTCTGGTCCGTTTGCATGTATCACTCCAACTAGACACTTTAATTAGATTTACTTTTATTTAATTTGTGAAATAAATTTATTTCACAAAAAATGTTACAAACAAGTTTATTTTGCCAAAGATAAAATGAATTTTTATACATGAATGTCATTTTAAAAGATTTAATAAAGTGAAAAAAAATGTTGTAAATAAGTATCATTCAATCTTTACCATAAGATTAAATTACCAATGAATTCGGTGTTAATAATTTTTTACAATATATTAATTATTATTATTTTTATTATTTTATTGAATACCTTTATTACTTTAAAAAATTTAAGCTTGCTAACTTTACTTAAAAATGCATAAAGAAAGTATAGCTAAAGATGAAAATGCATATATAAACATGATTTTAAAATAATTTTTTTCTGTCAAAAAATAATCTTTTGTTGAAAGTTAAATTTATAAATTTAGTAAACTTCAAAAATTATGGATTATATTTCTAAGCTTTTTGCAATATACATTATTTAATCAAGTTCAAGCCCATAATTAGTCTTTTATTGAGTGGTGATACAAGTACAAAAAATATCAGATTATTGGGAAAAAATACCGAAACATCAGAACATAAGATTCATCAGTATCATTAAGTACAAATGTGGATGGTAAAAAATTGTGTTGCACAAAGTTTTATGTCTCAATTTGTAATTTTGTTCAAAAAGTTTATTATAAAAAAATTATTCATAAAATATAACATTTTAAATTATGCTATTATTTTTTATCTAATTCCCTCTTTTAATTATGTTAATAAAATGAAATTTTTACTTTCTTAGTCTGCTAAGATTAAAAAGACAATTTAGACAGTTCTTTAAGAAAAAATCTCTGACAATTTAGTGTCACACAATTAATTTAGTTAGGAATAATAAACTTCTGATAACAATTAATTTCCATTATCCATTTTTGCCAAGAGCTATTTTTGCCATTTCAATACGAAATAATAGTTATCGTTATATATTAGTAGTTAAAAGTAAATAAGAAAATATGATTGAAGTTATAAATCAACTTCGTTAGTTTATAATGAATATAATATACTCTTTGATAGAAAAGCAAAAAATATAAACAAATTGTTCAAAAGTTTCATTTATTATAAATTTTCTTATTAATAATGATAAATTTGCCCCTTGTGAAAGAGTGTTATGTTAATTAATTTGATATTCAACTTCACTTTATGAAATTTTGTTGCAAAAGATTCCATAGATAGAGATGTGAAGAATATAGATAAAATAGTTCGGCTTGAAATTCTAAAAGATAGAATGAAAAAAAAATATTGGCAAAAGTAGAATTTGAATCTACAATTCAGATTTAATTTAATTCAATTAATTCTGATGCTGATATAATTATATTGTATCAATGAATATTCAAGGAAAATATGATATTTAATTAAAACCTCCTTTTTTAGATTATTCTACTACAAAATTTAGTCAGCGTTTAAACCGATTGCCATTTTCATCAATATTTATTTTCTTCTTTATATATACTTTTACTCATTCTAAGATAAAGTTATAGCTTACGAGCACATGAAATTATTAATCAATTATGTGATATGTAAATATGACAAAACTGATTACTTTATATTTATTTAATGATAATTAAATATAAAAAATAATTATATTGGCACTGATACTACTGATTTAAAATATTCCCTTTGCAATTATTGAGAGATTAGAAGATTCATCATCTACTTATTGCTAAAATTATAGTTACAGAATTTAAACTATATTTTTAAGAAGTATTGCATAATATCAAATGAGAAAGGATGCATTTTAAGCTATATTTTAATCTTTTGACATACACATTTAAAAATAGAATTATAAAAGGAACTTTTATTTTCATGGAATAAACTCCATGTTTATATTTAAGTAACCTGCACATAATAAATTATTATCTGTGCGAAGAAATTGCCTCGTAACGCAATAGCTGACTTTTGTCACGTACAATTTTTATTTCGCAAAGGTAAGAAAAATTACTGTTTTAGTACTGATGATTAAGAAATTCATAGAAGTCGATATATCATCAAAGATGCAATTTTAAATAAAAAAGGTCAGTTACAGTTTTTTTTATATTTAACTAAAATAAATATTACAAAGAAAAAAGTCAGGTTAATTTTCTAGAAAGACTAATTTTACGCGATTAAAATTTTTCACATATATAATAGCAATATAAGAACACTAAAGATTTATTTTTCTCATCATTTACCATAAAATTCCTTTTTTACCTATTTTTTTATCACAATTTACTCATAAATGTTTTTTGTAAATTTTGGAATTCTCATATTTTGTGATTATCTGTTTTAGAATCTTTAACATTTTAAATTTATTTTGAACATTAAATACAGCAAATAATTTAAAAATTAACTTTAAAACTTACTTTTATTTCTTGTTATTCAACACTCTTTTTAAATTCGAAAAAAAGATATAAATTAAATTATTAATTTCATTTTCATTAAAATTCAAACAAATCTGTTTTTACAAAAAACACATTTGGAATCGTATTCCGTTGTAATCATTATTTTTATATATTATTATTAGTATTATATTGTTTTTTCAGACAACAGATTCATTCCTTTAAGAATTTCATAGAAGCGTTATTGAAGTGCCATTGAAATACTGTAAAAGTATTTTTTTATAATACTTAATTTTATTTTTCTCATAAAATAATATTCACAAATTATATTAGTAAATGTATTAGTTCGTTAAAGTAAGAGTTTTTAATTTTTATTAAATTATAATAATATATACATTGATGATAAAATGTCCATTGATATTAACATGAGCAAAAGAATTCTAAAAATATAAATCTTATATAAACAGCTAAATTTAGGTAAATTTTAAAACATTTGAAACTTCAATTTACGTTACTTTTAGTACAAACTTTATAATATGATTTTGATCTATAATCAAACAGAATTTCTCTTACAAATTTTCAAATATATTACTTATATGTTTAGATCATGTTTATTTTACTGGAGTGATTTATTCCTTAATTGAATTTTTTTTTAAATATTTCATCAAAACTCTTGAAACATATATAATTATATATTTTCGGCTGCATGAGTTGTGTGAACACATATAAATGCACATTTACATAACTTGCAGAATAATATAAACATTCAAGTATTTATAGCTTTCATTATTATTATCAATAATCATTAGCTTTCATTAATTTATTAGTTATCTGATAAAACATTTTTAACTAATAGGTAAAGATTAGTTGTTTGGTTGCTTAAATTTTGAGTAAGTTAGCAATACTTGGAATTTTTAAATTTGCTTTAAATATTTTATAGCTTTAAATGTGCTTTATTATTTTATTTATTTTATTAATATAGTTAAAACTTTATTAGTCTTCAAATATATTAAACAGGATGTAAAAGAGAAAAATATACCTGAATATCATTTATTATTTTATTAAGGACCTTAGAACTAAAAAACAGAAAAAATCCGTTAATTTATGCTTAATATTAAGCAAACATTAATTTTTGTTTAATATTTAATTCAAAAGTTAGTTTTTAATTTAATGGCTTTATTCTAAAATATTTTCCATAGTTTTGACTTGTAAATACACATTATGGATATTTATTTTACATGGAAAATTAAAATATGCTAAACATATTACCAATATTTATACATATTAGAATTTAGTTTAAATTTAAGTTACATCTTTATTAATTTCAAAATTCAAAATTTATTTGATATTTAAATAGAAAAAATTATTATGTGAATGCAAATGAATACATATATAGAGAGTCATATTCAAAATAAACTAAATTGAAAATATCCCATTTTTAAATTGAAAATATTATACTATTTTTTAAAGAGGAATCTATCTTGACTCACTTTTTTAATAAATCTGTAGATGTTTACAATAGTATTTTTTCGAAAAAGATATTTTATATACTTGGAACACAAGTTGTACTTATATAACTGGATTTATTATTAATAAATATTGTTTGAAAAGCAAAAAATGTGTGATTTTTGTGAAAATACATTTAAGTACTTTTTAGTCAATTTTCATAATAATTGCCTTTCAATTTAAAAAAAAAAACGAAAGTTTACTGTTCACGCATAAATGAAAATAACCTATAGCCTAGAGAAATGCAAATAACATAACCTATAGAAATTCAAGACATTTTAATGTCTACTTAAAAGTAATATGTAAATTTTAATATTCAATAACATTCAAAATAGCAAAGATTTTATGGAAAGTTAATACTTGACTGTTTCTAAATTCCAGGAAATAGAAATACTGTACATCGCTTAATTTCTCAATTGGTATGATAGTGAAAAGAATAAATTAAACTATATACTGTATTTCTTATCCATTAATAAGTTTTCTATTTGATGAATTAAACGATGTATTCAGTTTCTATTTTTATGGTTATAAAATTTATTAAAAGTTGGTTTTGAATACTTGAATCATTTGTTTAGGTTGTGTATTTATAATAATTTATCTATAATGCTGAAAATTTATTTATTTGAAATTCTGGTATTCTTCAAGTATCTACTTATCTAGTATACTCTCAAATCTGTATTTCTACAATATTTTGATTTTTTTTTATTAGAATCCTTTTGCTTACAGATGTATTGATGATTTTATTATTTTCAATGATTCAAATTTCGCAATAACAAAGATGATACTAAATCTATTTGCCTCAATGAACTTTCTCTAATTAACAAATTTATTTGATTTTAGCGCTAAATTTTTAAATTTATTTATCAGTATTAAAAATTCAATTTCTAATGTTGATATTTTTGACGAAACTAATTAATTTAATTTTAAGTTCAAAAAATTAATATGCTGGAACTCCGATATTTCTTCAAAAATATTTAGGAATAATATATTTAATAAGCTAACTCCGCATTAACAATATATTTAATAACAATAAGTTTACTAAAAATCAAATAAAGCATATAATTGATTATCACAATATATTATCATTCCAATGAATTTTTTTTTAAATTTGAAGGAAATAGGAAATTGCTTGTAAGATTGAAGTGATACATAGTTTTTACAGTTAAAGAAGGGTCACCCATGGCTTTAAATTCTTTCAAAAATATCGAAAACAACTACATTCCCTTTAAAGCACACTTCAAACCTCTTTAAACATAACTTAACATTAAATTTATTTAAACATAATATTATTTAGATTTATTTCATGTTTCTTAATTATTTTAACTTTTTGAATTCAATAAGAAATTTTTCAAAGTACTCATGGCAACTATATATTTATCTCAATTTAAAATTTACTTAAAGCAACTTCATCTCTATTCCAAGATTTAAATAGGCTCTGGATTGCCGATATTGATATTTTGAAACAATTTCTGCGGTTCCTTCTCCTGTGGGTTTGTTTACTTTAGTTTGATTTACATATTTTACTTTAATTTTTGAATATAATATCTTCATACTTCTTTATTTAATAAATACACTCTGTGCGGGAAACGCTTGAATATCTTTACATATTTGTCCTTCATGAATGTCAGTAAAGAGTGTTTAAATCGCATATCTCCCTCTTGGTGAAGACGTGGTCACTATACTTTCCTCCTATTCTTTGTAATTTATATTTTTTATTCTCATCAAAGCCAAATTTTGTTACTAGTTTTATTATTCATGTTGTATGTAATTTGCACAGGCGTGTTTCTCTTTAGCTTTTTTGTGCTGGTTAGAGTTCTTGTAACATATTATTTGGTAATGTACTTTTCGATTTAATGTACTCTATTTTACATACAATATTTCCTGCTTTAAAATGTATTTACAGCTTTAATATATATATATATATATATATATATATATATATATATATATATATATATATATATATATATATATATATATATATATATATATATATATATATATATAAAGAAATTAATGCAATACTGAAAATAAAATACAATAAAATAAGAAATCTAGCCAGCACAAAAGCAGCTAAAGAAAGATTTACCAATATAAATAAGATAAAACAGGAAAAAGATTGAAAACAGAAATATGAAATTGGAAAAATATTAAAATATACAATACAAATGACAAGAAGAAGGCATAGAGACTACATCTTCATCAGGAGGAGGATGGACAGCTATGTATAGTTGGCCATCCTCCTCCTGATGAAGTATTTTGATTATTATTTGTATATACAAATCAAAATTAACATAAACAGGAGGGAGATGGCCAGCTATACATAGCTGGCCATCTCCCTCCTGTTCATGTTAATTTTGATTTGATATGATTCAATATGAATGTATGCATTAATTCTTATTTATAGAACTATGATAATCATAAGACATATTATGCTTCATTATACTTCAAATTGATTGAACAGATTTCATATTTTAAATACACGCCTATTCTAATATTATTTTATACAAAACTTATTTTTAAGTAAGAATTTTTAATTATTTACTTATATTTGGTAATTTATAATGTTAATGTTAACTGGTAAATTTACAATACATAAAGTTTCATTAATAAGTAGTTTTAGGCACTTACTAAGTATATATTACTTATTGTAATAATTACATAAATTTAGGAATCATAAGTATTCATTATATATATATATATATATATATATATATATATATATATATATATATAAGTTGTTTGTAAAAAGTAAAGGACACAGAATTAAAATGTCTCTAAGCTCATTTTTCTAATTTTAAGTAAGTTTCCACAACACTATATTTTGAAGAAATATAAATTTCCTTAGTTCCACGGTAAGTATTAAAAAGAATAATAGCCTTTTCACGACATAAAATTAAAATGTCATTTATAAAGAAAAGTATCATATTTATTCGCCTCTAAATCTGCCAACAGAGTGTTCTAAGTATTGATTAATGACTGCTTCTTACTTTTAGGGTAATTAATAGCAAATTAGTACAAAAAACAGAGAAACTTTTGTGACACTACACAGTTAAGAAAAGAAACAAAATGTTCCAATTAACATCATACAGCGAACAATAAATTACACGTAAATTTTCTTAATTAGTGATAAGCAATATATATCTCTTTTAGCCATTTTGCAATTAAAAACATAAGTTCTTTGCTTAATTTAATTTAAGTGCTTTGGAAATTCTTGATGCAAAGTTTTCTGAGTTTATTTTTATTCATTGCAATTGCTGATAAAAGAAGTACTATAGATAATGAGAAATAGTTTAGTTACAAAAAACTGAAATCCAACTTGTAAATCAATAATTATATCTTAATTGAAAAAAGTTAAATTCTATAAAATTAAACATATTAATGCCTCAAAATATGAAAATAAAATATTTGACATTTTATTGCTTTTATGCTGTAATTAAAAGTGTTATGTATTACATCACTGAGTAAAAAGCAAAATTTGATTTTAGTTTCATATTTCTAATTGCTAGTATCGATGCGAGATTAAATTAATGCTACAATGATTTAAAGAATCAAAATATTATATAATATTCTCACTAATTATCAATATATTAAAATAAATTGAATATTTTCCATGAATATTCTTATCTATCAATTTAATGGAAATTATTTTTGTTTGTACTAGAATATTTAGGATTAATTCTCCTTAAAGTGTTTTGATTATTCTAAATTATGCATTATGAAGTACAAATTGAAATGCCACATTTGATGGGAAAAAACTAATAAGATTCCTGTGATAGGAACATGTAAAAATAAGTGTTTTTTTAAGTAAATGTTTATATATATATATATATATATATATATATATATATATATATATATATATATATATATATATATATATATATTAATAATTCAATAATTTTATAACTTTTAATTAATCTTATTATAGCAAAAAATTTATCAATTTGTTTTTTACCATTAAAAACAATTTATAATACGTATTAAATTATTCAATATAAAAATTAAATTTCGGCTTGTTTATTATAATAATATTAATAACATTTAAATGATTAAAAATATTGAATATTCAATGTTCTCATCAAAAATTAAAAGCAAATAATTTATATACTATGCAGGGCTGTAAAAATATAATATATTTTAGGCGATGACTTTTGAAGGAATTTCTAATGAAGACCTTTTTATCTGCACTATTTTATATACGTTATTCATTTGTAATATTTTTCTCTAAAGTTAACCTAAATGTTAAATTTTTTCTTATAGGAATTATTAGTGACATTTTCACGGCTGAAATTTTAACATTATGAATGATATACATCAAAGAATTTTCGAACACTCTCTCTTAACAAAAATTGTTTTTATTAAATTAATTTACATAACAATGCCGTAAAGTATATATTGTGTATTTAATATGGCTCTTTCATATTTAATATCTCTTAAGATGATTTTATATTTTCAAGAACTAAATAATGATTTAAATTACTTCAGAAACAATATCAACATATTTTTGCTTATGTTTAATATGACAATTCTTAAACACTAAAATCAATACCCTATTTATAACAATTTATGTCACTTTTGAAATTAAAACTTCATGTAAATAAAAATATAAAAGTATTATTAAATTAATTTAAACAATGAATTATATATATTCACATTTTTATGCATAAACATTACTTTATTTTATCATATCTTTAAATTATGCAATATCAGATTATATAATACTGTAAAAATTTTCAACAATAATTCCATCATTAGCACATTTACACACACACACAGATATATATATATATATATATATATATATATATATATATATATATATATATATATATATATATATATATACATATATATATATATATATATATATATATATATATATATATATATATATATATATATATATATATATATATATATATATATATATATATATATATATATATATATATATATATATATATATATATATATATATATATATATATATATATAAATACATATATATATATATATATATATACATATATATATATATGTATGTATGTATACATTATACATATCTGAAATTTCATGCAAAAAAGAGAAAAAAGCATTAAACACTTTTAAATTCATTCACTAATATTAAATAAGGCTTCACTATTAATTTACTCGGGATATAATTAAACTGCAAGACACATAGCTAAACATTTGTTTTATAAGAGAATTTACTAATAAAAATTCCGTTAGTGTTTATTTTGTATTGCTTAGAACATTATTAATAATCTAATGAAGGATCGTAACCTTGCGAAATTCACTTTTTATGCAATTCTCATAAAAATGTTTTTGAAATTATACGGAAATAATTAAAAGAATTACAAAGATTATTTTATTTTAGTTTTCAAATTATAAAAGTTTAGGCATTATAAGCAGAAGAGTTTAAGTATTAAAACCTTTTTATTTTCAATATATATTTACTACACAGGAAATACACAACATATTTACCAAGAATATACATAGTTTTTCTGAAAATAAAATTGAGTATTAAAGAGATTCAAAAAATGTTTAAAAATGAAATTGTCATTCGTATATACCTTGTTTTAAAGCATTCTCGAAGTTTTCTGCTACTTATTTAAATGATTCTAGCCCTAACTGAGTTAAAAATAATTAATTTTTATGCAATATATCTTTTGGGACTTCTAAAAAAAAATAATGCTTTCTATAAAATATTCAATATAAGATTAAAACAATTTTAACGTTCTAACATGTTTAACAAAGGTTTGAAGTAGTACATTTCAGTCATTTTCTCAGCTTGTAACATGTTTAATATTTTTACCAAGTATCGTTGAAAGACTTAATATCGGAATATGACTACTTTTACGATCCATAAATATTATCGATTCAACTTAATGAAATCATGTATAATAATTGTGAAGTGTAATTTTGTTTTTTGGACTTTCCTATCATAGCCATAATAGAAATAGTACATTAAAACATTTTAAGCATTAAAACAAAAATGAAACCGAATAAAAACGTTTTAGTAACTCTTCTCTACATATTTTTTTTACTGCTCACATCATTATTCTTCTACGCACCGCCAAAGCTTATCGTGATCAGGTAGACTCAACGTTTTTTAATAAAACATAGAGTATAATTTCTCTTAGAAGTATTATGTGCATAGTATTTTTATTGCATTTATAGGAAGTACTTTATTTATACATGTAGATAAAAGTTTTAAATTGCATATCGCTCACTCATAAGAACGAAGTCCGAGTTTATTAATAAAAAAGTTTGAAATGTCCTTGTTAAGAACATTTCAATAACATCGATAAAGGTTTTATTTCCCAGCATTTTTACATCCAGAAATATTTTATGGTACTTTTACTTCATTCCTTTTTTTATATTCCTCGAGATTTGACTTATATTGCTTTTTATATTTTATCTCAGAAATATATAGAATTGTTTCTATTTTTACCGTACTATGTTTCATAAAACTAAAACAATGTGCTCTATATTTTATTAAAGGCTATTTCAACCTTCAATCTTTAATATTATTATCTTTTCTGCTTTATCAAAATTTTCATCATTATGTTCTTCAAGCAATAAACATCATTAAATCATAGATAATCAAACATATTTTATACCAAATATATAACATTTAATTATTCAAGTAATAACATTTATTTTTTTTTCCATCACACATTTAAACCAAAAATAACTTTAAGGAAGCGCAGTGATTAACCATTACAGCGCAATGGTTAATCACTGCGCTTCCTTACAGCGCAGTGATTATGATTAACCATTACAGCGCAATGCCATTATTTATAATGCATTTATGAGTTAAGTAAAAAGTATATACACTTTTCATAGATACAACACCAATAGAAATAATATACATTAACCATTCTTTTTAATGGAGGATCTATTTTTATTTTCTTAGAGTATTTTAATCCAAAGATTACAAATGCCATTCAAAAAAGCATGTTATATTTACTTTCTATACATTATTTAAAAAATAATTCAATATTAATGTGATAAACCTGTGTTTTTAAACTTAAATTTATAATTTACATAAATCGTCTTTATTGGGCAACCTGATCCATTCAGAATTTAAAATAAATGCGTATAACTTCGTAGTCCATGTGCAACTCACATTTGTAACATATATATGTATATATGTGTATGTGTATTTATATATGCATGTGTGTATTATAAAAATAAAATAAAATACTGTTATATTAGTAAATATTTATGTAAGCAGTGTTTGACAATATTAAAGTCTACACATAAAAATGTATAACAAATCTAATTAAAAGTACAAATAAAGGATTGCATTTTACTTTTTTTAATACTCGACTGTATTTATATTAAAAATGTATTTAATAAAACCATTGTGAAGTTTTGTTATATTTAAATTTTTTAATTTTTGTTTGATAATGATTTAAAACGTTTGTTAATAATTAACAATTTACATTTAAAGTGCAGCTTCAAAGAATGATCAATTCAATATGATGATGCGTAATTCTGTTGAATTGATATCATTAAATCATCTCCAGGTACTGATATTTTTTTTAATCTTATTTCCCTTATAGTTAACAATCATTAAGAAAATGAAAGAATAACAATGGTTAATATGTTTATTCCCTAAGAAAATCTTTAAAGAGAGAAAAATCGAAACATATTACTCTAAAAAATAACAGTTGCATTAATTGTTTTCTCCAAACAGAATAACACTACCGACTTTCGACAAAATGATTGAAACGCAAGTAATTCATTACTCCAAATGTAAATGGGTTCACATGGAGCAGAATAGGTCATTATCGTTAATTCATCTGCAGGAAGTTCCAAGCCTCGACCAATCCTATTACAACTCGATTGCTTACTCACTCCCCTTTAGAACATTCGATCATCGGTTGTACTAATTACTGCCGCTAGATGAACTCGCGGTGCATAATCGTGTTAGTAAGCATGTATAATGATATGTTTCAGTAGGAAGATGGAGAGATTCACATTATCTACATCATAGAGTAGAAGTTTCGTAAAGTTTTAAAAGGAAGTCTGATTTGATTCTCTAATTGTTACCCTTCCAAAATTGCATGTCTTAATTTTCAAAATGGAATGTCGAATGTGAGAAAAGTGCAGGTGAAATGCATTTATTTGGAGTTTGTCTTAGTTTCAAAAGTAAATCTTTATTTGCAGGTCAAAGAGAACTGTAAAAAAGAGTGAGAAACTTTTATTATTTTCTTATATTTTACTTTAATGTGTGAATATTAAATACAATTTTTTGCAATAAAAAGCTAAAAGAAAATGAAAAAATAATAAAAGATTTGTGTAGGTTTATTGTTGAAAACCAATGTATCGTATTTTGATTTATAATTAATTGCATAACCATTCAATAAAATGAAGAAATTTTAGCGTTTAATTATGAAACTATAATCTGGAATATTTAGTAATTAGGATATTCATAAAATTCCTTTAAATAATTCAAATGAAATCTTGGTATAAGACAAAGATGAAGTGAAATTTATAAATATTATTTATAAATATTATTATAGCATTTGTGATTACTATAAAACTAATTCTAGTGTATCCGTATGGAAAGAAAGCATTAGATATAATTAAGATTTCACGGTATACATTTTAAATGAAACTCAAAGTGTAATGTGTAAAATGAAATTCTGGGAAATTTATACAACATAATATAGAAATGGTTGAATTTAAATAAATTAAAATACATTTTCTAAAGTCTATTTTGAAAATGAATTACGCTTATTCTAAATAATACTACATAGCATCAAAATGAATTTTGCTGTGTAATGTATTTTTGTCACTCAACATTTATAGGTACTTTGACAGATGAAAATAATACCCTAATGTCTCTACGATGAAAAAATTTATGGAAAATAACCAAAAAAGAAAGTTTATGGGATAAACATTGTAAACAGTAACTTTACAGAAAAGAGCCTTGATCACAAATGAATTGATAAACACAATATGTGTACTTGCACACACACGTGTTGCAAGTGACTGACAAGATAGTGAATAATCTATTACCCTTTTGCAAGATTTACATAAATATTGCTCTGGATAATCCCATTGCTATCCAGAATTATCATCTACTCATATTTAGCACAAAAATGTTGATAATATATTCAGGCATAGATGACTCTTTTGAAAATAGATAAGCAACTTTTGGGGCATACGTTGAAATACTACACATCTTCTTTACACATCCTACACGAATTCTTAAGAGTTTAAAGCTGTGTCGCTTGTTATTTAATTTACCCGCAGTCCTTTGACAATCATTCTATAATGACGTATACAATATTTGTCTAAAAAAGTTTATTAGGACAAAAGGTGCCTAGACTAAAACGCACAAGGGAATTAAAATTTCGGAACCATAGCATTCATCATTAGCGAATCAGTCTAGAGATATTTTAATATTAGTGCCAATTCTAAGCAAAATATCTCCTTGAACGAGATCATAGTAACTTCAAAACAGGTTTCATTGATGACGTTTAAAAAATTATTGCGTTTTCTTTCATCTCTTTAAATAAATATTCTTCTAAAGTTAGTAGACAGACTTAACATTCTTTCAACCATAAATCTTCATTTTATAACATCTAGTGCTCCACCACAAAAACATTATCTCTAATAAATACGATTTAATGACATATACCTTATTTATAATCATATAAATAGAATATTATTGTACAGTAAAATTAAGTAATCTATGTACAGTAAAATTAGTATCAATCTAATATAATATTGTGAGAGCCTTATGATTTTTCTCACTTGCCTGTTGTTTTTTGTTATCTGTAAATTGATATGCACGTCATTTGTCACTGATATTGTTTATAATTAAACCTGAAATTGTAAATTATAGAAATAGCTTAGCTACATATTAAAACTTCTAATAATACTCTATAAAACCATCATTTGCAATGCTATTTGAGTTAGCAAAACAATGTTATAAAAGACAATGAATTGTGACGCACATCATTCACATTTAAAACTTATTCCAACGTCTAAATGATTTAACTTCTGATGGATTTACGTACTTTTTCTTTCAAGATTATACGTCAGACACATCACATAAGGCAGCCGCTGTGCTAATTGTTTAAATCAGTGTTTTTCTCAATCTTTTAGTATTTACGGCCCAATTTTCAATCATAATTTTTCTCACCCCCCATCCCCAATTCCCACTGCATGCTATGAAATGTACACAATAATAATGTATTTTGAATATTTTGGCCTTAAACCTACACTACAACTTTAATTTTAAACTTTACAAATTACCAAGCATACGGAAATTTATTCACATTTTGCAACACAGTTCCTCAGCATTTAAAAACAAGAATCCCATGATTTTTTATTGCTCTTGCGTCCCGCCATGTCGGGCATTCTCCCGGTTTCGCGAGAAGTTTCGATTTGTCTGGAATTTGTCTGGTCAACTTAAAAGTTAAGTTAGGAGCATGCGCAGATGTGAACAAATGTTTTCTCATAGGGAGAAGGAGAAAGATCTATGACGTCGATTTCAATTACAAACAATCTCTTGCAGAACTTTTAGAGTTGTTCCTTCTATCGCTATTGAATCTATTCTGAATGTGTATGTTATATATGTATATTTTCGCGTAATTGCAATTCACTGTATTAAATATTCACTGCAGCAGACTTACGCAGAATCGTGGAAAAAAATTTCAGCGGGTGCAAGCGAGCATTAGACAATAGAAAAGCATCAAAAAGTACACAGACAAGCATGGTTCCGAGAATAAAATCTGGAAAATATTCTCCAGAATACTTAAATTTTGGGTTCACTAGTACTGACGAAAATGAAGAAGAAAGGTCCCTGTGTATCATTTGCTCAAAAATGTTAGCGGCAGACAACATGAAACCTAATAAACTTAAACTTCATTTGGAAATGATTCATTGTGAGTACGTAAACAAATCCAGACAATTATTTGAATTAAAATTGCAATCTTTTCCGCACTTTGTGAAATCATAGGTGCAGTACATTCAGCGTTACTATTTTATTGTGAGGCAAAGTGGCTATCAAGAGGGAATTTTTTACAATGTGTGTATGAGAAAGAGTGTTTATAAAAGTTTTTAAGAAATCGCCGTTTGCCTAGAAAAGGAAAACAGACCGGAAGCTGAGAATTTTCGCGATAGCTTATTTGTGATGAAATTGAGCTACATGGTCGCCAGTTTCATGAAATTAAATAACTTGCATCTTCAAGAGCAAGAAGCAAATACACATATATTGGATACAAGTGGTAAAGTTAATGCTTTTTGTAAGAAATCGGAATTGTGAACCAGAAATTCAAAGCAAGAAATTTTAACAATGATTGCAAATTTGAAAGACTGTATGACTTACAAGGCTGAAGAGCAACATGTAAAAGTTGTTTTTGTAACCATTGAAAATCATTTAGCAATGCTATCAAAGAATTTTAAAAAGTACTTTCTTGCTGACGACAAACTGATATCAAGTTACAAAGGGGTGATGGATCCATTTCAAAATACTTACGAAGAACTCTCAATTGAAGAGGAAGATACCTTCGTAGATTTCACGGCAAGTGGCGAGACCAAAAGACAATTGAGTAATAAATCACTGTTTGAATTTTGGGCAGGAGTGGATGATGAGTTTTCTGGATTAAAAACTAGGGCATTTCGTATTCTACTACCATTTGCAATACCTTACTTTTGTGAAACTGGATTTTCTGCTGTGGATTCTTTGAAAACAAAATATAGATTTCAGCTATATATAGGAAAAAAACTGAGAGTGTCTATTTCTAATATTAAACCCTCCTTCGAAAAACTTTGCAGTGAAAGTCAGGCCCAAGGACGTCACTAATAATTATTCAATTTGTTTTTAATTTAGTAAGTTGTTTTAATTTAATAAGTTAACTATTAAATATGCCGAAATGTATTTTGTTTTATTTGTGTGTGTGTTCTTTCTTTTCAGTCACTTAATCAATTTATTTAAATAACATTTTCTCTTGGATATGCTCGTGCCCCCATTAGTGTGCTCACACCCTCCTAGGGGGCGCGCACTACAGGTTGAGAATCACTGGTTTAAATTGAAGAACACTGCGTAACAGTATTAACAAATATGAGGAGCTTACAAAGTCAGCATTTTTGATATTCCCTTATATTAGGTGCTTACTATGACATTTTATACTTGTACGTTTCCAACACTTCCCAACACTCAATATTTTAATTTGATTTTCAATCCTTATCTCCGAGTTATTTTTCTGAAATGCTAATTTTGCAATGCGTTTGCGTTATAGGATGTAGTAAATGTATATTCATGTTGATATACCTGATTTAAGGACAGCAAGAATATCCTACACCAGCTATAAAATATGAAGATATAGACAGGGTTTCAAGGTCAAATTAACAGGCACACAATTTCAGATATATTGTCTTCAATTTGGCAGTTGACTCAACTCACGGCGCCTACTCTGTAATTTTCATATTTTATTATACATTCATAGTGCATTTTTGATTTACGTGCTATTTTTAGCGAATTGATGAATTCAACACTACTAATCGCTGCTCTTTATTTAAAGTTTGTGGGATCCTTAACTACACAACTTTAACCGTATGTATCTACGATACCCATAATTAAAACCATATAATGACTTTCAATGAAACAAGACACGTGAGAACAAACTATATCACCCAAAATGTTATAAGAGAACTATTCATTAAATTCACATTTTCACTGAGTGTAAGCAGACATTTAGAAATGTTTATGGATAAATACCAACTTTAAGGAAGTTAATCAATTACATTATTCAGATTTTGATACCACCTACAAAACTTTGATCACTGAACCCAACATAGAATCAGAGTTGTAGAAATTTATCTGAGAATAAGCACAGTGTTATTTCTATTTTCAAAAGGGTGTTGGGCCAAAAATGCATGAATCTACCAAGTACTTAGATGAGAAACTTTGTCTAAATTATCCTTATTTTTAGGTGTTGAAAATGATTAAATTTTTCTTGAACCAGTTACAACATTTGATATATTTTACAAGCACGTTTCTCATTCACAACCATTTTCTTGAGATCCATTAGTACAATTGTCCTCAATGTCTTTAAAATGGAAAGTATCATTTTGATAAATATGTTAACCTCTTAAAATGTCAGATTAGTGGAGTTACATAAAGCAATAAATCTCACTAAGATGAATAATGATCCCTACATATTAACTAATACAATATAAAATATTTTCCTAATGTGTTTGCTCTCTTAATCCGTTTAATAAGAATTTTCGCTCAGCCCTGTTGTCTCAATAGATAATTTTGTCATCATAATTTAAAAGCAAAGGATAAAAAATTTGCAGTTTTTAATAATATTCAGTGCATTTTCATAGCACCAACTATTATTCATATATAAGTCATTCATCAACTATATGCTATATAACTTATCAACCATATTCCATATAGTAGTCATTTATCAGCCACGTGCTGGAAAATCAAAATTCTTACATATTCTTTCTATTACCTGACTGGCTTCTATTTGTTCCTTCAATATAACATAATATGAACAAAATAACTGATTTATTGGGAAGAAAATTACAAATTTCTGGGAATGGAATCCATGAGTTGCTCATTTGTAAAATTCATGGCAGGTCATTCTACAGAAAAATTCTCGTAAACTTAAATAACATCCTTTATGAGATACAAGTTTTGATAGCAGATAATGACTGATTCATCTTTTAGATACACGGGTGATTCTCTATTTGTATAGATATATGAAGTGTTCTTGAAGATCTGAAAAGATACTCATTTTTGTCTTAATGCTGTTATCCTATAAGATGTTTTAATTTTGAATTTGTTATAAAATGATCACTTTAATAAATACTGTTAATTTTTCAATTTCGCAAATTGTTCACAGTTTAAAATAAAACTTATCAGAATAAATTAGGCAAATAATTATAATAAATTTTCTATTAATTTAGATGTTCGCACTATTTTGACAAAACAGTTATCAAAATGTATTAGGAATATCTCACAATTACTTTTGGTTCGAGAATAGAAAAAATAAATAATCTATTTTGTGTTTCACTAAAAATTAATTATTAATTTATAAATTATGGAGACCTGATATAAAAGACAAGCACACACAGTTTAAAAAAAAAACATTCATCGTTATAATCATTTACAGTATTCAGTGTATAAGAACAAAGCCATTAGGAACTAAAATACGACTAGTAATAAAGGAAATGGTTAAAGCACTTAAACGAAAGCGATTATGTATTCAAACGGCATAGATTAAATGAACGAATCACGTACGTAAATGTCATTTTTGCTTTGTCATTTTTTTACTTTTTATCGAAACTTTCACCTTCTTTGGCGTTGAGTGATTCCATCCTAAATGTGTGATTTTCCGCTACATTTATTTCCCGTTTCATGTATTTGGAAGGTGATGAATTTATGCTATTTTCTGGTTTCTAACAAGCTCTAAAATGGCCTAATCAATCACAGAAACGTTGACGGTAATAATACATTATAACAAATAAATTATATCTCTAAAACCATATGGGAAACATTTTTAATATTTTTTATATTGTCTTTTATAACGTTGTACCAGAAAAAGATTTACTAATTTCATTTGATGTTTAAATTATTTTAATAAATACTTAGAAGATACACCTTTTTAAATATAAATAATCAAGAAACATTAATATATTTAATAGCATATTTTCATATGAAAGCTGTAAAAACATTTTAAAGACATTTAAATCTAAATGTCTTTAAATTTAGTAAAGTATACATATATATATATATATATATATACATATATATATATATATATATATATATATATATATATATATATATAGATATATATAGATAGATAGATACATATTACTCGAGTGTATATTTGGCCTGGCATTTATATCATAATTTTATTAAGATCATTTAATTTTTCAAAGATTTTTCTATTATAAGTAAAAAAAACTTTTTATCAAAATGTGTATTGAAGATGACAAATAGGGCTATTAGATTTATTTAAAATTTTTTAAAATACAGTTATCAGATATCGTTTCAGATAGTTCAGATAGTTGTTTTTAAACAATCTTTGTTTCTTAAAAACAACATTTCGCTCCTTTAAATCAGCTATTTTTTCTCACAAACAATTTCCTGAAAATATCTTCTTTATGATTTTTCATTTATTATGTTCTATGCGATTTTTATCGTAAGTTAAATTTAAAACCTTAGAAATTAGTTAATAATATTCTAATCGAAATTCTAGCAATGAGTTCGTTTCATTCATTTACCATAACTGAATTATAATGATTCACATAAATTTAAACATAATACATCAAAATATAAACTGTTAATATAAAAACTAAAACAGTTACATAAATTAGGTACAACAACCTTAATGTCCTAGTTTCTTAATTTTTCAAAAACTCTGAAGCTACGTTTTAAAGCAATGTGCTATTTTAAAACTTTTCTACCAAGGTTTGTTTTCTTAAAACCACAACTACAACTGAAGAGTCTAAATCAATAATTTTTAAGATCATCTCATATTATATATATATAGCTTCAAATTACTTTTGTAGAATCTTTCCTAAGCATTTTAATATGTAATTAGAATAATCTAATTTATCAATAAATATGGAAATGTATCTGAAAAACGAGAAAAAATCTTAATAACATTTGTGTATTTAAAATAAAATAGTAAAACGATTTTTGCAGAGATAAAATTGTTCACATTTTATTTAAAACTGAGGCTGAAGAGATGGAAGTATGATTGCTCTGCCAAAAGAAGAATGGCTTTCAATTTCAGGTATAAAGAGAAAAAAGTACATACGAGAGTGGGGGAAATATCATCTTCACCTTCTCAAATCCATCAGAATGGAAGCTCAAGAATTTCCCAGCTTTTCATCTCCATGGAAATGCATTCCTCAGTCTCTCCTCCTGTTTAATTTCCCTACATAGCGAAGATGGGATCTTTGGAATTCGGTATTCTCTTCAGATAACGATATCTGATATAAAACAAGGCAAAACTAAAAAGGAAAGTATTAAGTCGACCCCATAGATGAAATGTAAATATGATTTTGAAAAATACGTCTTAAAATGCAAATTCCGAATGTTTATATTAGTATTACGTATCTGAAATAAAAAAGCAATTGTTGTTATAAGAAACAATACACATCTATCATCTCAACAATAATGAAAAATAATAAAACTAAATTAATTATCCTTAAACTGAGAAATCAAAACTTAACAATTGCAGTATTTAATTAAGATTAGTTACCAATTATTTCTAGATTTTATACTGTTAAAACTAAATTGAGAGTGTTTCTTCAAAGTTAGTATTGTATTATAATAAATAACTTTATATTTAAATTATAATGAAAGAGTATGATTACATAAGAAGGCATAACCTAAATTGAATTTGTGATTTTTTTAAATGAATCCACATACAACTGTAACGTCTCCATTTTTCATAACGAATGTATGCAGCCATTTTTTTACTTTCTGAACACCAAGAAACAGATTTCTCCAATACTCATTCAGTGAAGTATATAGCATCGCACAATTTTATTGATATAAGTACAATGAGATATCACCCAGCTCAGCAATTATTTGTTTGGGTAAATCAGAGACGAGCTTACTTTTTTAACAACATTGATGCATAAGAACAGCTGCTAGAATTAATGTGACAACTATATAAGAAATTGATTTATTTCATAATGTGAATTGAAAACCAGAAAAATATTTACATGATTTGAAACTTTTATTGGAAATTTTGATCAAATGCTTTGCACATCCAATTAGTTTCTAAAATTTCTTTCATATTCGAGCAGTTTGATTCTTGATTCAGTTGCTTATTTAAAACCCTTTGCATTTCCCTAGTGCTTTATCCCTGATAATCTTGAAGTTTTTAATTTTATCTTTATTTTAAAAACAACTTGTGCATAAAGTGATTGTGAAAACACTAGAACAAAACACGAAACAACATATAATCAATGAATTGATCAATTATGGCTCACAACACCGTTTATATATTCAATATTTCTGTTAAAGCATGTCATGCTGAGAAATTTTCTACAATACTTACTCCTTCAACTGGATAATCAGAAATAATCAACTTTTGTCTGGGTTTCTCCTTCAGCTTCGTAATTCTGATTCCATTCACTTTAGACTTAAAATTAAATTTCAATATGCTAGCTTTCATCACATTTTGATAAACCCGCATGAAACAGTTTCCGCAAGGACCAGTGGATAAAAATATCTTGGATTACAGGTTGCAACAGTTTATAATGCAGTATCTAATTATATTCTTCTTGAAACTTTTTTCTGAAAAATGGAAAATATGTTTTTTTTCTTTTCTGATAAATTAGTACATTTAGTAACATTGTTAACAAAAGTCGTTGTGTTAATATTAACTTTTATTATATTTCTTTTGAAACTTTTTACAAAATCAAAATAAACATATGCAGCTCATCAATTAAAACAAATCAATAAATTGTCAAAACACTTCTCTAATGTCTCTAAAGAATTTAGTATCCTTTTTTAATGTAATAAAGAATACTTTACTATTTGACAAGGAATATTATGTGAACACATTATTACATTATTCTTGTGTCATTATTTCTTTTTATTATGACATTAATGTGAGTGTGTATAGACATGAATTGCGTCTGCGTATTGCCTGAAATAACTGAAATTCTATAAATATGAAATGATTTGAACTTAATATGATACTGTTTGATACTGTTGTAGCACATTTGGTATTTAAACTACATTTATCCTCATACATATCATCTTTGAAATATATATATATATATATATATATATATATATATATATATATATATATATATATATATATATATATATATATATATATATATATATACACTTCTAAATAATATTCAGGGCTAATTATCTTCCTTGTACAGTGAAAGAGAACCGACTCCAAATCATAAGTTTAAGCACCAAGCTATTACAGAAGCACCCCTATCCCTTGTACAAATAAGGAGACAGTCTAAGTTATAAGATTCTGGGTGTTTTCACAACATTTATATCATGCTTAGTAATAGGACGAAAAAGATTTATCAGAAAATAAATTATGCATTTATGGATCAGTGTTAAGTCCATTGCACGGCAAGTGTTAAGGTCATTGCACGGCATCTTTCGTCATTTCAAATTTATATCTTTCACAAGGTATTTCGCAAACACATCACTCTCTCTCAAATATTTTATGTATGGAATGACATTAGAACGATATGTGTCAATATACAGTCAATTCTATAGATGTCTATTTAGCTTAGTACTCCCATTTAACATCATGGTATTGCTTCTCATGATTACCAACTGCCAAAACATTTGTTTGTCACATTGAAAAAATTTCATTTTTCTTCCACAGTTCTACCCCATAGACATTGTTTTGTCTTAATCACTTTCTGCTATCATATCTGACACTAGTCCTAGTTTATGTATTAAAAATTATTACTCCAATTGCTGATGCACCGTCAAGTTGGGGTCAAGTCGGTATCAACCCTCTTTGGAATGTGGAATGCTGAAAAGTCTCTTATGTTTCACTTTAAAAGAAAATATACAAACAATTTAGCACAATGCACTCACATTCACATGCACATGATACAATAAACAACAATATAGTAGGAAAGAGTTTTATATGCATGTATATATATATTTATATGTATTATCATTATTTGTATATATATATACATATATATTATCATTATTTGTATGTATATATATATATATGTATATATATATATATATATATATATATATATATATATATATATATATATATATATATATATATATATATATATATATATATATATATATATATATATATATATATACATATATATATATATATATATACACATATACACACAAAAATAACGCATTTATGCATAGAATGACAGTAAATAGGCTTCGTTTAAATGGCCAGTCGTTATATCAGTTGATTTAGCAACATGTTTTGTCCAAATTCTAAAATTTGAGATGATTGTATCCTAATTATCAACTTCCCACTTATTTTCAACAATTAGCTACAATTTATGCTTTGATCATGAAATGGCAACCATGAAAAGTATTTGCAACCATGTCTGAAATGTTTCTTATTGGGGAAAGAAAAACACAAGAAAAGTTTTACGAATTATCCAAACAGCTTCTTAAAAGAGTATGATGTCATACATGTGCTGTATGTGTTCTGTTATTATTCTACATGAAAAATTGATTTTTACATACCTCGAAGAAAATGTATTATTATCGAATGGACCATTTCATTTCTATATTATTGAGTCAGCATGCTGAAAATCATATGTAGTATTAGTAACCTGCAATTGAAACTGATGTTAGCTCAATATATAATATTTTTTGTACTATGACATTATGCTTCACAAATTCAGGCGAATATACTTGCATGAAACTGGCTTTGCTCTCATACAAATGTCTTCAATGAAAACATGATTCATTTGAAAATATTGCAGTATGTTATTGGATCATTGCATAAGGATACTATTGTGCGTTTCACTCAATGATAATACTATAAATGAACGTCATAAATATTAACTCGAAGATGCCACTCAATGAATAACAATTCTGCTTGACGTAGAAGCAGCGCATAAGTACTTTTTACCTGTTCGAAAAACTTCAGAAGAAAATGTTGCAGTGTCTGAAACTCATGCCTTTAAATGCATCGGACTAGACATATTGACGTATTGAAGAGGAATATAAAAATATATCCAGAGAAAAGTATTTAATTGATCTATAAAATTCTCTCTCTCTCTCCTTACATTTATATAATGTAATTTTGTTTTTGTTCGTAATAAATATAGCATAATTTAATATATAATTTGATTTTTCGGGGGAATAATTTCTGCTTCCTAATATATATGCAAAAATAGGAAATTACAAAATGTAAGAAACGTTTCAAAAATTATCTATTTTATATCCCCAGATGAGAATAAAAAATAGTAATTGAAAAAAACATTTAATTTATTTTTTTATTTAAGAATTCTTCAAAATATACACAAGTATTTTACAAATTTTAATGTAAAATATTTATGTTAGATGCTTATTATGGAAGCAATTTCTTAATAATAAAATTTCATATTTATTGTCTTGCAGCATTTATTTCCTACAAAAATTTATTTTAATTAAAATTGAATTTACTCTCCAAGGAAATAAGTGTTTCCCTTTAGCCTTAAAAGTAAGCAAACAGTTAAGTACTAAGATTACATTTACATTTTTCAACATTAAATGCTCTGCGTTAAAATTTTACATTCTAAGTATTTTACGTTTACATTTTTCATATCTTAAATACAATTGAAATGAAGACTTTGTGGAAACAAATGGTTTAATCAGCAAACAAAAGTTAGCGTATTTTTACAAACATAGTTAATTTAGATTAAGAAGACTACAGAAATTAATGAATTCTTTCTTTCAAAATTTCTTTAGCGAAAATTAACTTGATGTTTTAATTTGTTTCTTTCTTGTTCTTATACTAAATATTTCAGATTGACTTTAAATTAATTATAAATTCAACCATGAATATGACTTAATTAGGAATAAGAAACTAAAAATATTTTTGAATTTTGTAAAATATTACTTATGATTTTCTAAGAATTTAATATTTCAAGATACCTAATGTTACAGTTAAACTTACTTTAAATATTAAGTAAACAATTTAAAATAATTTGAGTTATTTTGATTAATTATATATATATTATATATACTAATTATATAGTAATTATATATATACATATATATATATATATATATATATATACTAATTACCTATTGACTCTCTTCCTGTTCCTGTGTGTTCCGCTGCAGTTTGTTAGACGAAAGGTGCTTATTCTGTCTTTCGATAAGTAGGGCGACAATGATAAGTATATATATATATATATATATATATATATATATATATATATATATATATAAATATATATATATATATATATATATATATATATATATATATATATACGCACTTGTCAATGTCGCCATACTTATCGAAGGACAGAATAACCAACTTTCGCCTAACAATTTGCAGCGAAACGCAAAGGAAAAGAGCATATAGGCAATTAGTTTGCTGAATATGTTTATTGGGATGCTGAGCCATCTCAAATCTAGTACCGTGGACAGCTGCGTACAATTAAGAGGGGAGGATCCATACCCTGTGTAAATTGATCGAGATGGTTCCAATGATTCATTACTGAGTTATTTCAGATGATTTTGCTGGCCAGGAAAGAACTGTAGGCTCATTCTAGTGCTCTTCATGCACAGCAGCTATATAATACTTCATATTGTCCTGCTTCAGGTAACAATATCCTTAGGGAAAATATGCTCTTATAGGAAAGAACATGGTCCGCAAAGACAGGTGAGTACTTTTATTGATCTATCATGACTTACACAATGATGAGTGAATGTACAGTATTCCAATAAAACATTTTTCAGACCATAATGTTTCCACCTTCCCCTGGGCGCATCTGGCAATATTTGCAGGTATTTGCTTTGAGGTTTCACGTCATATATGCCAACATATATCTGTCTGATTAAACATAAAACGTGATTCATCGGAAATCGTTACCTGTTGCCACTTATTGAGCATTCAGTTACAGAACTCACGTGCAAATCCCATTCTTTGTCGCCTATGAGCAACAGTCATCATCGATGCATGAACCAGGTATGTGCATAGGAGGCCCATACGCAACAACGTTCATTGGATAGTAATTTAGGAGACAATGTTGATATCACTATGGTTAATCTGGGAGGCCAGTTGCTGAACGGTAGCACGTTTATTCTCTTGAATGCATTTCCGAAGCCGTCTTTCACTACTACCATCTACAGCCCATGGGGCATCACATTTGCCTCATCGATGATTTTGGGCAGTTCGATTGCAGTTCGATTTGAAATGGTTAAAATTAAATTATGTTAAAATATTTATCATTGATCATTTAGCATTGATCAGTAATTGAAGATTTTTTAAATAAATTTACTTTCAGACTCGAATGAAATAAATAGAAAAACAAATACAAAAAGATGCAAATTACCATTTATTGAAAATACGTGAAAAATGTCTGAAGAGGGTACCAATTTTTTTGTGTTCAGGATGATATCCATTTGAGCGAAAAATTAATAGCTTCCTATGTCTCTCTATATGAATTAGTATTTGAGTACATGTATAGCCATAGTAAATTTTTGTGAAATATGAAATGTGATTCTACTATGGAATGAAAATACATGGCTTAAATACTTATATGATTATACCTCACTTTATCTAAAAATGATATATTTCAAATAATTTAGAACAAATCCCCTCAATGATGTATTTGAAAGATATAATTTTTTTTCAACATCGTTTTTATTGTTTTTGCAAATAGTTTGCAAGAGAAATTAATAAGGTAATAACTATGTAATTGAAAAAATTAATTATTTTTTTATATATTTCATATGTGTTCATAGTTTTTCTTAATAAATACTTTCATTGGGAAATTTTAAAAAAAATTTAGGTATAAAATTTCTTGCCTGACATGTTAAACTTATCTTTTTCACTCACGCGTTAAAGAATCTTTGGAATTCAACTTATTAACATTTTTTAAACATAGAATTATGTATTTTATTATTTCTACTTAGTTTTATACCCTATAACTTTTTGGTTACTCTTGTTAAGTCTTAATACATTTCAAAAGAAACTCATTCTGTAAATGCCAACAGTTGATTTATTATTTTATCAATTTAGTCAATAATTCTCAACATAAAATCACACATTAAACAGATACTGAGGATTAATGTATATGCAAGAAAAACTTAAATTAAGTACTTAAAGTTTTAGGATTTTATGTTACATTATACATAAGATGCTGTTTTAAATTTTATAAGTTGTAAATTTTATTAGTTAATCTATATCCAACTGTTAAAAATTTTAATAATTAGGTTTTTTTACTTTATTAATAATTATTTCATTAGTTGCTTACTAAAATAGCCAGACACTTTCTATTTGATGATAAAAAACAATAATTTATATAATAAACTATTTAATGAATACATATAAAATATTAAAGCTCAGAAATATTTTGAAAAGCTTAAATATATATTAATATATTACTCCAGAACTGATTTAAGTGCATTAAATATTGCTTTAAAATGCATTTATATTTTCATAATGTTCGAACAATTTCATTTCGGTGAAATTAAACAACTTGAAATTGGTTTTCTATGTATGTAATATTCATTTAAATTTAAATTATATTCATTTTAAAAATTATTTTATTTCAATGTTTTATTCTTATTTGAAATATTATCAAAATGCTAAGTTCTTAAGCAAATATCAAACATAATATTCTTATTTCAAACATTTTATTTTAATGAAATAGTGTATGGCATGTCTTATACTAATTTTATTTCCGTATAATAAATTTATATGTGCAACATTTCTTCACACTGACTTGTACATCTTCGTTCATTTGGAATTTTAGAAAACTTATAAGTATATAATATTTTCAAAAATAATTTTAATGGAATAATTAACACTAAATTATTATAATTAATGAAAAATAACTTATTTTTCTTATAACTTAAGAATTGCAATTTAATTATAAACTCTTAAATACAGCCGTATCGAATGTCATAGGCAATGTCTGTAATTTTTTTATTTGCTTCTTCTTTTTTAATCATTGTTGTTTTTAATCCAATGCTATTTAATAATTTTTTTACGTTGTGCAAGTTAGTCATTATATTAATTTTGCTTTATAAATCTCCAGAAGTATGTGTGAAAAGAGAAGTCATTAAAACGTAATATTTTTTTCAATTCTTTTCAATAAAACAATTAATTTTGATTCATTCTTATTAAAATTTTGTTTCTCAATATATCTTTAAAATTATTATAATGAAATAAAAGAGCTATGAAAAAAATTAAAAAATATGTGTGCATAAGAACAAAGTAGCATATATGAGTTAAAACAAACCTACAATATAAGTGATTTAAGCTAGAGTAACAGTATATATTGAAAAGTTCAAACAATTCTTTTGGGGAAAATCCACAAACGGGAATTCATTTTAAAACAATGTGTGAATTTTTTGAAAATGCAAAGGACCCAAAGGAGATTTAACCTGGTATTAGTTTATGGGAAGTCCCCACAATTTTAAACGAAAGATGGAACAAGCTATTTTTTCGTTTATGCTATGGAGTTTTCTCTAGAGGTTCGAGTAACCTCTACTACGTTAACCATTTACCGTAAAACATTTTTCCTAAATTTTTGAAAAAACAAAGAACGAAAGAAAAAAAAAAGTTACTCTGAAGTGGTAGCATTTAATGTTCATCCAGTATTTCGTTTTCTTTATTTATGTTTTTACTCTTGTCTTGGTCTTAGAAAGTTTTGTTTTGTCTTTCTTTAACGAAGCAGACTTAAATGTTTGTTTTATTAGAATGATTAAAATAATAAAACCAAGTGCAAAGCTCTTCTTAAAATTACACAGAACCACATTATAACGTTTTTGTATAATTTTTTTTACGCCTTCCTTTCGTATTATATGTTATAATTTCTTCTCGCTGAGTTTCTGTCTGTCTGTCTCTCTCTCTTGTATCAAGTATTAAAATGTTGAAAGTATAAACCAAATATATTAAAATGGTATTTGAAAAAATATATTAAAATTATGTGACAATAAGCCAATGATTTATTTTGAATCTGTTTAAAAATTAAATTATGTAAGCTTTGGAAACAACACTGTTTAAGATATTTTAATCCTGAAACAAATATTTGGGACTCGAGAAAAATATTGCTTATTTTCTTCCACTTATTTCAAGATTTTTATTATTTATAAGAGTCAGAATCTTGAATGAGTTTATCAAGAATTATATTAAATTTAAGTGTTTGAAAAATATCTGCATCTTTATGCTTTATATTATAACAAAATCTATTTAAAAATATAATAAAATGTAATGTTATTTCACAACTTTCTATTTTCTTGTATAACAATCATTCAATATAAATAAGTGAATGATAGAATCTCAATTTTAATAAATATATTTATTATACTTTTATCACAAAGGAAATATGGAAAATTTCCATGTCTAAATTAATGGAAAATTTACTATGTTTAACATAAAAACATTAATATTAAATTTATTTAACCTAAAACAAGTGTTTAAATGAAGTAATTCAAAAATTTCAGACAAGTTCTGTATTTAAATTACTATTATTGACTTTCATTATTTGCGAAATTATGGTAATCAAAGAAATCTCTTCACGATAAAAACATAAAACAATGTCCAACTTATAAAAACTAAAGTTCCTTACACGCTGTAGCTGAAAGAAATTTATTTTTTAGTATATTTACAACACAAACATCCTGCATAATTAAAATTTTCCACGTAAACATTTTGTGAATTTTACAAATATTACGGAAAACTATCAAAGAGTAGGTAATAATTATAAGCACAGCAAAATATTTCAAAGAAAAATTCTTAAATTTTGATAATGATTATGATCAATTTGTTGAATTTCCGGAAATGACGATAGTAATAAATATTCGAAACACATCTAAAATAACCATATCGAGGTATGTGAGTCAGTCGCAAACTATCCATCTTGGATTCTCATTTAAAGTTTTTTAAATTTTAGGAATTTGCTTTCTATATCAATCAAAAATAATTCATAAAATACAGAATAAGGAAAAGGTTTGGATGTTCTTAAAACAAAGATGCCTTTTAAATTTAGAATACATTTCCAAGAATTAAGCACTACATTTTTAAAGTAATTTACACATACTTATTACATGTATTTACATTACACACACACATATATATATATATATATATATATATATATATATATATATATATATATATATATATATATATATATATATATATATATATATATATATATATATATAGACATACATATATATATACATATATATATATATATATATATATATATATATATATATATATATATATATATATATATATATATATATATATATATATATATATATATATATATATATATATATATATATATATATATATATAATGTAAAATATTCATTTCAATTAAATTTCAACCCCACAAAACCATTCTGCACTAAAATAACACACATCACAAAGTAATTAGGTAACATTTCCTTTATTATTCAAGTAAGCATTTTTGGCTTATATTTTTACGAATGATTGCGAAATCTAAGAAGCTTTACAATTTAGTTGTAGAACATTAATCATTTTTCAAGTAAAATAACAATTTCTACTAATATTTGCTTAAAAATGTACCAAACCTTTATACAAAAATGCTTACAAATCATGAACAAGTCATTGAAATTAGATTTTCAAATAAACGAATGTGTTTAAATGATAAAAAGGAAGGATATATTTTATAAAAATATATTTCTTTTGAAAATATTTTTAGATAAATATAAATCTCAATTACGATAAATCTAATACTGATATATATATATATATATATATATATATATATATATATATATATATATATATATATATATATATATATATATATATATATATATATATATATATATATATATATATATATATATATATATATATATATATATATATATATATACGCAAAAATTGGACATATCTTTATAAATATCAATTTTCCAAATTATTACACCTGAAAACTAAAAGAAAACTTTATAAATCATTATTTTTTGAGCACAGTTAAAGGGCAATGCAAGAAAGTATAGTTGATATAAATTGCTCAATGACTGATAATCAATACTTATGACTCACTACTCTTCCGAACAAGGTATCGCTTTTGTCAAAGGCGCTAAATTTTACTTTTCGTTGACAGATAATATAGAATAAAAACGCAAAATTTATTTTTATATTTTACTTTCGGTCATTTATTAAATTTTGCTTGTTTTGGATACCCACATTAAATATTTTTTTCCTTTTAAATTTTTTTCGGCTCATGGATTATTCTAAGTGTGCCATATATGGAATGCGAGAACAAACACACACACATATTATATATATATATATATATATATATATATATATATATATATATATATATATATATATATATATATATATATATATATATATATATATATATATATATATATATATATATATAATATAATATATATATATATATATATATCAAATAAATACTATTGTCGTCTTTAACATGTGTCTTTCTGCTGTAAAACAATAATAAATTCCACACGCTTATATATTAATGGGTATTATAGATGTGTGTGAACAACTATTACAAGAAACACAACTATGTTATAAATAATTGAAAAATAATAAAAAAAAACTTTTAGTCATTTACAAAGTAGAAGTGTTTATTTTCCATGCATAACTATAATTAGAAACTATTAACAAACTAAATTGGAGATAGTTTTGATAAACATGACAACTGCTCCCTTATAAAATGAATTACTGTAAGTATTTCATGGAAATCATTCGAATGAAAGTGATTATTATTAGAAAAGTAGATGAAATCGTTATACAAAGATAATCTTTAATAAACAAAGTATTAGTATTTTGGATTATATTTATAAATTATACCTTTGCCTTATAAAAAAAATGTATATATATTATTATTTACCGTTGGTAGACAAAAAATTAATATGTCTTAATTTGTAGCATTTTTTATAAACTTAAAATTTAAAACTCATTTTATATTTTATTTATTAATTGTATACATTTATTGTAAAAAAAATGTTTTTACCTACTTTAATGCTTGGCGTTGCATATCTATCTATCTATATATAGAGAGACTATAGTAAAGAGACTTTGATCGTAAGCAATAACGTTAGTTACTGAGGACTAACTAACTCTAAGGCCTAAAGGAAATAACTGTCACTCGCAGTTCCAACACAAGCATTAAAATAGTTAGAGAACATTCTAGAAGTATTTAAATAATACAAAAATTTGCATATTTTACCTAATTCTCAAGTATTTAAGAATGCGAACATTAAAAAAAATCATTTTCAGTTACGCACAGCCCCTAACCAACTACCATCTCATTCGGAAACGTTCACTTTATTCACAGTGGGATTTCGTACGGCGAGTTTTTAATCCGAAATGTGGCATTATGTATATGTATATATATATATATATATATATATATATATATATATATATATATATATATATATATATATATATATATATATATATATATATATATATATATATATATATATATATATATATATATATATATATATATATATATATATATATATATATATATATATATATATATATATATATATATATATATATATATATTATATATATATTATATGTATATATATATATATATATATATATATATATATATATATATTATATATATATATATATATATATATATATATATATATATATATATATATATATATATATATATATATATATATATATATATATATATATATATATATATATATATATATATATATATATATATATATATATATATATATATATATATATATATATATATATATATATATATAGATAGATAGATAGATAGATATTATATAGTGGGGTAACATTTAAGATACAGTGACTAAATAAAAATGCATTGGAAAGTAAAAGTTTATTTATCCAATATTTTGCAATTGCTGATCGAGAGTTATACCCCAAATTCCGTTGGAAAGTGCCCAGCCATAATGATTGGAATGTTGTACGTTACTGAAAATATCAGAGAAATCATATTCAACTATATCCACAGTTACAAATATTTGTAAGACCAATTATTCTTTCCACATTAAGAAGTATTACAATGCTCTTAACATAACCTTAACAAATCAAATTAAGAAGCGAAGTAACCAAGTAAGTGTTTCAACTCATCCTGCTTTATGCTAACCATAAACAGTAATCAGATTATTGAGATGTTTATGTTAAAAAGGGGAATTATATTTCAACAGCTGAAATTATTATTGTGCATATAAAGTGGCAAAAGCATCTGCTAAATTTAAATAAAGGCGATTTATATTGAAGTTTTGTCTATGGTCAAATAAACATTTGCGTGTATGTTTTCATTAAGTTATTGTTCATAATGCCGATACTTAGTAGTTTTATGATTATCATTTGTAAAAGATGACAATCATTTTCGCATACGAAGCAAAATGTGAAAATAATTATATTAATATATAAAATATCAGAAAAAAATTAGCTGAAGACTAATGTAATTTTAAAACGTTGGACAATGACCATATTTCATTATTAGGAGTTAATAATATTCCATCTATACTTAAACTTTAAAAATAATTCTAAAAACTCATAAAGTCTTTGAAAAGGTTTGTATGATTTATCAAAACACACGTCTAAGATCTGGACTATAGGAAAAATATTTTGAGGTATTCATAGTATTGTTTCTTTCATTTCAGTCTGATACAATTTCAAAGATATTATACAATTATATATCTAATATATTTTCTAAATCATACCTGAGAGTATAAAATATTAGCTCACACACAACTTTGGAGAAAAATATTTTTATATTCAACTATTTGGTTTATTTTCTAATCGGAATTTTTTTATCGTTATCTTTACATTATGCGTTTATTTGGTTGCTTTGCTTTATACATAAAATATTCATCAATAAATTTCTTGATGGTATAAAGAAGCTTATTACTCGTAAACTATGTAGGTAGTAATGAAACAAACAATGATGTTCTTTCATTTACCGTTCCAACGAAATCAACAACACCCTTTTATACTTGTAAATTTTTAGTAAATCATTTTATTTATAAAAACCACTTTACTTGTTTGAATATATCTTTCAAAATTTCATCTTCTTTTATGAAATGATTAAATACAATCATTAGTTCAATCTGAAGTGTAATAGTCTAAATTTTGATCCCACAATTTCTTAAAAGCTAGAATCGCTTAAAACTGACAATCTCACTATTTCAGATAACACTTATATTTATCAAAAATATTCCCTATGTCAATCAAAAATATTCTCAATATTCATAAATATCTTGCTGAGGAGATTAACATTGTTGAAAAATGTATCGAATAGGCAAGACAAATGGATCCATGAGGATTTGATGCTCTCATTGGATCATAGTATCTCTCGAATTTTTCCTCAAAAGAATTGAAAATCAAACAAATGGTTTTGCAGATTTATACCACAACTGATATCACTTCCAAAACATTTTATAAAAAGTAGAATTGAAAAATTGCTGTATAACTAAAATATTATTTATAATATTCTTGGCTGAAAATGTTTAATTACTTTCATAACGAACTAAAATTTCCTTAGCTATGGTGTAAAACTTATTAGACTTTTGATCGTATTTAGAATAATTTCAAAACTTAAATATACTTCTGGTATAAATATTTACTGATATTACATGTTACTATCCCAGATGTTAAGTTATTGCTAAATATTTTGCTATTGCTTTCTAAGTATTTGGATCTGGTTTTGATTGTATCTGTCTGCTTAATGTTCATTGAAACTAAAAGGTAAGTTAAAATTTATTAATATAATAAAATTTGGCAATGGACGTTAATATTTTATGTTGTAATCCTGGGAAATAAATCACTTGTATACCAAATTTAAGCTATAACTTATGTAATAGCCATGAAATAGCTGAAAAGAGGATACTTGCCAACAATATAATAACCACGTAATTCAGTAATAAGTTAATCATATGGAAATGTCACAAATGTCATTAACATACGTTAAATGATGCGATTGATTTTTGTGGCTTAAGATTACAATACAAGAAGAAACGAAGATGCAATGAAATACAAGCGTTTCAAGTGAAAGTGAGCTCTTCCATGAATTATAGCTAAAATAAATAATGGAGACGACTTCAATCGTCAAAGAACGATGAAGAGCTGGAGGAGAAAAGAAAAGTGAATGCACTGTAACAACAGAGTTAGCAATTAATAAGAATACCATTTCGGATACTTGAAAAGCCTTCCAAACCATAGGTAAATCTGCTTAAAAGTTTGAGGGCAGATTTAATGAAACAACTGCAGTAGATGACTGTTAATTATCGTACTGGTGAAAATAATCCTGAATTCTGTTAGCAAACGCTATTACTGCACAACTGTGTAGGCTACGCAATAACAAGTTTCACATTTTCTGAAACCAGACATCTTCACATGATTGGCTTATTCCCTCATCGTCTTGAGCATTGCATTCTTATAAAATCTGTCAATCGGGGATTTCGTTTTGTGTGATGCAAGGAACATTATAACTGGACACATTGTTGGAGTTCTACGATTTTAACGATGAGAGCTGTTTTTGTATTATAAGGGATTTTCAACACCTGTTTATTTGAAGAGAGTTACCCCAGTAACAACATGGAGTTACCCTAGTAATAACATGGTGGAAGACCATTGTTGTAGTCCCGAAATATTCGCTTGGAGATACATTATGCTGAACTTGCTGATTAAAATCTACATTTGTGACTGATATTCTGAAATTCAAATCATTATTGTAAGGAAGTGATACTTTCCTATGTGCTTCTGAACAAAGATGCCCCTAGAGTACAGTTTGATTTATAGTTAACAATGCACAACCAAATCATACTCAACCAAATCATTCAGCTACTGCAAATTGAAAGCAATATCGAATAGATGAGCAAGCAAACTCACTTGACTCCCCTGTTAAGTGTAGGATTCTTTGAAAAGAAGTGTTGGTGTGCTATAACACCGAACAACTGAAAAAGGCGCCGACTTACTAATATTCCTTTTTAACCCAAAAGCTGTTGGAGAATCTGTTACTTGAGTATGAGATGTTACTTGAGTTCAAATAAAATGTTATATTTTAATACGGAAAAATTTGACTACATATTACATTGTTGTAACATAGATGCATATTTCAAATCTAATTCAATTTAAAAAAATTTTAAATTAAAAAATATATTTTTAAAATTTTAAAATTAAAATAAGCAATTTAAAAAAATTGCCCATTTTATCATTAATCATTTTCTACAAAGCAATATCCAAAAGTTGAAACTAAAATATGAGTCGGATAGTATGAATGGGAAGATAAGGGCATTCAATTTTAGCTTCTCTTTTGAAAATTTGGTGGTTCCTTGATATGCCTCAAGACATAACACATCTGATGGGTTGTCTCATGAATTCCAAAACATTTTGTGCCATCTTTCCTAGGAGAAAAAATATTGGTATTCCAAGAGAATATTCTGCATAGGATGTTGATGTTAAGATAATTCTAGAGCTTATTTAAATCACTTTGTAATGGTGATATAAATAAAAAGAAGTACATAATACTAAGATGCTCCTAAAAAATTCTTCTTAAAAAACAAAATATTGCATTAAAGTTAAATTGAACTGTATTAAATATACAATTCATTTTACTAAAGGCGATAAGAGTTACATATTTTTGTTCATTTATTTTTATAAATTTTAAATAATTTGTTTTAAATACATAAAATAATTTAAAATGAATGTATTCTGTGATTCATAAATATAAATGCAGTTCTTTTAAAATAAATACTTTTTTCAACATTGTATTGATTTCATCCAAGCAGTTGCTTGCTAAAAAGAAAATATGTTTTTCACATAATTTCTATTAATTAGTTATTTTTTTTTAACATTTGTTATACATTTGTCCCATAGATATAAATTCAATATTATTATCTTCATTCAAATTTCCAAATATTAGCTAATCTTTAATAAAAATAACTTCTTTAAGATTATTATTTCAATATATTGCAATGTAAAACAATAGTTTTAAATGTGCGACATGGAATTTAACATGGTAAAATTGAATTGAAAAAAAAATTTTTTTGTCTATCCTTAACATTTATTAACATGTTTCAGCTTTCAAACAATGGATTTAGCTTCAATAAAAAGATTATTATAGAAATAACAAAAACATAATAATCTTTTTTAAAACATAAAGAGCCAAATAATTTTGAAATATGAGATCTTTTACACGGAATAATCAATATATAAAACATTGTTTACTGATACCTATGCAGAGATAAAAAGATCTAAAAAACTGTCTTTAAAAATGCATTAAAAGGAAAAAAAGTGAAAACAAATTTAAATATTTCTTCCCGGATTAAAATGCATCTTTTTTTACTTATTGTTATAAAAATACTATTTAGACAAACTACAAAGGAGCTCCAGAGCAATATTTCTGAATGGTCCAATTTATAATTGTGGTATAATTGTAATTTAGTCAAATTTGTAAAAATCAATTGAAAGATAAAGCTTAAAAAAAATCGTAAATTCTTAAGTAAAGTAGCCCTTGTTAAATGGTCGCAGAAAAATATCACTTGGAAAAATTTCGTATTTTTTGATAAAAACTTTTTTTACGATTTAGATTTACCTAATGGATATAGCTACTTCTGACATGATTTGTGGAGAGAGAAGTCATTCGTATGAATGGTTGCTTTACAGGAGCCTCAGTCATGTTTTGTGTAGACTACTGAAAATAGAAAATGGAGAGTAGCAGTTGTTAGGAAATGATTGTGCTATTAGGATGTTTAAAATTGATATTTCATAAAACGGAGTATTTTCCAAATACAGTAAAAAGTATTATCCACTTTTAAAACATCAAATGATTCAAAAAAGTAATTTGAAAGAACAAACTAAAATAAATGTCTTAACACAGAGCCCATACATTTGATAATTTAAATATAATATAAAAAGTTGGTAGACTATTCATTATAAACATTTATTGCAATGTGAAATGCAATTCAATTACAGAATATCCTATTAAATTTATTTGGGAATAAAGGAATGAATAATATGAGCATTACTTTGGAGATCTATGCAAGTGTAAGCAAAAGACGGTTGCATGAAACTAAGATAATAATTAAACTTAGATAATAATTTTGTCTATAAAATGCTAGTTCAACATAATTTATAATTGGTTCATTTGAGCAATAACATAAAAAATTATTACAATATAAATTTGAATTAAAAACTTAACTATTGTTTTGAATATTTCATGCATTATTTGAAATTAATAATTAATTAATTGCTATCAATAAAAACACATAAACTGCAGAGTATAACCAACACTTTATATATCAGAGAATATATATAATATATATATATATATATATATATATATATATATATATATATATATATATATATATATATATATATATATATATATATATATATATATATATATATATATATATATATATATATATATATATATATATATATATATATATATATATAACATATATATTATCTGATATAAACCTTGTAATTAGAGCAAAATTAACTATTTATTATTCATTGTTAAACAGAAACTGATTTGAAATATTCATTAAATAAATCATATTCCATGTTTATTTGATATTTTAAATATTTACATATGTATCTTATATGGATTAAGATAAAAACAATAAATTGAATTTTTCTTACTAATTTTAAAATAATATTACCAACAATAAACGCAAAAGAATTCCGTAAAACTTTGCTGATTTGAGTCTGAAATTTATTTTCCCAAATTCTCTCACTGTAAACATATAAAAATAAACTCACTTTACCAGGTATTAAATTTTTTAACTTTTAAGTAAAAAAAAGGAACAATTTCTAATTATATAATTAGCTTCAAGTATAACTTACAGGCTTACACATTAACATACAAGTCATTAATATAATTTATTTTATAAAATCTATAAAAATAACTTAAATATAAAAAACTAAAACACATAAACTGCAGAATATAACCAACTTTATGTATCCGAATATGTATATATATATATATATATAATATATATATATATATATATATATATATATATATATATATATATATATATATATATATATATATATATATATATATATATATATATATATATATATATATATATATATATATATATATATATATATATATATATATATATATGCGATAATTTAATAAAATTTTTATGTAAAAATTGCTTGTTTACATCATTCATACAATAAATATTATAACTTAATAAACCAGATCTCTTTTAATAAGTTTTATTCTTTACTAGTTTAATATTACCCTATTTATTTTTTTTAACATAAAAACCATTCATTTGATATCTTTACATCATACCATATTAGAACAAATTCAGTAAATTTGTGATCAAATTGTAAAATGTAATAATATATTACATAAAATAAAACATTTAAAAAAATTAAACTTGTTTGATATTTCAATTATTTTACTTTTCATATTGTCTTTTTAATCTGAGTTAATGAAAGTTTGTAAAATGTTTAAATTTTAATTATTTCTCAGAAGGAGCCAAGTATTTCCATTTATTCAGCGTTAAAACAAATTATTTCTATTTTTTCTTAATGTCTTCAAAGGCGACTTAAGAAAATACTTTTTATTAAACATGTTTTTTTAACAGATCAAGACACAGTGTGCGAACTTTAATTATTTATCGTAAGAAACTTAGAGAATATCTTGAATCTTCACCATTAATGACTTTTTGCAGAACTTGCCCCGTGATTCTAATTAAAAAATTCCATCACGTAATGATAAAAAATACAAACGTTTTTTACTCTTTAATTTAGATCGGTACATATGATGAAATTTTATATTAACCATACTTATCTCAAAATTCAAGATTTTCTGAGAAAATCTGCTGGAATTTGCAAATATAATAACAAGTAAACAGCCTTTACAACTAATATTTATTTACCTAACGTAATTTAAATCATATAAACAATCATTAAAATCTAAAATATAAGAGAAGTATATGTGGCAATAATTTTAATTTCTGATGAATATGGTTCAGTCAGTTAAACATAAATATAAACCAATTTTAAATTTACTTATATTTCTATAATACTAAGGTTTATTTAAAAGGTGTTTAATAAAAACAAATCTTTCCTCTAAGTAATGTATACATTTAAATTTATAATAAAAAGTTAAAAAAATTTCATTTTTTAAATAAATCATTTTCGGAAATTCATGCAAATTTTTGTGCATACCTTACATAAAACCATTATATTACCACTTAGGTGAAAAAAAGAAAAAACGTTCAATTACTGAAATACATTTAGGTACATATTATATTTAAATTAAAATACAGTATAAAAATGGATATTTTTAGTTGTTAAATAATATTTCAAGCTCCTATTTAGCTATTAGTTTGTAAATAAAAACAACTATCTTATCTTTTAAATTTATAAATGTTCGATATTTTATTGAGTCTGCAAATTTCCAACCTCTTTAATTATTTAAAATATATATTAAAGAATATATTTATAAATATTGAAAAATCATATCAGTATCTGTTGTGATAGTTTTCCTGTTAGCTGAAAATATTTGATGGAATTAAAGCTGGATATTATACTAAGATTATTAATACCAACACATTTATAGCCTAAAATGTTTGATTATCAATATTTTTTTAAGTTACTTCTATTTTAATCACATTATCTTCTGTTCATCATACATGAATACTTAAATATAATTCCACTATCTTTCTGATATCAATATATCTTATTTTTATGCATATCTCATGTGATAACTAATTTGTACTGGAAACATTAGCTACATAAATGTAAGAAAAATTGAATCTCAAAAATTCTAAAACACATTCCATTGTTTTTATATATTGAAATGTGTGAATTTGAGTCCCTTTCATTAAAAAGAAAATAAATTTGATAAATAAATTCCAAAATATTATTTGCTTGGTATTTTAAAATAATTATCCTTTTTAATCAACACCTAGAAATATTGTAAGTGCACAATTTATAATAGTTTCAATCAGGAAAACATAGCTTAAAAATAAAGAATTTGAAAATTAAATGTTAATTATTAATTAAAATAAATATCAAGTTTATGCTACAAATATTAAAACTATTAACTTATTTGGATATTTAAATGTAATCAGACAGGTTATATTAGCCTAAAATCTTCCCTTAACTACTTTGAAATTCATATAAATACAATCTAGCATTTGTTTTTTCTCTCTCTCTTTACTATTGGTGTTCACAATTATTATAAATTGATCTACAATGGTGATTTATCTTTCAATTAATAAATCTCTAAATAATATTTCTTGTTGTTATTGATAATCATTCATCAATATTGAAGATTATTCACTAATATTGAGAATTGTTAACCAGTATTTTTTCTAACCTTACTTCTTAGCAATTTTTTAGTCATTAATATTGTCAAATACCATTATATATATATTATAATATATGCTTCCGATTCTGAAGTAAAAACTTGACTTTTATTAAATAAGTCCATTGTACTCACAGCACAATTTTATAATATATATATATATATATATATATATATATGAAAATGATGTAAAATACACAGCTCTCCAGCTCACATCCAATGCGGTATGAGGTGAGGAACTGACGGATTGGGAAATATTCACACCGTTATTGATACGTGGAAAATAGTTGTTGAAAGTTTATTCTTGTCACAAAGCATGCCTGTTAATGCAGAAAATTCCAAACCACCTCTGACAAAGTCAGTTCCAACAGACAGACGAATTTACGAGGGTCATGTTGTCGGATTCAGAAAGGGCAGGTTTGTTCTCACGGCAAATTGCTGATTACATACACCCTGATGCGTCCACAGTGCACCGGCTGTGGAATAAATGGTTTGAACAAGGAACTGTTGATTTTTTGTAGTTTGCCGATGCAGCTAAAATGACGTCAGCTTGTTTGAAACAACATGTCCGATGGGAGGTGGTGATGCCCCCAGAGCATGTCTTACGAAATTATGCTGCATGTTGAAGACATTCTGAATGCTCCCATATTGATTAGAGCCATTGTCATCAGTTAGTGGCCTGCGCCAATGGCGTCCGTTACAAAGACTGCCATTGATCCCTCAGCATCAACGCTTTCAATGGTGCCTGATTAAGGTGATGTGGATGACGGATTGGGACAGGATCATCTTTCCAAATGAGTCACGCTAATGTTTCTAGTCACCATGTGAGAGTGTGGCGTAGACGTGGAGACTAGTCTAATCCTGCAGCAATTGTGGAATATCATTGCGTACGATTCTAGGCTATTTTTAGGTTACATTCACGGCTCTACGATATTCCAATGCACCGTAAATAACATGCTTCCGCCATCGACACTCCCCTATCTTTAGGCGGCACCCACAGTCCTTTATCAGCAGGATAACGCACGACCGTACATTGCTCGCTTTAGCCAACACGCCTTGCAAGATTGTGTAGTTCCTCCTCTGGCCTCCGTAAGCCATATGATCTCTCATTGACTCTGTGCCTAGATGTGTTGCTTCGTGTTTTGCAATTCACCGTGGTCCTAAGACGTAAAGACACAACCATGTTCTCGCTAAGTATTATCCATATCATTTATTGTTCGTTGCCATCTCTCTTTGTTTGCCAAACTTCTGGAAACTCCTTTTTGGTGTTCCATTTTTGGCAGTGTATTGTTTGTCTATGTCAAGTTTATATGAATTGAAAAACATTTGTTAGAGGAAAAGTACCGTAAATGAGATAATGTTAATTTTAGGCAACAGTAGTTTTTTCTTCATTTTAATCATGCTATAATTAAATGAAAACAAGTGCATTTCTACATTAAAATGTTAAATATATTTTAAATATTAAATACTTTACCATTAAATATGAATTAGCATTCATTTTTAATCATTAAATAAAATTCAATGATTAATTTTATGTAAAGCAAGCTCTTTCAATTTCTCCCTTTCTTTATTTCTGGAATTTACTTATAATCTCTTTAACAAATTTTCAAACCATAAAATTCAAGAAATTTCACACCAGTTTATTTTTATGTAAGATATTATAACATTATTAAATATCAAAAGAGATTTCACTTATATCCATTTCACGCGTTGCTAAAAGCATAAATGATAGTCTTATTTTAAATAAATATTTAGGCTTTATTTAAAATCAGAGGAAAATGTATGCCTTATTGTGTTAACATTTATGTGAAGTAATGTTACTATGTTATGTTGAATTAACTTTAACTATAATCAATGCATTATTCCTAACATAATGGTTTATTTAATAAGTGAATCATTTTATTATAAAATTTTAATACATTTGTTAAAAAAAGCAGTCTTTGTCAACAAATTTCAATTTTTTATTAAACATTTTAAAAATTCATAATAATATATAAACTACTTCTGTAATTTAACAAACGCTAATCATTGAACTATTTATTTAAAGTAAGATTTATTACACATTTAATTAAAGTAAGATTTATTACAGTAACAAAGTTTGATTTAAAATAACTGCTATTTTGTCTATTTGAATACCACACTATTTTTAGAGGTGAAACATTTTCAAGCTTCTAGATTTCTGGACATTCCCTGTTTTATTTTTTTGGTAGAAGCTGAACACCTGGTCTCACGTAATAGAATGCAAATTCCCTAGTATTAAGAATAGCAAATTGCAAAAGAAGTGGTAATATGAAAGACCTAACGCTAGAAGAAAGCTTCTTTTGAAAAAATGACGAAACGAAAAGTGCGACATCAGGAACAAACGAAAGAATAAGTGACAAAAATGTCTCAAGGAAAATGTCTCAGAACTCTATGTATGGATTTTTTTAGAATAGCTATATTGGAATTTCTAAAATGGTATAACAGATGCAACTATCTGTTTCAGACATGTAAATTAGTTTATCGATTGCTTTTCTTCAAAAGCAGTTAACATTTATCAAAACATTCATATACGATTCATAAAATTAATATTCATTAGTATTATTTGCAATTACTTTTGCATGCATTCTACAGCAATTATTTTTTATGTATTTTTTGATAAATTGCCTTCAAGATGGGATTATTAATGAACATGTAATGTACATATATGCGTTTAATACTTTGAAAATTAATATAATTTTAAAAATATATTTGTATGCATATAAATCTTTGAAAAATATATTTATGAATAACCTATTATTTTTCTGTGAACACCGAAAACGTAGAAAATTTAAATTCACTAAATTTCTAATTTTGTATCTCTATTTTAATGATTCATTCCTAGGGCCAAAATGTATTTTGATATCTTTCATTTATCTCCTTAAGCACTATATTTTAATCTAAACTAATTGCATTTTGTCTGAAGCGTTGAAAATTTAAAAATTTCTTTTAAAATTTTATAAGTAAATGAATACATTTATAAAATAGTTTTTATTTCTTCTCTACAAGAAGCAAAAGTATATTATGTAAGTAAGTAATATATTTCTTCACTAATGTGATCATTAAAAATAAGCCTTTAAGATAGATCAGCATCGTGATTCGTATGAATATAATTCAGTTAAAAAAAGATAAATTTTAATAAACTGTGGTATAGTTTCTGAATAAAATATTTGCTGGGCTTTTACCTCGTTAATTTTCGATTTTAATTCATGTTATATTAAAAATATCTATTTGAATTATATTTGTATTATTTAATAATGTGGAGATATATAATTCATTAAAAACTGAGAGTAAGAATTTTCACAATAATATTTTAATAATTAGAGTAAACGATAATTTGCAAAATAAATTCATATTGATCTTGAATGTGTACATAACAAATAATAAATACAGATTGAATAAATAGATATTTATTAAGTTTTATAAATTTGGCAGAGTTAAGCAAAGTGTTAAAACGTTCATTACAATCAGAAAGTTATGGTTATAGGAATAAATGTATGTAAAAATAATTTTTTGGTTATAAAATTTTAATTGTATGCATAAAAATATATTTTCTCATTCAGAATAAAGATTTAATATTTTGTAAATATCAATTTTTGGTTTAAATTCTAAGCGCTTAATCATAAAAATTTAATCAATATTTTGATTTCAATTGTGCGTTTTGCATTACATAGTTAATAGCTCTTGTTGTGAATAAAACTTATTAAGTTAGCATTAATAAAATATTTCTTTTAAAAAAACTCTTCGGTTTATAACTGGTAAACAAAGAATTTGTAAAAAGATATCTAACAATTCAATATAATCGGTGTGTGAACGATACCAAATAAAATATTCCTTTAAAAATATATAAGCAAACACGTGTCATTAAATGTAATACCAAATAGCTAATTTATATAAAATAACTCATACATGTAACTAAACTGAATATTTTTTCAGATTATTTTTTGATTTACATTACAGAAAAGCATGCGATTTGTAAATCAGTTGTGCTGTGCAAAACTGAGCAACATTATTCATTTCATATAGAGATAACTATATGAAATGAATATAAACTTGCAGAAAAAGGGTTCCTGATAAAAGTACAATGAACAAATAATTCATTTAAAAGTTCATGTGCCTACAGTTGTCAGGAGCCAAGAATAATAAATGACGTGAGCGTTCGCAAAACAAGTACGGTCCGCGTACGAAGCTTACATTTCCAATTTAAAAAAATGACAGAGAAATAATTAAATGCATTTACTGCAAGTGCAAATACATTTCTTCCTAAATTCTGGCTAGAAGAAATCAACTGGATCCACCTGGCTAGAAATAACCACACTTCATGTGTGGAATAATGATCAGAATGTTAGAGGAGGGATGTACCATGACCAGTGTTGGTGAAGTACAAAAGTATTACCTCGTATTCTTAGAAAGATTTCAAATTCATAGATATACCAGTTAGAAAATTTGACAGTGACCACCATAAAAAGGAACAACAGCAGATTACCGATATGCAAGCCAGTAAGCAAAAGGAATACAATAATGGGGCGGCAAGTGTTAAGGTTTACTATCCGTATATACCTTAAGAAAGGTGGATTATTTTATCACCATCTTGAAAGCTGGATACCAATGAAAATATTTCATCGGCATCATCGTTAAGTGTGATGATGGAGCACAAAATCTGGATTATTAATTATTTGAGTTGTGCTGTCTTTACTGATGACAGTCGTCTCAGTATTATAAGCGATTCTCAATGCAGTTGATTTAGAGAAACGTCTGGACTCTATCATGCCAGCAACATTGCGGAAATAAAAATTTTCGGAAATTTCGGAGTTGATGATAAAAAGCAATATTCTGAATGGGTAAATTGAGACCTACGTTGCTGACAGTTTACTCAAATGTAGCTTGATATTTCAAGAAGGTAATCTTTCTCTATGTACGTTTGATCCAAGGTGCTATTGCAGCAGAATTTCTTTTTCTGGATGACAACGCGCAAACAGACAAGGCTCCTGCTGTTCTTCAGTAACTGGAAAAGAAAAATTCACTCGAATGGAATGTCCAGCATATTACTGGTCATTTAAATCACATAAAATATGCTTAGGATGTTTTGGGGGGGTGCCTTGCAGCATGATTACATCCTCTGGGATGACCCAACAAATTGAAACAGATTCAGGAATGGGAGTTCTTAGCTCAAGAATGCTTGACATTTTGGTACTGATTTTAGGAAGATAATGCAAAGCAACCACTGAAGTGAGGAGATGGCGTATCCCATACTAAGATTCCTTTTGGGCAGACAGTCATGGATAAGAGTTCAAGGAAGCCTATTTTTTATTTAATTCCATTCTTTACGCATTGTATTAATTTTGGTGCAACTATGTTTTCACCACCTCAAAATTAAGTGCAAAATTAAATTTCTCATATCTGAGTTTCATGTCTTTTAGACTAGTTTTCCCAGAGTTATTGGAAAAAGTTCTGCTTTATAAGTTTTGCTAACCAGTGAATTAATTATCATTTATGAAATTGAGAAAAACTGCAGTTGACAAATAGTATTGAATTAAGTGATTTTTTTAAAGAAATTCTTACTTGTATGATTAAAAAATATGGGATTTAAAATATTTGACCAATAAAGTAAATGTCCTTTGTTTATTTAAAATTATATAAAATATTTATATTATTAATAAGCAAATAAAAACTATTTTAATAAATGTATTCATTGAGAATGTTTATATTTTCTTGAATTTATTAAAACTCTTTATAAATACATTGTTAATTTCTAGAAAAGGAAACTTCATACGCTATTTTAAAGAAATGTATATGTTTTAAAATTTTTATATAATCTATCATTACCTCACTGATTATATTAAAAAATATTCCTCATTAACATATGGAAGAAGTATCTGATAAACAACAAAACTCTAAGACGTAAATAAATCTAGAAAATAATGAAATTATTATTTTCAATAAATCTGTAAATAAGAGGATAAAGAGGAGATTTTACTCTCACTAAAAATGGGCTCTCTTTCTTTCGAAATATAGAAAAAATATTGTTGTGAAGTTATATATAAACATACATTTCAAAAAACAAGACACATATTAATTCTTACATTTTAAAAATGGAAACTGTAGCTCAAGCCTTCGAGCCAAAATAAATTTACAAATTATTATTTGAAGAATTACATTAAAGTATTCTTATATTGTTATTATTTGAGTTAATGTTTAAATAATCACGTATTGTGGATAGGAATTTAATGGTTTAGTAAGAAAATTGGAATTTGAAGCTATAATGGAAATACACATTACTGAAATTATGATTCCATACATATTGTAGCGGAACATTTGCTGGTTCAAATATCCAGATAATTCAAATGGTACGCTAAGGAAAATGAAATGAAATTTACAACCGAAATGAAATATTTTTGAAATTGTATGTCTATAAAGAGTACTAAAAATATGCAATATTTTAGCCACCATTATAATGAAATACTTCATAGAACAATTGAAAGAAGTTTAATATAATTTATGAAAGTCAATTATATTTGAAAGTAATATCCTTTTTCACAAATATGAGTCGTAGAGAATTTTTAAATGTATATAAATTTTACATACTATTATTCTCGTACATTTTCCCGGATAACAAGTTAGAAATTCACTGTGTAAACATATAGCATCATGGAACAAATTTTACTATATAGATCAGAGCAAACCATTTAAATTTTGAATCTAAATAATGTAAATTTTATAAACAAAATAATTATTATATTTGATATTATAAAAAAGATAATTTTATTTAATTTTACGTTTATTTATTTACTTTTTTATGTTTATTGATTTACCACTATAGTGTATCGTTATTTCTAAGCTAATCCTGTAAATGTTTAGGCTAAACTAAATCCATAAATTCATGAACTGATAAAAAAATTCTCAAACTAAAAGCGGACTTCGAAAAAAATCCTCTTTTATATTTTTTTTATAAATTATAATGTAATTTTGTTTCTATTTTTTTCATTTTAGCTCTTAAAGTTAACATTTTTGAAAACCCTTATATCATTTACTTATCACATTAATTTAAATACGAAATTAATTTATCATGCATCAAATTTATCAACTGTCAGCAATTTATACACTTTCCTAGTTTGAAAAATTCCGTACGGTATTGAACAATATACATAGAAAGTAAATTGTCGAGCCTTTTACATGATACTGTAGTTTACATATGAAAGATTGTATTTTTTAATCAGAACTAGATAAATATTTTATCGAAAAGTTTCAGCTTGAGTATCCTGTGTAGCTAACTAAATTATACGCAGTTTACATTTCTATCTCTAAACTAAAAGGTCATCAAGATTCAACGGAATATCCATCAGAATCTCTTTAGGAACCGTCATTTAACCATTAACATAAACATAGAGACCGACGAATAGTTTAAATTACTTCCTAGTAATTTCAGAAGTGTTTCTCGAGGAATTAATTGATGTTTGTAATTTCCATTCCTGGTTACATCGCCGTGCAGCGTCAACGGATTACTACATACAGGAGTTTAAATTAGTATTTTCTACAACAGTATACTGTTTCTCTTCACCTGAAGCATTTTCATAAATGCATATTGAAAAGTTAGAAGGAATGCGGTTTTTTCTCTAAATAAAATGAATTGTTTAGTAATAATGATTCCAAGCCCTTGATGTGTATTAATAGTGATCATAACATTAAAAATTAATTAACTTTTCAAATAACAACTAATTATTTTATTACATACGTGCTAGCTGAAAATGACTAATAATAGAGGGAAACACTAAACAACACTCCAAAGCGATAACTTGAATATATTTTACCATAGTTATAGAGTCAGTGTATAAGAAAATTTCTATGGTCATATATGTAAAGTATTATGTATCATAAAATGTTTATATTATGCAATATAAAATAAATACTAACCTATAATCACTAAAAAAATACGAAATTTCATAGTAGAGATTAAAATGTGACTCATCTTATGTTTGTCTTTCTTAATACTCACTTTTTCTTATTTAATATCTACTGAAAAACTCAAAAATCTATTAATAATTAAGTCTTAAAAATCATAGTAATAAAGTGTATGGTCTATTTCAGTGAGATGACTTTATAATTGAGAGTTAAGAGGAATATTCTCCATGATTCACACACAAAAATATTCTATACCATTACACAACATCTTTCATCATAATTCAGAAATGTCTAGTAAACAGATAAATAATTTCATTGAAGTCATTAATGCATCTATTTTTTTTTCAAATTTCTTTAGTATTCGAAGATGTGTCTAATACAAATATGTATACTTAAAATGAAACAAATAGAATCTAAAAATATTATCAGGACCATAAGCCGGGTGTTTTATAGTTTTTAAAGCCAAATATCATCAGTATATTCTTAGTAAGTTTTGATCTTCATGATTTGCAATATCATAGAAAACATTCTAAGAAAATCCAGCTACAAATATTTGCTAATAAAAGAACTTTTTTGACTAATTCCTTGCTGATGTAGTTACAATTTTACTAGTTATGGTTCATATTCAAACTTCGTTGCAACTGTATGTAACAGTGCATATCTTTTACATCCCAGTAAATCCATAAGCAAACTTCATTGCACTGGAATGTTTTGCACTTGGTTTTGTTTGTATGCGTGTACTGACATTCATTTAATCATTTTGAATTTAAAAGTTTATTCAAAAGAAATCCATTTCTCATCATAATTTCTCCAAAGAAAGATTTTCTACGATATATCATCAGGAGATTTTCATGGACTACAATATACGCATTAACTCATTCCTTAGCCCTGAAGAATGCATCGTTGTTACCTTTCGAAATGTTTTCCAATTTGATGCAAATAATTAAAAATTAGTTTTCTAATGTTCTCATACTCTTAATTTTTTTAAATTTTTTTATTGTTATTGAATTGAACCTCTATCAGGCGAAGTTTATTCATCATTGTTTGATACTTTAATAGATTATTATACTCACTATATCTTCGTTGATATTAAATAAGTATTTTTATATATTTTGATTAAAATGCCTATCGGTGGCTGAGTGGTTAGCGTTCCTGAGCTGTGGGTCCCGGATAGGAATCTCGGTTCGGGCATGAATGTTACTTTGCCCTTTCATCTGTGATGATGTATGGAATGATGATGTATGTAATGTGCCGCACACTGTAAACCGGTTTGTGGTGGTATGTGTGTCTGCTGTGCGGTTCACAGGTGTCCGCTGGGTAACTACAGATGAGTAGCAGTTCCTAGCCTTGCTGGGGCATAGGGTTCCTCCCCCAAGTGCCAGGCCGTTGGAAAAATCTCTATATATATACATATATGTATGTATGTATGTATGTATGTATGTATGTATGTATATTTTAATTAAAATTTGAATGTTATTTTTGATAAAATTTCGTGCCGAATAAAAAAAACAAAATTCATTAACATGCTTTGAATAAATTTTTGCTTATAAAAATTCGTAATAAATGCCCTAATAAATAAATAACTAATCCCATGAAACATTTTTTATATATATATATATATATATATATATATATATATATATGTATGTATATATATATATATATATATATATATATAGATATAGATATAGACATAGATAAATAGATGTGTTATACAGAACAACGAAACAAAATTGACATACAATATTCAAATTAAAATTTTGCGATTCTACTTCATAGCCAAAACATTTATTTCAAGTCAAAGATAATAAATAAAAGTTTAGAACATCATGTTACAGAATCGACAATTGTATTCAATGAATATTATGCTTGATAACACAATTTATTGACGAAAGCCGTAGTGATATCAATTATTTTAATAAAGAGGCACAAGTAATCTTATACAAATTCTGTGATGAGGCCATAGTGTTCGTCTTGGTCAGAGCTTTATTCTGTTTATCGAAAGGTCATGAGTTTGATTCCCAATGTAATCGAAGATTTATCGTATTCTCTGAAAAGCCACGTTGAATAGGTCATTATCACTATTTTCTTTATATGAAATGATTCTTCTGTGGCTGGTAGATCAAATATTAAGGGTTTTTTAACTTGATCTTAGCTTCTAAATAATAAATATTCCCACACGCCTGCTTCCACTAATTTGCAGACTGTGGGCTAAGTACAAAGAGTTGTGCTGTTGCAACAACAGCAAATTCAATTATTGGTTTACATTGAAAATGTGTTGGCCTTGATAGAAGTAAAAGCTATCAAATAATAGAGGAACACAAAACACATTCTGTATAAACTTGAAATGTTGCTTCAGAAATGAAGGCATGATGACGTGCTAATCACTTTTGTTTTGTTTCATTTTGTGTTATAAAGTTTTTTTTGTATATGTTTATTTTTTAGTTCTGAGTAAGTAAGCTAGAGTTGAACTATTGAACTGCGATTTCAATAATCTAATATATAATTTCTAATAACAATAATTAAAATAATAATCTAATTCCAATAATTTCTACCAGTCATTGATAGGATATATTTCTTCATTGTAATCTTAACTTAATAATCCAATACCTTCAAATTTAATTTTAGCTGCTTGATTGTGCTATTTGAAGTAGTAACTGAAGAAAATATAGATATTTTGGAGCAAAATAGGATATAATTTGCTTTTATACATTTTAAAGGTATGTCTATTAATATAGGATTTTTAAGCTTTCCTTCTCTGCAGCATATTACATTATATTAAAATTTATTAACATGTAAAATAGTTTTTGATATATACATGTATTAGCATATATATATATATATATATATATATATATATCAAAAAAGTATTTTGTATGTTAAAAAATCTATCACTAACTACAAGTATTAAAGTTACGTTAACTTCTCATATCTAGCTTGAATTCTTGCTCATAAAATATTTTTCTTTCCCTCAATGTCTGTTGTTTCACTTGTTCAACAAATCAACATAACTATTGATTTGTTGATGCATTAATATGACTAGAGTTTGCTTGATTCAATGTTAAATGAATATTCAACGAAGAAATGCATACATGAGAAATCATTGTGTATTATATTACTACAAATGCATGCGTATCATCTTACTATTGTGCAAAACCATTGTGTATCACATTTTACTACAAAACAATAATGACGCAATTCATATATTATTGTTTGGTTGTATTAACGGACTTAAGAAATTAAAGTGACTTACTAAACATTTCTCAAGCATTCATGAATAGTAAGTTTCATTTCACAAGCAATTATGAAAGGACTTTACCCAGTGAAAACAATATAAAGTAACACTTCAAATTCGTATGCAAATGAAATTGAATATGTTTAATTTAAGCAAAGGAAGATGTACATTTTATTCTATAGACATCCTCTTATAGAACAACACTACATTGGATACAACAAAAATATATTGAAATAATCTAAGGAATATACACTCTAATGTAAATATTGAATTATGAGCTAAGACTCTACGAGTGTTATTGCTTCCTGTGTTCACTTAAATTGACTTTATGATCTTCCTCTGGTCTCTTTTATATGCAAGATGTCCCTATAGTCAGAAAATAAAGTTCTACAATTTTGAAGTAATCTCTCTAATGACATGAGATATTTTTATTATTTGTAATATGCAATGCAGTATGTGTTGACAATTTGATTAGTTAAAAATTTTTAAAGAATAAGTTTTTGAATATTATATAAATTTATTGTTTTCGAAAAGTGGAATTTCTCTTTCAATTCAGGTTAATATTCTATACATTTTGCAGTACATTTGTAATTCAAACATAATGATACTTCAGTATTTTTTTTCAAAAATAATTAATTAATCTGAAGAATTTGAAACAGAATTTTGAAGGATATTTGACAATGTACGTTTTTTATGTAATATTTTCCTCATAAATAATTTAAATACAATTATTTTCCTTTTAAGTGATATTCATATAAAACTGATTCCTAATCCATCACTTTCTTATTTGATAATTTGATACAAATTTCTTCTTAAATTCTATTTACTAATGTCAGTCACTTAATAATACCATGCTTATTTTCAATTTTAAATCATTTCACAAATATATTTTTAATATTTATAATGAGTATCACAGGTTCAGTTTTTTGTTGTTGAAAGTTATTGAGCATATTGAAAGTAATTTTCGTATACTAATGTTCAATATCTAGTTTTATATCCATAACATAAGTGAATCTGATATAGATTTATATGGCAGAAAATATGATAAAATAAACTTAAAAATCAACATCATACTATGATACATACGTTTGCTGTGTGATACATTTTGTTTTTAAATATATTATTAACTTTAGCAGATAAGTAAATGAATCATAATTACTTATATTTTCCCCTTCAGTAATTTTCCTTTAAGACATTCTGTGTTTTCATATTTGTACCTAGTATTAAAATTTTAAATTTAATTTATATTTCCTGAAAATTCCTTGTTTTGGAAAACACAAAACTCGTAACTTGAATGACAGCCTATTTTTGCTTTATAATGCAAACTCAATGATAAAGCATATTTATGAATCAATATCTGTGCATTTTATGCATCTTACAGATACTTCATGGGAAATGTAGTTGAAACATTCCCAATTATTATAAACAGGAGTTTAAATGAAGAATCGGAAAAATATGATAAAAAAAGAACATAAATTTAACAATTTCATGAAGAGCAAAAATTAAAAAGTGACTGTTTAAAAATATATCTTGAAATTGTATGCGTTATTATATTTTCAGAAATATTTATTTAAGTTACTCTAGAAATAGCATTAAATAACATTTGACTGATCCATATTTATAAGTCTTTCATTTTTCAGTTATATATTCATCACAGCGTTAATTTTAGAGACATAAATAGTTCCTGTATTTAAGATGAAATGTAAAAATGCAATTCACAGATAAATTTTTTATGAATAATAATTATCAAATACTGTTCTATAGTGTTATTTTTACTTCTTTAATTTTCAAAAAAACTTATTTCTAATGCAAGATAATTAAACATTATAAAATATAAAAAAATATATTTATAAGCAATTCTGAAATGATAATTTAAAACTTCGCTCTCAAATTTAAAACATACCATTTCTTTTTTCCTTTGAGCAGTTTATGTTTATAGAATGTGAAAACAAACGTCAAAATGTTGGGTTGCTTATAATTGGAAAGAATGGAATTCAGCCGCAAGTTTATTCATGCCATGTTAAATAATACCAGTTTTTGAAACTTGCCGCTATCTTTAAATAAACTGCACTGATTGCAGAAGAGGAAAATATTCTTCTTTAGCGATCCAGAAAATTATGCATGAGAATTTCCACTTTAACGGAGAAGGGAGATATCCCATGGGACACCACAAAATGAACACATATGAAGTGGAGGGCTGCTCTGACACTTAGAGTCAACGAGAAGTCTGCTGAGCTAATCGAAGAACCCGCTCTGCAATATCGGTTCTACACGCGACTCTTTCCCTGCATGATTTAACTTCCTCCACAGGGGATATATGCGAAATAAAACGTGGTTGCTAAAGTAACATCAACTTTGTTAAGAAGTCAAATCCCAATGTCATTAATTTTAAGAGCATGGCGAAATTTATTTCTCCGTTAAATTTTATTGTCTGCTCAATTATGAAAAGAAATTTTCTAAGCGATATATTACTTTTTATTTTGAATTATACTTTAGGGGGTTTTGGGTTAATTTTGAACATTAAAAGAAAAAATAATTAATTTACTTATTGTTACATTTGTAGAATAAGGAAAAGTAATAGACTTTACTTTGAATTTGATTTAGTTTGAAATGTAGATATTTAATATTTTTTGTTTTTAATCTGTTTTATAGTATATGTTTTTAAATACATATTTCAATTTTGAGTTTTTGTTTCTTCAAAGAATTACTAAAACATTTAATACTTACTCTTGATTATTGTAAACAAAATATACATGAGAAATAAATTGGAAATGCAAAATGAGTTCATACTTTCTTATAGTTTTTTTTTTTTTTAATTTTAATTATTTTACTGATAACTTTATGGCCAAACACAACTTAAAAGTAAATTTATTTACCCCTAGAACTGTACTGTAGATCAGATATGTAGTGTGGTTTCTGTTTATGTAGTTCAATTCATGTTTCATTTTCGATTTCTATTCGTTACTTAAAATGTTTATTTTTATATATTATTAAAAATTCCATAAAATTACAATGTTTTAAGTAAAATAAACAAAATATTGTATAAAATGTGCATTTTTATGCATTATTAAAATTACCATAAAATGACATTTTGATTAAAATAAACTACGTAGTTATTTAATAACAAAAAAATCACCAATTTTTAACATAAGAATATTCTTTTGTATTATATAAAGTTCCTTCAGAGACTACAAAATAAATCAAATTTTCTACTGTTTTACGAAATAAATATTTAAATGGTTAAACTTTTCTTTATAAAATTATATTTTTACATAAATAGAAAAGTAAAAAATAATGTAACAAAAATAATGAATGTGCATTTTAAACTACACAAGATTCTCGTATCAATATTGCAAATTAATTGTCCCCAATAAATAATGTTTAAAATTTCCATTGCTTAAATTTGGTCGCAACTTTACAATTTTAACACTAATGAGGAATATTCACTGACAATATTGATACAATATATAATATTTAAATAAGTAATATTATAGTGAAAGTAGATTTACGTGAAAATTTTCTATAGTACATATAGAATTATTTAAAGAAAACAATTTTGGTTGTAAATTTTCAATACACAGCTAAACACAAGCAGCATTTAAAAATTTGATATATGGATTTCTAAGAGCTGCAAATATTCCCAAACAAAGGTATTTCTAATAAAATTATTGAACTATATCAAAATAATTCTTAATATGTTATAATTCTTAATATCATAACATTTATTACAATAAATAAACTTAACAATATTATAGTAATTTCTAATTACATAAAAGGATTAAATTCATATTTTGTAATAAGAATAATTTAAGTATCATAAGCAATTAAAATATATATATATATATACATATCTATATAATTTTATAAGGTATATTTCAAAAACAAAACTTTTCTAAATTAATTTTGATATTCGTTTTAATATTTTGAAATAAAATATGTTTCATATTTTAAAATTCAACTGTTTTAAAATTTCTACGCGTCCCCTCAAAAGCTTCTTCAGCAATTATGGTTGTCACTTTTTACACGTAATTCATTCTTTTCTACTAAGGAGAGGTTTTTAATATCTGGCGTGTTTTCTCAAGAGCGGTAGATATCTTCTCGGCATTTTCAGCAAATGTGATACTAAATTTAGAAGTATGAATAAATAAAAAAGGGTTCTAAAATTCCAAGTCATCCTATTTCCGCTAGTTATCCTGCGAGTTCCGCCAAGAAGAATAAGGAGAGAATAACTCATTAGGAATTTAATATTCTGCCCTGAATGTAATTGACAAGAAAGCCAGAGGAACGCTTCAGAAATTCCGAGAATGTAAAAGTGGGAGGTGGGCATTATATGACATGCGATATTAAATTTGAGGCGAAGCTTGCATATCGTTCTCCACCTATTGCTATAATTTATGCGTTGGGCAAATTACAATCAAGTATTGAAGGACTCCAGCTATATCTCCAACACGCGTGTTGTTTTGAAGTTGTTCCCAAAAGTTCAGATCATTTCAGCCAAATTTTATGCTTTGCAAATATTTGGGAAGTTAAATTTAATTTCATCACTTATGCATAATGATTAACTTCTTTAATAAACTTAATTGTTGTAGGTGATTCATATTTTTAATGATCGATTATTTATATAAGAAATAATGGCAATATATCTTTAACATATTCTCTTTGTCTATTTAACTTTTATCATATATTTTATTATCGATGAATAAAGCAATTAATTAAAAATACACCGTAATTATTGCTAGGTGATTTTTCCCATAAACTCTTAACATAAACTTCCAAATTCTACAGAGGAAATTTCATGTTATTTAATTTCCAAACTAAAACTAAATATATAAATCTATTCTGAAGAACTATGTTTACAAATAAAAACAAAAGTCTTTTCCTCTGTAATTTATTTTAAGTATGTTCCAGCCCGAACTTAAACTGCTGAAGCATTCAAAGTGTGTACTTATTTTCCTCTAAAGAAATTTTATTACTCTCTTTTGGGAAAAACTTAATGTTTCAAGAAATATGCAAATTTATAAAGGAGCTAACTTTAAAGTCTTAGAAAAGATGACTTTTCAGTAAATGTATACTCTATTTTCTTTATATTTAAGCAATGAACTGCTTTTCGTATAAAATAATGAAATGCACCAAACTCAAAAGATTTTTATCGTTCAATAAATATGCAAAATAGTTCTTATATAGATATTACAACGCAAGCAATTATTTATAATAGTTTGAGTTTGAGTTTAATAATTAAGTAGATCTAAAAGCAATCAATTTCTCTTTCATTTTTATAGATTCAACTGTTATTAGAAAATGTTTCATGATATATAATTTTTGAAGTTATAGTAATTATTGGACTACAGAGTAATATTAAATTAGTATAGAAATACAAATATTAAATAAACCTTCATTTCTAATTTTATTTTTATCCACAAAGAAATGAGGACTGGATTGAATACAATATATTACTGTGCAAAAAACTACTTTGAAAAAAGTGCAATAAATTAAAAATTATATTTTCACAAAAATTTACTTTATTGTTCATTATTCCAAATTACTGATGTTTTCAATGATAGAAAATAATTTGTCAAAAATCAAAACATTCATTAATTTGTAAATTAATCAACTTACTGAATCTTGCAGACTCATTTGAGAAGCATTTTAAGTTTTGTTTACACGTCTCATATAATACTGTTTTTCAATTCCACAAATAAGGTTTAATTTTAAATTCAAGTTATATCATTTTTAGCTGTTACTTTAAACACGTATATTTATGTTAGACCCCATCATATTTTCAGTTTGATTTCCGGCTTGTATTTCGTTTCCAGTCACCTTCCAAAAGCAATTCTTGCAAAGTACAAGCACCTCGCAATGGGTTTAGACAATCAGCCCTCTCAGTTCTGAAACAAGATTAGCATTCCATTTCTCATTGGGAGATAAATGCTTTTTAATTATTCAAGATTGTAATTTATCGTGTCGCAAATGGAATATCGTGATCCCGCTTTAACTCTTGAAATTAGATGAGTTAAAGCAAATTCCATCTGTCTTTTCCGCTGTTGTGAACAGTTGGACGCGAAAGATGCATCATCACTCCCCATAATCCTCAACGTTAACGACTCATATGGAGTTCACAATCAGTCAAAGACCTAATGCTAATGGAATTGTTGTCAGTGATTATAAACAGAGAGAAGTTTATGCGTAAGATAAATGGAAAGCAAGTAAGAGATGATTTCATACAAAAGTGAGAGAATAGATTGCTACATGTGATTAATCATTGTTCTAATACCATTTATAAAATTGATATTATAGCCCTGAGAAAATCAATAGTTCTGTAACTTCCTCTCTCTCTCTCTATCTATCTATCTATCTATCTATCTATCTATATATATATATATATATATATATAATATATATATATATATATAATATATATATATATATATATGTATATATAATATCTATATATATATATATATATAATATATATAATATCTATAAGTGTGTGTGTGTGTGCGTGTGTGTGTGTGAGGGTGTGTGTGTGTGTGTGTGTGCGTGTGTGTGTGTGTGTGTGTGTGTGCGTGAGTGTGTGTGTGTGTGTGTGTGTGTGTGTGCGTGTGTGTGTGTGTGTGTGTGTATACAGAGCGAGAGAGAGAGAGAGAGAATAGCATATGTGTATGCGTACATGTGTATTATCATAAATTTTATATATTTTTATCATGAAAAATATTCAATTTATGAATACTTAATATAAAGTGATTTATTAAAAAAAATTCAGTTTAATTTATTATTTTAATGGATCACAATTTATTTATTTCGAAATGTGTTTTAATCCATTAATATTAGATTCATTAAAAAAATGTCAATTGTTGCTAATTCATCACATCAAAATTCCTTACAACTGCTGAAAATATTCAAATTAAAATGTGGTACAAATTGTAATTTCATAATTGCTTTTGATAGTTAAATTTTATTTTTAGTTATATATATTCATAAATCTTTTTTTTTCAAATATTTCTGAATTTTATGTTGTTACTTAGAAGAATGATTCTTAGCAAAATACGTATATATAATAAAAATTATCAATTATTATCCATATCAGTACCTGACAAATCGTTAAAAAACTGTAAGTTTAAGCTTTATATTATCAGCTCAAGAGTCTGTAAGTAAAAAAAAATATCGTTCATTTATTTTGGGCTTGTGCTTCATATTTTTCTACCAAATAATAGTAATCAATATCTCCAACAATTTAACTGTAATTTATTTTTTTACAAAATATTAGCAATACTTTTTACCTGTGCAACAATATATCATCAAATCATTTTTGCATTTACTCCAAATTAAACCATATTGATGTTTGGTTATAGTTATGAGTTATTTTTCTTAAACTGTTGAAAATGTGTCATAATTTATATAAATACCTAAACTTAAATTGTTATTCATAATAATTATATACACAGGTCATTATTTAATTTATTCTAATATTTTTCAATGATTTTCAGGAATAATGTTTCATTATTAATTTTTCATCATGTTACCTCTCTCTCTCTTCTGTATAAATTAAAATTAGCACAATTCTATTCATCATTCTACATTTTATTAAAATGGGTTTCACACGAGAACAACATTAAAATGGGTTTATATTTCATGTCTGTTTCCTAAAATAGTAGTAATTTAATTGTAGCACTTACTGCTCAACATTTTTAAATTCAGTATATATTCAAGTCCTTTACTTCGAGTTTATCTTAATAAATTGTTTCCTTTTCAGTGATTCTCGTGAAATACGAAATCAGAACATATGATGATTTTGTAGTCAAAGGTAACACAGCTGTTCTTAAATGCTATGTACCATCATCAGTGAAAGATTTTTTACCAGTGATTTCATGGGAAACTGACGATGGGCTTACCATTCAACGTGGCATATCTGATGGTAAATCCTTTTAAGTTTTATTTTTATAGACACTTAATTTTAGAAATAACATTTCTATTATATAAACATTCTTTTAGCTTTAAATCCTCTTCTATAATATATTATTTCATGGAATTACTGAAGATCTTTACATACAGTAATTCCTAAATCATGAACATTTGGTACATTAAAAAAGTATAGCAAACTATTCTATTTATATTTTATCAAGAACGAAAACTTAGATATTGATGAAAACTGGATAAGAAAAATACCATTCTTCCAGTTCAATTTATGCTAATTTTTAAAAACAGTTCAAAATGGTTTCTCTCGTTTAAAATTTACAATTCAAAAAAAAAATAAATAAATAAATATTTCTAACTCTGTAAATTATAAAAAAAAGTATTCCCAGCAAACATGTTTCTTTTTCTATGTATAAGTTTTTTCTTATATACATAAAAATTAAATTTTGATTAATTTACATGATTAGTTTTTTAATTATATGAATAATCATGCATTTATAATAAGAGAAATGCGATAATTTAAGCTTTTTTAATGGCAGAAAATATTGGAAACCCTGTATTTCAGAAACAATTTGTGTAGTTAGACGATTTCAATATGCTCTTTTAAGGAATTAAGAGGATTCGAAACCTTTTATAAAATCATTAAAATACACTACTGGGCATTAAAATTGCTACACTAAGAAGACGACATACTACAGACTTGAAATTTATACGAAAGGAAGAAGGTGCTGTGATATGCAAATGATTAGCTTTTCAGCGCATTCAGACAAAGCAGGCGCCAGTAGCGACACCTATATTGTGTTTAAATGAGGAAATTGTTCAGCCGGTTCCTCATACACAAATTGCATTTGAACGTTGTTGCCTGGGGAAAAGTTGTTGTGATGCCTCGTGTAAGAAGGAGAAATGCGTACCAGCACGTTTCTGACTTTGATAAAGGTCAAATTGTAGCGCACCAGGATTGCGGTTTATCTTATCGCAGTATTGCTGCTCGCGTCGGTCGAGATCCGATGACTGTTAGCAGAATATGGAACCGATGGGTTAAGGACGGTAATACGGAACACCATGCGGAATCTCAACGGCCACCTATCATTAGCTTCCGAGAAGACAAGCGTATTATCCGCATGGCCGTAATGGATCGTGCAACCACGTCACAATCCGTGAGTCAAGAAACGGGGTCGTTTGGAAGACAACATGTGTCTGCATGAACAGTTCGACGACGTTTGCAGCAGTATGGACTCTCAGCTCGGAGACCATTGCTGCGGCTTCCCTTGACGCTGCATCATAGACAAGAGCACCTTCAATGGTTTGATCAACAACGAACCTGGGCGTATGAATGGTGAGACGTCATCTTTTCAGATGAATCAAGGTTCTGTGCACAGCATCATGATGGTCGCATCCGTGTTTGGCGGCATCGTGGTGAACTCACACTGGCAGCGTGCATTTGTCATCGTCATACTGGCCCATCACCTGGCGTGATGGTATGGGGTGCCATTGGATACACGTCTCGGTCACCTATTATTCGCATTGAGGGTGCTTTGAACAGTGGACGTTACATTTCTGGTGTGTTGCGGCCCGTGGCTCTACCCTTTATTTGAGCCCTGCGAAACCCTAAATTTCAGCAAGATAATGCCCGAACGCATGTTGCTGGTATTGTACGGACCTTCCTTGATACGGAACATGTCCAGCTGTTGCCCTGGCCAGCAAGTTCTCCAGATCTTTCACCAATAGAAAACGTCTGGTCAATGGTTGCCGAGCGACTGGCTCGTCACCAAACGCCAGTCACAACGGTTGATGAACTGTGGCATCGTGTTAAAGCTGCATGGGCATCTGTTCCTGTACATGGAATCCAATCTCTGTTTGACTCAATGCCCAGGCCTATAACTGCTGTTATTACTGCCAGAGGTGGTTGTTGTGGGTACTGATTTCTCAGGATCAATCCAGCCAAATTTTTTGAAAATTTAATAACTTGTTATTTCTAGTATAATATATTTGTCCAATAAATATCATTTTGTTATCTGCATTTCTTCCTGGTGTAGCAATTTTAATGGATAGTAGTGTAAAATGTGTTACTTTATATTTCTTTTTTGCGTATCTGTAACTTTATCAGTTATTTGTAATAACAATTAGAAATCATGTATAATTTCTACTTAATTAAATGCATGTTTAAATTTTAAATACTTTTTTACGTTTAGCATCTTATTAATTCTTGAAATTTGTTAAATAAAAAATTGTTCTTTGAATTTGGAAAGAAAACTTACGTTTTAAAAAATTGTCATGCGTTTGCAAAATTTTCCATTTTGTAATTATTAGTTGATAAAAGTAAATAATGGAATCGTTAGTTATAAAGATTTGTTCAAATATTTAATATAATGGCAGTTGTTACTTAATATTTAGGAATTAGGCAGTTAAACATTAAATTTTTTTATTTAATTAAACTATTTTAAGTTTATGTTTATTTTATATTTATTTCTTTGATAAAATAATAATTTACTATTCAATTTATATTAAATTTCTTTCTTTCTTTCACAAAGATAATAAATTATCTTTGTAAGCGAAGAGTATACTGACCGAATTTTGGTTAGCAAAATATATAATTTAAAAAGAAAAAAATAATATGATAGTTATATAGAACAAAAAAGTAATTTATTTAAACACACAGATTTTTAAAATGCTCAAACATTTATTAATATTTTTGATAAAAATAAATTTTAAAATTTGGTTTTTCATAATATCTCACTAACTATTATTATAATGTTACTTCTTATCTTAAGTAAAAAAAGTGTTTCAAATATAAATTTAATTCTTTCTACATATGAAGGAAAATTTATTATACTATGTAAAAACCTCAATAGCAATCCATTATCATAAAAGAAAATTTATTGGAATACTATGTTCAAGAAAGGGATAAAAAATATCTACAATTAAAACAATTTTTTAAGTAACTAGCTTCTATAAAAGTACTTTATGTTAAAAAATAAAGCTTCTTGGTCTAAATTGTGTGAATTTCAACAATAAACTTGGATATTCTAAGAATAGGAATGATTATGAGAACAAAGAAACACAAGTATTTTCTTTCATAAAAGCTGAGCTTTCTACAACTTACATCTCGAATACAATCATAAATATTTACGACATGTAATCTCTGTATCTACTTCTACCTGAATGTTATCCTCAAGTCCGACATCTCAGTAAACATTCCTCTTAAGTGTTCCTTCTCCGACAACAAAATGACTAAATGGTCTGCTGCGATTCCCCGTTGTATTCGTTGGAAATTATTTGGGAACGTACCCTGGAGATTTCATCCACAAAGAGAAAACATATACACTTGTCGTGTCCTGCGGCCGTCTACTAAGATATTTGTCCCACGCGAGTTCTTATTCAAAGTTTAGAAGCTCAGTTTCATCTTGGCCTAAGGCTGGTTGTGGAAAAGTCGAATAAATCTCTCATAATGTTTAAGCTTTCCAACAAAAAATAAATGTGTAAGATACCAGCAGCAGACGTTGGGAAAAAAAAAGATAAATATTTGAAAATTGCTGAATGCAAATAAAATGTCAAATGCCGAAATGGATGCTTTGCGAGGGGAAAATAAATGCAAGTTTTTAGTCATATATCTGCAGGGTCTAACATATATTTTTATTTCTAATTTTGAGTTCAAAGTTTTCTCATGTTTCATGTTTTTCAGAAAAAAATACCGACAATTGATAAAACATGATTTGAAGTAGAATTTGAGAAAAATAATCTGTGATAAATTATTATTTTCTTAAGATATCATTTGCATTTCATTTGAAAATGAAATTTATTACTATCACATTCATAACATATATTCACATAAAATTAAATTTGGAAAAACAAAGGAAAATATATCTTTAAATCCATACCAAAACCTTCAAATAATAAATTTATATTTTCCTCTGGGTGCATTTTATTAAAATATTTCTAGTTTATTCGACAATGAATAGTAAAAACGAAAAGGTTTTATATTAATAATGATTACATTTTTGGTTTAAATTATTATTTTATACTCTTTCAGTAATTGTATTATCAGAATTATTTACAAAAAGCTATGCCTGTAAATTTTATCCAATCACTATAAACACAATTCAAAACAAAATATTTGTCATTATAAATACTTATTTATTCTAATACTATTTTTATTATGTAACTAAATTATTGTAAGTCTTTGTTTGAGTAGTAAATAACTTAATATTCAAATCAAACAATATACACAAAATTACATAAATTTTGTAAACTTATTTGTGGAAGTATATGTCATTAAGAAATAAATCTAATAAGAGAACCACTTTTATACTAATTTTATAACAATCTGAATTTCTTCATAAATTTTTTTTTAAGTGCAATAATCAATATTGTGAAAAAAATATTGTATTACTTACGGTTGTTTATTATTTAAAAAACTATTTAAATGGACATTTTTCAATGGAACATTTTTAATGCGCGTATCAAAATGTATTTCTTTATGTAAATGAAAACATCTTCCTACTTAGGAATAAATGCATATTATTATATATAAACGTATTTGAAATCAGTTGATACTAGAACTTATCAGCAACTTATATTTCTAATATAAACATTTTTTGAAAGTTATAAATAAACACATATTCCTTTACAAATGCATAATTATTTAAATTATATTTGTTTCAAACAATAAAAAAGCAATTACTCAAATAAATAATTAAAATAAAATATATTTAAATAAGATTAACTGCTTGTATTATATTTATATACGTTTAACTAAAAATAAAATATAAAAAAATAAAATCACGTTTTGAAATAATATAAATACAATATTATTATTTCTCAAATTTCAACATCAGTTATTAATCAAATAAATAGAATGTATTTCAAATATACAATATTATAATTTATTAATAATGGAAGAAATATAATTCTTTGAAGCAATTCATCAATATCAAGCTTTACAAATTACACAAACGCAGGCATTTCTGATCAGCGTTACTTGCTGTGGTTGTACCTGTATAATCTCATTACAATTATATTCCCACGTTTGAGTGCATTAAGCAGATTATGTGTTAAACAGACCGAACACCTCATAATCATATTAAACAGGCTAACGTGTGTTAATATAATCAAAAGATAATTGGAAGGAATGGCCTAGAACAGGACAAGTGATTTATGAAACTTTGGGACAAATTAAATCATATAAATTGTGTACAAAATAATAGAATTTTAAATCATATGTTGGAAAATATCTAAAAATTCTTTGTATAAATTAAAATCCTGAATATCAAATTAAGCTAATCTTCAATTCAAAATAGTTTATTCTGTAGCTGCTGGTAAAATTTTTCAATATTTTAATGTAATTGAATTGTAAATTTAATTACTTTCATTTATTTATAAAAGTTAAAATCTATGCATATGAAAAATTAGTATTATCTGATATTTTGTTATTTATTAATATCTGGTATTAAAGAAAGGGATGTTTGGGAGACTTTGGCCAGCAAATTAATAATAAAATAATTCCATTCAAATGCTTACTAGGGTTTGAGTACACAAATTTCTTCTTATGTGATTTATATGTCATTACAATACTATCATAAGTAATGTGCAAAAATGCATTTCATGATGAATGAAACAAAACGAGATAGAGCTTTCAACATTATATAAAAATGACTTATTTTTGATACTTGTTTATCTAGTACTTGGATTTCTAAGGTAATAAATCATATTGGGTTCTGAGAGAAAAGAAGTTATGTCAAAAGTTTAACAAAGTTGGAATCAGAACCAAAACTCATTGTCTAGAAAATGTAATTGTGATTCGAGCACAGTTTTACATTAATGGTTATCTGCTTCATATCCGAAGAAATGTATGGTAGAGTATGTATTCTATAGCAATTCAAATATCAAAATTCCTATACCAAGACTATTCCAAACAAATGTCACCTCAAAACGATTGCAGACAATAGTAGGGAAATAGTGTGAATAGTCTGGTACGTGTGACAGAATAAATATTTTTGCCAAAAAATACGAGAATTAGTTTGAAGAAGTATCAGGAAAGAATCAATTCGACATCTAAGATGATCTTGTTACACATTTCTGCTTTGAAGGAAGCTGTTGAACCAATCAAAATCATGAATCCATCTTGCTTTACATGTCCTAAGAAAGAGTCTGCTGGAAGTATCATAATTTGGAACCTGTTCTGTTGATATGGAAGTGAAGCCTTGATGTTCCTTGGGGTTAAATAAACAGCGATTAAGTGCTTAGATATTCTGGCAGCCCTAGTACATCCTGCAATTGGTTTGCTGAGCACCAGTCTGAATTCCAATATCTTCCCTGACCACCGCAGAGCTCAGATTTTAATCACACAGAAAATATTTTGGATATGAAGAAAAAAGCATACGATATCATCCTCCTTTTCTACCTAATTTACAAGATATTAAAAGCTACATTGATAATGCATGGCGTTCTTTTGACATAATGATACTACAAAAGCATGTTGACTCTATGTCCTGGGAATAAGAGCTGCTATCCAAATGAATAAGAAAATCCAATCAGAGATATTTATCTGAGTTTTCTAATTCTTTTACCAAAATATACATGTATATAAAAGAATGCTGGATGTTTTAGAGAGTAGCACTCTTTATCACTTTCATTCTTCTTCTTCGTACCACCAAATGACACATAAATCATATAATTAAGAGGTATATGAAACAAATTGCATAAGTGTATTAAAAAGTATTTTGATTGAATAATGAAACAAATTTAGAAAGAATGAAGGAAACTGACTTATATTATATTGATTCTTTTTAATTTGATGAATCGGTACAAAAATAATATAAAGTGAGTAAATAAAAAATGTATAAACATTATTACGAGAAATTAGATAATCCTATTCTAACGGGTATGTGTAATAATATTATTTTAAACACATCATATATATATATATATATATATATATATATATATATATATATATATATATATATATATATATATATATATATATATATATATATATATATATATATATAACCAACATTTTAATAAAAAAAAATTAATTTTAACTCTTCAACTAAACATTTAAATACAGTTTTCTGTCAAGTTTTATTTCCATAACAGATTTAAGAATCATAATTTTGAGAGTAAAATTCTCAAATGATTTAACTGTTAACTTACGCGTTAGCAATACTATCTTCAAAAATCTAATTTAAATTAATCCTACCTACACGAAATGAAGTGTTTTACGGTAGGTATTCATTCACATTGAGATTTTGTCCTTCATGATTCGTATTTTAATAATTTGATATCTTATTCAGAGTATTATCAAATCACTTTCATTTTCAGAAAATATTTATAATATTCAAAGAATTTAAGAAATATATATAGTAGTATATTTATTTAATGCAAAACATTCTGGTGAAAATCTACCTCTTAGAGTTTCTTGAGAAAATAATTCCATTAAATAAATTTAAAAGTGTTAAAATCAAGCGATTATTGTTATTAAAATTTATGTTTCTAAAAAATATACAAATAGAATGTCTATTTTGGTTTATTTACTCACTATAAAAACATTGATAAGAAATACTTATTTAACATTAAAATCAAAATGATCAAACGAAGGAAAGAATGATTATTCATTTACGCAATTATAATCAATTCACTATAAAGAAAACTAATATACAATTTTTTTGAGATTTGTTGAAAAATATTAATAATATAGCTTTAAATTATAGCTGTGTAATAGCTTAAATTATGAAATAGTTGTTTACCCATCTATTATTGACAACTAGCAATTTATCAAATTTGTAGAAAATTTTGTCACAATTTATTTTCCTCAAATTTTGCAGAAACTTAACATTACATTTTTACTTTTAGACTATATTTCTCTATTTCAGTTATACTTTCTTCAATATATAACCTACGCCAGCTTCAGTTGAAAAGCCTACTAGTTTACTAGAAGTTTATATATAAATTGTATGTTACTCTAATGCCTTCGAGAGATTTAGAAACTGCTTCCAAAAGAGTCACTATTCAGTTCATTTTAGTTCACATGATTACCTCTTAAATCACGGTAAATTTTAGGTTCCAAGTTTACAGTTTCTGAGAAAATATAACCTTAAATCTCTTGCAACCATAACTGAACTCTACAAAGAGTAATGATGACTTTAATGGCAATGCGTTTTAAATAAAGACTAAGAAGCCTTGAACATCAGGGAAATATCAGAATAATTCACTGCTTACTTATTGTTGATCACAAATTTCTCAAAGTAAAAGGAGATAATATTCTCCTTCAGTAGCATGTGTATAAGTGTTGAAAAACATTTACAATGCATACTGTTTACATAAATTAATTCCATAAAAATGGTTAATTGCTTGCTTGTAACTAGAATTATTCATTTTAATGGAAATAATTGACTAATATTTTAGTAAATACATATTGAATTTAATTACTTTCATTTCCATAAATGTATTATTGCTATTAAACTAGATTTAAAAATAATAAATATTACAATATAGGCCATGAGTTTACTGAAAGTTGTAAGTACTTAATACTTAAATTTGCATAAGCTATAGAGTTTATTTTTATATTATTTAATAAAAGTTTAATGATATCAGTATTCAGAATTTATGTGTGCGTGCGTGCGCGCGTGTGTGTGTTTGTGTTTAATTAATATTCTAAGTGAGTAAAATCAATAACCTTTATTGAACTTAATTGTAAATACTCACAAATATAAAGTCATCAGTTATTTCTATTAATATTTAACAAGGTTAGCAAGATTTTGTTTTGAATAATGAAAAATTTGATAATGTTTTAATAGTTTTACTTCAGCTTTTAAATAAAATGAATAGAACTGTTTGCACTTATCCACAAGAAAGTAGAACAAGACATCATTAGTTACAATTTTCTTAAAGGAATATCGAAGATCAAACCAGTTCATAAAACTCATAAATGCATCTTATATATTTTTTAATTTAACAAAACAGCTGTGATTTAAATACAAATTTGATTTTAAAAAATTATTATAAAAATATACATATAATTCTCATATTTATGAAAATTTACCACTATCGTAAACGGTATTAAACACGAGCAATTATACACCAGTAAATGGTTAAATACGAATCAGCTATTTTCTTCTAATAACAATACACACACAAATGCATATAATGTTTGTACCTTTTTTTAACCTTTGATATTATAAATCTATTTATTTTATGATGCTCAAATTTCTGATAATAAATTGTATCACAATATACGAAAGAAATAAAATATAAACTATATTTTCTTTTTTAATATATGGAAAAGACATTCTAAAATGTATATCTACAATTTCCTTGAAGACTGAATCTTTCATCAAACATTCATACTTTTGAGAAATTTGTCTTTAAATATGAAAATCAAAAGTGAAGCAAAATCCAAAACCAATTTTCATAGTGTAATTACACTCTATATATATTATAAGTTTTAATGTTTAATGATACGTTTTTATATTTGACATTATTTTCCCAAATCTCGAAAATGTAATTTTCATTTTGTCTCTGAGAAATTTATCTCTATGTAAACCCTTAAAAGATTTTTCATCCGTAACTTTACTAACAGAGTGCCAATTAATAATTCAGAATGTAACGCTTTCATCTTTGAAATGCCTTCATTCTTTTAACTAAACATAAAAGATCCAAGTTTTGAAAAACGAGTTATCAAACTACCGTTCAATGTCTGAGCATATTTGAAAAGAGAATATTCTAATTGGATTTTCAAAATTATAGAAACAATTCTTACAATATTTTTGTTAAAAATTTTTGTAATGTATTCTATTTGATTCTTTGATTCAAAGAATTTTATTTTTCAACGCCTTAATCTAAATATCTTATTTTGTGTATGCTTTAACATTAAAGAATTTTTATGCATTCAGCTTAAGCCCATTTTCAGTTTATAAAAAAGAAGTCTATTCGAGCATTCAATTGATTCAATGCAACATATAACCTGAAAAGTGATTTGTTTTGAATATTACAAAACACTATTAATTTCTTTAATTTTGGATTTTTAGATAGGGGTTGAAAAACAAAATATTAATCAGGAACTTAAACTGAATGATATCATTGCATATGGAGGGATACATATAGAAATATATGGAGGGTTCATTAAAATTTCAAAAATATGTGAGAAAAAATAAATTATACTAAAGAATATAGTTTTCAGAAAAGAGCTCACAAGAGATTCCGATGTTTTTAACAGCATAAAAAATATTTTTAGTTATAAAAGCCAGTGGTAATGGGCAATGATATAGAGAAGTTCATCCGAATTAAGTAAATTATGCTTACAAGAAAATGTCATTATAAGATTCGGCTTTCAGAATGTTATCATTACTCGATCGAGCATTATTAGCCAAGTTATTTATCAACAATGCTTGAACGTAAGGTCAGCAACTGCTGCGTTTCGAAAATTTGTCATTTCAAAATGACTGAAAACAAGAATAGCCTCACATTGTGCTCTGGAATACTTATTCGAAAAAATTGGCTCTTTGGAGAATTGGCCACAGTTTTAAAAAAAAAAAAAAAAAAAAAAAAACAAAACACTTATTAAAGATCTGAATTGCTGAGCTGAAAACCACTATGAAGGATATAGCTGCGGGGAGTAAAATCATTCAGGGGAGTAGCTGTGCTTGCAATGCTAGAAGGATATTGAATATGCATCTATCCCTGATTCAACATATCCTCCACGAGATACTGCACTCCTATCCTTAAAATATTCCAGTCTCTGCATGAGCTACAATCGAAAGACACAGCTATGTTGAAATCATTTACGAAACGTTGGCCATGACAAGAATTGAAAGTAACCCTCAGTTGTTGTCCAACATTTTCTGGGTGGATGAGCCGTACTTCACATTAATTTAGGATGTAAACACCCAGGATACTCATATAATAGCGACGTCAAATCCTCAGATGAATACATGATGAATCAACTGCTTCCATTCAAATTGACAGTGAGATGTGGCTTCATTTCATGTTTCACTATCGAACCATTCTTCCTTGAAGAATTGTGTCCCATATCTGGTGGGAAAGCATGCTTAATAACCACTGAGAATCATCCTAGTCCTTTGTGTTCCTGATCGCTTTAAATCAACGAATTATACTGTCAATGATAAGCTTTATGTATGATTACGTCCTTACACACAATATATTGATCCAATAAAATAATTTCTGTTGATTATCTTTGGTAAAGACAGAGTAATCAATTGAGGGTCCAAGATTGCATGGATCTCACTCTGATCAATTCCTGGCTCTAGAGCTATTTGAAAGCATTTGTGTCTCATTCATCCCCTTCAACGTTGAAAGCTCTCAAGCATCGCATCTGTCGTGAGATTTCTACAATTCATTCCGACAGGTTGCATTTAGCTGAAATAGATGTTGTGCCATAATTCTGCCGCACATTATTCTGGAAATCACGTTAAACAAATGTTATTGTAAGTATAAATGAATAAAGCGTTCTGTTGTGTTTTGGATTCCCTGCACCATCTATTGAATACATTTTTAACTGAAAAAGTTTTATTGCTAAAACAATCGACTTCTTTGTGAGACCTTTCTTGAAAACTGAATTACTTTATCACATTTTTCCATCTTTATGAAATATTTAAAGTTTTAATGAACCTTTGGTTCAACCGGTAAAATTATGTATTTATGTAATATGTGTATACATATTTCATTAAAATTTTTTACACGGCATTAATGATCCGAACTATTAATGGCTGTTGAAAATCATTTGAATATTATTGAATAATGAAGTAATATCTTATTTGGAGGAGTCCAATAAAAGAAAGTGCTATTTCGTAATATTCTGCATCTTTACATATAAAACTATATCTTCATTCTATTTATCTTCACTAAAGTAATAATAATCATGTGAAAAACTGTTGAAAACTTTCACTTATCAACTTTTATTTTTTATTTCATTGTTACAATATAGTATATTTTTTCTTTATTTTAAAAGGTGCGGTAATTTTATATAAAATATTTTTCCAAAAAAGGAATACTGAAAGAAAGGGAAATTTTGAAATAATACTAATAACTGCAACCACTTTTATATACTAATTTTGCATTATTTTTAGTAAAGTGTTACAAAATGTTTCTGATTTAAATCAGCATAATGTTTAAGAAATTATTCAGCCTGTTGTATTATATTTTATTTATCATTATTTTAAAAAATGCACTAAATATTTTTTCTCATTCATGATCATTTACATTTTGTTTTCAATAAGGAAGAGTTTTATTGTTAATACCTAGATAAATTTATTAAGTAAAAATATATATTTCCTTTTTAATATTTCAATAACTTATTTCTTATATTTTTGCTAGTATTTGCAATTTTTCTATATTATTTACATTTTAATAACATTCTTATGTATTGTAAAGTCTAAACATCGTTCATAATTTATCCAGGAAAATACAAAATTATAGCTGATGGCTCACTGGTTATAGAAAAAGCTGACTTTTCAGATGGAAAGAAAAAGTATCGATGCACTTGTAAAGATGAAATGAGCAATGAGTCCACAACCAGTGATCCATGGGGTCAATTGATAGTTACAGGTAAGCCTCATTATTCCTACAGTTAATTTGAATTATATATCTTCTGAAAAATATTTCATTAAAATACTTAAGCAATATCACATATCCATAATAACATCATACAGTCAATGAATATTTTTAAACTGCTGAAATGATTTAGAAAAAAGTAAATTTACACAAACTAAAATATTTCTATAGAAAATTTATTATTTTTAAAACTAAGCTCTGTTACTTCAATTATGTGTAATTCAATTACTAGTGATGTTATTTCAATTACATAAAAAAGAAGACAATTTTCATTTCAAATTATTTAATCCCATATTTCTTGTTATTTGAAATTCCTTACCCTCAATCTTATTATTCTTTAATTAAAATAAATAATATTATTGTTATTATTTACTCTCACACAATTAACAAAATAATACATCCAATTGATTCATGGCATCTTATTATATAATTGCCAAAACAATCATTTTGTCATTGATTAATAGGATCAATAATGTAAAGAAAAATACTTAAATATGTATTTTAATGATATATTTCAAATGATCTTAAAAATTTAAAATGGGTGTTGTACTCTTATATTTATAGATAATAGGTTTAATATTTTTCTATCATTAAATTTTGCATTGAATTAAGTGCGTCAAATAAATATATTTTATGTGTCTTAAAACTTTTCTTCAATAATATAATAAATCTTTGTGAAATCAATTCAATTAAGGTAAGAAATATTTCATTAACTGAGGTTTTAGATAGTGCGTTTATCACTTCTAGAATTTTACAATATTATTTGGTCTTATTGCAGACATTTACAAGGAAAATAGACATCATAATTTATATGCCATTATATTATTTAGCCAAAAATTATTGTAAATTCTAAAAATGCCTCAACTTTTTCTAATAATATTTTCTTGTGATATTTTCGATTTTCAGAACCGACAACATTGCTTGTTCCTACGATTCGAACAGACAGTCGAGAATATCATTATCCAGTAGGGGAAACTGCGGAGTTATTTTGTATTGCGCAAGGATACCCGGTGCCTTCATATACCTGGTATAAGCAGGAGGGAACAAGGTTAATTCCATTGGTATCTAATCGTCGTCTTCAAGTCTTAAGATCCACCATACTAATTCACAAAGCTTCGAAAGCTGATACCTCAACATATGTATGCGTAGCAAATAACAGTGCCGGAGAAGATCGAGCTCATTTACAGCTTGTTGTATCAGGTAAAAAATATTACGATGTCAAATTATGATGTACGATTTAAAAGTAATAACATTCATTTTATGTTACTAAGATTCCCTACAAGTTATAAGATTAAATATTTACATAGTTTGTATTTCCTTAAACATGGAACATGAATTACGAAAACAACAATATGTGTCTGTTGAAGTACATACAAAATAAATAATTAATAAGGCATAATAAAATATTAATAAACATCTATGTTTAAATACAATTTTCCACTATACAAACATTCTGAATTCCAATTTTTATATATACTTACTTTTTCTCAATATTTATAATCTAATGAGACTCATTTGAGGCTTAGTCATAAAATCAAATCTTATAGATGTTTGAATGTTTATATTTTGTAAATAACGTAAATTATAAGTAGTTTCGTTATTTACAAATTTATATTGCAGCAAATGCTACTCAATGTATAAGAATGCATTTTATTTTATTTAGTATCAACATTAAGATTACTTGAAATAAGTAAACATTATTTTTATTTAAATTTAATTTGATAATTAAAATGAGAAAGGAAAAAATTAAATAAATATAATATGAAAGGGTAAATAATAAGAAAATTATATTGAAAGCAAAAAACTGTTTCATATTTACTAACTAAAATTAAATATGTTATACAATTCAACTTACCAGATGTAAAAATATACATTTTGTTGAATATTACTTCATTAAATTACACACGTAAAGAAATATAAAAGAAATTAGCTATGTAAATAGAAATTCTGAATGAATAGATATCAAAACTGGAAAAAAAACGATTCCTTAATATTTCTGAAAGGAAAGTACTCACCATTGTTCATACGTTTCAGAGTTAATAAATCTTTTCCCTTAAATCAACTGAGGTATATATTTTCTCCTTTTTTTTCTTTTCTAACAGAAACATAAAAATTTTCAATCCAACTTAAGAAATATTATTTTTTAAATTATTTGATGATATACTTCACGAAATAACGACGTTTCATCTTACTTATTTTCTCAAAGTCTACGCAGAAGCCTTATTGCATGCAGCTAAAAACTTCCATTTATGCAGGATTTTTAAACATTTTTATCATTCATCAGTGATGGTAAATCTTCATCTTAATATACTGCTGAATACTCGAAAAGGATTTTTGTTCCTCTTTATTTTTCCATTCAGCAAAAGCTTTTAATGTTAACATTTCCTTTCATAGCATTTTTACTCTTTTCTTTTCAAACAAATCACTAACAGAGAATATTTTAACAAAATAAGGCTTTAGATAAAGAGATAATGGTTCTATAGAATCACACAAGAACATTCTTTTTATCTCTCTCTTTCTCTATTAAACGAAAGCATACATGCATCAAATTCAAAATATTGTAAATGGCATTATGAAATAAATAAAAATAAAAATTGGCATTAGTTAATAAATACATACATAAACATTTTATATATCTGCTTTTGTATACATGTATGTGCTTCTGTCTGCCTGTAAATAATATATTCATTTGTATATTATATTTTCATTGAAATATAAACTGTTCTCCGTGTTTATTTGTACACATATTTACTATCATAAAACTTTCAAAATTTCTAATAATTAATATATTCATGAATTCTCTATTTATAAGTTAAACACAGAATTTGCGTAATAACTCTTTCATACATTTTGATATAGAACAAAACCATGTTTACAATACTGTAAAATCTCATATTTGATCATCTCATTAATTAAAAGACAGACGACATCACAGAGAAGCAGTATCCCTTTCAATGAGGCATAGTGTGAAGAGAAAAACGTCAACCCAGGCATCATCCTCGTCATTTTATCTTGGTTCAGCACCACATTTTTCTATATTTGGTGGATTTTAAGTCAGCAGAAATAAGCAGCCAGAAAAATACTGTTATTAAATAATTAATAATTCATTGAAACATATATTTTAAATTTCTAGTTATGTTGAATGAATTTACTCAAAAGTGTTTTATGTAGGAGCGGATACCCCTTGGTTTGACAAAAGATTAGACGATAAAATTCAATTTTTTGCAATATTGGTATTTTCAGCAATCTAACTAACATAATTTTAGTGTTGCTGTTCTGTTTTTCAATTTAATAAAATAGTAAAAAATAACTAAAAAAAATCAAGGTACCTGTAAGTTACCTTTCACCATTCAAAACTATTTTCAATCTCTTATTTTCTTTAATTTTAATAATTCTCACCAGTATCTCGCATTGGTAAGTATATTTTGAATAATTATCAGTTATTTGTGTGGGGAAGGTGATTATTTAATTACTTCCAGTCCTAAATCAAAAATTCACATTGATTTTTACGAATAGGAAATTTTATTCTATCTGCAATATCCATTTAGACTTTAAATTACCTTTCAGACTTTTGTATTTGTGATTGTAAGTATAGTTTCAAATATTTTTCAATTTTACATACTAAAATTGAACTTCTATTTTTTAAATTTCTGGAAACGTTTTAATTTTATAACGAAATGGGAAAAAAAAATTTTTCAAAAAATTTGTTTATCAATTTAAATAATTGGGAAATAAAAATTATATATTTATTTATTGGAAATGACTCAAAAAGTAACTAACCAAAATTTTGTCTCTTTTTAAAAACCCTTGCTTCAATATAATATTTCGATAAACAATCTGTATTTTTTTTTCTTATTCAGATCATTCCAACTTTTTAGATTAATGCTCTTTTCAAATACTATAATCAAAATCTTAGAAATCATAATTGATATTAAGTTAATATCAATCATCGCTTTAAACATTTTATTTATGCATATTATTTCCTTTCAATACAATGTATTTATTGCGAAAAAATTAATGTACTGATACAAAATTTACACAATTTATTAAAATATTAGTAAAAACAAAGAAGCAAGATATGCCAAATATACGTTTTTTAGCTTGTTATTGTTTTAAAACACATTTCTTTTGCTATCAAGTTCTCATTCAAAAGTATTCATACTAAAAACGAATTAAAATATTTAATTGAAATTTCTACTTGAAGTTAGTTACTTTTTTTCTTCAAAAGGATGTGAAAACAAAATCAATTTATTTTCTTTGGTTCTTAAAAGATCGTAAATAGCAATTATTTCTGAAATAATCCGAAATTATTTAGAAGACAAAGGAGTATATGCTGCTAATGGCTGTTTACAATTCATATATATTTAATTTTATATCATTAATTCAGTCAATCTGCGTTGATCGACTATGTACTCAACACAAAGAATATTTTCTTCGCTTTTCCAAAATAATTGGTTTTAGATTTTTGAATAAGTAATATTAAGAATAAAAATATTTAGTAATGAAACATTACTTTATTTGATTAAACGCTACTTACATACTAAACTTTGTAACTCAGTTTTCAAGCATTTAAAGATTATTTACGAAAAGTATTTTTTATTTTGTAACATTTTCTACAAGTATATTTAAAAATATAATTTGTCTAACACTTTATTATATTGAAAAATTATTAATCCGAATGAAATCGGCATGCTTTTATATTTGGTAAATCAACGTAAGTTTTATTTTACTCAATATTTTAAAATTTGAATTTTTCAATCTTCAATGTTACAGAATTTCCAAATTTTAATTCTTTTTTTCAATCATAATAAATATAAGCATTCAAAATTTTTGAAGTTTTCTGTTTTTGACTTAAGTTTTTTTTATTAAAATATGCATTGATATAGCGGCTGAGTAGAAAATTAAATATTCCTTAACGCTAAAAATCATCGAGTATCAGTTGCTATTAGTACACATATTTTATAATAAAATGTATAACATTATCACATATTTTATTAGCAAATGTGTCTTCATAAGTGATACTTTAATGGGGAAGGGGGAATAAGATAATTAATAAATTTGGTATCAATAGTTTTGCATAATTAGATAATAACATTTATTAATTTTACATGATAATTGTGTACGACTTTTGAAGAACTGTTAAAGGCAATTCTATACATATATCTTTATTGAAAATTTATTTCTGTTAAAAACAGGGGAAATATTTTACAATGAATGCTTTCACTTATTCAAATATTTTTTCACATATGTGGTTTTATAAGTATCTATATAGCTTACTATTTTACTTTCATAATGAACAAGAATTTATATTAAAAGGTACAAATTGCGTATAATCCTAAGCACAAATTATTTTTTGAAAGTTATTCTGAAATAATGAAATTAACATACATCTGTATATATTTATAAAAATTATTCAAATTATTTTCAAAATTACAAGTTAAAAACTAAAACATTCAAAATTATCTTTCGATGAAACTTACAAGTAATATGTATATATATTTCTAAGAAAAATATCCCAAAAATTTAAGCATTAATATTTATTTTGAATTTTGATTTTATATATATATATAATATATATATGTGTATATATATATATACATACTTAAACCTTTCTATTTAAAAAATATAATTCCTGTAATTGATCTGTATATATTAATTTTTCAAAATACAGTCACAACACCAACTTTATAATCAAACTTTATCCAAGATACCAATATACAAAAACAAGATTTAAATATAAAATTTAAATCTTAGCTGTTCTTATAGGTAACATCCTTCAAAGAATAAAATTTTCTACTTTTCTTTAAAACTGCTTTTTTAATGTATGTCGTTACATTCTCTTCTGTATTGCATTCTCAAGTATACAAAGCTAAACTACGTATGGTTGAAGAATTTTTACGGTCGTCAGGAATTTCACTTGCATACATTTTCTTTTTGGGTGAAGAAAATTTTCAGGAGCATTAAACCATGGTTGAGTAGCAGAATTCTTTTACGGTATTCTAAGCTTCTACCAGCCATAACCAAGCTCGCCATTATCTAGCCATATTATTTGTTACTATAGCTGTTTTTTTTTATTATTCTACTTGCTACTCACTGAGTAATGGTTGAAAAAGACGAAGATAGTGCACCGGGTTAGCAAAAAAAAGTAATTTATATCCGTACATATAAGCTATACATAAAGATTTGAAATATTTATTGATTGCTTTTCTACCAAAGTAAATGTTCAGCACCGCATTCAGTTGAACATGAAGAATAGGCTGAAGGAAGTTTAAACGTGGAAACACCGTGGACAGAGAAAAAAGTGATATGAGAATCGGAAGCTCCTTTTTTATGTATTTTCTCTCATTTTTATCGCCTGAAATCTTTTAGTTATAAGAAAAAGAAGGCTATATTGTAAGGGGAAGGGGATGTTCCAAAAAATTGCTGGGGATTTTTAGGGATTTAAGACGGCATTTAAGCATTTTTCTAGATTTTTCTAACTCTGCAATCAATCACGCCAGGACAAAAATATCCGCAAAACGTGTTTCATGTAAACTATTAATTTGAAACATTTTTTGTTTGAATACATAGTTTTACATTCTAAATAACAAAATTAAAACCTATTTAATTGAAGTTTTTTGTTTGTCGTATTATAGAAAAAAACTTTGGTAATTTATTAAGTCAAATTGCATTAATTTAACATTTAATGTATAAAAAATAATTTTTAATAATGACTTGAATAAAATGTATAACATTTCTTAAAATTTTTAATTTTAAGCTAATTTAACATTCCTTCCTTTTTATAGAAATTGCTTATCACAAGGAAGATATTTAAAGTAAATTTAAAATAAATTTAGGATGCTTATTATGTACATAAAAATTATAAAATCATTAACTTCATAACAAAATTAATTCCTTTTTAACAATTTATGAAAAATATTAAAAACCTATTACTTTATTTATACTTTTACCTTCATTAATACTTTTTTGAGAAGCTTATATGAGTTTTAAGAATATAAAATCAAATAATTGTTTGAGCTAAAAACTAAATTTTTCAATCATGCTGTTTTAAAGTACTTTTTAATGGAAATTTTATTAGTAAACTTAGAAATGATAATGTATGTTAAAGAGAGCAGATATATAAATTTCAGGAAAAAGTATGTTCATGAAGCAAACTCTATTAGTTAGAAGCGGCTTGTATGAATTAATGCATAAAATTTAAATTTTAATCTGAGGAAAGTATTTATTTTCATAAGTTTTGTAATGAAATATTTAAACTTTTTCAAATATTAAAACTTAAGGTAAAAAATAATAATTATTTGCTGTGAAGCAATAGAAATCTTAGAAGATTCCTTAAGAATTGTTTTGGTTTTTTAATAATCAAGTATATTTGAAGATAGATTTTTCAAAAATGTCTTATTGTTTTGTCTTAAAGAGTAATTTTGCATAACAATTCATTACTGAATGCATAATCTGCTAGTCATTTATCTCTTTCCTGTTTTTTCCATTATACAGTTATTTAAAATTTTATTTCCAGAAAAAATTAATTTAAGCTATATATAAACATTTATAAAAGTGTGTTTTCTAATTTATTTAATTATCTACGTTCATCAAAATAGCTTAATTCATTTATTAATTTCAATAATTGTATAAATAACACGTTCGTTATATTTTTTATCTCTTTGTGTATGAGTGGTGAAGAAAATTTTAATCTGTGTTGGAATCAGACTATCACATACTATAGAGCCGCTTTTCAAACATTAAGTAATACATAAATATTTTATAGCATAAAAATGATGCTATGATTATTTTATAAGTATTTTAGTTAATTTCATTAGGCTATAATTAGATTTACTCTGAATATTTCTTTGCTTAATTTTAATTTACTCAGTAAATATTTAATTATATCCTTAAATCATTTGCCTGGATTTAAGTCTAAAAGGGCGACACTAAAACACTTTCGTAAATCTATGAATTACAAGATACGATTTAATCAGTTTGATTTTATGTTTTTGTAAAAAGAAATTATATTTTTCGTATCCATTTAAAAAAATTCTACATAATGGGGAAATATTTTATAATAGAATAATGAATATATTGTGATTTAGAAAATAATTTTTACGAATACACATTTTTTTTCTTTTTTACTCTAAAGAAATTTAGATTTTTAAAAATACTTATTTTTAACTGAAAGGGAAATTTTTAAGTAAATAAAATTTGATTTTTGTACGAAATTTCTCCACGTAACTATTTTCTATCATCTATTCCACCCGTTGCATACTTATAGCAACTTTATTTTTTTACTGACATATTTTGTGTGTGCGCTTGTAGCGCCATCTACCTATAACTTCTATAATTTATCATTATATAAAGCAGAATGAATGTATTGAAATTTAATGGGTTAATTTTTATAGCAATAAAATAAATCATTCCTTTCATATCACTGAAAATGAAAATTATAATAAAAAAAAACCGTTGTTAATTAGACAGATTTACAGTTTTACCTGCAGTTAATTTATAGAAGTAAAAGTAGGCGACAACATACATGGTGCCAATTTTAATATTATCTGTGTTAAATAATTTAAAAATGTAGTTAAAATACTTAATTCATGTACGTTATTTATTTTTTGTTTATATGATGGCATAAAAATAAGAAGTGAAGTAATTTTGAAATAAAGATCATTAAAAATTATCCTTGTAGTATTTGTCATCAATTAAAAATGTTATAGTAGATAGAAATAAGTTGCTTAGTTTAAATCAAACCTATTAAATTATGTTTTTACTACACAAAAATATCATCTTTACTGTGACAAGTAGACAAATAATATTTTAAAACGTAACTTTAATTGCGTAACATTTTTTAAATTAGTTTAAGTATCTATATAGGAAATTTTTCTTAACAAACAAGAATACAATTCACATATTTAAAATAATCGAATGAATAATACATTTTGCTGTAATCTCTGTGACATCATTCACAATGAATTCTTGAATCTTTATCTCAAAACATTATGCAGAGGACGTTTCACTTTCAATGCAATCGTAACGAAAAGCTCTTGACACAATAAATAATAATATATTCGCCACAATCATGAGGACTCCTTTTCATTGTTGAGCCCAACCTTAGTCATTTTATTTTCGGATCACTTAATTAGAGCTAATGGCATACGCCTCCTAGCCGCTGCCTGATCGACCTATCATTACGTAGGAATAATACAAGCGGCTCGCAACTTTAACCACAAGAGCGATCCGATCATTAGAGCATCTCCTTTTAGTTGTAAGGGTAGAATTAGCACGCGGGTATTCCCGATTAAATTAGAACATCCATTAGTTTTAGCCCGGCTCTTCTTTCTTAATTCCTGAGCTTACACTCTTTCCTTTGTCGCACCCCACTGAATTATACGGATGGAAAAACTGAAGGAAAAGGATGTCGCCAACAGGAGCAAACTAAAGTGCTTCTTTTGCTGACATGAACAACAATGCCTCCGAAAGGGAATTTTTGTCCCTCGAACATTAAGAACAAGGGAGTGAAATATCGCACAAGAGGTTGACAATTAATGAGTCCGCTCAACACTCTAATCCCAAGCTAGTGCTCTGATATTTTTACACAGTGGGTGCAATATTTTTTCCCCTATCAAGTGGCACCTCGGAGCTTTTGAATATTCATAACAGTTTTAAGTTAGATCCGAGTTTTAATATATGCACGAAATAAATGAAAATTAAACGAACGCAAGGGGCTTAGAGTTAAGGTTGATGAAGTTCAGAAGCTTATTTCCTCCATTTTGAAAAAGAAGCTTAATTTAAGTTATTTTGCGTTACTTTTTTGTGCTTTTATTTCAATCAAGATATTATTTTTACCCTAAACTCGCTAGCAACTGAAAATATTAATTGTTTTTTCTAAAGAAGAGTTTTTTTCTTTTTAGAGCAGGATTACATTCATTACTAAGCTTATAAAGGTATCAGCTTAAAAATGAATTGAGTCTTCTTGAGTAATTAGTACTAAATTTTAAATTATGTTGCAGGTACCTCAAATTTTATATCCTTGCACATATTATATTATATTCATTATTAGAAAAATGGTTTTATTAGTTCAAAAATAGGTTACAGTATTATTCATGAATTATTTTAGACAATCCTTATTTTAATTTCAGTTAATATTTTCATTCCCAAAATTTGTTTTCCTACAGTAAAAGAAATTATTTTTTTTGTTATTATTATTGAATCAAGTATATTGTTGCATAAATATAAAGATTTTTAAAATATACATAAAACAAGTATTTTTTCCCTATGTTAATGGTCAATTTTATAGATATTATGAGCACGTAATTATTTTACGTGTTTAAAAAATAGTGTACAAAATCATTTAAATTTTACGTGTTTAAAATCATCTAAATTTTATAAAGCACAATAAAAGTATTTTTATAAAATAATTAAAGTATCATATATTAATATAAATTTTGATTAAGTGGAATTAAATCTCTTTATTTTTTGTATTGCATTATTCTTATGGCAGTATTGAAATAGTAGTAGTTTCCGTTGAGCTTGTCATGCTGTAGACAATGAATGCTTATTCAAAGCAATAAATGCTTTACATATATTTAACAATTAAAAAAGGAAGAAAATTTTAGTAGTTGCGCTTGCTAGTTTTTAAAGCATAATGTAATTTCTATATACTAAATATTAAAATATATGGCAGAATTAAAATTTATCGCAATTACATAACTAATATTAAATTACCATTACTGTATTTTGCTAGTAGTTATATCTAGAAAATATAATTTGAGACTTTCTCAGTTCTGAAATATAGTTTAGCTTTATAGGAGTACAATGTGGACAGAATCATTCGTAAATATCTCTTACAAAATACACTCTGCTATATTTCTAGGTATTGTTTATCTAGTATCACGATTATTATCCATGTTTAAAATAGTTTCATGGAAATTCAATAATTAACTTTCCAAATGTTTCTACTTCAATATATCGTCAGATTCTCCTTACATAAGAACACTAATATTTGGTTTTATTCATCATGTAAGTACATATTAATAAATACACTTCACAAAATGTTCTATTTTATGGGGTGAAACAATCAATAAATTCAAATAATAAAATTCAACTTATATATATATATATATATATATATATATATATATATATATATATATACATAATATTAGTATTTTCATGCATACTATTAGTATTATCAAAGTATTATCAAATGCCATAATATTTTTTTTAAACTTTTTATATTCACTGTATCATGATGTGAAGATTATAAATTTATTTTGAAAACTCATGGAAAACTTGGTCAAAAACCATTGATTAAAAATAGTGATTTCAAGCAGATGAAAACAATTTTTGTATTGGTCCTTCTACGCATATTATTTTTTTCATACTAATTTAATATTTTTAGGTTCTGGGATGACCATATTGGAATAAACTATATCTGTTTAATGGTCACATTCATCGCAATAATGTATTACAAACTAAAACGAGTTCAAATAATATTTATTTTTGTCTTAAAATACATTAAAAATTATCAGTGATTGATCAGAATGTTTTTAATAATAAACTTCAAAATCGAGTAATCTTTCAGAAATTCTTAATTTCAATAATTAAAGAAGAACCAACCCTATAAGTTACATAATTGCAATTTACAATAATAGTATTTAATTCACTAAATTGCAATTAATTTAACTTATGTTATTTAATATATGTTGGAATAAAAATATAGAAAATACGATTCTGATTAAAATTAATCTTTTGAAAATATTTATAAAATCTAAGGAATCAAAATAAGTAATATTTTTTTAATATTATATTAGAATTGATTCTTTTTGATTGGTTTCCTTCATGATTTTTATTTAAACATTTATTATTGCAAAAAGTATTATGTATTATAAAAATTAATGTAATTCCTTTTATCAGTGCTATTTAAAATATAATAATTATGCAAAAAGAATCTTACAATTTTATCATTCATTGAATACTTTTACAGTTTTGCTATAACTATTTCATTATTATTTCAGAGAAACTGCGGGCTTCTGTTTACCCAGATAAATTGGTGGTAAAAGAAGGAATCAGCGTCACTTTCACTTGCAACGTAACAGGGCCGCAAATAACTTCCCTTGTTTGGACCAAAAACTTGAAACCTATCATTACATCCGCCAGAACCAAGTTAATTAGTTCGGAAGTTCTGCAGATATATTCAGTCCAGCGAGAAGATAAGGGCATGTACCAATGTTTTGTTCGGGGTCATGACAGCTCAGCACAGGGTACTGCTCAACTTAGCTTAGAGGGTAAGTAATTTAAAATGACATTCTTCCTTAATTCATCATTATAATTCTCCCTTGGGAGGAAATTTTCTTATTGTTTCTTTGCAAAAATCATCATTATTTTCAGAATATTTGAGAAGTATTCTGATCTGTGTTTCTTTAAAGATTAATAATTCATGAAATTAATTGTACTTTATCACTGCACACAGCATATTTTTCTTAATTTACACGTATAATTTTGATACAGCAAAAGATGCTCTTGTTTATTGAGGTCATTTATCTCAAGACATCTTATTAATCATCAAAAATGTTTTTAATTCGCATTCATATAAATTTAGTTACAAGAAAATTAGAGATATATAATTATTCAGACCCCCACACACACATATATATATATATATATATATATATATATATATATATATATATATATATATATATATATATATATATACATATATATACATATATACATTTTAGTTTGTAATGTAGTATATATTTTAAACAATTGATAATTTTTTATTTAATTTTCTTTAAATTTTATGATTTTGTTTATGCTACATTTTAGACAAAATATGTGGCTTAGAAACTTATATGCTTTAATTTAATTTCATATTTTATTGCAGATAAATGCATTTCATTTATAAAAATGAAATAGTTTCTTTTTAAGATTGTGTCATAAAGGTTATTTTAAATATGACCAAATCTAGATAACTTTTATATATTATAATTTTTTATTTTAAGTGTGTGAGAGACTTTTAACTCCACAAGATAATTTAGCAAATAAGTATCAATCAATAACTAATAATATTTTTGTTTTCTAATTTTATATATTCTTTAAATTTGAAACAAATTATAAATTCAAACTTTGTAAAATTTTAATGCAATGTATAATTTTAATAGAAATTGGATATTTGCTAAGCTTTCAGAAATTAAATACGAAAGAAAATTGAAAAACACTTTTAGAAGATCATTCAATCTTATCATAGTATTCAACGCTATATTTATTTATTATCAAAAAAACTATTCTATTGCATTTTTAGAACAACTATAGTAAACTTATTCTGATATTATTTTCTTCAATTATCTTAGACGTTTCTTTATTTTAGAAATATCAAATAATACATTGATTATCAATGCGAAAATTTAAAGCATTTTACATAATTTTCAGCTAATGAACTTTTATTGTGGTATTAACCGGCTTAACTAAAATGCAAAATACATGTTTTCATTTAACTTTAAAAGTGCTTATTTCTACAAAGTGAATATATGAAATTTAATTTTGGAGATGAAAATTAGTTTTTCCCCTCCAAATTCATACTATTTTACATTTAACAACAGTTGCATTGAATGTATACTGCAGTACATGCTCCAATTTAATTAACATATGGGGTGGACTTTCGATCAAACCTCAAATAAATCCAGGAAGCCTCAGGAAACAAGTTTCCCGGAATTGCGAGTAATTTGCATTATGTTTCCTGGCAATCGATGCATTTTGAGACACAAATTCCATGTTCCAAAATTTCGCTTTTATTTCCATGTATTCTATATATTTTCGTAATGGATTCAAGGATCATAAATTACATTCGATCGTTCCATCATCTTACTTTTTCAAAAATATGATTCCAATCCTTTTCTGAGAGTATTTTCACGTGAATGTGTTGATTACAATTTGCTCTTTCATATCTTGGAATAGGGAATTGCATGTTGGAAAATATTGCGCACTTCTGCGAAAATGAGAAATGCAAATTGAATATTGAGGTATTTGAAGCTTAAGAAATAGGATAAAAAATTATCTGATAATTATTCCTTATATCATTCTTAGAAATATTTAAAAATAACTTTGAAAATGAAAATATTCTTAAGAGCAGACTTCAATTCATACCGAGAATCGGACTGGAATCACTTATTCAAACATATTTGATTCATTCTCCTTATGCTTGGTAGAATTAATAACGCTTATAGAAATTAATTACAACTTCGGAAATTTTGAAATGCAAATATATACCTCTTTAAATTAAATATATTTCATTTAAGAAGAAATTAATTAATTTGTTTCTCTAACCAACAATTATGTTGATCGAATTAAAGAATCAAATGCTGCAAAAATGTTTATAAATTAAACGTTTTTCGACAAATTTAACAATCTCTAAATTTTTTTACGAAATTTTGCAAGCATGTGACGGCCCAATTATTTATTTTATTTAATATGTGCTGAGAAAATTGAATTTAATTTCAAATATTGCATAAAATATCTTTTAATAATATATTACATACTTATTATTAATAAACTACCTTTAATTAGAGAAGGAATATATATTTCACACACAAAAGCATTTTGTGAGATGGAATTCAGTTGAGAGAAAAACATGCTCTATTTAATTTGTAACATTTTCATTATATGTGAATAACCTAATTTTCAGAATACTTAAAATATTTTTATAGTCATTCTTAAATTTTAAAATTATTTTTATGAAGGAAATATTGTATAAATTTAAAAGTTCATTTTTCTTAATTCCCACTTTGTACCAATTTCATGAAATTTTTAAAAAAGTGTTTGTTTCACTCATAATCTTATTTCATTTATATATTTATATTTAAGTAAAAAATAAATGAATAAGAAAGTTTTGAAATTATTTATCTATTTTAAAAGTTAGTCTAAATAAAAAAGTACGCATAAGCAAAATTTGATTTTTAATTTAATAACTATTTTGCTTTCCATAAATGTGGGAAATAAGTTTATAAATTCCAAATTTAATAATTAAAAGCAAACAAAATAATTGAGAAAAACAGAGTGATGCAATCTCAAATTTCAAATTGTTAGTAAATATTTTGAAAAGACAACAAATTTTTAATTTTTACGACTATGATTAGAATATTTTTATTCAATGCAAATAAATTTATTTATAATTTAATAATTACAATGAAATTTTTATTGAACTTCAATTGATTATGAGTTGGTTTTATTTGTAAACTTTACATTAAATAATGAATACAGAGTGAAATTATTTCCAAAAATATATAAAACGTTTCATTAAAAACAACATAGATTTTTGTCAATTCATCACGTCAGTTGACTTGTACTTTCTAATTCCAGCTTTGATGTTGCAGAAAACGGTTAAAAAAAAGTCTAAGAAAAATATTTGAAAAAAGGCATTCGTTCTTTAAATGTATAGCAATCAATAACACCACGTCACCGACGCCTTTGTCGTAATCGCTACCATTGTGTAAACAGGGAGAAAATATCTATAAAACAAGAAACAAAAACTGTTCGGCTTTATTTCAAATAGGAACTATACTTTTTTATTTATTTATTTATGTTTTCCTGGAATTTAGCCAGAAGAAATTCTTGATTTATTCATCGATTCAGAAGGGGAAAATGACGTACCAGTTTGAATAACATGGAGGAATTAATTGTTAGCTGTCACTAAGATGTTCACGCCTCATTCTTTCTGATAATCTTTGGGATAAAATATTGTAAACAAAAGTCCGTTTCATTGAATATTGTGACAAAATGTATTTTTTGGAGTATTGGTTGTAAGACTTAAATAGGAAATGATTTCTGTTGATGTCATAATTCAAGAAAAATGATCGGCTTTGCTTTAATCTGCATATTCACATTATTTGTTGTGAATCTTTGTCACAAGCATTTGCCTATCTGCAGTTTTATCTTTCTTTCTTAAGTTTCAAATAATAATGGGAGATAAATACTTCAAAAGATTTAATGATAAGAATAAGATTGAAAGCTTCATTTAATTCCTCTTTTTCTCTTATCTTTGCAAATTTATATTAACGTATTTCATTCAAAATTCTGTTAAAGATGTAAGCGATACATATCTCAAGTAATTGAAACTTTTCAGCAGAAATGTTTTTTGTAAGTACATGAGTTACATATTTATGCGAATTTTTGGAGTTAGTTCCATTTGAAAAATAATGCTTTCTCGTTTCATATGGAACTAACTCCAAAATAGATAGCAATAGATAGTGACAATTTGTTTATAGTAGCATAATACTTTTTGCTCACTTAAGTAACAATGACATTCAATAAATTCGTATTACTCTATGCTGTTTATAGGAAAAATAAATTTGTTTTAGAAAAAAATATGATTTAGAATTCAATTTTAATTTCAAATATTCTGAAAAACACAAGTATTATTTGCAAATAAGATTTTATTTTAATTGAAATAATATTATGACACCAAGTTTTTTTTAAGAAAAAAGCTTCTGTAGATATAATAAATTTTATATTCCGAAAATACGATTTTTTTTCTGAAAATGACTTAATAGATATCACGTGTAATAATAAAACCTTCCTTGGTGTTTCAACTTACATAATGTTAGATAAATGTAAGTAAATGTATCTTTAGTCTGTAAAAAGTATTCTACTTATAATGTTCCATGTATATTAAGTGTTACAAAAAAGCTATATCCAATTATGAATGCAGTTAATCATGAAAATATCTAACCGTGTAACTATTTGCATAAACAATCTTATACATTAATTCTGTAATTATATGCATTACATTCAATTAATAACCTATCAAAAAAATGTACTAAAATGTATTTCTTTAATTCAGTGTTTCCAAAAATAAAAATACATTGGCAATAATTTAGAAATATTCATTTTATATCTCCAAACATTTTAAATGGTATTTTCAGCACTTTTAAATTAGAATTCCTTTGTTCGAACAAAGCAAGATTAAATTTACATAGAATTGCTTCTGCTAGTCATATATTGGTACTACACAAAAACAATCATCATCTCACTTTTCTTGCAATAAATTTCTCATAAAATTTAATCAATAGTTTAATTAATTTTATGAATTTTTTCAAAAGTACTTATGTTCCATAAAAAAAAGCAAATGCTTTTGTTCTATATTTAAATATTAAAAAATAGTATCAGGGAAAATATTAAGAATTAGTGAAATAACCTTTATTAATTCACACAAATATCAAAATTATCGGAATCTGGAGAGATGTATTCAATAATTTATAATGTTATGAAATTTTTTTAATTTTTAAAAAGTAACACAAATTTTAACTTATTAATTTTTAAATTTTGTAGCTCAAGCTTATTTTTAAAAATAAATTACAGTATATTAATATTAATTTGTTATAAAAACTAAATGCAAATTTTAAAATGTAATTGAATGGAAATTTTTAGTTATATATTTCACATGAAGAATATGGGATATCAGTGGAAAAATTAATTTCTATAATATTTTCAAAAATATATTCTATTAAAGTTTTGTTTTCATTCTGTGAAACATCTAACCACATTTATTTTTGCAGTTACAATTTTTTAAGAGCTAGAGGCTTATTTTCAATATTATAAATAAAGGTCTTTAATAGAATGAAAAAAAAATGATTTCCGGAATTTTCTTATTGATCATATATTGTATCGAAGATTTTTCGCTAGAATCCCGTTGGCTTAGTGGTAGTATTTCACGCTCCCAAGGCACAGATTCGATCCATACGCAGTTTTTTATTATTCTTGTTTTTACTTTGTCTAACTTATACTGTCCTTGTGACACGATAAGCAACATGATCTGACGAAATACTAGTATTATTTTTAACACAGTCATATATTTTTAAAATTTTTCTATATGATTTGTGTCTTTTAATAAACAAAATAGTACGTTAATTCGTTTCGGTAACATAGGTTACTTGAACAACAATTCGTCATGTTACAAAATAATAATTTGAAATCGAAATTGATAAACATTACTCCTAGAAAAAAATCAGTAAAACGTTCTATTTGAATTTTTCAGATTGTTTCGAATTTGGTAAATGAATTAGATTTCTCCAGTTGATAACTGATATGATGTTAAGTTTAAAATATATATATATATATATATATATATATATATATATATTATATATATATTATATATATATATATTATATACATACATATATATATATATATATCATAATTATCGCAATCAAATAAACTATAACTAATAAAATGGAAAATAGCAACATAAGTTGCTTAAAATTCATTCTATTTAACAGAGACTTACAGCAGTAATCAACCTGTTGTACCCTGGAGTATATCCTTACATATAATTCCAATTCCTTTACTACATAAATCCTTTTGTTTCCTTTTCCTTAAATGCTTAATATTAATTACGGTATAAGTACATATCGTTGAAGAAATTAATATTTAATGGAATAATACAATAATAATTTAATGGAATAATGAAATAATTAATGGACCTTCTTTTTCTGTAAACAAATTTAATTGTAAAAATTTTGTAATTATTTGAAAGTTGAAATTGAAAGTGTTTTCAAAATTAATTTGTATGACACTTCAAAAGTTTTATCGAATTATTAAATCACAAAAATTATATTTCCTTGAACCATTAATCTTCGAAAATATTCCTGGTTTTTGTATTGTAAGAAAAATATGTAATATAGACAATGAAAAAAAGTTTCAAAAATTTGATCTACTCGATTTATTAAATATTTAAAGAATTTTTCTTGTAAAGGAAATTTTAAAATTTATGCATGGTGTTAGCAATATAAATATTCTTCAAAAAATTTTAAACATATTACGTAGAAACAAAACTTGAAATTCAAATGTAATAAGTTAGCAACATTTATTAATTTAAAAATTGAAATGAATTATATTAATTATAAATTCAATTTTGCAATCCAATAGAAAAATTGTGAAACTGAAATTCCTTACCAAAAAGCCTTCAAAACAATTGTCTTCTTATAAAAAGAAAGCAATTGCAGTTTAATAAACCTGTCTAATGATCTGCTCTCGAGTACTTCAACATTCTTAAAGCAGTAATTTAAATTAAAAGCGTCAGAAAGTTTCTGAAATCAATTTATATGCTCTTGGTTTTGTGGTAAATTTAGTCTCCATTTCATATTTACACAAATAAATCAATATCTTATTACACTAGTGAGGACTTATTCAGTTCAACTGAAACTTGTATACTTCTAAATCATCTGTATTACAGAACTTCCATGTGGTTTTTATTCAATGTTTAAACAAAGCGTTAGAAAATTTTGATATATCAGGAAAGTAAAAACTGAATTTTTATCCTGGAATAAAATTCAGTTTGGAATTTGAAGTGTTCTTGGAGAGTTGTAGATTTAATATGAATTAAACTGCATTCATATATTTTAAACTTGTATCGTAAATATCCTCTTGTTAAAAGAATGTTTTGCTTGCCACAGAAATATCTTTTCTTTCACATATATAAAAATTTTAATGTATTATAAACTGCTCTCGTTGCATTTTAATATTTGATAAGCAATCTTACCATGCTTAAAAATATGTGTACTAGAATGATTGAGCACTTTTGTAAAAAATATACACTTTTGTAAAAATTTAAATTAGAAACAAAAAGTCATATTTTCATATATTTTATACTGTTTTTAAATATATAGAGTAAGAATACAATAATCCAATATTTAGGAAGCATTCCTTAATATTTATGTGTTTAATATATAAATATTTAAGAAAATATGCAAGTATTTCAGAAATTTTAGTTTATATTTAAGAACTTTATATTTAGCAGAAAGCAAACATTTTTACTATGATCGAGTACTAGCATTTACACCTTTCAACACTAAAAAGAGAGGAAATAATTTCAGATTATATAGAGGGGTACCAATAAGCTTTCCCTATAGATTCAAAAAGTGAGTGGATCTTCATAAATTAGTAACAATAATCAAGCAAGAACTCTTCGGATATGGCCTTATACTCAAAGAGGCATTATTTACCATGCAGCATGTTGTGGCCATGGCATATTTTACTTTCATCAATAAAAGAGTATACTAAAATCTTTTAAATCATATTATTGTTATGTCTAACATAATTATAAAAATGTAAGACATTTTAGAATATAATCATTACGTATACATATATACATACATGCATATATATATGTATATATATATATATATATACAATTGTACAATTGTGCCCTTTAAAAAGATAGTTACATAGAAAAAGCCTTAATGTGAACGTTATATTTAATTGCTTTAATATTTATTTAAGAATCATTTTACTTACGTTGGCAGGAAGGAGTCTATGGTTATAAAATTACTCATAATTTTTAACAGGACAAATATTTTTCAATTGTATTATTTATTATATTATTTTCATATATAATAAATAATACAATTGAAAAATAATATTGCCAAAACTAACAAGAACTTTTAAAATATGTAATCGTTAAATATATATAAGCTACATCAGAATAATAAAAGCACATAAAATCAAACTAAAAAATAATAATAGCCAAAAGCTTTATTTCTAAATTCTGGATTAGAATCTTAATTAAATTTTAGAATCAAAACGCGCAAATAAAAAATAACAATATTTACATTTAAATAATATGTTCAGTTTTGCAAGAAACTAAAAAACAATAGTACATAGGTATGTGAAATAAGGAAATGTCTTCCTTTAGCTATAAATTAAAATGATATATTATAACTGGTGCGGTTTCTCGGGTGCCATTAAGCTAATTGAACGACTTGCACGGGACGCTGAATCCAAACTGCCACTTAGGTGGAATTGGAAACGTAATGACTTAGAAGGTATCCATACACAATAAAAAGGATAAAACATTAAGGATAACAATTATTAACGAGTATATCTTCCTCGCTTTGCCCCTATTTTCTAACATGGGTCAAGAAACTTGAAATATATGTCTTTCTCACCAGTAAACTCAATTACAAGTTCTAAGAGGGAGTAAAAATTTTTTGCTGTTGCCATCGATAGTATGATTGAGAGTTTCCTACTTCTCTAAGGAAAATATTTTGACTAGACTTAAATTTACTCAAGTGAAAATCTCTGTTTTCATAAAAATAAAAGTAGATACATACCAAAACGTATTTAAATTATGTTTGAATAATGTTAAACGATTTTTCTCAACTGTTTTATTTATACACTTTTATTAGGATTAAATATATTTTCCAATATTGATTTTCGTAACTTAATTTACTGGAAAGGGAATTTGAAATGAAGTTTGTTCTTAAACAATGCTTCTCAATTACTGAGGAAAAAACCATATTTTCATTTAAATAAATGGGGTGTTTGCTACACAAGGATTAAATTTGATTATTGACTTGATGTGTATAATGTATTTCTTAAGAGTTATAATTTTTTGGAATATTGATAAGAAAAGTTTTCGTGAGTTTTAATTATTGAATGAATTTTTCAAGAAAAATCATTCAAATGTAAATTAAAGTGAAGCGGTAATTTACAGAAAGGAATGTAAATTATTATTTTATTTTAAAACTATTAATTTCAGCTGAATGAGTTATTAAACGTTTTTCTTTGCTGAGAATTTAAAAACTATTTCAGGCGGTAGTTTTGTAATTAATAGAAATGTCACAGATCTGTGTTAGTTATTGAGTAAACTTTGATTTAAAAATCAGAATAAAGTCACTGTTAATTGTTGATAAAAATTCCAGAACAATAAATCCATTGACATTATATTTCCTCTTTGTAGAAAATACAATAAAGGCAGAAGCAGAAAAGGATTTGAAAAATAAATATTTCATACAAGTACATATATATATATATATATATATATATATATATATATATATATATATATATATATATATATATATATATATATATATATATATATATATATATATATATATATATATATATATATATATAAATTTCTATAATTTCAGTAACGCGCTTGATTTTTTTCGATTTTTTAAAAAAGTATTTGACTTTTATATACAATAGTTGAATAATCAAATGAGAATGTTAAATTTCTATTTCTTGTTTATTATTTCAAGAATAAGGTTTTATCCATTAGAGTATATTTGTATTATATAGCTCATAAAGTATAAAAAATTAAAAATTTTAATAGTTAATGTTAAAATAATTCATGGAATAGTAAAATCTCAGATTTCCTAAAATTATCCAAATTTGAAAGAATTAAAAATGATCAATAACATAAAAGATGATTATATTCTAAATTTTCTTTAATTTTTATTAGGATTAATATACAATAGTTGAATAATCAAATGAGAATGTTAAATTTCTATTTCTCGTTTATTATTTCAGGAATAAGGTTTTATTTATTAGAGTATATTTGTATTATATAGCCCATAAAGTATGAAAAATTAAAAATTTTAATAGTTAATGTTAAAATAATTCATGGAATAGTAAAATCTCAGATTTCCTAAAATTATCCAAATTTGAAAGAATTAAAAATGATCAATAACATAAAAGATGATTATATTCTAAATTTTCTTTAATTTTTATAATTATGTTAGGCGAAATAATAATGATTTAAAATATTTTAGTATATACTTTTATTGATAAAAGTTCAGTTTTTTATCAAACATTAATTTTCCATCTATACATCACTGCTTAAGCTATAAAAAAGTAAGAGAAATTTATACGTTTCTTATACACACCTTCAATACTTAAACATTAAAGTTTTTATTGCTTAAACATAGAAAATTTCTTAATGAATTCTTAGACATTTAATTCAATGACTAATTTTACTGAAAAATACAAATTGCTTTAGCTAAAATTGATTTTAAGAAAATCAACTAATTTTGATTGTTTATAAATTTTTCTTTTATCTAGAAATTTCTGTTTACTTCGTAAAAAGTTAACCGACTCTGGTTCTTAAGATTGGTTTCATGATAAATAAATTCGGTTGGATAAAAAAATTATTTTAGGTTTAAAATAAAAATTTAAGTCAAACTTAAATTCAGAAATATTTTTCTAAATGTATGCTTAATTGAATGCATAATGTTATTTACTAAGGCAGTTTTATCTACAGTTGTTACTTTTTCAATTAACGCAAGATAAATCTTGCATTAGGAGATACATATTCCTTATTTTTCACTTTATTCTTGCGAATCATTAGAAAGACTCCAAGAAAAACGCAGTGTGTGAATAAAAATGATACGAAACAAAAATTACAACAGAAAAAACTGTTGTTTGGAAGCTTAATAAATTATCATGTGTAATGAGAGCGAGATAGAATATTAAATTAAGAAGATTGATTTAAGCAATTAGTTAAATGAAAATTTCCTGTTAATTTGTGACTTTATTTTGGATTTTTGTTTTATAATTTTTTACAAGCAAATCTTTTATGTAATAATTCGTTTTTATTTTACTATAGTTAATAATTATCTTAGCTTTAGTAAATATAGAAAAAACAATTAGTTGAAATGTGAAAAATTGCTTGTATCTTAATACATTTTAAAGCATTTCAATTATTTTATTTATATTTATTCACATATGATTTCTCAAATTATTTTTGACTGAAATTGGTGTTGAATTTCAGCCAATTAAATTGACTGAAATTGATGTTGAACAAATATATAATCTTATTTTACGATATTTATTTTTTTCTTTAAAAATTTTAGGGAAAGTTACTTATATAATCAAAAAAGAGTTAATGTATTTAATTTTTACTTTTTTCTAATTTCAGAAGCATTTTAAAGATATTTTTGGAAATAAACCTTAAATAAATGCTTTTATTTAAAAAATTAATTCCTTAAAATATTGCCAAAAATCTTTAATATAATTTTTCATAACGTTTTAGTGTAAAATTTAATTAAATAGAAATTAATTTTTAAAGTAAGCATGTAAATACATATGTTTGTAGTTTTCCCTTTATACATATTTTATTATATTTTAGAAATTTAGATGAATATTTATTTTCACTATCAGGACATCAAAAATAACAAAGGAAAGACAAAGAAATACCATGAAGTTTGTTATTATATCCTAACATTACTTAAATAATTGGAAACAGTAATTATTGCGCCCATCTTAATTATAGCTAAAACATTACGCTTGATTTATTATTTGCATAATTTTTAATTTGAAAAATCAAGAGAAATTAAAGAAGTTAAACCTGCGACACAATTTGGATTAAAGAAAAAACTAAAATGATTCATTCATTTAAGAACATTCGAATCTGCCCTTATTTCATTCCATCAAACTTGTATCGCTAATAATGGCTGAACGGAGGCACAATTAACTCCGAAAACTAAGTATCGTTTTCAAATTTGACTAATTACTTGTTCCCAATTACCATGCTCGGTGTCGAGAAAATTTGAATAAGATTCCCTAGGCACAAGATCGTTAACAAGCATGTCTTATAGGATACGATAGCGTTGCAACAGTGCTGTCGATATCAGTTATTATGCACACATCTGCTACAGCTCTTTCAGTGAGTCTTGGAAAATGTTTCCCTATTTAATCTTTCATTAGCCTGTGTCTCGCGTAGTATTAGATTTCCAAATTGCTATAGAATAATCCCTAAGTTATTCGTGAGAAATGCGGGATTTTTTATTGTTTGTGACGAAATAAATTAGGTTTTCTAAAGTTCAGCATTGTCGTAGTTTCATAGGTTACGAGCAATTAAATATTTGCAGATGTTGCTAAGCAAGATTATATTACAATCCTGTTCATGAGGCATTAATACATTCTTTTCATAATGCATTAATTGGAAATTATTTTTGTTCCTAATCTGAATCAAATCATGTAGCTCAAAGTTTCATTTAATATTATTTTGGTATGTTTCATTGCTTTAATAAGGAGAAATGCATAGTTTGTATTGTGAAAAAATAAAAATCTTCTGAGTTTGCTCGTAATTGTTAAAAATGAAACCCCTACTTTATCCCTAAAATTATTTTTCTCCTTTTTAAGTTTAACTTTTAAAGAATTTTGTATCATAATAAAATAAAAGTGGATTTTATTTCTTGATTTGTTGGCATATAAATTACTTAAAAGTTATATATATTATTTTAATGAAATATTAATATTCTTGAAATAAGTTGCTTAAAAAATTAATAATTTACATATTCTGCAAAGTTATATTTGAATTATTTTTTTTCCTCCTGATTCCTCTAAATTGCTATAACCGTATTCGTAACCGTATACTATGATCTCATATTATGAATTTTAATGGAAATTTTAAAGTAAAAATGCACATATTTCATTACATAGAATAAAATAGTTTACTGCAATTTATTTTCTATTCTTGATATAAACATAAATATATTATATATTCTCCAAAATTGCCTTTTTTACTAAAAGAGTTGCTAAAAAGAATAAAGGAAACAGTAGAAGATTTATATATTCAAGCGATTAAAATTATTTCAGTTTATCTTCCTTTTTTAAATTTAATTGTTTATTCTCTCTTTCTTATTTCCCTCTCTCTCCTACACACACACTCTCAATCTTTTAAACTGTATGAGAAATATTTTTTTCTCTCACATTAATAAAGAGAATTTTTTCGAATAAATTTCATTGAATATAATTAGAATATAATTTTCGTAAAGTTCAAGATGTTGCTAAAAATAGGTAAATGTACTTACATAAATTTAACTTTGGTCATTAAAACATGATTTTTTAGATCAACATTTTAGTTCCAGAGCAACATTCTTTTAGCAATTTATTAAATACTTTTTAAAATAACTATGACAGCTGAGAGGATAATCAGTTAAAATTTTGTTGTAAATTTAAAAACACCTGTAATTAATCTAGAAACCATTGACAGATTTCTTTCAATAGCATAATTATGTAAGATGTTTCTAGTATCAATTAAGGCTTGATTACTACATAAAGTAACTAGTTTTAATTTAGGAATTTAAAAATAAATATTCCAGGACTTATCAGATGTTATATTTCCATACTTATTGGGCACTACATGCATCAATAAGTCATAATAATAATATTTGTGAAAAATTTAGTTTTTTATCTAGTGGATATTATATAAAAATTAATTATAAAACTAAAATAAATTATATTATTTTATTAAAATGCATTGATTTAAGAAAACATTTACTCTCTTATTAGAAATCAACATAACTCTTAACACAATCCTCGAAGCTGATTTGTTTGAAATTATAATTAATTTTTACGTTTTATTTCACTAATGTAGACTCAAATAATTTTTACAATTAAAATTTTCAATCTTAAATTGCAAGTAAGAATCTTTTTAAAGTACATTTAAGATTTTAAAATTGTATATTTTATATAAAATTTTATGCTATAATTCAATACAATGTTTTCTCTTATAATTACCCTTTTATAGACGTCCTTTTAAAAAATTTATTTCCATAAGCCATTTTTTCCATGAAATAATAAAAAAAACGCTTTCACAATTTCATCATTTCTTTTAAAAATAACTATTAAGCATTTTTTAAATATTTTTTTAACAAAAAATGTAACGAAAAGTTTATATATATATAAATATATATAAATATTTACTGTGTTTTCCCTTCATCTTCCTTTCATCTCAGTTATATATATATATATATATCTATATATATATATATATATATATATATATATATATATATATATATATATATATATATATATATATATATAACTTACTGATATGAAAGGAAGATGAAGGGAAAACACAAGAAAATTTTGAAAGGGATGAAAACTTACTCAGCATGATATTAGAAAAAAGTCTCTTGATAATAATTATGGCACAAATGTGTTTCAATATTTCATTTTTTAAGAACTGATTTCCGACATTCAGTCTTCGGTAATAATACCCCAGTGAGTTAAAGAAGATTAATAACTCGATAATCGAAACGTAATACTTAACTGAAGTATATTTTTTAGCAGGAAGCAAATGTTACTATTAAATGAATTTATTGTTACGATTTAGTATATTAGGTAAAGTGATGAATATTATTATTATTTAAATATTTTAATTTTAATAGAGTTAAATTATAAAATATAAATACATTCATTAGAAAACAATTTGCAAGAAATTTATAATAATTACCATTATTTAATACAAAAATGTGTTGAAATTTAGTCTAATCAATAGCTATGGCATAAAATGTCTTAATTATTGATTATTTAGGATAAAATTATAAATATTTGTGCAGTTCATTTATTATTTTTTCACACTTATTTGCTTATATTTTTACAAAAATTTAATGATTAGATTTATAAATATCATCATATAAGTTTTAAAATGACAAGATTTCCAAGAATATCTTGTGGAAATATTATCTTCTTATGTTTGCAAAGTGAGACGTTTCTATGAATATCAAATTTATAAATTTCTTTGAAGCTATCTTAATAGGAATTAATGAGTTTTCACAAAACCATGTATGGAAACCACTATAAACTTATTTGAAATCCTTAATATTTTCGGTCAAGAGCAAATCTTTATTCAATTCATTAATATTTTAAAACAACGAGATGCAGAACTTGACAATTTTACCTATTACACATAGTTTAAGTGAAATATATGTTCACCAAAGATTAGAATGCATAATGAATATAATTTGAATATTAATGCTCTTATTTTTCAAAAGATTTGTAAAACTCAGGTAACTAATTACCAAATATTCTAGTTTAATAAAAATGTATTTATAAATCTTAGAACAAATTATAGAGATCGTAATTTTGGACCAGAATTTTAAAATACTTGAATATAAGTTTGAAAATATTTAATAAAACATTGTAAGTTATAAATTAAATAGAAATTTTCTTATTTGGATAAATATGTATGACATATTTAAGATGAATAAAATTATTTTAGAAATTATATATTTATTCTCAAATTAGCTGCATGTCAGTTTATCCAATAACTAAGCAATATTTATCTTCAATTTACTTATTTAAATAATTGCTTCAACATGCTTAAAATTTAAATGAACCCATCTATCATTTTACTTTGAATGTGTAATATTCAATATTTGTAGCTCATTTAGCTGGATTAGTTCTGTAAAGACTACTTGAAATTCAAGTTTAAAAGTTATACTTATTTAGAGTAAATTATGCATCGTCTGCTTAGCAAAAATAAATCTATTGAAAGAATACTTTAAGCAAAATAAATTACTTTTCTTAAGCAAATTACATAAAATAAATTTCCAAAAAGTTATTGATCTAAACATGTGATTCAAGGATTTATATTTATTTAGTTTTGACGACGAAATATAATTTTACATTAAAAGTTCAATTGAACAACAGTTCAATGCAAAATGGTAATTTATATCAGGAAATTAAATTTGTTGTATGCAGGAAAATGTATTCACTTATAATTCCCAATTTTTGCAATATTTGATTTAAATATGTATATGAATGCGAAACAGATTATTTATAGATTTTTGCTGAAAACTTGACCTACATAAATACACTTAAAGTATTTCTCATTAGTTTCTGTAAGTTTCAGAGACATTCTTCCGTGCATTTTACATCTGATCCAAAATTAATTTTTAATTTACTTATACGCTTTTCAGAATTTTTTGTTAATATAACTAACATATTACTTTAGGTGTGAATTTTTTGTTTTTACGAAGTTTTCTTTGTGTATGTAAGTATGATCATATAACGTGTTCTTCGGAATAACATATCTAGTTTTTTTTTTTTTTTTTTTTTTTTTTTTTTTTTTTTTTTGTTATTGAAAAACTAAAGGTCTAGAAAATACGTTGGTTTTACTCTCTTATAACAGGTGAATACAGATGCTATTTACAGAAAGTTCTCATGGAAGAGGAAATGCGCATTGTATGCAATTTTTCAAATCTAAGTTATTTGTTTTGCCATTAAATTATTTATTATAAGATATAATTTAATAAAACATATACAGAAATTGAAAAATTAAAGTTAAATATAAATAATATAAAGTTATATTTTTGAATATTTATTAATTTCCTAATGCCATGCAAAATCTTAAATTTATGTATTAAAAATTACAATAATTTTATTAGAACAAATTAGCATTAAAACTTATCACCAAAGCTACGAATTTTGTATTTGTAATAGAATTGTGTTTCTGTATTTATCATATATTTGTTCTTTATGTCAAAAAATTTGTTTAAAAATGTGCACCTACTTCATCTATTTCATTTAGAATTTACTTTTGAATTCATATCGTAATTAAAGCAATATTAATATTATCATATACAAAATAAAATAATTTACACGAACTAAAATCACTTCTTTTTAACAAACAGGGAGAAATCAGTATAAATTAAATAATTAACATATGATAACGATGATCTTTAGTATCCATCCTTAGTGAAATTTCATAAGCAAATCAAGCTTACCCGCGTGAAGTATTATTCTTTATTGCTATCAAATTTTTTCTATAGGAATCCTTTGTGCTGTTTTAGAATATAAAATTATCACAAAATTGTTATCTTTCATTTCAGAAGACCCTCCCGAATTCAGAGAGATGTTTTCAGAGCACTTGCTACGACCTGGATCTAAAACATCACTTCATTGTCTCGTTACTGGAAATCCTCTTCCTCAAGTGTCGTGGCGGCTATACAGTCGGCCAGTTGTAGAAGGACTTGGCGTCAGAATTGGAGATTTTGTAGACTCTCAGGGACTGTTAATGAGCTTCATCAACATATCATCCGTGACAACAGAGCATGGGGGCATTTATTCTTGCCACGCCAGGAATGAAATCGGAGCAATCAGCCATTCGGCAAGGATTTCGGTTTTCGGTCCACCATACATTCATCCCATGGATAATATAACTGTGGTCACTGGAGATGAAGTAACAGTAGATTGTGCATTATCTGGCCATCCTATCAGATCAATCAGGTGGAGAAAAGGTATTAGTTGTTATTATTACATTAAAGTTCAAAGAAGAAAGTTAATACATACTTTATGGAATCTTATAAATTTTATTCAATGGGTAATTAACATAACTTCATTGAAAATTCTTTCTGAATTTTTTTACTTCATTTAATAATAAACGAACAAATTATTTTCAGAAAAAATCAATTGCTAATTTAATAGAATTTTACAATAAGTACTTTAATTAAACCTTAAAGATTGATATAAATATATTTTATGAATAACACTTATTGTAAACTAACACTAAACTTAAAACAGTAAATTTTATTAAAAATTGCTATAAATGAAACTATTGATTGCACATATAAATTGTCATTCCTAATCATAATAATTATTTAGAGAAATTATAACTGTATTAATCAACATGATCATTATAATAATGAAATAGTAATAATATTTTGCTGTATAATATTTGACAGGATTCATTTTGTGTGTAGGGAAAATAATAATTAGGAATATAATCAAAAAATTATAATGTTTATAAATTTTTTTAATTTTATTTTATGGATAGGAAACTATATTTTTTAAATAAAATGTGAGCAGTGTAAATTTCAGTGTTTATTTTCAAAAACTACTCAAAGCTAAAATATTCTTTAAAATAAAAGGAAGAGAAACATATTTTTTTATAATGATGAAGTGTTTAGAATATTTAAAATGAATTAGTTTATTTATAATAATAATAATATATATGTATATATATATATATATATATATATATATATATATATATATATATAATAAAGTAAAATATTTTAAGAGGTAAAAAAAAAAAAAGTAAGTATTTCATCTGATCCCATTTACCATACTGATGGGAATTCATACTCTTAATTTTGTTATTCTTTGGCTTTTTTATTAAAAAAAATATTAGTATTTTGAATAATATCCTGTAAAAGAAATTCCCTAGTCCCATAGGTTTTTTATACAAATTATAAACAAAAAATCTAATCTCACAACCCTGAAATGATTTTAGCTATTTATGATTTCCATGGCACTTTTTGATCCAAACATATGCCTCTGATGCCAAAACACAAAAAATATAACTTCAGAACTTAATTTAATAGATTATAAAGAAAATTTATGTAAAAATAAATTCTTTTTCCACTACTATAGTTGGGTAATATTACATAGAATTTGATTTGAACTTTATGTTGCATATAATTTAAGGAAACAAAATCTTGTTTTTAAAATATTGCAAAAAATAAAAATAAAAAAACAATGAAACAAGGATGTTCAATATCTGTGCATTCTTCAAGATTCAAAGTTTTATAAACAGTTTCTTATCATACACACCATTATGATGAAATTATAATTTTCTTATGCCATTGGCAAGGAATTTCGGAATCATTAATATCAATGGAATCATCAAAAGAGAAACGGATTAAAATATCTTAATGCCAATTAAAGATGATTAACATTAAGGTGTTTTAATTCACATCTTCTGGAGTGAAAAGTATTAATTTAACAAAGATACACATCAGGTGACTATTAAATTTCTGAAGAAACATTTTTGATGCATAAAAATTGTTTTTTATACGAATGAAATATGAAAATTTCAAAAATATTTGCAACATATTCTCATACAATTTGACTGATTTGAGCTTTCTAAATGTACCTAAATGTTGAATTATTGCATACTTCATTGGAATTTTCAGAATTCCTTTATTTTAAAAGTTTTTTTTTTGTATTACAGTTAATAATCAAAGTCAATCTATCTGTCTATAAATGAATTTCACTTTCAACCAGAGTTTCATTTAAATTCGATTTTTAAATATTTTAAGGAATAATAACTTTTAGATAAAGAATATTTATAATATATTTCTGCATATCTGAAAGAAAATGATACATTATTTATTTTTATATGATTGACGCTCCCATAATTTTACTAATGCTGACACTCGAGAAGTAATGCTCATTTTTCTAATGCTAATTTGGAAAGGAAATAAAGTAACAAGACGTTGCCTATACATCACACTCTTCTCTGTAATGCATTAAAGTGCATTAACGCGTGAAAACATCATTACAATGCTCTTAATAATACACAAATATAACTGAAAAGCACAACTCAGAATGATCATGGAATCGAAAATAATCTGTGTAAATGTTTTGAATACAATGCACTGAGCGAGAATCTTAATCTTCTAGCAATTTTATTTTTATGCATTATTCAACAAAAGGATTCAAGAATTCCAAAACAATAAACCAAGAAACGATCTTTCGGTGGTTCGTTTCTCATCTTTTCCTAAAAGGAGAATCGGGGCAGAAATAAAAAAGAATGAGATGCGAACTCCGGGAATGTGAGATAAGAAAGAGAAGGCCATAATCTCTTTCATATTTTCTCTGATTTTTCTCCAACTTGCCGTATGCTCTCAGTGTCTTTAAGAATTTCTTACCGAGGGCGGTATAAAAATAGAACTTATGAAACATTGATGCATATAAATTTCTACTTTTTTCTTCCACTTTTTTAAAGAAAAATTCCATTGATTTTCGCCTGCATTGTTTAATGGCCCGAAGCGGGAAATTTTTTTCTCATCATTAGGACATCATTTGACGTTGTACTGTACTGATAACAATCGAGGATTTTTTTTTCTTTCTTTCATTTTTGTTTTTGCCAAAGAACGGAATGAAGATAAAATTAGATGCATACTTTATTCATAAATCGATTAAGTATGATCATTATGACAACCTTGAACTACTTTATATGATGGTTTAGAATGTTTTTGTTTACAGAATGTTAACTTAATTACGGTTTCTTTGTTTTAGAAAAACTAAGTAAATGAAATTGTTCAAATTAAAAATACCCTACTAAAATTTGTGACCAATTTAGGTTATTCTCTAAATTAATATTAAGTATATAATATATTAACATTTTTTACAAACTTAATGAATGTAAGAAACACACTTGGTTTTTAATATTCATTTTAACTCTTGTATAAATTGTCTGTATTATTATATGTACCATTGCATAAATATACATTATTAGTTATTAGATTTCACGTTGTGGACAGCCTAGAGACGAATTATTTTTGCAATGCCTTTGTAAAATTCATCAAGTAAAGCTTTTCATGGATAGGAAACCTTATTCATGTGTCACAAGGGATAAAACCAGGAAAATTTCAAGCATTTATTTGGACAGATGGTTATGCAGAAGGGAGAAGCACAGCGTATGATTTTTTTCTGAACAACATTTTGAAATAATGCAATGAAAAGAGGAAACTGCTCTCAATATGCTTAAGTTTGAGAATAGTTCTAATGTCTAAAAAGGCGTTTACTTCTGCAAATTATTTCACTATGACAAAAAATTATACATTAGATACTTCAATGCTATAGGATTAAATAAAATTGTACTTATCAGCACCTCCCAAGAGAATCACCGAGTAGTTATTCTACTTTGAGTAATCATTCGATTATTTATCAGATGATTCTCTCAAGATCTCATTAAAAATGCCTTTAGAATTAAGAACAAAGACATAGGCTTTCTGTGTTCAATATTTTACATTGCATAATAGACATTAGTATTCACAGTCCTGTTAGTTTAAGAAACCTAGCTAACTTACCTATGTAAATGCATTTTTCTTTTTAATTCCCCATTTATTTTAAGTTTAAATATAAAAAATTAAATTTACTGAATAATTACTGAAATTTGAAAAATAATTTTAATGTCTTCACTCAGAATAATTTTTAATTTTTCTATTTAAAACATTTCATGAGTTTTGAGTCTTTGTAGAAAATTATTCTGACATCAATAAGGATATGTTTTATATTTTGAAAAAGCATCTAAGTGAAATTAAATTTTTAAATTTAACTCTGAGTAACAAAGTATAAAGTCTTTTGACAAAAATGTTTCAGGTTTTAATCTTCCAATTTTATAATTAGTAAGGTATAATTTTATCCTAAAATATCTTGGGAAACAAACTTTTCTAATTTAAAGATTAAAATTTAAGCAAACTTATATATTTTTCGGAAAAAAAAAAAAAAAAAAAGACTCAATTCCTTATCAAATGAACAAATAATTTGGTGGAATAAAATCAAATTATTTATTTAATTTAACACCTCATCTTATGTTTGTACATGCATTTGAATTCCAATTTCAAGGACTTTTATTCAAAATATTTAGTTCACATTCTCGAAAAATATTTTTTTGGATTTTATTTACATTTCAAATTATGCTAATATTTTATTCGAGGATAGTTAAAATAAGTTTTATTATTTAGTTAGCCAGGAAAAGAATTTCTGGCTTAAGATCTTTTCCAATTAAGAATTTTTTATTCCATTTCGAGAGAACTTAGTGTTTATTCATAATATAGTTTTATAATTAGGTGCAAAATATTAGCATACTTAACAAATTTTACATTTATTACTTTAAATACAATTATACTTAATCAATAAATTACACAATAAAATAACCGAAATGCATGATACATAAAAATGTGACATGGTTAATTTTGTTCATTAAAATTTCATTCAAACAATTAAAATAAAAATTTAACATTGAGACATATAAATATTTTAATAACATAAAGCATTATACTATTTAAATTAGATAATTGTAGTTTACATTTTCATAAAATAAAATGTTCGAAAAATTTAAAAATTTAATAAAATATAATCAAAAAAAAAATTATATTTACATTAAATAAGATTTTTCATATTAGAGCAAGCAACTTAAATTCATTCCAGCAATTTTTTTTAAAAAAATGGTAATTATTACAACTAAACAATTGTCCATTTTTTTTTTAATTTTGTAAGTACTTCTTTTGAAAATGACACAAATATAAATTGAGTGTTTAATTAAACTGTCAAATCTTAAGACAGAAAGCAATAATGTTTATTGATATCTAGAAACGTAGAAAAGAAAGAGCAATAAACTTAATTAAATTAAATATTTTGAGTTTCTGCATCTTATATATGATACCTCATGTTTTAAAATTTTATCTTATTTCTTTATTGATGAAAATTATCTTGACTATATCATGTCTTAAATTAAAAAAGAACGTATATAAAAATAACATTTATTTAAGGATCTTAATCAATTTTATTTCTTCTTTAAAACATGTGTTTATGTCACTACAAAATCAAGATTATTTTTACAGGTCCTAAATCAATGTACAAATTTAATCACATTTTAATGCCAAATAATTGTTATATTTTTCCTAATATTTGAAATAATATGATAATTTAAAAAAGGAAATTACATTCACTTATAGACGATATAATAAAAACAAAAATTATTAGTTTATTATTGATTCCTCTCTTGCAAGAAAATCTTTATCTCAAGATATTCGTTACTCCCAAGAAATTTTGGAAAAGTCAAGTTTTTTTTTCGCTGGAGTTCAATTGGAAACAAAGTTAGTGAATCTCTAGAGTCTTATGTGATGTCTTCGTTAAATCTCCTTTGCCTCCAGGGAACGATGATAAACTTTCCTTTTTGCTAAAACTGCATTATTGAAATGTCACAGTACATTTTATTTCAGAAAAGTTCTCTTTCTCTTGTATAATATGTGCTGTGTTATTTAAGAAATTTTTTCAAGTACAATTGAAAATAACCTTTTGCACAAAAACTTTACAGTGTTTATAAAAGGATATTCTTTCGTATACCAGATAAAGAGTTGTTTATCCATGAATAAATTTCAAAGTGTAATAAATTCATTGTTACTCATAATGCTGTATAAAAAATGAATTCCGAGTAAAAATTTATAAAATTTAAAATAATATTTGCAAAAATACATGAACCATGTAAATATATTCCATTCTCAATTCTAAAAATCTGCCTAAAAATTTATATATATTCGTGTATAAGTAAGCAATCCAACATATGTAGAGTACTAGAAAACGAAACACATTGTCACATATTACATTAGTATAAATATGTAAAAATATATACATTTGAATAAATGTTTGACCATAAAAATACACCCACTCATGATAATTACCAAATTAATCCTTGATAAAATTATGGATATATGAGGAATCTCTTTTATAAAGCAAGGCCTTCTTCGTCATCATATAATACTGTTAAGACTCAATTGAGAATTGAATCATATAATTGTTAAATAGTGTGTTCAGATCTAATTTAATTGATAATAGGGGACTGTAACAATTATGCGCCTGTTTCTCCCACATTTGTCCCTTATCTATTGTATATTAATGAATAAATATGAGGAAATACATTCATCTGATCGTATAACTTTCTTCCACTTTTCAATCAACTTGGTTTTGTGACATTTAGCTCAGTATCAAATATTATTTAGAGAAGTTGCGTAAGACCATTTCTTTAAATGATGTTCAACATTGCCATAAATGACATGAATGGGTTGATGTCTAGTAACTGCATCCTAATTACTGACATTAGGAGTCTCTATGCTAGTTGATCTCTTGAATCAATTCGGCTGCAATTGTTTTCTTTTTAGAAGTCCCAATTCACTTAAACTCCCACCAGTATCTTTTACTCTGCTTCTCATTCCATATAACACTTTGCATGACTTGTCTTCCACGCTTTATATACATCGTTATGACTTTAGACATAACGATTAGTAACTCATTAGAAGCAAAATGAATAAAAATTAAAATGTTTCAGTCACAACTGCTTCATCTAATTGCGTAACAAAGATTTAGGGTCTTCAAAATTCCTTGAAATTAAACAATTTATGATTTAAAGAAATTCGAGATTTAAGCTGATTCACTTAAGCTAACTCATACTACCAAAACGTAAAAAATGCTACCAAGGATTATATTTTTATGATTATGAAGCGTATTTTTAACCATTACTTTTATTTTCATTAAATTTTATCAATATTCTTCATAGTCACCTTCTGTAGGGTGGATGCAAATGAGGATGTCACAGTCTGATGTTTCTGCTTTCCTTACTGTGTCTAAACTTATAGCAGCGTTAGCCTCTGACAATCAGTTCCATCGTTGAAATCATTATTATACCAAAATTTATGTGTCTAGAAAACATGTTATAAGAAGACCATGAACAATAGCATCTACAAAAGGCTATTTTACATCTCTTTCAGCCAAAGGAAGAAGAAACATTTATATGCTGCAACTTGCTGCAGACCACTCTGTAGCAACAAGCAGAAGAATATTCGCTAGTATGATTTGAAGCAGTCATCACCATGCAGGTCTTTATGCAAAGCTACTAGAGTGTGTGTTCTCCTCACCAGATGATAGAGAAGGGTTTGCTTATCTTGGGGAAGCGAACACGTTTTCTGGTATTCTGTACTGTATACAAAAGAGTCCAGATTCAGATGAAAGATCGATTCAGAACGGGTGTTGATCTGGAGATAACAAGTCCCCAGATACCATCAATTCAACATTGTGGAAAGATACAGTTATAGGGAAAGTGAAATGATGTTCTTGATAGGAATCTCACTCATTATTTACATTGACCTGTATGTGTACTAATGGGAAGAACTAAGGTCGATGTGATGTAAAGAAATGATGTCCTTGATGATAGTTGCTTAATTTTTTTCTAGGTTTTCGTTCTAGCTAATCTAAATAATAATGTTTGCAATACATAATATAAAAAGTAACCCCCCTCCATATATATATATATATATATATATATATATATATATATATATATATATATATATATATATATATATATATATATATATATATATATATATATATATATATATATATATATATATATATATACGCACACAACAAATAAGTATTTTATACATTTACATTTTCAAATATAATATAGTAAAAAAGCGAAAATATGAATGTATGAATGTCCTCTATTGTCTGTTCAAACAATGGAAGAAATCATTTTCAAATAACTCTGTATTTACTTTGACTTTATTGATCAATATATGAGCAACTGAGCTTAATGTTTTATTCCAAAATTGTTATTTCATATTTATGGAAGTAATTATCTTTAATAAAACAGAATTATTAAATTTTGTTTTTATCTTAAAATGGGTTTGAAACAATTTATAGGGAATCGATTTCAAAATCTACATATTTCTATTATATTTATGAGTGTTTATTCAGCATTATTTATTGGTAATTTAAAAATAATTTTAGAGCATTCATAAGTTTACTTTATGTGACATTTATCTAAGGAATTTACTTCTAATTTTTATATTTTTTTATGTTAAATGATGACAGCTTACTCATGGATTTACATGTGGTATTTGTTTTAACGATTAATTAAGATTTTTTACGAATATCGCTAATTATTTTTTATTACTTATCAGTAGATATATCTCATTAACAAAAATAAAGTACTTATTTATGATTAGTTTTTTCACAGTATATGTATATACATTTCAATTGTTTCTCATTACCCGCTTATCTTTCACATTTTTATTGAGTCATTATTTCAAAAAATATTTACTAAATGAAGTCTCATTAAGTATTTTTGTTTAATTTCAAATTCCATAGATAACTCTTAAATACCAAATAAAAATGCATATATTTCCTTCACTTGCAAAAGAATTACTAAAAGTACTAAGCTCTGGAAACAAACTAATTTTATGTTCATCATAAAAAAATAGTAATATTTATAATTATATTTATAATTCTCTCTTTTCTTACAACTTATAAAATCAAGAGGAATAAAATACAGATATTTGGCATTTAAGATATAAAATGTCGTCATGTAAACTTCTGTGTTTTTCTTTTTAAAAAAAATATATATTTCTTCAGAAAAATTAATTTCAATCGGATAAACAATACTGTTCTGAAGTTTAATCATTCTTGTATCTGTTAAACTATCGCTCGAGATATCTTTTTCTTACTCTGTCTTTTTATTTCAAGAAAAAAAAAACTAAAGTTGAAATGACGTGAAACTTGTGAATCGGATGCCTCCTGAGAATTCGGATATTGCATGTCTTTTCTAGTTATTCGGTGAAAAAACTCCGAGAACATTGATTTTTCGTAAAGTCTGTGATATCAAAAAGTTTTTCACTGAAGAAGATAAGGTTCGGCTCGTACTTCGTCTTTTATCTCTTAGACTCCAACTGACAGAAAAATCACTGGAGATTTTTAGACCTTTTTTTTCTAGTAATTGTATTCTTTCTTTTTTTTCTCTCTTTTACTGCGGTTTGGAGTTGATAAATACTAAAATGAAACGGAAAATGAGTAGCCTGTGACATCTGTCATCGCAAAAGTTACGGCTCTTTTCTATCAATTACAAAAAATACACATTTATATGTTGCTTATGACACATAAGAAACTTATTAAATTATTGCTTTAATCCTATATTTTGTAGCTATTTTAAAGCTAGTTTATTATTTTTTCGTTTGAAGTTACGGGAGATTTAATTACAAAAAAAAAAAAAAAAAAATAAAAACGTAAACTTTATGTACAAAACACACATCTTTAACTCAATTTTGTAAATTATTCCACATTTTTTAGAATAAAAAAATTATACATTTCGCAATTAAAAATGTACATCGCGGGCAAAGTACACATTGCAACTTTAGAGTTGAAATTATAGTGACATTCAAAGATTTTTTATGACTAATATATATATATATATCATTATTTTAACGTTATTAAATAATTCTTCGAATAGAGTATTATTTTTCAAATTATTTTATTTTTTATCTTAAGTGACTGAGCAAAATAAGAGTTATTTAATAAGATTCGACAAAGAATTACAGCTTTCAAAAGCACTTATTATTTGTCTAAAGTGATCATAATCTCATATAATTTCCTTATTCTTCAGAAAATATCATCGATCAATAAAATTTAATACACTTAAGTTTTTGGGTTGAGGTTTATGAAAATGCATAGATATTTTATAAAATAATTTTGATCAGAAAACATCATTTCAAATTAATATATTTAAAAGGAATCTAAGCGCTCTCTATTTTACATTATTTTAATTCAGTAATTTATGAATATTAAAATTAATTAATATATAAGAGATTTTCATATTTCTTATAATTACTTGTTATGCAAGGTCTTGTAAGAATCCTGAAGTATATGCCTTGCTTAAGAGTAACTATTTTAAAATAAATTTATAATTAACTATTGTTAAATATGATGTTAAATAAATTTAAATTAATTATAAGCACTATTTTAAATATTTTAGACAGTTATAAAACTAAACATTGTTATTTCGTATCAAAGTAACACCCGAATAGAGTTATTTCTTAAAAAACACTTTAATATTATTCAAAATAATTTCTAACATACAGTAATTTAAAATAAAATAAAATTAATTTCTGCATAAATATTTAAATGTAAAAAGTAAAGAATTTGAAAAAAAATTCAGAAATTTAAGAGAAAGCGAGCGATTTATACCAATAACATTTTAGACATATTTTTTTTTTTTTTTAAATCAATTAGTGTGTCAAAATTCTTAAAGATTTATTGTCATTCAATAACATAGTTAGAGGAATAAAATCTTATTAAAAATACATTCCTAAAACATATTTACATATCAATTTGATATAAATCAGCTAATAAAAATTATGATATGCCATATACATTAAACATATAAAGAATCACTATGTTAAAGATAGACTTAAAAATCTTCGCGTAAAGCCATTTACAAACATTAAAAAAGCAGTAGCCATGGACACAAATAAATGAAGAGTAATCTGTAGAAATGTTGAAAGTATTCCTTATCACAAATCTAATTATAATAAGTTAATATAGTTAGTTTGAAGCTATATACATTCTTGTAATATGTTTTCTTTATTTTTCTGCCTGATTTTATTAATACTTAAAGAAGTTTTTATAAACTATATTCAAAATTGTGCGTCTGTTACAGTGCTCTTAAGGAATTTGTATTGGAACATTCTTAAAGAAATTTACTCAAATTATTTACTTTACTGATGTGAATATATGAACCATGGTTCATAGAAATGGATTAAAATATATTTAAATTTTTACGAACTTTCATACATATTATCTTGATTATAAGAAAAGCTTAGAAATCATTTTTCTAAATAATATAATAAGTTAATATACCAATTTAAATATTTATTTTGGATGCTGGTAAAAACATAAAACCAGGCTAATAGAAATTACGCATTTACTAATCAGAATTTCTCAACAGATTTTTGTTCATCACTGAAGAGAGAAGTGTTACTTTAATTCTACAAAAAAAGAAAAAAAAAAGAGAGAGAGAGAGAGAGAGAAACGCTGAATACTATGTTGGACTTTCACAATTTCATGATTATTTTTCTTCATATACCGTGCTAATCTTCCATTTTTGTACTCAAATAATGATTATCTAATGAAGTTTTGGCACAGGTGCCGTATAGTCCATGACGCCAAATTCTGACATTGACGATTTTTTGGAGGATTTTCTTATGTATCTGGCAACCTCGTTTTTTTAACGTCAGGCATATGGAGACCTATAAGAATTATGCAAAAAATTCTATTTTGATAACCCTAGTATTTACGTCACGATATGTTATCTTGGCAACATTTCTTCATCGCAGAAAAATTCAGAATTTGTAATCATGGATTATACGCCACCTGTGCAGACGTTTTTTAGCGATTCATGAGATTCATGGGTTTCTTTATTTATTAACCATAAAGTGATTTTTTTAATTACAATTGAGGCCCTGATTAGGACACTTTATTATGATATTCATTTGTTTAAAATATCCATGATGTCAGATAACATTTCATCTACGTCACACATCGTCTAGAGACGATGCTGTAAATCAGATTTTTCCCTGAATTTGCTGCCTGTCTTCAAATCACGACAGCAAATAAGGCGAAAATCAGCTTTACGTCTGAGAATATTGTAGTTCATTTTGTTAATAAGACGATTTCTTATATAAGAACTAAAGCATAAGTTTTAGAAGCGTCGTTTACCATTAATTCAAGCCATTCACACATCGACAATAGAACAGAAGAAATAGCAAAATGAAAAAAGACAAGACAAATCATTTATTTCCTATTTAGTTTAAATTGTCATGGATGATTTAATTTTTTAAAAATTATATTAACTTATAGTATTCTAAATTAATAATTGCAACATTTTAAACAATCTCTTTTGAAAGTTCAGACTATTGCCTTGCTTATGCCAGCAGCTTTTTAATCTTAAATGAATTTAAACAATTATTAGAAACAATCTTCTTTATAACTCATTAATATGATTTATGAAGTTCTAAACCACTTTCATTTTTTTCTGTTTCATAATTTTAGTTGATATTTTTATTTTTTTTTCCATTTATTTATTCATTTTTTTTACTGTGAATTGTATGTAACCTTTGGAATTTATCTTCGTTAAGGTGTATATGCTTCTTAAGTATAAGGAATAAAATATCAAATATAAAAGAAAACACCATATAATATGCAAAAAGTAAAATCGCTAAATATGTAATTGAAAGTTGCAGTCATAAGGATTTATCTGAATATTAATAAAAATATTTGAAGTCCACTGGTTTTTAAATCAAACTGAAGTAAAAAATCGACAAAATTGTGAAGAAGAAAAGTCGATCAAACTGTGAATTTCAAATCGACCCCATTATTACAATGTTTTCGGATTTAGATTCCTGGTATCAAACTGTCGGAAACCCGCTCTGCCGGGGCAAGAAAAATGGGAAAGAATCAGACATGTAGCAACACGAATTCCTTTCGCTTGACTGCTCCAACACTGGTGGTAATCCAAGACATTTGTCTCCAAAATGTGAGGAATAAAAAAGAAACTAGTCAACGTTAAGTTACACATTTTTTGTCATCCGCTTCAAGAAGAGAAATGCAGTTGTGTTTAACGGTGCGGGCTTGATTGAAAGAAAAAAAAATTGCTACCTTCAAATTGGATTACTCGAGTGCTAAGATGAGATCATCCAATAAAAATGCTTCATTCACGTTCGACGAAGCATGTATTTGTCAAAGAAGTTGGAATTATATTCGAAGTCAGAAAAATCTTGCAATCTTTTCTTTCTACATCAAGGAAGTAAAAGTTTTTAATTGAATTTTCTCAGTCGGTTTAAGCGGGTATCTCCAAAATAAGCCCTTTAAGTTATACTAACGCATTTGTGGTTTTTCTTTCCTAAGGTCATATAATGAAAGAGATCATAGTTAGAAATAACTTTGTTTTCACACTATAAGGAAATAATATAATTAACCAGAAGTAAATAACTTTCTATGGAAAAAAATCGAATTTTTGTATACTTGATTACTTTAAAAATTAATATAGTTTGAAAAGTAAGCTATTTAAAATTTAATACCCAGAAGATCAATATTTTATTACTAATTTTAAATAATTGATTGATTAATTAATTTCTTATTAAATTATGTAAATAATTGATTTTAAGGGTTAAAATTTTCAATTAATTTTTACGAAACATAAATTAAATTTTTTTTTTTAATTTCTTAATATATACTAACATTTTTAAAGGCTTATATACCATTACTTAGGGATGTAGTTTTCGTAATTTCACGGTGTTTCTCTTAGTACATTTATATTAAGCTATGATTATTCATACCAATTAATAATAAATAACTAAAAATTGCATGATTGTTACAATATGAACATTTGAAATGGTTAGCACACTAATGTATTTCCTAATACATACATACATGTGCTATGTATATATGTATATATATATATATATATATATATATATATATATATATATATTTATGCATAATATATGTATATATATATATATATATATGTGTGTGTATATATATATATATATATATATATATATATATATATATATATATATATATATATATATATATATATATATATATATATATATATTTATATATATATATATATATATATATATATATATATATATATATATATATATATATATATATATATATATATATATATATATATATATATATTTACATTTATATAATTGTATACGTACACATGATACACTCACAACTCACATTTTTAAAGATATCTAGATATACATAGTAATACATACAATTTCTATTCCACATGAAATTAAAATAATGAAACAGCTAATCAGAATTTTAAACAGATTTTGCAATTACTGTTAAATTGACTATTCTATTTCAATGGAATTTTCAGAATAAAATAGACTACTTGAGTAGCTAATGGACATGGAAAAGAAATACGACACTTTCGAAATCTACTCGTATGTGTGAATGAGCAATTTCAGTAATGAGCACTTAGTTCGATCGAAATTGAGAGAAAATTTTTAAAAAATAAATAGTTACAGAATAATAATCTCTGTACACAGTCTCTTCCAAAAAAAAACGAAACTAATTTCCGCTAAAAATTTAAACTTGAGTAAACGCTTAGTACATTAACAATTTCAGAGAATTTAATTTTGTAAAAACATATTATGTTTTTGCTTACAAATTAATTTCAATTTAGGTATTTTAAGATATTTATTCTTTCATTATTGTTTATTCATATTTATTCTTTCATTATTGATCAAATGTTTACCATAAAGGAGCAAATAACACATTTAAATTCATTAAATGTCTTCCATGCACTTTCTTTGTGAAAATATATGTATATTTCTTAATGATTTAGATGTTATAGAAGTATTATTCAACATCTTAAATTTAAAAATAATTTTTTCCTTGTTTATTTATAAATATTCTTATTTATTCTCTATTCTAATAAACGCAGTTTTTCATTACGTAAAATAAAAACTTCTGTAGATTTCTTGAAAATATTTCAAGTTTTAATTTAAATACATTGTATAATTTTCTTGAACTATCACAGTTTCCCCAAATTTTTGTGTTATTGTTCAGTTGATTTACCTTAAACTCGATGAACATTGATAAATTAATTTTGATTTTTGAATTATGAAGTAACATTTGTTCATTTGCCTGAAAAGTCAAGCCTCAAACTATCATCATGAAATTTACTTAAAATTTCTTTAAGGAAAAATTGCAATTTAAAATTTTTATTGGTAAATAAATACAAAAAAAAATTATATAAATTTTGTTTATGCAAAATAAACTGTTTTAATGGAAATTATAAATATTGAAATGATAAATATAAACTAGGCAATTTTATTTTTGTTTAATCTAAACTCAACTAACAATTTTAGTAATTTTTCATAATTAGAATTAGGATAAAGTTGTTTATTTGAACTTGTTTATGAACTTATTTATTTTAACTTGTTTATTAATTGAATTTAATTATGGTTAAATATTTTTAGAATTCTAATTAAAGATTTTTTGGGAAGACAATGAAAACATATTAATGTAACAATTTTAATAATGATTAATTTTTAATGTTTCTACAACTTTATAAAAATATTTAAAAAAAAAATTAACAACAAATCAAATTTATCAACAATCTTCTCCACGAGGAGTGAAAGTTTTTTCATTCAACTTTCGTTTCACTTGCAAAAAATAAAGGTTATGTACGGTTACTTCTCTAAGGTAATGTACTACAAAAGAACAATTTTCTGGTCCATCTGTTTCCAAAGAGAAAGCTCACTCTTGAGATTACATAACAGTAGAAAGCCATTGCATCAGCTGGGAAGAATTCTTTTACAATTTTTTTTTTCTGTTGAGTATTTTCCACGTGCGATGGTTTCTTGACATTACCCTATAAGGATTCATGTCATCACGATATATGTATCTTAACACTGAAATATTTTGAAGTAATCTAAAATAGAATATTTATTTTATTATAAAAAAATCTTTTTAATAATCAAATTGTATAAAGATAAATATTCTATTGAAAAAAAATTATATAATTAGTGTTTTAAAATCATTTTATTAGATATAATCCTGAAAAAATAACCTTTAATAAATGATTTTTGAATCTTTATATAGCATGCGTTACATAAAATAATTTCTTAAAATGCAATTTTATCCTAATGAATTATGGAAAACATATTTAACAACCATACTGAATTTTACAAAAATATATAACAGTTAGGTACCCTTATTTTTTTACTGTATAGATGATTGGTACTATATGAAGTCATGAAATTTCTGAGTTTTATAGATAATAACTTTTTTTCCTAAATCATATGACTAAATATAAGGAAATTAATGAGAATATGGCACATGACAAATATAATAAATAAATAATGTAATGAAATTGCTAAATTGGAAAAATACAGAATTGGAAATTAAATATTTAGAGCACTTTATGTTGTTGAAATATCTAATTAAATAAATTGGTCTTAATAATCAAGAATCTTGTTCACAAATATTTATTACTTATTTACCGTAACCAACAGTTGTAGTTGAATATACATGCATATATAATGCATACAGAAGTCATTTAATGCGCATACTGAACTTTGGCCGCAATAAAATTATAACAAAATTTACTGTTGGAAATAAAACACTATTCATATGATTAAAGTAGATAGATATATGAGCTCAAAACAGTAAAAAACTTGTAAAAATCGCACAAACTAAAATAAATATTAAAGCTGCTGTGTCAAAAATTCTGCTTCGCAACAAGATTATGAATTCTCAGAGATATTTATTTATTTCAGAAAAAAAAATTTTGAATGAGTAATTAATTATATAAATTTCAATTTCTAAATAAAAGGTGGGAAATACGTTAATCTTTATTTATTTAAATTTACTTTTTTACTTATCATGCCATCTGATTCACCAATAGTTACTTTTATCTAAATTTTACAAAGTAATACATCAATTGCAATCTTCATTAGGAACAAAGAAATAAATGATCATTTTTGTTAAGGAAAATAAATACATGATGGATGATAAACTAGTTATCTTCTTTTATTGCTGAAATGTACACTAAATTTAAGAAGCACGATATCATATCTCACATAATTACCAAGTCAATGTTGCAACCAAGTTAATGTTAACCATAAAAATATCAAAGTTTTTAACTTTGTATGATGATATATAAGGAAAAGTATATTGAATTTATTTTTCTGAAGAAATCTCTTTCTAGTATATAAAATTGGAAGAAATATATAATGTATATATTTCTTCCATAAAAATATTTATTGAATGTAGGAAACTCAAAATAATCTCCTTCTTCATTATAGATATGTTTACAATAAGAAATATTTTCTAACCGTGATAAAGTAAACATCAAATCATGAAAAATGAATTACAAATGGATGGATAAAAATCGAGAATGAATGGCAACTTTAGAATTGTGCTAACTTTCTTACATTATTTTTTTCTTTTGAAGAGATACTACACTATGAAATGCTGTTAGCGTATATTTTGTATATTTTTGTCTTTTGTGTATCATTTTTCTTTAAGTATAAGAGTTGCATTATAAAGAGTCCTATAAGAGTTTTATTTCAGGTATACTTATATATAATATGAAAAAAACATTAGATTTTTCTTTCCTGTTTCTGTAACTGTTCAAAATATTACAACATTACTCATAGTACTTTACTTTTTGCTTTACATATAGTAAAGATATAATTTACTTATCTTTATAAAGACGTTATACATTTTCTTCATAAAACCAAAATATGAAACCAATGGAGTAATTGAAACAAATATTAATGAAAGTTGTACCGCAAATTAATTTTTATTTTAATGTTCCATTTGAAGGAGTTTTTTCCTATTTTCATAGAAAGAATAAAACGTTTTTCTGTAAGAACTTTTTTTCTCAATTTGCTTAGGTCATAAAGATATATATCATTAAAAAATGTTTAATTTATTTTACCTTCTTTAGTGAAATTGTTAGCCGTATTTTCAAGTTTATATTAAAAAATTAAAATTATAAATACTCAGTGTAAATTCTAAGATATTCCACATTTATAAATAAAGTACTATTTTACAATAAAATTTCACCTAAGAATATTGGGATTCATAACATTAGACGCATCTCTAGTTTTAGAAATTTATTCTCATATTATTCTTAACAAATCTTTGAAGAAAATTCCTTCAATTTCTAATAAACTAAAAAGCTATGATACTTGTAGTCAGAAACGTGATGTTCTTTAATTATTCATCTTTCATTTGAAAGAGTAGAATTAAGAAAAAAAAATGCTTTTCCATTTAAATTATTAAAGATATATCTTCATTTAGTTTTTGAATATACCGAAGAGTTCCCCACTTTAAAAACTGCCCTCCTAATTAATCCTTATAAAATATCAAGGTTACCAAGATAGTAAAAATGTTCAAGCATATCTATTTCGTTCTTTTTTTATATTCGGGACATCTTTTTCTCGTACAAAGTGCTTGTTAACAAATAGGAATAGATGTGACGAATTATAATAATACTAATTCTAGAAGAAAATTTAAATTATTTTTAATTAGTTTAATTTCCAATGCTGAAAATCCTTCAATCTGAAAGCATAATTCTAATTTTTTATTTTTTTTAATAGAGAAAAATGAATTTAGTAAAACATGCTAATGTATCTTGATAATTTGAAAGCTATTTGAATGAAAAATTTAGTTTTATATTTTGAATTATTTCAGTTGTTAAATAATTAATTTATATTTTTAAGTCCCTTCCAAAGATTGAATTAATTAATTTTTTTACAATATTGGATACAATTCTAAATACATATTTGATGGGAGTTTAGTAAAATATAAAAATTGCTTAGTTCTTAAGATGAAGAAAAAATTCGTGATTTTATGTTTTACGTGCCTCCTTAAAACATATAATATATGATTATATTGGGTGTTACAGTAAAAAAAAAACATATATATGTATTAAATTAAAATTACAATTAATACATATTAACACATAAAAACATATTATGTATTAATATGTATGAAATTTGTAACTATATATATATATATATATATATATATATATATATATATATATATATATATATATATATATATATATATATATATATATATATATATATATATATATATATATATATAGTTACAAATTTCATTTACGAATTCATTTTATGAGAATCATATATTCACGTAAGTTCTGGCATATGCTTGTTTATTACAAAGTATCTTAAAACATTCAGTCACATTTTAATCTTAATATTGGGTTAATCAAATTTAATGAATTTTCAGGATATTTGATAAAATTAAACAAAGTGCTTTATAACTAACTTCTTAGAAGACTCTATGCTAGAAAAATATCATGATTTAATTTTTGGTTTCGAAAGCAGTTTTGGGACTGAATTATGGACATCTTAACTGCCCAATTCATTTTAACGTCCACAGCACGATTGACTTCCAGAATCATTTCTTAGGGGGTCATATTTGAGTGACGAAAATGAGTAAACCGAAAAACTCTCTAACACTGAACTTAATAAACTTACGTATAAAAGCAGAAACGCAACATTCATCTTCTATTGTTCAACAGTGATTGCAACTGAGCCCTGGACTTTCTTTTTGAAAAGCGAACTCTGATTTTTTTTCTCCTTTTTTAGTGTATTATCACTAAACTATTTCGAGCCCAAATGATTTCTGATCTCTCCAAAACCATTAAAATGTTGAGGAGGTTCAGATAGGAATGCTTCTTCTCCATCGTTATCAACGTCACTTTCATTTTATTACTTATCTGATATAGCTTGTATTTTAGCGGGATTACTACAGGAATTAGCTATATTAATATTTGATCAGCATATATATATATATATATATATATATACGTAAATTTCAAAATATTCTCTACTCCTCTCCAAATTTTTTAAATAGTTTATTTTTTTAAATTTTTTATTTTTTTCGTTTTCTCAGTGATTTGTCACTTTTGCCCAATACAATTTTATGGAAGTTCTTTCCCAGGAAGTAAGTTTTGTTAATTGTATTAAATTCAGCAAAATTTTATGAGTGAGAGAATCAAAAAATGTTGCTCATTATAATTACGATTTGCTAATTAAAAGAAAAGAGATAAGCTTATTGATTTAACATTGAACTTATCAACTATTTTCGATTTTATTATAAATCCGGCTTCTCGAAAGAAATATACAGTAGACACTTGTTTCTATGAATCTCTAATTTACAAACACTCAGGTTTTTATGAACTTGTAGTGCTGACACCATAGAGACAATGATAATCCTCTCTCTAATTTTAGAACTGAAATTTTGAGAAATATCTTTTTTTTAAGATCGTATAATTCAGACAAACAGTTTGCTTTCCATTTATAAAACTTGCATTATGACGGGAACTTGAATCATGCTTGAATAACTATAAATGACAAGTTCAAGCATTTCAGACATTGTGGGAAATATAGTTAGAGAAGCATGGATAACATGCATTTGAAGGGAAAAAAACTATGGTGTCAAATTCATGTTCTGTGTTTCCCTCACGCCAGGACACAGAAATTGGGAAAAATTACTTCTCTTCTCGTACTTCAGATCATAGAAAGGGGAAACACTCTTTAAAAGATTGCGCTTTCTTGTTCTACAGTAGGTTTCATTCGAACAATTCTATTTATGAAGTTTCATTTGTCGAGAGATTAAGTCAATTCAGTTGAAGATTTGCTGCAACTGAACGTATTTATCAATTGAAGTAAAAAGAAATAAATAAATTCTGAATGTAGACGAAAAAATATCAGATACAACAAAAAATGCCAAAAAAAAATGTTTAATTCCAAAGAACAGCTTTTCTGTAGTTAAAATCTCAAAAAGAAACAGTGCCAGTGAAAGTGCTCCCTCTTAAAAATATTGTAGCGAAGAAAAGTTTCTCTACTACATCTTAAACAGGAAGAAGCTTTTCTTTTTTAGCTGAGAAACATGAGAGGAATGAATTTTCCTATTATATAATTGAAATGTGATTATAGAAAAATCTAACTGTTTCTCTTTAAGTTGAACATAAAGGATTTCAAATCATTAAACGGTTGGCTCCAAAAATTTAAACCAAGGCATTGTTTGGGCATTAGAAAATTATTTGGTGAAGTGCAAAGAATAAAATAAGTCGTGTTTATAAGTATGAATCTTATTTTGCATCTGTTTCTTGGAGTGGATTCTAAATAATTCTTTTTAATAATATTTTATTTGTAAAGAAAAAGTAGTATGGTAAAAAAAAAAAAAAAACATATTTTAATAATCTAAGACATAGTTTTTCTTTTTCACTAACTGTTTTACCCATTCCTACGGTAAAAACAAGCTTCTACGAGCTATAAATTAGAATGTTAATAATGAAGATTCTATAATTATTATTATGAGCATATTTGTGGAAGTAACTATATAAAATATTTCAAAGGAAACATAATTTAAGTTAATAACGTTAAGCAGTTTAATTCAGTAGTTTTGATTTGGAAAAAAACATTCTGATATTTTTAGAATAATAAAAATTAAATGGTTTTACATTATTTTACTTCATTTACGTCCCAAGTCAATTTCATAAGTTTAATTTGTTTTTAGATATGTAAGACATTTAATAGTTTAAAACATTAAAATGTTCTGTAGGCTTTTAAATATTATTTTAAAAACGTTTAATGTAACAATATTAAGTAGTTCTACAAAAAATATTTGTTGTAAGATTTGCTATTTCACATTGTGGAAAGTTGTTTAATAATCAATTATATATTGCTTATATTTATATAAAAAAAACATTTTTTCCTCAAAAAAAAAACATTTTTAACATTCTTCTCACAGCAATCAATAAAACATAACAGCAATTTATAAACAATGAAACCCGCTCCCAAAACAGAAGTTATTATATTTCTATGTATTATCATTGGCGGGAATGTCATTAGAAGTTTTGATTCGCTAACAACAAGTTTAAACTACGCCTATTTTAAGGATATCTTTCGTAAGCAGAATTTAGTCCTTGAGTCTTCTATTCTGATTGGTCAAAACCTTCCATAGCAGCTCGCAATTCAAATAAAAGACAAATAGTGCCTCTTACTGTACTAAGGTTGTGAAAAGAGGGGGAGATGCTATAATTCGAATAATATAGCTTGTATTTCATTTAATTTTAAACAAAGTTATTTTAAATGTTTACTTTCATATTACTTAGTAAATCATAATTTTTTTTAAAAAAAATATAAATCATTGTCTGTCTTTATATCATATTTTTACATCATTTGTAAAAATTGTTCCTTTAGAATTATAAATTGCAATTTCTAATATTCCATTTAGCTGTTTATTATTCTAGAATGTTTCAAAGTTTTTAAATAAAAAAAATTGTAAGATATAAGTGTGATACTGTTTATAATTAGAAACATTAATATTATAATAAATTAATAATTTTCTCCAAAATTTTCTATCAAGTGATTAAAAAATGACAAAATCATAGGATAATATTTCATAAATATGATTTTAATATTTTAATTATTTATTATATGAGATCATATGTGCTTTAGTTTGTTTTTGCATTAAATAAAAGTTAATGACATATTGAATTTGAATTTTTTACGCATTAACAAAATTTAATAAATAAAGATTCTGTAGAAATGTATTAATTGCTACACTAATAATTGCCTTAAATATCTCAATAATTAAATATATGCTTTTAAATGCCCAGTAGTATCAGCTTTTTATATTAATCTTTAAACATATACAAAACACTTTTTTGGAAAGTCGAGAAAAATTTGTATGCAGCAAACTATATATATATATATTCCATAAAAGAAAGCAGACTTAACTACAGTCTTAGTTATGAAACATTTATGAGGGCCTTCCTGAAGTATAAAAACTTCATTTTGCACTTGAAAATCAACATTTTACCTCCGAGGGCAAACAATTTGGCGCACTTTTGTTGAAAGAGAAAATCGCCCTAGGATAATATTCCAATTCCATCTTTTATGATGTATTTACTGTTTGTTTCTTTCTCTGAAGGCAAAAACAAACGTTTTGTGTAGCCTCACACTTCACTCGTGTGAGAGAAAAAAGAAAAAGACGAAAATATAAAAAATCGCTTTTGAGGTTCACTTATTGCCCGTCAGCTGGACGAACGCCAGAGCAGTTTCATCTTGGGCATGAATGTTGTGCAAGGGAAGAGAAAAAGAAACTACTTGACGGATGGCAATTGTTATATCTTTTCCGGAAATAATGAAAAAGTGCATGAGAAGGGAGAGTACAGAGAAACGTTCTCCTTTTTTAGGTCTTTTACTGTGAAGAGATCCTTTTTTCTTCTCGCCAAGATATTCGCAACGACTCGTTGACTCCCACGCTAAATTTAACAAATTTCGTTACCATTGTTGGCGAGACTGGCGTCTTTTATTGCGTTAATTTCGATTTTAGAGTAAAAACGCGTTTTTAAGAGTGGGTAAATTATAGCGACTGGCGTGAAAAGAAATGTTCTGGTGTTAAATAAATTGTGGGCGACTACAATGGCTATTTCGGAATGCAGACTCGCGAAAACGCATTAATGGGATGCCATTCTGGATTTAGATATGAAATGTAATAAAAAGCTTATGAGGGCGCACGGAGTGGAGCTCGAACACAATAGATTATGAAAGTTATCAAGTGCATGTTTATTAGTTGTGACTGTAAAGAAATTGTCAAAACTTGTAAGTTTCTGTAAGAAAAGAAAATTAAGTATTATTTTATTTTCAAACTTATTTATTATTGCGGAGAATGATATTATTTATTTCTTGGAGCAAAAACTAGATTTTTTTCTTTCTTTTTTGCACTAGAATAATTAATTAACCATCCACTGTATTTAGTTTGAGACTAATAATATTTGAAAAATAAAGATATTAATAATATTAAAATTTTAAGATTAAGAGATTTATAAGATAAGAAAGTATAAGAATATCTGGTAATAAATTTTTTAAATAGTATTGTCAATTAATTAAAACTATCTTATTAACTATTTTTGAAAATTATGTAAAATAAAGACTAAAATTATCGAACCTACATTGCTCGTATATTTCTGTGCAATAATAGTAATGATTGGTTTGATTGATTATGGGAAGTTAAAAATATTTCCAAATTCTTGCTAAAGTTAACCTTTTCTAAAATAAAATTCAGTTCAAAATGTATGGAAAATAAAGCAACATGTGTCCTCTCATCCTTACTATAAAATTAGTTTTATGAAAATATTTTGTGTTTTAAAAACCTTAAATTGTATTTCGAGCACCAATTTCTTACCCTATGTCAAATAGAAAATACATTATAAAATAATAATGAATCATCGTTTTCTCATACTTTTCCAGCCTAACTAAGAAACATTTTGAGAAGCTTTCTTTTCTTTCTCGCTATGGAGCATTTGATAATTCTATCAATTTAATATGATGTAAAAATGTTAAAATATATAATTATCTGTACAAAATATAAATTTAAAATCAACACAAAATATTTTTATGATATTATTTTTTCAAGATCACAACACCTACTTATTTGATTTTGTCACTTAATGGGGATAATCATTAGTGAAACCTTTAGATGGTCATCGAAACTAAATATAAAGATGCCATGTTTATATTATGTTTTGTAGTATAGTAATGGTTTAGAAAGTGCTAAGTTGAAGCTGCAGTAATGGTAGCTGCAACTGGATGGAGCAGTAATCGAATCTAAAGCAGTAATGGAACTACAATTACTGCTTTAGATTCAACATAAATCTTGTCTTAAACTGACCGTAGAAAAAGATTCCTATACATTGTGTAATATATAACATGTGAAAAATTCTGCCTGCAAATATATGCGGCCAATGTACAAGCTACATTATATGAAATATATCTTTCTAATATAATTTAGCAAGGTGAACAAAATATCGATTTACTCTAGAGGACATTTTTCTAGGTGTTATAGGAAAGGGTACTAAAAAGAAAATATTGTTATGAAGAATTTAAATTAATAATTAATTAAACTGTATGAACAAATAATGTCCGTTCTTTACACCTAGTTGAAGCTTATTCAAATAAACCAAGTGATGCGATTCCTTGACTCCCTAACAAAACTTTGTTCAAAATAAAAATATATTAATTACATAATAGTTTACAGCTTATGTAAAAGCAATTAAACACAGTTTCTAAGAGTTTCAAGTTGTTGCATTTATAGTTATGAAACATATGTAAAATAATATTTTCAACAGTTTAATAATCAAATCTAGTTGAAGGACCTAACTTCATTAAAGTAATGTTCATTCCTTAAAGTAATGTGTTCTAATGGATCATCTTTCACACTTTTCCTATACAATCACCATACAATAGGACGGTTTCACGTTTAGGAAATACCTGCATAAACGTGTGATCTTGATTGTCTCTATTTTACTGTCAAGTATGAAGATGGATCTGTCATGATGTAAGTAGTTACATCATGGTTTGCTACTGAACCAATCGTATTTCTGTAAGGAAAGATCACAAATGAGAAATATGGAGACATTTCAATTACCATTTCACCAATCATCACTCTGCATCACAAGAAAACCAGGTTCATCCTATGATGGACATCCTACAAGATATGATATGAAGATACCTACAGAAGATGATATCCTCCAGAATGGTTATACACTTATTTATACAGAGGGATTTGTCCAATTATGGCTTGATAAACATGAATATTACGTTAAAAATCTAATTTAACTTCCATAGTTACCCGACCTCAATGAAATGGAGACTTTAAAATATTTAATATGGAATAGATACCTTCCACCTGAATCTCTCCTAAAATGTTATCAATATACCCATCAAGAGTGCAATGTTCTTCTAAACTCCATTCAGTCAAATGTGGTCCTGCACTATGCGAAAAAAGAATTCTATATGAGTTTAAGGTGTTTCTAATATTTTTATAATAATCTGAAGATATGTAAAAATCTGTACATATGTAGAATAATCTGCAGAAAAAAATATGTGAGATATTTTGTCTATGAATTAACTAATGAATGAAGAACTGGCACTAACTGATAGAATACAAAATAGTATCAAGTTTAAAATATTTATTGAAAATTTATTAAATTGCTTAATCTCCTACAAAAAAATTATTTTTTAAACCCTAGTTTAAATTATATTTTTTAAAATAAAACGAATAATTAACACAAAAATGACAAAATGTGTTTCGAAAAATTTTGTAAAAAACTTCAAATAAATTTTTAGAATACAATAATTTCAGAAATCGTGAAAAATAAACATATTTTTTTATTCATAGATACACTTTATGTAAAAATATATAATATTAACTAGTTTTCTTTCTGACTAAAGAGCGAGAGAAAGATAAAGCTATTTATTTCCTACTTTATTTAATAATAAATAGCCTTACGTTAAATTTTACAGCACAGAATGTAGTTATTAAAGAGATTTGAGACTCTTTATTTTTCTAAATTTTTAACTTGTGTTTCTATATGACCATATTTAAATAATTTTTTAGATGATGTGGAATACATAATCATCATGAACTTATAAGATTTATATTTCTTATTTTTTGCTAACACTTGTACCCGAATATCAATAAAAATTTCAAAATCACAGAAAAGGTTATAAATAAGACCATATATTATTTACACGAATAGAGCCATATATATTACAAATAAGTCAGTTAACCTACTTCTTATAACCGAGCATACTGAAACAAGAGAATGACTCATTTGATACATTAAAATTATAATGTAAACTTTGATATGAAAAACATCATGAACTTATAAGATATTTTACAAATTATCTGTTTTTACATTTTTGGACTTTAAATAATAGTAATAAAAATTACTACCAGGAAATAAAAATTCAAAATTTATAAGAAAAGTGAAAAATCTTTCAATTTTAGCTAATTGTTTATTTCTTCAAGAGTGTATTTCATCAACTGCATGTATAGAAATGCTTTAAATCTCTTAATGAAAATAATAGTGAACATTGTTTAAATCATTATTATTGAAATTATGCTATCAGTTGATTAGAATTGGTAACATTTATTTGAATATTTTATTAGAATTAGTTAATACTTTTTTGTAAATCTTTTTTTCTTTTCAGATAACATTTTGTTATCGGGTGGACAAAGGTTATCTGACCACAGAAATGGTACTCTCTCCATTGCACAGGCCACTAAAGACGACCAGGGTTGGTATCACTGTGAAGTTATAGGTAATCAAGCAGAAAAAGCTACAGGTTCTCTGTATGTCCGAGTAGTAGGTAAGTGTTCTGTACGTATGTAAATGAGACAAATGCCTTTCAATGAAAATAAATAAAACTTCTAAATCCATATATAGGAAAATATGACATCACACATAAGTCATTACTTCTGTTGTGATAGTAAATAATGTAAAAGATATATGTACTCACATAAGTGTGTCAAATATTTAACACATTTTTATGAATAAAAATGTGGTTGCTTTTCTTATTTGTAAGAACATAAATAGTTTAAAGCTATTTAAATTAAGTAATACCAAAAATAAACCAGTGTATTTTTTCAGCACTGAAATGTATTTTATCCGATAAAAAATTTGTATGCTCAATTAAAATAAAAATTATCTATGTATTTTTTTTATCTTAAAAGGATAAGTTCCATAAAGCTATGTTTTAAAAGCTAACATAAGGCTGTTTGACACGCATTACATTGACATAATTATTATATAACTTATATTAAAATAAAAGCTCCTATTTAATGTAATTTTATAAGCTTATATTCAGAGTTAATTCATGATTGTGTCAAACATTTTAAATAATATATACAATTTGTATAATTATAAGCATGGAATGTTTTTAAATAAGAATGGAGTGGTAAATGATATATATTATTTTTGGGGAACAAAAGTTTTATTAATACAATTTGTTTACCGTTCATTAGAATTTCGCTTAATATATTCTGACGAAGATTAAATAATCTCAGAACTTTGCCAAAATGTTGAATCTTAATTGATTCGTTGCATAATTTGCTGGTTAATCTTTGAACCTTGTATAAACATAGCAGAGCCTCTTATCATTAATTAGGAAGATTTCGATGAATTTCTTATCGGAACATTTTTCAGGAAAATAAAATAACACAAGCAGGGTTAAATTTAACTCTTCAGTCTTGGTAATGTAGCTTGGAATATTTTATGATCAACAAAGCATAATAAATAAATAGTTATTTCCTGATTTTGATTGTTATCTAGAAACTAAAATATTGGAGTATTAAAGAGTGTGTATGATATCAATAAAATTTCAAATTTGAAAGTTAAAACTATATCTATTATACTTCCATTAATTTTCAAAATATATGACACTATATTTATTTATAAATAATGTATTTTAAGTTTTTGTCCTATAAACACAAGCAGGGTTAACACAAGCAGGGTTAAATTTAACTCTTCAGTCTTGGTAATGTAGCTTGGAATAATTGATTGTAGCTTGGAATAATACTGATTGATTGTAGCTTGGAATAATGTAGCTTGGAATAATACTTTTAATGATATATAATAGTGCACTTAAAATTGTATAATATATAGCACAATTTATATTGAATATCACATTATGCATGTGTGTATGCGTATATATATATACATACATACATAGATACATACATATATATATATATATATATATATATATATATATATATGTATGTATATATATACACACACATATATATATATATTTATATATATGTATATACACTACTGGCCATTAAAATTGCTACACCAAGAAGACGACATGCTACAGATGTGAAATTTATACGAAAGGAAGAAGAAGCTGTGATATGCAAATGATTAGCATTTCAGCGCATTCAGACAAAGAAGGCGCCAGTAGCGACACCTATATTGTGATTAAATGAGGAAATTGTTCAACCGGTTCCTCATACACAAATTGCATTTGAACGTTGTTGCCTGGTGAAAAGTTGTTGTGATGCCTCGTGTAAGAAGGAGAAATGCGTACCAGCACGTTTCTGACTTTGATAAAGGTCGAATTGTAGCGTACCGGGATTGCGGTATATCATATCGCAGTATTGCTGCTCGCGTCGGTCGAGATCCAATGACTGTTAGCAGAATATGGAATCGATGGGTTCAGGATGGTAATACGGAATGCCATGCGGTATCTCAACGGCCACCTATCACTAGCAGCCGAGAAGACAGGCATATTATCCGCATGGCCGTAATGGATCGTGCAACCACGTCACGAGCCGTGAGTCAAGAAACGGGGTCGTTTGGAAGCCATCAAGTGTCTGCACGAACAGTTCGACGACGTTTGCAGCTGCATGGACCCTCAGCTTGGAGACCATGGACAAGAGCGCCTTCAATGGTGTTATCAACGACGAACCTGGGCGCACGAATGGCGAGATGTCATCTTTTCAGATGAATCCAGGTTCTGTGTACAGCATCATGATGGTCGCATCCGTGTTAGGCGGCATCGTGGTGAACGCACACTGGCAGCGTGCATTCGTCATCGCAATACTGGCCCATCATATGGCGTGATGGTATGGGGTGCCATTGGATACACGTCTCGGTCACCTCTTGTTCGCATTGACGGTGCTTTGAACAGTGCACGCTACATTTCTGGTGTGTTACGACCCGTGGCTTTACCCTTTATTCGAGCCCTGCAAAACCCTACGTTTCAGCAGCATAATGCCCAACCGCATGTTGCCGGTATTGTAAGGACCTTCCTTGATATGAAACATGTTCTGCTGTTGCCCTGGCAAGCACGTTCTCCAGATCTTTTACCAATAGAAAATGTATAACTGCTGTTATTACTGCCAGAGGTGGTTGTCCTGGGTTCTGATTTCTCAGGATCTATATCCAGCCAAATCTTTTGAAAATTTAATTTAATCACCTATTATTTCTAGTATAATAATATATTTGTCCAATATCATTTTGTAATCTGCTTTTCTTCCTGGTGTAGCAATTTTAATGGCCAGTAGTGTGTGTGTATATATATATATATATATATATATATATATATATATATATATATATATATATATATATATATATATATATATATATATGGCTTTTTCTGGGAATAAATTATTTTCCTTTTATATTATTTTTATTTAATAATTAATGATTTTTTTTTTCAAACAAATCTCAAATCTACAAGTTCACTTAATTCTATACGCAATTATTCCTTATTTGTGACTACATATTCCTGTATAATTTTTATGATAGAAATCTTTAATTACTGATACAAAAAATATATAAAATGTCTATAATGAGTTTAAAAAAATATTTTCTTAAAGTCAAAATTCAAAAAGAAGCAACTTTGTGAGATATTATCATTACACATTATATATTTTAATTAAGTGCATAGTATACACGCATCCTTCTCAAGTTTTAGTGTATTATTTGTTAATATGATTTTTTAAATAAAGTTTTCGCATTTAAAATAGAATATTCGTAAACATAATATACAAATATTGTTGATTGGAATTTAAAAATTACATATATATATTACATATATATATGTATATATACATATATATATGTAATATATATATATATATATATATGTATATATATATATATATATATATATATATATATACATATATAATGTCATTGAAAGCACATCAAATAAGTTTAATCTTTTGATCTGATTATTTTTTAAGTATTTAAAAATAGTTTTAATCTATCAAAGAATGTAGGCATCCTTAAACCATTTCAAAAATTATCATAAGCCACTATATTTAATAAAGCGTTTTATATTTTTCTTTTGTTACACTTATCAACAAAGGCATGCAGTTATTAGAATTTTAAAAATGAAAACTTATACGTGAGCATTTGATGGGATTTAAATTTTTTTGTAATTTTATATGAATTTTTAAGAAGTGAATCATATTTTCTAACTTCTTCTTTATTTTCCTTTTCCCAAAACCATTTTATTTAAGGCATCCAATTTTTACATTTTTATGAGGATGTGAATATTTTAGTAAATATCTGAATAACATAAAATTGGATAGTATGATTTTTTTTTATTAAAAAGAATGTAACAACATAAAATAACAGTAATCTTTAAATTATTTTCATGAACAATTTAAAATTTATAACTATTTATTATTAAAATACTATTTGTTCTTGTTCATTTGCAATTACTGTATTTTGAAACGTGACATTAGAAATTTTCGTTTTATTTTAAAATGGGATTAAAAGATTTTTTATTTTAATCCATTTATATATACAAACATTTTTTCTTACAGCAAAATCATTTGCTGAAATAATTATAAGTCAGATTATAGGATATGAGAAATTTTTAATGACATTTTTCATTATATTGTTATATTTTATATGTGTGTACAATAATAATATTTGTCTTTTAAGCTATATAAATTCTGTGTTGCTTTTTTTTGAGGAGTTTTTCTTATAGTTTAAAGCTTTCATTTCTTTTCAAGAAAATTTTATTACCATATATAGTTTAAGTTTAACTGAAAGTATTGATGAATCACAAAAGAAATACTAAACATTTTATCAATCAACATGTCTGGACACTAAATGGAAATACTCAACAATTTTAAGTATTATTCTATAGTAGAATGGTCTTTAAATTTTCATGCTAAAGAAACATGTTTCAAGTTTTCTGCCATTGGTAAAGTCCAAACCTGAAATCTCTTTCTGCTTTATTTTTCTCAAAGCTTTTGAACATTCAAAATAATCATTTAGCAATTATAACTAAGATAATTTGTAAATACAACTTGGAAGATTTATATATTTTATTTGCTATGTATGTTTTTAATTTTTATTTTAGAAAAACTAATATTTTACGGCAAAAGTCTATTATCTATATTCATATAGACATAATTAACGGACACTTTTATTTTCGCAAATGCTTTGGACCATTGCAACATTATCTATTCAAGCAAATGGCATACTTATTTTAAACATTTTTGTTCCATAAAATAATGTATCATTGCACTTGTTTGGACCCATGAGACAACATTTCGATTTACAATGTCAGAATATTTCATGAAGGTTTATAAAGAGACGGTTTCACATCACCTGAAATATTCATTTTTTTATTCTTTCATAAAAGTTTTAACATCAGTGTGCACAAATCTTGACTTCAAGTTTAGTTAATAATATTTTTAATTAAAACCGCAATATTCTTTTATTTTTTAAGAGCCATGATTTTTTTGAAAGAAAATACGAAATTTATTTCTTGTTTGTCGAGCAGCTGTGCTATTTATAATAATCTTTTGTAAATGATTATTCAGTTTAATGAGAATAGGTACACAACCATCAAATACTCAATAATAGTTCTCTCATATGGGACAATTACATAAATCTGTCTGATTGCGAAAATAGTGTCTAATTCAGTGATGAAAAGTTTCGGTCTTTTATATTACACCTGACCTCTTTGAAAAAAGTCATAGTTCTTTAAGCACTAAAGTAAAATTTTGGCGTCTCTCCCGAAATAAAGAGCTGTTTACTTCAAAAGAATTCCATTGTATGACCAGCAGTTTTTAAGAACTTTAAAGGAGTTATACAATAGGAAAAAATTGGCGATCCCAATGGAGTTTGACAGTGACTAATGTGCTTCTGGAAACTTCCCAACATTTTTCTGAGATACGTCTTACATGTGAATTTTAGTTGCCATTTAAAATGACTAAAAAGAATATTTATTAGAAGCGATTTTTTTTTAAAAAAAAGTAATTCCGTTATTATTGATTTTTAAACTTCTATATTGGCTAAGTTAATGTAATTGAAAGCATTATTTAATATTTTTATTGAAGTTTAAATGTAAAAGATTGGAAAAACTTGAAAAGATGAAAATATGTAAAGCAATAAGTTTAACAAAACCATTAAATCGAAATTTAAATTTCGAGGCTTTGTTTTGTTTATTTGTCGCTCACCAGTAAATTTTTGACACAAGGGCCAATTACACAAGAAATTACTCTTTAAAGGGGATTCGGAATCACGACAATTACCAAAGCACGCGATGGGAATGGAACTCACGAACTGTTGAACCAAAGACTAGAGCTTGAATTCTATAGAGTTTTGAACTATTGTAAAATTAATGTAATTTAAAAGGACTTAGTAAATGAAAGTTCACACAATAAATATTTAAGAAAAATGCAATATACATTATATATTTATGATTGGATAATTTTGGAGGGAGTAAATATGCAACTCAATTATCAATTCACTGTGAAATGATTTTCGCTATTAAAATCTTTTCTTAAATATATGGTTGTGTTTCTATTAGAAAGGACCTAAATTTTCAGATATGAACAATTCTTTTAGTAAAATAATTTTAATGGAATTATATTCATCTTCTATTCAAAATTTTGCTCATTTACTTACAATATTCTAATTTCTTAGGATAAAATTTTTACGAAATGTGATTGTTTGGTAAAAAAGCATATTTTTGTACATCAGCTAAAATATCGTAAGTTCCTCCCTTTTCAAGGGTATTGTCGTAAGAATGAAATAATATGTAAAAAAATAGAATATGTCAAATAGTCATTCATGCTGTAACTATAAAGCATACTTCTCTAACTGCTTAGTAAAATATTAAAAAGCTTCTTATTTGAAAGAATTTAACTATAATGAACAAACCTTCGAAACAAATATGACAGAAATGGAAAAATTCATTTATATTCGAAACATTTATTATCTTCATTTTTGACAAACTGTAAAAAGATTGTAAATATTCCAGTTGAGGAAAATTTTAAGTAATCTGAATTATTTCGGATTTAACGTCAACCAATTTTTCAAGTTTATGTTGTTAGGAATATTTACACATGAAATGGCTTATAAACTAAGCAAGAGTCTTTATTAATTCCAGAAATAATACTGTGACGAATTGTAGTTGAAATTTTGATTTATAATTAATCCCAAATTGATCAATTCTAACACATTTGAGAAACTGTGAGGAACTATTAATACAATTCCAGAGCACTAGTATTCTAAAAAGAAATTCTTGAAAGGAGTGTCTGTTTCAAACATACATAGAAATATGTATCTTTACTTTTCAAGTATTTTCCTAACTTCTCCGGGATCAGTTAATTAGAGCTGTTTCCATGCTATTTATAAAAAAATCAAATGAACGTATTTATATTTTTTTACTAATAACAAATATACGCATAAAATAAAAAATATTCACAGTTTGTTCTCGGATTGTCAAGGTATATAAGAACAAAAGAATTTTCACTAAAATTATTCGTTGGATTTAAATTAAGCGTTTTTTTTTATTTTTCTCTCATAGAAACTAAAGCTTGATTATTTTTTACTGTCTTAAATTTTTACTCAATGATTTATTCCTTGCTTAAAGCCTGGCGGTTATTTTTTTTTCCACTCGGCCAACTAAAAAGTTACAAATAATGTTACATAAACTTCAAAGCTTACTTTCAAAACACTTTTATTTCCCCCCACAGTTTTGAAAAAGTGCTATTTTTGGAAACATAAAGGAGTGTTTGAGAATGCTCTGAATACGAATTACTTTCAGCTCGATAAAACTTTATATATTTCAGTGAGTGCTTTGAAGTTTACTAATTCTTAATTTATTTTTAAAGGTTAAAAAAAAACTTTAATTCAATAGATGATTCCACCTTATAAGGTAATATGTTTTCAAATTGCTACATTATATCGTGAAACATAAGTGTCATGACTATTATTCTAATCATTATTGAAGAAGATTTTTTGAAAAGATTTTTAACAATTTTCAAGAAAAATAATTACAACATTTATTTTATAGTTGAATAGAATTTTTTATATTTTCATGAGTTTTGAGAAGTATATTTTTATAAATATTTTTACCATTAAATCTAATTTGGAATTTAAAAAACTGCTGAATAAAAGATATACAGAAAAGTGATAAAAAGATGTATAAATTTAAAGTTTTTTTATGTTAGTTATAAAAGTTGTTTTACTGAAGAGTAATATATAGTCAAAATGTTCAATATAAATATGCTAAGCAATTTATAAAATAAAAAAATAAAAATAATATTCTAATGTTGTACTATGTACAAGTATTCTCGATTTCATGATTAAAACCATTCATATCTGAAATATTCAAGTTATTAGCAAATGCATCCATGCGTTTTATATTGCATATGTTAATATCACACTCATTCTACCACAGAGAGACCAGTCATCAATCCATTCATATTTGGGGATGAGCTCATGGAAGGCATGCGAACCATGGTCGTGTGCACCGTTCTGGCAGGAGAATCGCCCATAAACATTCTATGGCTGAAGGATTCCATGCCCCTGATGCATTCTGAGCACAGGGATGGAATACACGTGACTAGTTTGGGAGAGTTCGCGTCCTCCCTCACAATTCCCTCCGTGTCCAGATACCATGCCGGAAATTACACGTGCCTAGTGACTTCCGGAACAGCTCAGACCTCCTACACAGCAGTCATGACTGTCAAAGGTAAGCCTGGTAAATAATTTGTTAACTTAATATGCGTTTTTTTTTAAGCATTTGTTTCGATTTTATGAGAAAATTGTTTTAGAGCGATGCATCTAAATACGTGAAAGCCAATGTTTTTATATTCATGTACACTTGATAAATAAGATTGGGCATATGATCATTTTCTTTATTTTCGTAAATATTGTGATACATTTAAATATTTGATAAATCTTAAAATGATTAAAAATATTAATTGTTTTCCTTCATTAATTATAAACTGCTTATAAATATTTAACTGTATGAAAATAAAATATCAAATAAGCATTATTCATAAAGCACGAACTTTGCATTTCCCAAGAAACTTTCAGAAAATTAAAAAAATATGGACAAATATATTCCTATAATCAAAAAGTTTCAATCATTTTTAGTGTTATAAAAATAAATTCCTCTAGTGATTTAAATCATTTGTCAATGAAAGTTCGGGATTTATATTTCATAATAAAAACAGAAGTTTTCTCCTGTTTAAACTAGAATTAATACATAAACTACTAAATAGCAGATTAAATAACTATACATACATAAATATATGCAAATGTGTGTCTATAAATACATTTAAGCGTAATATATCATATTATTTATATTTATTGAGAATTTAGTAAAATGAAATTAAATAAATTTATACACTTTTTGTAACACTTTTTTAAACATAATTTTAAAATTGCAGATTTATTTAAATATCACTAAACATATCTCTTAAATAAAACAAGCATTTTTCAATTTTTCAAACTTAAAAGGTTATCATATATATATATATATATCATTCAATCATTTATCACCATTTTACTAATGCAGCGGAAGGAAAGTAATTAACATATTCTTAAGTATGCACTTTGGCCAACTTCACAAGTTCGGAAGGAAAAGGCTTTAAGCTGTGTTTCGGGCTTACATTAAGTAACAGCCTAGTCAGGGAAATGCGTTTTAAGCCTTTACGTGATTTGAATAAAGGTGTATATATTGAATGAATTTTTCTTTTGTGCATTAGGAAAATTTATGAACCTCATCAAAGGTAAGAATGTACTTAAGATAAAAGAAAAAAATTCTATTTCAAATGGAATTCCATTTCTTTAAAGAAACACTGCGCCATGCTTTAGAGCAACATTAGACGAAGTAGACCGACGGAGAAAAAAAAATCAGTATCTGAGAGCTGGGGAAAGTTAAGTCTATAGCTTAGAAGATTAGAACATAGTCGACGTGATAGCACCCACTCTTCGAATGTAAAACGGATTAACTTCAAGCCAGCCGATGAGGTGTGGAACGGTTTAAAAGAAAAATCCGCTCTCAGGAGATCACTGAATACTTTTCACTGAGTTTTCTTTTTGTAAAAAAGAAAAATTTGGAGCATTTGACGTGCATTGAAGAAGTTTCTACTTTTTTATTGATCCGCTCGGTGAAAAATACTTTCGAGTTTTTCGAAAAATGTGATCAGGTGTAAAAATAAAATAAAACCGGGGAATGTATCCTTCCGATTTCCGTGAATTTGCTCTAGATCTCTTAAGCTCTTCGATGTTAGCTTAAATTCAATCAGTAAATGTTTTTGTGTGCACTGCGAGAGTTCTGCGAATTTACTTTTGAATTTATCACCATTTCGATGCTTACATTACTTAATGTTTAAGAAAAATGCCATTATTAAGAGTTTTTTTATGGAATTTACATGTGACAGTGACATCAGTTATAAAAATTTATTTAAAAACAACATATTATAAAATGTCTCAATATATATATATACATATATATGTATATATTATTTCATATTAAATAAAATTGCTCTTATTGCATGTATTATTACATACTTCTAAAACTAAACCTGTAGTTACGACAGTCCATATATCAGGCAACATCTACAGTGCCCATATATGTTTTCTTAATCAAACACAATAGGGTGCGAAGCAAATATTCCGGTTAGATAGGTATTTTAACGTGAAACCCCTATATGTTTAGTTCTTAAATGTCATGCTATGTATTCAGTTCATCCTCCCACTGAAGGCATAAAAAGATAAATCGACCTTGCCCAGTCAGAGGAACGAACCTCGTATCTGTACCTTGGGAGAGGAAAGGGATAACTAAGCTTATTACGTACTTTATAAACTGAAAGTATTGAATTAACTTTAAAAATGTTTACCTATTGAATGCAAATATACTAGATTTCTCCTTCAATAGTCTAAAAATTGTATTTGAATGGTGAGTCTCTTCATTTTTCATTTGCAAATATATAATATCAAACTAACATCCTTTGCTTAAAAATCTAATTCTCAACTCTTTATTTTGTTTTGCTAGTTACTTTTGTAAATATGAGGCCTTTTCTTCTATATTTACTTACACAAAATTAAAATGTACTCTAGCAATCAATTAAAAAAATGATACTTTGAATCCATATGTTTAAATAGAATAAAATACTTTTAACTTTTATTAATTATTTTATCAAAATTGAAACAAGAAAAATTTAAAATTAACAAAATAAAAACAATTGCTAAGCAGTATTTTTGATAGCAAAGTTTTAGCATTTTAATGAATAATTTTTCAATATTACTAACTATTTCTTTTCAGCATTAAATTAATTGTATTTTTAGGATTACTCGCATTCAAAAATATCTAAATTTATACACTATTCTTTTATTTTGATTGAAGCAAAATATTTTTAATATAGAGTACTTTTCTAAATTAAATATTTCAATGGTTTCAGCGAAACATTTGAGGTTTTTAAATTAGTGTTTCAACTTTATTTGGAAGAACATCTTCCACTTCAGAAAATATTTACATTTATTCAATTAATTCTGAATAAAAATTAACTTAGACCTAAAAACTAAACAAACAATAAACCATGGTAAATAAGATAAAAATATATATTTTTTTATATAATAAAAATATATTTTTTTAGTCAATTAACTATTATTGCACATTACTTATTAAATATACCTTACTTGTTAATACAGGCATACAAATGAAAAAGTGTATAAGTTCTTTAAATGTTGAAAACTTGTTAACATGAAATAAATAATTATAAAACAAAAATACGTTCTTGGTTTCAGCATTGCCAATTATTTTTTCTCAAATTTAATATACTGTAAATAACTATAATATATTAGCAACTTTCTAAATTTTTCTCAACTTCTGAAATTCCTTTCATTCCGGACGATTGCTTAAAGCGTCCAAAGTAAATTATTTTCATTCAAAGTTGCGCTAGTATTATCGCTTTAAAAAATCCAAATATAATTTAAAAGCTTGCAATGAAGAGCTCACAATTTGCTTTTGATTTCATTAGGAAAAATTCCGAAGTTGTCGGTAAGTGATCAAGTAACAATTCAAGGAATTCACGAAAATGACATGAATATTATGCTTTACTTATATTTTGTCTGTCATGCATTTTAATATGAGATAAAAATAAGTATACAAATTTGATTTTACATGAAGATGAAAATGGAAAAATTTACCCATAATTGGATAAAAATGAGTTTTTCATTTTATCCTGACAAAGAAGCTTATTGTAGAAAATAATAATTTTTTGCAAGAATTTCAAAGATATTGAATTAAATTAATGAAACTCTCTTATTGCTTAAACGTACATTTATTGCATTTCTCTGAATCTAATAAAGCTATTGAATTAGTTTTGTGCGTATTAAATATAACATTAAGTTGAAGTACATAAAAGTTTGCGTAAACTTAGTTCTTAAGGATAGATAATGTTGCATAAATATTTTCTTATAATAAACTTTTGTTGTGGAGAATACGGCACCGAATAATGCTGAGTATGAAAGAATGATACTTTAAGTCAAATTTTGATTTTGTATAATAAAAAGTATTTTTAAAAATTTGAAAGTATTAGTACAAATTATTATTTAAAGTTCAGTAAAGAAAGTATTTATCAATGTTTTTTTTCATTTGTCATATTAATTAACTACAGATTTAACAATTCCAATATATTAGGATTTTCTACATATTTTTGAACTGTGCTATCCTCTATCTATTGGAGAATCTACTTTTTCTAAACATCATTTTTGAGGTTATTTATGACAGCTGCAAAAGCAGTTTCGAGATTATACTCTACATTTTGAGACTCCTGTTACGTTTCCAATTGCTATTCTAGGATTCATAAACGTGACATTTGACAACAATTTGTCCCTCTTGAAGTCTATTATGTCTGCATTTCTACGCAGAATATTTATGGCGTTAATATATATGCATGTATGTATGCTTATATATATATATATATATATATATATATATATATATATATATATATATATATATATATATATATATATATATATATATATATATATATATATATATATATATATATATATATATATATATATATATATATATATATATATATATATATATATATATATATATATATATATATATATATATATATATATACATATATATATATATATATATATATATATATATATATACATATATATATATATATATATATATATATATATATACATACATATATATATATATACATATATATATATATATATATACATATATATATATATATACATATATATATATATATATATATATATATATATATATATATATATATATATATATATATATATATATATATATATACATATATATATATATATATATATATATATATATATATATATATATATATATATATATATATATATATATATATATATATATATATATATATATACATATATATATATATATATATATATATATATATATATATATATATATATATATATATATATATATATATATATATATATATATATATATATATATATATATATATATATATATATATGCATTTGTTAGTGTGTTTTGATAATTATATATTTATTTGTTTATATGTGTTTATCACAAATTCTTGGAGATACAGAGAGAAAAATTATAAAATAGAACTATAAAGCATACTCTTATTTTTTTATATGTATGAAAACCGTCAACCACTTATTTCATGTTGAAAATTTGCCTTAAGAAAACTTAATGGTAAAAATCACCTGATTTTAAGCAGTGTGCAATATATATTGTAAAACTATTTGCGCAGTTTTTTAATTATTAACTCTGTTTCTTCTTTGGAAAATATAATAATTTGTGATCTAAAAAGAAATACAAATTCGTAATGACCAACTATTTAAGTTTAAATATGATTGATATTAAAAAAGCTTCATTGTTTTTTTTTTCTTGTTTTTTTTTCTTACATAATAATTTATGTAACTAATAAAATTATAGTTTATGTGTGTTTCATACATCTTATATGAATTAAAATTTTGATCAAAATGAAAAATTGAAGTATAATTTATTTGAAAGGATTTATTTCTTTGTTATTGAATGTTTCCTTTGCTTTAAGCAAACTGAAAAATTGAAGTATAATTTATTTGAAAGGATTTATTTCTTTGTTATTGAATGTTTCCTTTGCTTTAAGCAAACTGAAAAAATGGAAGTACCCAAAAAATTGTGATAAAAAATATAAAAAATTTTAAAATATAAAAGTTTACTTGATAAGAATACTTTAATCCTCTACAATTTATTTCAAATATTACATTATAATTTTAAAGATTTAAAAATGGTATATAATTAACTGTATATATATATATATATACATACCCATATTGAAAATTTGATTTTCAACTTCATATATCAAATATTTTTATTTGTGAATCTTGTACTCAAAATTTTATATTTTTCAAAACAGTTTTTATCACATTACCGTTTGTCAAATAATATTTAGGAATTTTAAATTAATCAGAACAGGAAATTCCATTTTCCAACGGGAAGTTGTAAATAAAAATATTTTATTTCTTTACTATATTTTAATTAATATGTTTTTCTATTATATGCTGATTGAGATAGACAAAAGTGTAAGACAGACTGATTTTTGCATTCTGAAAAAAAATTTCAACATCATTGTTATCACAAGCGTAACTATCACTATAAAGGAAATTTTCTCAAAATCACCAAATTCCGTTAACTCGATATTTTAAGTAAAAATGAAGACATTTATTACAGATTTGGCATATTTACTTTAAATGTTATTCTCAATAATGAAGCAAAATGTTGCATATGTATCAAGAACTTTCACATTAACAGCTATTTATAAAGGGAAGGATCAGTAAAATTTCGTTAAATATCCTCATTACTGTATATTTTAACTATATTTCTTTATTATCAATACTTTTTTAGAATTTTGTTTCATTTCAAAGAACATAGTTAAGTAAACTTTGTATCCAATTTAAATTAAGTTTGATGCATATAAATTTTCTGTAGAGTATTAACCGTTTTATTAAAATTTTATATTTTATGAGGTAAGAACACAGAGATCCCAAACAACAATATTTAAAATTTTTATACATAAATTAAAATTTCAGTTGTTTTTTTATGTTTTTACACCATAATTTATCTGAAAAACTAAATAAGAGTTTATTGAAATAATTTTAACAATAAAAACCAGTCATATAAAACATCCGTTTTTTTTCTCTATTTTTTTTTGAGTAATTGCGGATTGTGAAAATAAGTCAAACAACAGAAAACATTTTTAAGCGAATTCCAGAGCCAAAAGTTCCCTTTTAACTAAATTAGTCTCACAAATTACATTCCAAGCTTTTTTTCTTGAAAAATTAAGCTCGCTTCATATGAGAATTTAAAAATTGAAGAAAGTCTTAGGAAATCAACTACGAGCTGACGGTTGAAAAATGAAGAAAAAAAAGTCGTTGTGCGAATCTCACATTAATAAACATCTAAAGCAAAAACCCTCCTATTTAGAAGATCAATTTTTTTGGTAACCATCTTCTGTGATAAGAAATATCACTAATTCACCCCACCCCTAATTAGCAAAAGGGGAGAAACATCTTGAAAGTAGTGAAAAAAGCATATAAACTGTTCAATCTGCATAACTCTTTTGATCTCAAACCTTTACTTTTAATTAAACAAAATATTTTCTCTTCAATGGTGAACATAGTTTTACCTTTTCTTGAAAAAAGAGTTGTAAAAAATATCTGGAGTTTCAGAGGAGCAATTAGGCACCACAATGTAATTAAGTTCCTTACTTAAACGTGACACATTACAAGAAGTATCGAAATGCGTTAAGATTAAATGTCAACTCAAGAATTAGTGCTACGGAATTTTTCTCTCTTTTCCCATTCTTTCATTTAAGTTAATTTCCTTGAAATGAAAGGAATCATTTAATTGCTTACAATCAAAAATGCAATTTTTAACAGTAGATTTAATTTTTTTTTTTTTTTATAAATGAAATAAAGTATTTAAGATTTTCCTGTGTATTAACACTTACTCAAGAAAACAAAGTTTATAGTGGTATACCTCACTAATAAAATTAACACTTAATGAATTAAGCTCTATAATTAAGTCTTAAGATAGGAAAAGTATATAAATTGTTAATTTGTGCTAATTCAAAATATTATATTAAATTTTTCAGTACTTTAAAATGTTTTATGTTTTAACTCATAGAATCGAAAAAACTTTTTTTCTCTTTTTAAAAATATATGTCAAAAATATGTTTTAGAGAAATATAATTTACATTTAACTGATCTACTAAATTTTAGAACTAAAAGACAAGCCATTTTTAAACCATTCAATAAATATTTATGTTAACTTTCATGCAAATATAAATAATTAAATATTTATAGTAAGGATTTATAATTTCATTCTAGTTTAGAATTCTATAGTTTATGCACATATGAATTTTTTACCATCTGCTTTTTCAGAGTCAAATATTAAAACCGACTAAATTTTTATACATGTTTCCATTTGGCTTGGAAACAATTAAATTGGCATAAAAAATTTGTTCTGGAAATATTATGCTCTCCATGCGAAATTACTATTAATTTCCTTCGGGAACTTTGACATATTTCATTGATGAATATTCTAAGAAAACAATTAATGGAATTCCAGAATGTCCAACTTAAGAACCTTCTTCAATCCCATGACAAAAGCAACTAACTAGCATTTTTTTCCATCAGTAGGTTTAATGTATTCTGTTAAATGTTTTATTGGAAAGTATCCAAGAATCCATTCTACAAATTACATTCCACAGAAGTTTTTCTTATATTGTTCTATATAATCAGGATATATTGAAATAATTATTCCAAGAAAATATCTCTTCCCTCTTAAGGAAGCAATATATACAAAAGACTCGTAAAGCAATATAAATGTACAATTTAGAACATTTCGGATATACTTTTATATATAAAATTACAGTGAAGAGAAGAATTTCTTTTTCCATCTATCGTAAAACAAAATTATGCAATGCTTACTTTTAACAAATATTTTAAATCTTCCAGTTTTCTTAATTAAATGCTAAAATTTTTCATGAATGTTATATAAACCAGTTAAATTTAATGTATTTCAGTCTTTTCTACCGAGGTATTTATAGTAAGATGAAAGGCTTGAAATAATTGTAAAAAGACAGTGAAAAATAAAATTATTAAATTATGGCGTATGTTTGCAATTTAATAATTGATGCAAATAATATTAAAACAATTCTAATTACATTTTAATACATGAGTATAACATATCAAATCAGTAAATAAACAAATAAATAACAAAGAAAGTACTTTGTTTCTTCAAAATTTTCCAGAACTACGTATTGATAACTAATTTAAATGAAGCCTTTATGAATTATGACATCAATGAAAAAAATATTATGTATAAAAATATGTCTTCAATAATTGAAACACAAAAAGGTGAAAGTCATAAATCTCATGATTTCGCAAAAACTTAATTTGTCACTGCATTAACTTTGAAATTCAATTCTTCAACATTTGTAATAAAAAATGTAATAGAAAAACAAAACTACTTCAGTAAATAACTCGAACATCATTTACTGAAATTCATGCTTTACGCATCATAGGATTTGAATTTAATACGAAAAAGCATAGCGTGTCCTTTGTTTCAGTAACAAATAATAAAAAATTGTTGAAATTGTGTTAAGAAATTAAGATATTAAAATATATGTGCAGTCATTGCAATCATTTATAAATCCTATAAAAATTCATCAAATTGGATACCGCTACTAAATCGAGTGACAATTTTTTTTTCTTGAAAATGAATGATTTCAAGCAAAAGAATTTAAAATGATTGTTACTGGGATGCTTCTAGAGGCTTAGATTAAGGTTGTTTATTCTGTTGTTATTGAGACACAATATCAATAATATAAACGTGGAAAGTAAAATTTGGCTGCTGATTATTCAGTTTGGTTGTAATATAATTTTAAACTCAAACGCTGCTCTCTAACTCATCTGAGTTTGGCTCTCAGTGTGACCTAGAGATATATTGGTGTGTAAGAAAAAGAACCCCACTTGACATATTTTATATTCATTTAAGAAAATTTAAGTTCCAGATGAAAAATCAATTGATATAGACTGAATTCACTATAATTTTATATATGAACCTGCACTATCATTTGAAATAGAAATTCGATGCTCTAAAATAAACAAATGCTCTACAAACAACTCATGTTTTACCTTATGTTTAGCCAATGGCGATACCATTTTAATATATGGTTATACTAGAGGTCACATTTAACCCGTATTGGTGAGAAGATACATATACAGAAGTTTAAACTAATACAACGTTTTGAAGAAACTTTCTTTCTTTGTGTATGACTTAAATCTAATCAACTATATTTGAAATATACCTCAATTACGCATGAGGGCATAAAATCACGATACATTTTTAACGAAACTAAAATATTAATTTTTAATGATACTAAAATTGCTAACGTCTTTTCTTCAGTAATATTCCCAAAACTCTTAATAATGATTTTACTGCATTCATTCAAAATAAATATGCAGCAGTCATAATTGTTTGAAAGCCTGGCCTTAAATTATACGCATTAAATCACTTTTAAATAATGAGTGTCAAAGAAAAGCATATATATATATATATATATATATATATATGTATATATATATATATATATATATATATATATATATATATATATATATATATATATATATAATATATATATATATATATAATATATATATATATATATATATATATATATATATATATATATATATATATATATATATATATATATATATATATATATATATATATATGCTTTTGTATATTAAATTCCTTTTAGGCACTTATATTGACTTACGACATAAATATATTATTGTTAAAAGTAGTTATTGCTACATATTTAATGGTAAATAATAATTAATTTGATAATAAATTTTGCTTTTGAAAATGAGATAATCCTCTTTAAGAAAAAAATGGGTCTTAATTTTTATTAAGAAAAAACTAATTAAGTTCCAACTGAACAAAAAAATAACATATTTTAAGTAACATTTATATCTTTAAATTTAAATAAACAGTTCTTTTTTATTTTCTCGACAATTTACTTTTCATAATTTAAATACGAATAAAACAGTTTGTATCAGAGTTTTAATATTGTTCTGTTATATTGAGTGCAGATATCAATTTTTTAAAAATAAGGTAAACAAGAAAGTTCCTATCATTTTTAGAGACCCAAAAATATAAGGTTTATAGAAAGTGTAACCTATAGTTAGTGTTCAAAATAATCACTATCGGCATCCAGCACCTTATACCAACATGCCTCTTTCTGAGTAGCCCACTTGCGGTAAAACGCAACGGCTTTGATGCAAAGAAGTTCGTTAGTACTTATCACAAGTCTGCTTCATTAGTGAATCGTTTTCCAATAAGGTGATTGTACAGGGAAGAGAAAAGGAATAATCTGATGGTACCAAGTTTGGTGAGTCAGGAGGATGTCGAAATTTTCCAAGCCAAATTGTTTTATGTTATTTCTGGCCAACCACACGACATGAGGTTTCGTGTTATCAGTCAAGAACAGTAGACTCTTTTGATTAACCAGAGTTGGCTAATTTAGTTGCAATATATGTTCCACATGTTTTACCTGTTTTGCAATACCTGTACCACATGTTTTACCTGTTTTGCAATACCTGTTCCACACGTGCATTGCAGCGAGTACAGGTCCGCAGTGACTGTTTGGAACGTTGGTAACATATCATAGTGAACCACTTGACGACTAGTACACAAGGCTTCAACATCATCACAAAAGGAAAAATCTCCAGACATGAATTTGTGAAACAAATTTCTCCACATATGATCATTAACTTTACAATTTCAAACGCTTGACTTATTCGTCAACTTGATGCAGCAGCTTATAAGCATACTTTTTTTTTTGATATCGTTAATCAATTAACACTGAATGAGCTCCTCAATACGTTTATTTCTCTTCTCTATGGTGCGAGCTATGATTGATGAATGTGCACGATGAACCTGCTTTTGTTATGATTGATATTCCAACTCACGATAGACCAATGTCTCAACCACGTCATACACTAATTTGCATACGTATTCACATATTCTGCAATGACAACACGAAAAAATTAAAAACTTTTCTATTTTACCTTGCATATTATGAAATTAAATCTTGGTTTTTAATATTTCTGAAACTTAGATTATGTGAAATAATCATTTTTTTTTTATCTAAGACTTGTACTTTTGTTAATAACTTAGAGCAATTTTTTAATTTTTTCAAAAGCTAATTTTTTAAATTTTCACAAGTATATTTTCATTAATAATGTTATTGATATATTATTTCATTTATGAGATATATTTTCTTGTAAATAGCTATAAGTAATTTTTACAATTATGTAAAAGCTATTTTTTAAATTTTTAAGCATGTTTTAATCAATAAATATATTTTATTAATAACAACATACTTGGAATAAAAATACATAAATATACTTCTAGATAATTTTAATTTACACAAGACCGGTGTCTGCTTCCTTGTACACAGTTATAAGTGAACTTTCAATTTCTCCAGAAGCTGTTATTGAAATTTTCATGTTTGTTTTACTAATAATCTGTTTCGCATAATTATATATATACTATGGTAAGATTATGAAGAATTCTATCGTAATTCATTATTAATTTTATCATAAGTAGAAACCCAGAAATTTTAAAGCATTTTGTATTAATTAAGAGCAGATTGTTTAACTTAGAAGTGTCTATTACATTTTGAAAAACATTTTGAGAAACATAGTATAACTATTAATATTAATAATGGTATATCATACACATACAAATGGTATGTCATTCAATTCTACATTTCTAAAATAGTTATTTTATATATACTATAATAACGTTTGTGTCTGTGAATAACAAATTTTGGTATACGTTTCTATTATTGATGCGTACATTTTTGTCTAGTAATAATATTATATTTCTGCCAAATCTAATTCCATCAAAATATATTTTATTTCAAAACATTTCCTTTCTTCAAGTTTTTTTAATTGAAAATGTTAGCACAATTTCCATATACACCGAATATAAATGTATGAAATAATTAAAAAATAACGATTCTGAGAAATTCAGTTCAATGTAATTCTCAATTTAATAACTTTTCTGCAAGTTCCTAGTAAAAATTTAAAATACTATGATATTAGACATGTTAAGTCTCAAGGAAATATTATTCTGAATTCATTTCGTATTCCGCACCAACTGAAGCACTTTCATAGCAAAAAATATACATGATGCCAAATAAACAATACAGTTAATGGCGTTTCATTGGAAATGTAGTTAAAATATTTTAAAAATATTTCTAATCTTCAAATATTAAATACAAGAAAAGTAGAAAAATAATAAGTTTTTGTTAATAACTAAGGAAAAATAGATGATTTTAAAGAAGAATAACATTCTAAAGTTTGAATGTCATGATAACTTATTTTAAATAGATTTCGAAAATAATAAAGTTTTGAATTATAGCTATTTTTCAATATTTTTTTATCATTTTATTTTCATTTATAATAAATAACATATATATATATATATACACATGTGTGTGTGTGTCTATTTGTGTAGACTTCCTTGATAGCATTATTTTTATCACTTCAAACAACTCTCCACAAGTAAATTACATGATCAGCTGAAAATATCATGTACATTGTTTTTAAAGATCCAGAATAAATTGAATTTTATATTGTTCGTAAATGTACTAATTAATCATTCTCTTTTTAGTAATCTTTTGCTAATCAATCTTTAATTTATAAATTTCTAAGTAAGAAGGTACCCAAAAAGACTTTATTGATCAATCTGCAAAAATAAAAGTTATTAAATGACTAATATCCTAACGTAAGCAAAAATTCCTGAGGAAATAAAAATCTGGAGTAGTTCATATTTTATTAGAATACTCTGATTTCAAATTTTATGCAGATCAATTCATATGGGAAATCTGAAGCTTTCGAAATACAATTAACACAATAATTATGCTGAATTATAACTTTTAGAAATCTTATTAATGGAAAAATCTTATGCATTCAAAAAAGATTTTACATTTACCATTATTGAACTAATTTGGAGACCAGCAATTAAAGTTTCGAAGAAGACATTGTTCCTTTAAATAAGTTTCGAATAATTGAAATTTCGTAATGGATTGCTAATTATAGAATTATTACATTTATGGCCTTATTGTTATCCTCCATAACCAATCATTGTTAGGATGTGAGGCTATATGAAGATAACTGATGCCATGAAGATGACGAAGTCCTAATGTAAATAGATTGCACACTTTTAATTTGTTTCAAATCATTGTGAAATTGTCAATTCTCTCTCTCTCTCTCTCTTCTTTAATATTTGCTGATTATCATTTAGATATTAAAGAAATGGAAAATGAATATTAGGGAGTTTTTTCCTATTTTTTGATAATCAAGATTTTCATTTAACAATTTCACAAATTACGAGGTAAATTCCATATTCCGAATAATTTTTTGACATAAACTCTTGTCCATAGATATGCAATTCCTTATAGAAATCATCTTTCTCATACATGGTCAGTACAGTTTTATACTGCTTCCAATTTTCCCAACTAATTTTTATAAATGAGGTTCATTTTAATGTATTAGCTATATTTATTTATATTGTATATTTTTTTTACTTTCAAATAAAAATACATTAAATAAATAAAGCATTTTTTTAACTTTTGTATTTCCGGTCTGTTTTAAAATCTTCTTGTGATAGTTGGAAATGTAATAAATTTAAAGAATATTTGTTCTTTTAGATAATTTTGCTTTTATTTTATTTTTACTTCAAGTGTATCACTAGTGTACTTCAAGTGTATCAAGTTTTATAATGAGATAATTCTCCTCATTGAAGTGTAGCATGTTCGACTTTAGATTTCAATCTCGACAATGACCGCTGGTTTGTTCAATATATAGTTACGTAAAACTAGTCCCTTAATCATACAGGTTAATTTGATGGGGAAGGCAGAGTTTCTCTTGATACTAGTTTAAATTGCAAGTCATATTAACTTTATATTCCTATATGGTTACATTTAGGATATTGTCAATTGCAGTTTAGTTAATCAAGATAAAAGGTAAATGTATAAATTTAGAATTTACGTACATTTTTATGATAATTTTAAAATTATTCAGCATTTTCAAGTGTTTCTCATTAAACACATCATAACAAAATTTTAAATATGCATATGTATGCTTACTTAAATATGCACAGGTGTTTGAATCCCCATACTGTTTTCTAAATAATTCCATCTTAAAACAATGTATTTGTTTTTGAATGTATCAGAATAATTTTTTTTAAATTTTAGTTAAGCTTATAACTAGTTTATTTTTCTTAGAGTTGTTTTTAACAGTTTAAAATTTATATCTTACATATATTACTTTTATAGAAAAAATTTATTCTTTATTAGTATGTATTACCCAATGCATTCAATGGTATGGCAGTAAATATTTATTAAAGGATTTTCCTGCTATAACTTGGAATGCTTGAAAAACATTTACTAGAAACATTCATGTAAATAATTTTGCACTCAAAAACATATTTACAGCAATGATATTTTTTATCATTTTTAGATTTTTAGAAATTTATTTTAAAAAATGAATTGTGTAGTGAATACTCCAAATTCAAAAATAAAATCTATTCGAAAAGAAAATAATTTTAGAGATTATATTTTTTATTTAAAAAAGGAAGTAATAAATATTTTACTGATCATTTTACCATTTCTAAAATATTAAATAAAATATCAAGGAATGAATTTAAGAAATTTCATTTACAGTTCATATTACTCAATGATTTATAATTTCTAAATAGAGAGATTCCAATACACTTATATTAATAAAATAAGTGTATTAAAATTATTTCCAGAATATATAAAACGGGAAAAATATTCGTTGTGTTAATAGATTATTTTCGATACGAAAAAAATTTTGACGAAGATTTTTTTATTTGTGACCTTAAAAATAAACAAAAACCGTTTTTTTATATTTATTTAATTGCATTTTTATAAATGTGTCATTTCTTATCATTTGTATCATTATTTTTATATTATTTCTGTTTGCTAGCACGGTTTACCTAAACCGTGAAATAAAATTATTCACAGAACAATGAACTCGACATCTTTGCAATTTTCTTTTATTTCCGAAACTTTTTTTTTCCTGAGAAGATATTAAAAAGAAATTTAAACGTATCTAATATCAAACTTTTCATTTCCAGTTTGTTTATTTATTTCCTTTTCTTTCACAGCCAGTCCAAAATGGGTGAAGAAACCAAAGGATCAAGAAGTTATTGTAAATCAAAAGGTTGTATTCGCCTGTCAGGCAGAAGGGATCCCAGAGCCAATACATCGCTGGAAATACCGACCCGGTTAGTATTGGTTTCTTTGTTTGTTGCAAAAATATTTACGTTTTTTTTTATTTTATCTCTCAATGTATTTCTCTTGTGTTTACGATCAAATCCGTTCACTATTTTTTATTTTATTTTATTTTTGGGGAGTCTCACTTCATATTATTAAATTTTTTTTTAATATTTTATTTCTTTTGTAAATCAGGTTTTTCAATTTAAGCTTTTTTTCTAAGATTGTATATTAAAATTGCTGAATGGAAAATTAATTTCAAATACTTGCATTTCATTAATCTTTTAATATAATTTTTTTAACTTACATGACATTTTAAATATTTTTAGAAATGTTTTTTGAAAATAAAATCAAAACTATATTTCAATGGAATTTTTTTGTTTCTGTAATATGTAATTTAATTTTTGTCCCCTTATTTTCTTTTGGAAATACACTTAAATCATTTAAAGAAAGATTATTTTAAATTTTAAATTCATTAACATAATATGTCGAAATAAAAGAAAATATACTTCCTTCCGATAATTCTAATTATCTTCGTTTAAGGAAGCATATGCTTTTTTTATACCTTAATATCTTTTGAAAGTATTATTAAGAGTTAATTTACGTCATTATTATGAAAACTGAAATATTTTTATTTGCAATACGGATTAAGAAATACCAGTTATGTTTTAAGCAAAGAATAAAATATTTTATTACAATTTTATACAATAAACAGTATTTCTTGATAATGCATAATATAAAGCGTTTCACACTGATATTTATTTAATTATTAAGCTTATTTAATTATTAAAAATAGACGACAAAGTATTTTATTCAGTAAATTTAAAAAATTTCAAAAAAGTTCTTATAAATAATTTATTTCTTGGTATACTGATTTCGTATTTCTGGGTATTTGGTATACTGATTTGCTTCTATCCTTCTATAATATCACAATCCTCAGAATGTGTGTGCATACATGTATATTAAATTATTATTTATTCCTATTATTTTTCATGCATATTATGTAAGGAAACTCGACTTAATTTACATATTCAAGTTTGCAAACTTTTAATAACTCCGTGGATAAATTTGTGTATAAAGTTTTTTTATAAACTTGTTAGTATAATTTATATATTATATTATCATTATAAGCAAATTTTGATCTACACATTAAATCATGAAGTTTATTGCAAAAATATTAAAAACAATTAGAAAAAACTTTGCTGAAAATCAGAGCTAAAATAAAATTTTGTCGAGTGATTATTTGAAATAACGGAAAATAATTAAGAATATTGCGTTTATAAACTGTGATTTAGTTGACCCAAAATCTTCGTATCTTAATCACTATGATTACATGAATTTGAATTGCATGTTTATTTGTAAATCTATTTAATCACTATCTATATTTCAATAAATCAGCGTATACCTAATCAAATAACAAAAATTGTAAACAATAATTTAAATATTTTACGAAATTAACTGAGTAAAGTTTTCCTTACAGTAAGAGAAATAAAATAAAAATTTTGATTATTCAAAAAATTTATTTAATAAATTATGTGACTCTTATCTTGAATTTTTTAAATAATATCAAAATCTTATACCTAAAGAATTGTGCACATAATTAATTGAAGGAAGTACAATGTATTTCATCCAAAAGTGCAAGTGTGTAACAAGATAAGCATAAGATGATACTGATTTTAATTTAAAATTTTTTTTTACTATTTTTAAAATTTTTCTATTTTTGAAATCCCAAAATAATGACCATGAAACACATTTTGAATCCACTTGTTTTTCATTCCTTTTATTCTATTAAATAAAGTATACGTTTTTAAGTCCACAGTTCATAAAAATGAACGTAACATTTTATTACTATATATTTTTCTGTTTTCATTAAAGCTTTGTTTTTTTAACTTAAAAACTGCATTAATATTAATAATAATTTTGCAAATAACGTTTGATTTAATTCTTTTGTATATCGCAAGATTATATAATTTGATTGTGGCAATGAATTTTTTTGATTATTAATTTTCCAGTTAATAAAATATTTAAAAGCATTAAATTGAATTAATTATATAAATTGGCCATTAATATCTTTTTGTCTATACAATTAATATTTGATTGAGACTATATATTTTTGTTAATTATATACGCTGAATATTTAAATGAACTGTTATAACATTTTCACAGAAAGTCTTATAATCTATAGATTATAATGTGGTGATAATCAATTTTTCCAGATTTTTTTAAAGTTTTGAAAGCAATTTGAAAACGAAATATAATTTTCCGATTAATATTATTTTTTCTACATCAAGAATATTCTTACATAGAAATCAAATGTCTAATTAATCATGAATAATCTGAAATAAATATGTAAGATAAATTATTCTTTTTTGAAAACATAAACATTATTGGATATATAAATTGAACTTTTTCGCAGTAGTATGGATTTTAAGTGATTTCAGAGCATTTCGTGGCACTTATTTAAATAAATGTTTTATTTCTGATTAAAATTACTTGGATATAAAAAACAGTAATTTTATTATGAGTTTTTTTTTATTTGATCTGGATCACATTTTGTATTACATTTGAAATCTTGAAGCGATAAAATATTACATTAAGAACTCTTTAAAAAGAATATTATAAAAAAAATAAAAATTGCAAAATGTATCAAGAAAAAACAAATGCATTATATCAATTTATCTAATGTACTTTACAATTTAAAAGGTTGTGACATATCTTGTTAATCTATGTGTTTATTAAATTTAAACTAATCTGGAAGTTTTGCAATAATTTTTCGATGTGCTACTAAAAGAACATTTATTTACACGATTCTAATCACTACTTAAATGGTTATTGTTTTTCAAGTTTTTCTTAAACTATCGTTAAATGCTACAGAAAAAGCATATTAAGCCAATTCAAATAATGATTCAGAATCCCTCAGAAAATACTTCATTAAAAAAATAATTGCTCATCAGTAACGAGAGTAGATTACGACAAATGTTTTATATCAAAAATTTGCTATCTTTCTGCAACAATAAAAATGAGTTGAACACTAGTAATAAAAACATTTATTTATTTAAAAAACACAGATATATGAATCTATTTCCAGAATGGTTAGAAATTTGCTAATTTCCTAAAAAGCCATTAGCATTTTTTATAACACAAAAATGCAGAAAAAAATGTATTTGAAATTGCGTTAGGAAGCAGTTTATTTTTTTCAAAACTGCACGCATTTCCTCCGCCATTATAACTTTAATTACTCAACATTCTTTCGTTTAAAAACGGTAATTCATCTCGTAATTTATGGTTTTTCCTCCGAATTATGATCTTACATGTGGTATACCAGAAGAAAAAAAAACTTTTTTACATAACGCGTTTGTTTTGTTTTGCCTTTTTTCTGCAACAACCTTACTAACAACACAAAGAAGATTTCCGTGTAGAGGAAAAATATTTATTAAATATATATATAACGTTTTTAAAGATCTTTGAAAGCTTTTGCTTAATGCTTGTGGAATTTTTAATTACAACTGGAAAAGATGTTGCGAAGACTTCCTTCTATCTAGTAATTAAAATATTCTCTTCCATTAAAAATATGCTGGGAATTAGAAGAATTGCAAAAGTGATGAAGTAATGAAACTAGTTTTAAGCTCTTGTATTTCCTTAGTGAACTAAAATTTAACGAAAAGTTTTTTTGAAGAGTTTATTCACAGATATTTAAAAACAGTGTATAAAATAAGAAATAGAAAATTAACTTTACTTTTTTATTAACATTTATCTTAATGTGTATTATAAGTGTTTAATATCGATAAAATAATAAAGCTTAAAATGTTTGATCATAAAGGTATAAGCGAAAAATATTTTTGTTGTAAAAACATTCTGAATGATCTTTGATAGTTTAGTTTTTTTTCTGTCAACGGTTATTTTTTGCACACGAGGGCTACTTAGATTGGGACCTACGGTTTAAAGTGTATTTCGAACCACTACAAGCATCCATGCCCAATGTGGGATTCGAACCCACGAACTGCTGAAACGACGGCAAGATCCCTAACCATTCGGCTGCCAGCTCGTCGATTTTTGATAAGCATAAAATAAACAATGAACAAAGTAATTTCTATATTAAACAAAAAAAAAACATTTTTCAAAATTTTTTAAAATTTTTTATGTTTTCACTTATTTGTTTTCTTTTTCAGCGTTAATTTGCGTTTACATTTACTCAGCAAAAATTTTTAAATAATTTTAAAATCTGTACAAATTTTTCACATAATCTTGTATTGTATAATGAAATTTTTACCTTTATTATTTTAATTATATTTACTTTCAATTTAATAAATGATTTATACTTGCAGCTATTTTCTAATATCAAACTTGATTCAATTCAGAATATTGGGAAACTTTCTTATTTTTCGATCCAAAAATACATGAAATCTCACTTCAATAATCAAAATGGAATTTACAATCTGAGCACTTTCATATTTTTAAGAATTGAGTTGACTTCATTGATTTTCCAATAACTTCAGAACATTTAATGCAGATTTTTACTAGACAGATAGGGTAACCTTCGGAATATAAACTCAAAAATCTATAAATTGAACATCGAAATATCTTTTATGTTTGAGTAAGTTTTTTAGTATCAACTTTATGAAAAATATATTGTTTTATCATTTTTGCTTACAACCGACCACACAAAGATATAGCAAGATAAAAGAAATTGTTTTTCGGTTAAGAATATGTCTGGCTATATTGTAATGTTTCAGTCTTCCTTTCTTTTCTATAAAACAGTTTCCGTGAAAACGCTTCCTATAGGGGTATAATATGAGTTTGAATAAAACAGCTTCCTTTTCTTTCAGAATCTCACAAGTTATTTCTGCCCATCTTTTTTTCTCATTTCTTTTGTTATTTGGAGTTATAGAAAATTGAAAATGGGAAGTTGTATATGTACTGGATGTGTTACATTGTACTGCACGAATATCAGCAAAAGATGATTTTATTTTTTACAATGTCTTCAAAAGCAATAACGAAACTATCATAAAGCGAATATCTATTCAAAAATGAGTTAAAATTCCAAGAATGTGCTGCGATCTTAAGTTTTCCTGTAATTCATTTTTACATGAAATTTAGCGTTTCTTCTAAATAAATATCTGTTTTAAAACGATACAACATTTCAAAACAAGTTTAATAAAATTTCCATGTATGTTTTTCTTTCCTTATGTTCATATGATTGTTTTTTTCTTTCAATGTCTATGCGCTGCACAATTTAAATATTCATGGCCTATTTAAAAAGCCTATCTTTCCAGTATAACACCTGTTTAATACATCGATCTATCTATACACGTCTATATCCGCAGTGTACATATATACAGAATATTAACTGTTGAAACTTCAGAACATTCATGTTAATAAATTTGATTTTTATTGTTAAACTCTATAACGAGAAAAGAAAATCTATTTTTATATTTTTATTAATGCGAAATATAATAAACTAAAGCCAGTGGCGTGAGAGCCCAAGTGCAGTCAAGATCTACAGTGCCCATATCTGTTTTCATGACTGAGAGCCCTGTGGTGCGAAGCATATGCACCGATTAGGTAATTAATCTAACATGAAACTCTTAATGTTTAATTCCCAAGCAAGCTTGGTACTCAGTTTTATTTACCCATTGAAGGGATGAAAGGCTGAGTCAATATTGAATTAACCAGCCCAAGGATTAAACCGCTGATCTGTACCGTAGGAACTCTACTGCTACGCCACAGGACTTCTGACGCATCATGATATCATTCTTAAATGTACATAGTGATATGAATTAATTTTCAGATAATGTAAAATATAGTTCTAACTCAATTTTGTAAATATATTTCAGGGGAAGGCCCGACACAGTCAGTTGATTTTAAGAGTGTAGTCAGCAGTTCTCACATGTACGTTCTTGAAAATGGCTCTTTGGTAATCAGAGATGTGGAGAAACAAGATAGTGGATTGTATCTTTGTGAAGCCAGCAATGGTGTTGGAGCATCTCTTGCTGAAGTTGTTAAACTTTCAGTAAACGGTGAGTATTAATCTCATCAGGTTTAACAATATTTCTTGCACGTATAATATATCATGGCCGTAATGTCCTCCATAACAACGAATATTTTTGGAATGATAAGCTAAGTCTGTGGGTTTTCTGTTTTAGCCATACTACTAAATTACGAAGAGGTACTCTATTTCAGGGTCATAAAGACATGTCCACCGGAATTCCCATCACATAAAGAAGTCATCATTTTCCCTTCTTGTTATGTTGAAAGGGTCAAATACCCAGTAGACAGACATTAGAAAAAACTCTTACTAATATTCTCCATTTAAAATCAAATCGAATTGAAATTTGGTTATCAATTGTTATATTTTAAATGAGAGCAAGAAAATATATAAGCTTTATTAATTCATTGAAATGTAAGTTATTATTTTATTATTAAGTACTTGTGTTCTTTAAATTAATTAAAAAAAAAGTATTTTATACTATTATATGCCAAAATCTTAAAAATATTAAAAAAAGTTAGTCCTTTTTTTTTAGAATAAAAGATCCTTGTTGCAAAATTACCCGCAGACAAAATCATTCTTCAATAAATGGGACATTATGTAGAAAACTAAATAATTTCATTCTGAGAAATAAAGTGAAATATCAGCACCAAAGGCTGCAGTCTTTTCAAAATCCTGTAGAAAAAGTATATTTTTTATGTAAGAAGAAATTCTCATAAAACCTAGAATTCTGATTCTCATGCTCAATGATTTTCTTTTTAATAATTAAACTATGTTTACTAGGTTTCCTTGGTAAATAAAAACAATTTTGTTGAAAAAGTAATTTTGCTTTAGATTTCATTAGAAAATTAAATACTCTATTTGAAAGATGTTAAAGAACTTCAATATATGCCAGGAAATTTTAAGGAAAAATGTTTCTGAATTTCTAATCCCCTTTCCCCCAAAAAAACATTTTGGATGAATAGTCAGTTTTAACACACATACATAAAAATTTAAAACTACATTTCTTATGAGAACACACATAAATTAGAACAAAATATCAGCTATCAAATGATCAATTTTTGATAAAATCCTAGGAAATCGCACACTCTTGGCTACAAACTGAAAAAAAGTGCCAAGCCAGTGCGAAATTCCAGAAATAGATTGATTTACTATATTTAGTGTATTGAAATAGAGTTACCACGATTGTGGTAAACCGCAATTACTGTCAACTAAAATCACATTCACGCCAAACATGTGGACTCTGCTAAGATCCAACTCTACTTATGAATGTTTTTGAAACTTTAGATTAGTTCTAAAATATATTCATTTCAAATATGGACCTTTAAGTATGGTCTACTTGAAGGAAAAGAAATGAATATTTAAAATTTAATTTCTGATAAGCACTTCATTAATTAATTAATCAATTCATTTCTCCAATAAAAGCAAAGTAATCCTCTAGGATTTAAATATTTAATCTACATAATCAAAGTAATGCATAAAAGATGTAAAATTATTTACCATAAAATTTCCTTATTTCAATCAAATTAATTTATCTTTAGATTACTTAATTGAATATAAAGAGATTTTTTGCAAACTTAACTGAAATATTCAAACTTTCTGAAAAAATTTTTCTTTCATATTTGCTAGAATTGCTGTGAGTATATGAATTTTGAATTTTTTGATTGTGACTTTATGAATATTTTATTTTCATTATTTCTTTTTCACCGTTTTAAATTTTACATTGCTTAAATAAATGTAGAGTAAATCTAGACAAATCCTCTGAGAGGCATAGAATTCAGAAATGAGACAGCATTTTATACTTAAATGTTAATAACATAATAGTTTAAAAAATGAATGTGATGTATAAGTATAGAATCAAATAAAAATGTCTTCTTTATTGAAATCATAGAATTGTTACACATAATTCTTTGATCTGGAGTGCAAAACAAGAAGCGGCTGTTCATTTGGAAGAGGAATGTCCTCTACTTACTGTAATGATTGCAATCGTTACTCCACGCTTAGAGTCAGATATAAGAGTGACTATTCCTTAATCTGTTTCAGTTGTTGAACGTTCCACGGAACATGTTTTCGTGCATAGTTTCTAGATTACATTCTCAAAATTTGGACTTTTCTCCAAATGAACTGAACTTTATAATCACTAGTCACTCTGAAAGACCGCTCATCTGTAAAGAGGACATGACTAAATGTATGAGTTATCCAGTATTGGTGCTCCTTAAATTATTCTAAACCTCGGTGACGATAATCGAATTATCAAAGAGATGCAACGTTCACGAGGGGGGGCAAATAGGATATCATTGTGAAGGCGCCTGGTCAAAGTAAATTACAGCATTAGTCCCCACGTTATATATATATATATATACCTATTATATATCGATTGATAGATAATAGGTATATATATATATATATATATATATATATATATATATATATATATATATATATATATATATATATATATATATATATATATATATATATATATATACCTATTATATATCGATTGATAGATAATAGGTATATATATATATATATATATATATATATATATATATATATACCTATTTTCTGTGTAATACCTCTTGCTAATTGGTTTCAGGCTCTTTTCTCTGCAGAACAATATATCAGTCATCTACTCAATTATTTTCTTTGAGCGATCACCACCAACGTTTGTAACAGCTGCATCTATGGTTTGAAAAGCTTTCTAAGCGTGCGAAAGGACACTTTTGTAGATTCCGAATTCTTCAGATACAATGGTCATAATGATTTTATTCCTCCAGCATTATAATTATTGTTCCATATGGGGAATCCTCCATGTGATTTTTTCTAGCCATATTTCATAAAAGTACTCACTTGGACTTACAGCGAATATTTTTAATTGCGTCTCTGACACGAACTTACGATTGAATTGTATATTGCTTCATCCGATTCCAAGAAGCATTTTTCAATAGATTCGTGACTATATACTCTAAATGTACACTCTTGCTTTCTAAAGTTTTCAGTTCCAATTTATACTCGCGGGCGCACATGTGAATGTGTGCGTGAGTGCATCCACATATACATACACATTTTTGAGCTGTTATCATCATCTGTAAAAAAATAACCAGCTTAGTGTGAATATGAAAATTATAGAGTAACCTTTAAAATGAACTGGTTAAAAAAGTCTTAGAAATGTCTGTTAACCTATCTTGATTTTTGCTTTTACACCACAAAAATCGTAGAAAACTTTTTTCCATTTTTTTTCCTTTTCAGATGAAGTTTTTATTACTGTTTTTTCCTCTTCAATTGATCTTACACAAGCACAATTTAACTACTACAACATATAGATAACTTTAAAAAAATAAATAATATTTTTAATCAAGCTGCCTATGATATGCAAAAATAATTATCTTGTAAAAATAAGCTGACTAGTACTTAATATTTGAACTTAATTTATGCATAACATCATAGTGGTTTATAAAGATTTGATCTGCCTCATGTAACTTAATTAGGATTTTGAGAATTTAAGGAAAAAATGTTAAAGAAAAAGCATTTAAAATATTCAACAATAAATGATTGAATAGAGTTTCTTTTAAAAACATATCCAAAAACATTATTATGTCAATATAAAAATATTTTAAATTAATACATTGTTTTGAAGTTATTTAAAATGTATGCTATTTAATGCATTTTAATGTATGTGTGTGTGCAATATAACGATGAAATTAATTATGAGTGACGTAGATAAAACGTCATTTGATTTAATGCATATTTTAAACCAGTAGGAATTGTAATAAAATGGTGTGATCATGATCTCAGGTGGAACGAATGTAACAACAACTTATTTGTTAAAACACAACTCTTTTAAAATCTGTTAAAAATATTTATTTTTGTAAAAATATCTTCTAAAACATTCTGTATGGAGAAAGTACTTAAAAATAATTCTGTTTTTAACAGAATTTTTTTTCCATTTTTAAATATTTTTTAAAATTTTATTTATAGATTTTTTTTGTGCATTACATTAAAATATCAGTTTCTCAACATTCTTGAGAAATTGTTTTGTCAAAATGCTACTAAAAAGAAAAAAAAAATTTCTTTAATATTTTCTAAATGAAATTAAATTATTAAAAGAAATATTATTCATTATCAAAAATCAAACATATATATATATATATGTGTGTGTGTGTGTGTGTGTATATATAATGTCTCAAATTTATATACATAATACTTTTATAAAAAATTAAGCTATCTTTTTAACAACAATGTATGTCAATTTGACAGCTCTAATTAGTTCTTTTCTTAACATGTGCTATTACCTTTTCACATCATGTTCGTGCATGCATTTAAAAATTGAATAAATTTAACTTGATATTTTGCATATGATACACATCTTGCCTCAATCAATAGCTTACGTTTTTACTGGATTTATTAATTAGCATTTTGAACTCATTTTAATGTTATTAATTAGCATTCATCATAGAAATTCTTGTTAAATATACACATATATATAAACAAAGTTCTATTTAAATTATTTCAAGTAGAAGTATTCATATAATCGTAATTAGATACGTCTGTTAAGCTAAATTATTCATGAATTTTAAAAACTTTATTAAAAGTAATTTAGTAAATGTTTTGACATGATATTTTAAAATTAAACATTAACTACTTAATCTAACGTTGCTAATAAAGAAAAATCCATGTGTGTGTGAAATACTAATTGATGACGTTATTTATGATTTAACTATTTCCTAAATTGCAAACATTTCATAATTAATTCAAAGTTTACATTATTTTGTTTAAATTAAAAACATTATTTGTTTTATTTTAAATGTGTGTCATCTTTAACCTTTAATAGTCATCTTTAATAATCAAGAATATCATCATATCAAATAACAATATGACACATATTTTTAATTAAATTCAAAAGTTCTACAAATAATAAAATCATTTCATTTCAATCAGGAATCGATATATATGCATTACACTTTTCTTGCATACCTTTGTTTTGATTACCAAATATATTTTCAGTACCTAATGTTAATTAAATATGCTAGTCAAAGTTATCAGTTTCACAAAATAATATATAGTATACAAGTAATACTTATTATAAAAATAATGTTATTCAACACACTTAACACTTTACATATTTATATTATTACGTTGCTTTGTCTTCAAATTATTTTTATACAATAATTACTTTTGTGGAAAATTTAGGAATGTATGTTAGTAAGAGGACAATATTCATCTGAGCATTTAATCAGTGATTTATTTTGAAAGTGCCATTAAGGTAATGATTAAGTATCTGATGACGTAGGAACTAAGAGCCATTAATTTTATGTATAGGACGCCGATAAGTATATAAAGTTTATCATTTAAACAGCTATTAAGTATTTGAAATAACAACATATTTAAAGATAATACACTTTGATTAGTCTTTCATATACTTCTTCTAATAAACATTTTAACTAATATATTTTTAAAAAATCTGTCAATATAGATTTATACTTTAATTAATTAATATTTTAGATCTATGATAATAATGCTTTCAACCAAAGCAATTAAAAATATTTTTTTAGAATAACAATTATAATTTTTAAGTAAGGCAAAAACATAAATACTTATATTCCATTTAAATTTTAATAAAATTTGGAGATGATATACATTTATTACTTGCACCGTAATTTATCCATTCTTCCTGATTTTTTAATAAAATATTTTTGATTAAAAGTCACTAATTTATAATTTCATAAATTTTTTTTAGAAAAATTATTTTATGATTTAAAAATGAGTCTTAAATATATTTTATTACTGAGGTATGAAAAACTATGCTTAATGCAATTTATAGAAAAAGATTTTTACAAGGTTTGAAAAATTAGTTTTAAACAATTCTAATATATGGATCCAAATATAGAATTCTTTTAATGCCTTACTGTATTTATTATTTATACAAATTCGTATTTCAAAATCTACTATGCAAATAGAACAGACTAATAATAGAAAAGGTAGAATATTATCACCTCTTAATAAAAATAACAAATTATTTGAAAGATAAATTAGTTCAATAAATAAATTATTTTTCAAATATCATTATGCATATTTTGATAAAAACTTGGCAGTAAAACAGTAAATAAATGCAATCATTTAGTATGTCTCTTTTAATTACTTTAATATAAACAATCTAGTTAAAAGATTTTTTAATACAAAAACTGACTGTCATAAATTGTTTTAATTGTTTATCAATAAATAGTTCATTAAAATCTATGAATGTTTTCAGTCAATACTTTAAAGATAGAGAGTAATTTAGTACTCATTTTTAAATATATTTAGAAGTAACAAATTACTGACTATGAAGAATATATTTTAGATTTTATTTTAATTGCTCAAATTAAGTTTAAGCAATCCCAGTAAAGTATCTCTTTTATTCTGTATTTAGAGTAACTAGCATTATTATCAAAATAAGTGTAAGTACAGCAAATTAGAATAAAATAGTTAAAAACAAATGCTTTCACTTTTTCTTTCTAAATAATTAAACAAGTGTGTTAAAACCTTTAAATATATGTGTAAAATTTATTTTTATAAATTAATTTATCACTAAAGATATTTTAAATTTCATAAAGCATTTTATTTCTAAGTAAAATTTTGATTTAAAAATAAAGTGCAAAATCAATTTATTTATGTTTTAAACATTTGGAAACGTTTGTTTCTAAAATTAGAGTAAATGAATCAAATATGCCAAATGAAAACAGAAATTAGATTTCCGAGAAAAAAAATTAATGAATTTTTAAGAATTTAATGAGGTTGATTTTTTAATATTAATATGATTTATTCTTTTGCTAATAGCATGTTTTCTTGTGTTCCTATTTATGGAAACTTAATTATCCTTGATTACTTGCAGTATATTGAACTCAGGAATGCAAAGGGGAAAAAGTTTATTTTCTTCCATTTTTAATTTTGTATAAAATTCCTTCAATCACAATAATCCTTTAAAACAACCTACGAAGGTCAAAATAATTCTGAAGAATTTTTTTATTTATTTCTAAGATATCTTAAATAGATGTGTTTTCTGTATTTCATTCTAAATTTTATAAAAAAAAACAGTATATTTCTTTACATACACTTTGTAAAAATTATTTGCATTTATAGCTTTTGTTAATATATACTGAACATTTTTTGTAACATGACTTAATATTTGGCTCTTTTTTGAACTGCTTATAAATCAAAACTTAGCTATTTTGTACTGAATTGGAATCAATATAAAAATTATACAACATATAAAATATATATTTCAAAATTCAATTAAACAAAATTAAATGTTTTGGCATCTCATTTTTTAACTAACAACTACATGCACAATATAAAAGATACCGCTAGGAAAAAGTACTTTAACAAATTTATGTGGGAAAAGACATTATTGCTTTAAATTGAATTCAATAAATTAAAAATATTCAACATAAATAATGTAGGAAAAGTATAGAAAATGCCATATATAAGTAAATTCAAAAATATCTCTAAAATTAATAATTGTTTTTTAAACGTCATTGTATACTGTCTAACGATAGTCATGTTCAAAATCCTATTTTGAAAATTTTATAGCAGTTAAGTATAGTTTCTTCATAAAATCTGGATTTTTTCATGAATCTCACGGAATGAATTAACTTAAGAGTAAATTATCCATTTCTGCATTGTTCCTGTTCCACAATAATCTAATCAATTAACATAAATCAACCTATGCAAATGACATTCATGTGTCTTCTAAAGTAATATTAATAAGTATGAATTTAGATTAAAAAAAATATTCAAAATTATGAAAACTTTTTACATCAAACGTATATATCAAAATATATACTTTTTACATAAAAAGTATATATCAAAATATATTAGATAATAATTAGTTTATTTCAATACAATATATATATGTATATATATATGTATGTACATACTATATCATATTAAACTGTATGTTTTTCTAACTAAAAAAACACAGTAGGATGTGAAGCATGTATTCTGGTTAGATGGCTATTTTAAAAAACAAAACCAAAATGTCAGAAATTAAAAATTTCGTTAAGATAATTATTTCGTATAATAGAATTAGTGGGACCTTTTGTAAGATAAAAAGAGAAACTAAATATAATTTGGAGAAAAGTACTCATATTTTGATTATATTGATAATTTTAATTGAAGATTTTGATTACTATAAGCTATTATATTGAACTAATATTTGTAGTAATAGTTAATTAAATAAGTTATTTTCTGTGTTTTAAGTATATTTGTCATTATTGAATTGTTATCAATCTTGCAATAATTTCTTAAAATTTGGTAAAAAAAAAAAAAAATTGAAATATAAAATATTTAAAGGTTATTAAGAATTTTTTAATTGCAAAACAATTATGGATATTTTGACTAAACGTTTTAACTAAGTAAGTTGGCTCACATTTACATTTCTCAAAAAAATTCATGAAATCTTCAGTACCTGAAAACTTTGATGTTTCATCAAATTATTTTTAGTAATTCCTTAAATATGATCATTTTTGGAAACATTATCAGTAATGTGTGAATAGAATTAGATTTATTTCAGATTTTATTAGATTTATTTTTATTTCAGAAGGAGAAAAGATTATCTCATACTATGTCCTACTATAAATTAATTGATTTAAAGTGATAAAAATAAATATATTTTGTTTCATGAAGTTAATTATTGGTGATGATAATAGTTAATTTATGCAAAATACTGAATAAATTTGGAAAAAAAATTATCTCTACTGAATAACACTCAAAGAGTATTATTGAATAAATTTCATAGTAGATTATGTGTTATATAATAAATGTGGGATATAACAGCAATTAATGCGTATATGGGATTTAGAAAATTTTTAGCGCATTATTTTTCCGCTATTTATCACAAACTTAAATAAAAATGTTAGAACGAAAGAGAAAAATGATTTACTAAATGGAGGCGTAAATCTAAAATGATGAAAATAGGCTTTTAGTTAAAATTCAATTAGCGCAAATTTCTGCAATAAAATACCAAGTTTCATGCCAAAACCAAAATGTAAATATTTATTTTTTTATTCAAAATCTTTGCTAAATATTCTTGCATATGGCAATAAACAAAATAGTTATTAGCCTAACTATTTATGTACATGTGCAGATAAGATTAGAATCTAACTTAATTAGATACAGGATAATTGCTTGTACTTTTCAGAATGAAAGCATTTTTTTTTACTTTACAAAAATAAATAAAATAAATTGTTCCAAAATAATTGCTTACTTTTAATTAGAGTATGATTAATGATTACTTAAATTAATTGCAAACAATGTGTGATTTTATCTTTATCTGCATTGTTTTATTAAAATGGTGCAATTATCAGATAACTTTATGAGCTAGTCTCACACCATTTCACTTTTTTATAACAAAATGTGTCCAGATAATTTTTCACGTAAAACAGGAAATATAAAAATATTGATATTTATTGAGATAAAAATTTGAGGTGAAATAAATCAAGAAAACGAAAAAGAATACTTAAATACAAAAATGTAAAAATAAGAACTATAAGAGAATTTGGAAAAAATAATGTTTTAACTTTTAAGAAATACTGTAACTTTTAATGATGATATAACTAAGTTATCTAAATAAATGATGAAAGCAAACTATAATCAAATAATATTTAAGTTTTAAATAGATTTTTCATATTGTTTTTTCTCATATTATTATAAAATCGCATATTAGTAATACATACTAATCATATTTCTAATGACGAGCTTAACTGGTGTCATTAATGTTGAAAACATATTTTAAATAGTTATTCATATAAAATAAAATGAATGTATGATGTTAAATTTAATTGAGAATGTATGTTACATACATGAAATCATTCCTGTTCACATTTTATGGATTATGACAGTGGTACTGATTTGGAAAGAGTCTAATGAAAGACACTGATTAAAAGATCAGCTGTATTATTATTTAAATCTTCTTTTTTCAAACAACCGAAATTATCTTCCAAAAATTTCTAATGTGTTACTATTTTACATAATTAAAAGCTAATAGGAAGATAAATTGGATATATACAGGAGGTATTTTAATTTGATTTTATATAGTAATATAATAGTATATAATATAAATTACTTATACTAAAATAGAAATGTAAATTAACAATCGCATCATTCATTTCCTTACAAGAAGAAAATAAAAACTTCACAAGAGCTTATTTGTGAGGAACTTACTACCGTAAAATATTCTTCCTGTTTCATAAGTATAAGTCATTTGTAGGTAAAAATATTGATCAATACTAATTTCATTAATTTAATATGTGGCAAGAAAATTGAATATATGTGATGAAATAATATTAAGAATTTCAATGATGGAAATGAGACAGATTTCTATATATTATGATATGATATCATATTGAAGTCATTAACATAAAATTATAAGTTAACAAAACAAAGAAAAATACGCAATTAATATTGTATTGGATTATCGATGATATCTATACAATGTTTAACTATTTTTTTTCAAAAAAAAAAAAAAAACTCAACAGTTGCTATGTATCAAATTATTATAAAACTTGAAATATTTTTGGCTGAATATTGAGTGGACTTAGGAAAAGTGTATAGACAACACGTTCAAGAAGAAGGAGCCACAATTATTTTCAGTAGGTTTCAAGTCGAAAATGTTCATTAGTCACTCCATATGGACCCTTACCTGACTTTTCAATAAACTGATGATTTTAACAAATCTAGGGAAATATTCAATATTAAATATTAAAATAAGATTACGTTAAAGTATCTTCAATGTATAGTAAATACTTATTTAAAAATTTCATAATCATATCATACATTGCTAAGAAATCAATCAGTCTTAATTAATAAATCTAAAATAGTTGATATCTATAATGAAATCTCTGTCTGAATATTCAAACTTCAGTATATTAATGTTTGATGATCGATGCTGTATTGAATTGCGCGTACATTGTACCCTCCAGATTATTACATGCTCGTTTTAGGTTGTCAGAATAAATCTAAACTCTTACACGAATATAATTTTGACAGAATAAAACCTCATCCTAACTGATATATTTACAAACACACACACACACACACACACACACACACATACACACACACACACACACACATACACACACACACACACATACACACACACACACACATACACACACACACACATACACACACACACACACACGCATATATATATATAGATAGATAGATAGATAGATAGATATAGATATATATAAATTATATAAATGCTGTTGGTTGCTTTGATCTATGTATTTTTCAAAACACAACATCTGCTCAAATTCTTCCTTTTGAGTTTTGGAAACCATAAATCATACGTCTTTTTGCTTAAAGTAAATATTTTTTATCATTTTAGTTTTGTATACTTTTTACGCACACACACTTTCTGGGAGTTCTATACAATTCTGGCTTCAGATACAATCACATATTAAATAAGTAATGTGATTGTCCTTTATATCATTATGAGTTTTTTTTTTCATTTAGACCTCAAATAAATTGCATGCTTCCTAGTGACACTGGTGTTAGAAAAATATTATTTCAAGTTGAATTTTTAGCTTAACGAAGTGAATATAATATTATTAAATGATATTTCTATTATTTATGTATGTATATTCATATATTCAAAAAATAATTAAAAAAGTTTTGACATCAGTTATATGAATTATTTTTTGATATCTAGGAATTTGAACTTAATTATTTTCATAAATTTTCTCATTTAAATACACTGCTGATCACCCAAATAGCAACACTAAGGAAGGCAAGAGATATTACAAAAAATTTTGTTTTGTAAATAACAGGTTGATGAGTTATAAAATTATTAAATTTATTGACTTCAGTGAAGTTAGGTTCCTGCCAAAATCAGAAGCCAAATTAACCTCAATTGCTGGAGATCACCACTGTTACACTATTCGGCATTCATTTAAAGAAACTTTAAATGTCCTTTTGGTACAGCACACGAAGCAGCTTCCACACGCTTCCAAAATCGATCTGATGTCACAGCTGGAGATGTAATCCAGTTCAATCGTTGAGCAACCATGAGCAGCATGTTTTTATCAGTTAAGTATCAGGAGAGATCATCCAGAGATGCAATTCAATCTGGTGATTGAATGAAGAACTTTAGACAATGCCTGCCACCAGTGGTTGTACATTTTCCTGTTGAAATATGGCAGTGAGCAAGCTCTGAATGTAAGGAAAAATAACTGGCTCCAACACCTCAGAGATGTATCGCTGGCTGTTTAAAGTACCGGCAATGAGTACAAGAGAAGTGCGAGAGTGATATCCTTTACTACCCCATACCATAATACTCGATGTAGGACCAGTTTGGTGGTGCATAACGCAGCTGTTCAGTATTTTCTCTCCACGGCGTCTCCAGACTCATATGAGACCATCGTGATGTTGCGATGCAGACAGAAGCGTGACTTGTCAAAGACAATTTCATTCCATTCTGCCACTTCATATAATTCTTTCATCTTATCATTGGCGGCGGAAACTTCAGTTGTCCTGCGTCAAGAGTGCAATGGACGCCTTGTGGGCAAACCCCTATGCCATAAATGGCGTCGAATGATATTCGCAGACACTGAATGCGCTGTGTTATGGTTCGTGATATAGTTGTGTGATCCGTCATTACCATGCATGAAATTTGCTTATCATCACGTAAAGTGGAGCACTGAGGTGGATGCAATCGAACACGTCAAACCGCGATACTCTCCTGCATCCAACAATGATCATATAGCCGTATTGCAGTAGTTTGGTTTCATCCAACGCGACTTCCGATTTCTCTGAAAGATAATCCACAATCTCGTATATCATTATTTCCTCTATCAAACTCGGAAACTTGATAAAAATGATTGGTATTACAAGGCATAAGTGAACTTTTTTTGAAAAAACCACAAGTGAAACACAATTTTCGAGCTTGAAATCCTCAAAATCTCCAAGTTTTAAATAACACTTTGAAATAGCCCCAAAAGGGCTCGTGATGTGAGTGTGCTCTAAAATTATAATCATTTGCATATCTTGTGTTATTTGCATGCATCCTTTAGGGTGTTGCATTTACGGTGACTAGCAGTGTATTTAATAATAAAAAAGAACTTGGATTTTAAGAAAACAAATCTTATTATTACAATAAATTATAAGTAAGTAGATATTTTAGAATACTATTTTAAAGAAATAAAGTTTTTACCAACCAGCATATATTTTGGAAAATTTATGCACAACATTTTAATTTATAAAGTGTATATAATACGTCAAACTAAAGAAGATGAGCAAATTTGACTCTTTTATTTTTTTCTGACAGCTATATAGATACTCAAATTTGAATTTAAAAGCATTTAGAAGCAAATAGTTGATTTCATAATTGAACGGTCACAATTTTCTTATTCTTGTATTTATACATTTTCATGAATAATTTCCATCATTGTGATAAGATATTAAAAAAATTCAAGCTTATAATTCAGAAAAAACACATTACCCAATACAAATATAGTGTGTTAAGTTATTTTATAATGTGTGAATCAAAATTAAAATTCATTGATTCTGATGAAATATATTTTGAATATGTATGAAAAATTTAATTTGTAATGCATAAAAATAATCTTATTAAAATTTCAAATCCACATCTTTAAATTAAAAATGTAAGAAAAAGCTACCATAAAGAAAATGAATTTCTTTTAAGTAAAAAAATAGTTTAAGAAATATTAATTTAATTTTAATAATATACCAGGAAGGCAAATTTGTAATTTTCGAAAGGCCTTGTTGAGCTAAAATGAGCTGATGGTAATCAGAAAAGCATTACTTAGTAGGAAACTTGGTGACATGGATTGAGCTGTAATTAAAACTGAATTAGATTTCCATCACCATGAATTTTGTCTTCAAAGAAGATATTAAAATATATTTCGTAATTTTCTCTCACGTTTCACATTTTCGGTAATTTCAAACTGTTGTAACAAAAATAAGTTGAACTGAGAAGTTATTGCAAAATCCAACCAAAGCATTAATTTTTTTTTAATTTTCCACTGATTCAAATAAAATTACACCGGCATATCATTTGGCTGATATTTCAAGTAGAAATGAGAATCAAATTTCACTTTTAATTCTGTTTTTATATCATAAATTTTAAATAAAAATTTACTTTTAATACTAAATTATTTTGATGCTCCTTAGATTTTTGCTCAAAAATAAAATTCTTTAAAAATCCATATTTGTGCATTTATATTAATTATTAGGCTTAGATTTTAATGTATTTTTAAAGTTTTTTGAACAATCCTTTTTTTGAAATTCTCTCAATTGTTATAAAATTTGGGAGTTATATTTGATTAATTTCAAATACGGCTAAAAATTTCAAGTTTTTAAATTTTAAAATGAGTCAAATTGAACTATATCAGCGTATTATTTTCCTCATAATCCAATTAAGAATCAAAATCAAAATTTAAATTTGGTTGATGCGATTAATTTTTAACTGTCAATAATTACTCACTTTTAATAATGATCGTTCGCTATTATGCTTTAGATTTCTGCTTCAAACATGATTTTGTAAAATGAACTTTCCCTTGTATATTTACCAGGTCTGTAACTTTAAAATGCGGATTTTTTTCCAGTAGATGGCACACCAAACCATTATATACTGGTGTCATAACCAATATATCATTTTGTAACTGTGAAGGCAAGCTTCAAAACGCCATATTTGTTTAAAGTTTAAGATTCAGTAACATATTATTTCGGTGGTAAACATGTCGAATTTTAAGCCAAACAAAGAGCATTTGCGGCATGTGCTGATTTTCTTATTCAATCAGAAGAAAAAAACAGCGGAGTCACATCGAATTCTTGTGCAAACATACGGTGTACATACTCTATCTGCCGACACTTGCGAACGGTGGTTTAAGCGATTCAGAAGTGGCAATTTCTATGTCAGGGGCAAAGAACGTGAAATTTGACTGAAAAAGTTATAAGACACCGAGCTACAAGTGTTATTGGATTAGGAACCCACGAAAACTCAAGAAATATTAGTCGAGCAATTAAATGTTTCTCTTGTAGCCATTTCCAAACGCTTAAAAGCCATACAAAAGATCCAGATGGTTTAGCTTGCTGCATCCAGTCACACAGCAAAACCAGTCAAGGACACCTTGGCAGCATTTGGATGGGAAATATTACCCCACCCACCTTAATTACCGGACCTTGCTCCTTCCGATTATCACCTGTTTTCATCCATGGAACTCGCACTTGCCGAGCAGCATTTCCATTCTTATGAAGACATCCATAAATGGCTCGATGACTCTGGTTTGGCTCACGCGATGTTCAATTCTTTTGGAATGACATCCATAATTTACGTACTAGATGGCAAAAATTTGTAGAAAGCGAGGGCCGATACTTCGAATAAAATATATCTTTCCATTTTTTTCTAAATCATATATATATATATGTGTGTGTGTATGTATATTATTGTACATAGATTTTAACATACTTTAAAAATTTTAGAATAATCTTCTTAAAAAGCCTCTATATATATTGAATTATATCAGATTATTTTCAAATAATAAGTATTTCGATACGATTATTATTTCTACCTGAAGTTTCTTAATTAATAAGCCGAATAATTTTTTATATTATGTCAAATATTTCCTTTTTAACAGAAAATATTTCTAATTTCAATTAAAAAAGGAAATGATTGAGAACCTAAATAGGTTTATTTTAAAGGATGCCCTTGGAATAATAGCATATATAATATTAATATGTAAATACATTCATGCAAGCTTATAGAAAACACTTCATAAACGTATTGCATTCATGCAAGCTTATAGAAAACACTTCATAATAATAACTATTATTTAATGTAAAATTACGAATCAAATAAAACCAGTTTAACAGCAGTTTGATAAAATATATAAAAATAATTTTTTAATCTTAATATTATTAACTAAATGAGCGTTTAACCAAACTGCAAGGGGAATCACGTGAACTTAATGTCTCCAACTAACAAACTATTGTTCTCACACCTGTGAAATTACACTGTGATTTTTAAAACATAAACATTTTATTTTTATAATGAGTTTAACATGACTAAAATGTAAATATAATTTACATAAATCGTATTATTTTTGCAGAATATTTGGTATACAAATACCTTCTGATATATTAGTAGGGAAAAACATTTATTAAATTTATTCAATATCATCAAATAAAAGAATCATTGACAGTTATTATAGAAAAATTTTGATATTAAATTTCGAGAAACATGAAATAAAAAGTATGAGACTTGTAGTAATACACTTTAAAATAATTAATAATTTATGTAAAAAATATCACATTTAAATAAATGATAGTTTTTGAGATGATGTTTTTATTTGAATATTACAACTATCTTTTCCTACTACTGAAATTAGACAATAATCTTCGAATCTCTTTTAACGTTCAGTTGCTGATATTTTCCTGTAAAAAAAATTAAACAATTACTTAACCGTAAGCCTATTCATCGTAGATATTTACAACTTTATGACAGGGGCAGAATTGCAAACATTGATATTACTCACTTATTCAAGTTTATGTTTCTTCAGATTAATCAACTAGATATTTTAATTTCTTTCGTTTCAAAGCTTTGTATTTCATACAGTACGTTGACAAAGTTTGTCAAGAAATGATGCACAAACAGCTTTATTCCATTGCTAACCCTAAAATTCAATGCGATCGTAATTTTTATATACTTTTACGATAAAAAAATTTAATCATTAATTTTCATGCATCTAAAATCTATGCAGTAACTAATGTATGTGATTATTTGCTGGGATTTATTCCTTTAATATTTTAAAAAATATTAATACACTAAACCAGAATCAATACTCAACTTTTATTTTACCATTTCCATTAGCATTAATTATTTTGAGACCATTATATTTTTGAGTAAATTTGGGTAGTTCACATTGATCATGAACAATATAATTTAGAAGAATTGCTACAATTGTTTTCCTTGCATGGAAACATTTGATTGATGATGCTAGGAAATACGATATCTAAGATAATAGAAGATAAAATCGATTTAATACACAGGATCAGTTTAAAGCTGATTAATTGTGCGGGAAATTTTTTCTTATAGTTATACCTCTACCAACTAAAAATGTATTCAAATAAATGAAATTAATTTCATAAAATGTTGTTTAACTCTAAAATTCTACCATCAATTATGATTAGAGTTTATATTATAGAAATTACGTTAATAAAAGGGAATTAAAAATTTATAATTTGCACATTAACTCTACTAATCTCACTTAATGAATTTATAAAAGTATAATGATATTATAGTCAACGATAACAATATCATAATTCTCAAGTTTCACATATTACTAAACCACGAAAAATATATATTTTAAAATAATAAAATATAAATTTAATTCAAAACATTATTTTGCATAAAGTTTACATTACCAATACATTTGAGAAGTCAAATATAAACATTTATTTTTTCACATCTCTTTCTATTATATGTTTCAAAAGCATATTAATATTAAAGTCTTTTGAAAAGTATTGTGAATTTTTTAGTCAAATAAAATGTTAAATCGAAAATTTAAAAAGCTAAATATAAAATTTCAGAGAGAAATTAGTCCAAAAAGAAAAAAAAAGAATAAATCTTATTCTTTTTTAGAGAATATCTTTCTTTCAAAATCTTTCAACATATACTTACATTTGGTTCCTTTTTCCTAATACTTCTTAAAATTTCTTCTTTTTTAAAACTTTCTATTTATACTTAGTATTTCTGGTATTTTTGCGACCTAATTGTTTTGCCGCTTCATATCACCACTTACATTCTGCCTGGAAGTTTTATTATTTTTATAAAGTTTTTTTCTAAAAAAGAACCAAAAAAGTTTATGATTGCTTTAATTTTCATAAATAATTCCTTTAAAATATGACCCTGTTCTTTTGAGTGAAATTTCACGGTTCCAGCCACAATTAAATAATTGGAAATTGGTTTTTTTCATTTATGCCTTTTGTAAATTGTGTAGAAGTGATTGCTTGATTTTTTTTTTTTTTTTTTTTTTTTTTTTTTTTAAAGATTTTCTGTTTGGAAATGTTGTTTAGAAGGCTGACATTTAATAAATTGTTAATTATTCGAATACCTTAAAATATATATATATATATATATATATATATATATATATATATATATATATATATATATATATATATATATATATATATAATTTATATTATATAATTTAATTGCTTTACAGTAAGAACTTTGTGGCATTTTAATTACAACGATAATGTTTTACACTTCTTAGAGTTCCAGATCAAAGTCAAAGTTGAGAGAATGAATCCTCTGGTAGTGACATCTGTCAGAGGAGTCTTAAAGAAAAGTTGTGCTATCACCTTCGTGGTATTCTGAGTAAAAGAAAGATGCTCCCCTTTGATTTAATTTCGTAGTCATCATCTAACGAGCTGATTTTGTCCAAGACAACAACAACCTCTTACAGCATTTATTCAATTGTCTTTTAGAAAATTTCATAATTCGTTGCTAGGTCCGAAATTTATTAAAGTATATGACCTATATGTATTTGAAAAATAGAATTATGTTGTTCAGAGAGTAAAATCCAGGTTACTATCGCAATTACTTTTGAATAACAGGAGTTGAGTGGTGCACATCTGTGTCATTTCTTATAGAAAAATTTTAAATTGGATTTATTTTATTTTCTTGAATGTATTTAATTATCTCTGAAAAAATAGAAAGCTTGAATATGGTTAATTGTCTATAAAATTATTTATTGGAGTGTTTTATAGACAGTGTATGGTTTCTTTAACAATAAATAACATCTCTTACACACTTCGTCATTAAATCTTACATGGCTTGGTTCTTATGTTATAGTCTAAATTGTGTCAAATGATAGAAAAGGATTTTAATAAAATAATTATTTTTTAAAGTTAAGTATCAAGAAAACGATGTATATTTTTGCAAAGAGATGTTGTTCATATCATAAAATACGAGTCAATGACATAAGATTCCAGACTGAAAGCGAAATTCATTTCGTTCCAGTATTTCTCAAAAATTAATTAACATAGTTCCATATTCTTCGTTCTCAAAAACTAACTAGTTAAGAATGCTTCATGAAAAACCACAGGTAATTCACTTATTATTCGCAATTATTCACTGATGCATTTATAATATCAATAAAAAATTTCCTCAAAGTGATACATGAGTTTAGGAAGAATAATTTTATTTACAACAAATGAATTTCAATTTCTACAAGCATATGCTGTTCTTATTATATGGGTCTAACTTCACTACTTAAGACCAAATAATATTAACTTTTAAGCTTAACAATTATTTCTGCCACTGCTATTTTTTAATGCTTTAAATCCACAATATTTTATACCAATCTCTAATTACTACAAATTGGAAGTAGACCTAATAAAAATACCAAATAGACTTTAGGAAATCTTAAATATTATGATAATATATATAACGTAATTTATAAAAATCCTAAGCGTTTGCATAGTTATTTTCAAAAACCCTTGTTAAAAAGTTACTAAAAAAAGTTAAGAAATCTCTTTGAAAAATCAAGTTAGGTTAAAACAGATGAATATGTTTAAATGTAATAAAAAAGAAATTAATACACGTTTTAGTAATGCTTTTCTAATATTCCTTTATATCACTATTCTATAAATATACATAGCAGTGCTCTAAAATTTGGCTCAATTCATAATCTAGTTATTTATATATCTAGCTGAAGCAACTTAAATAATCAGTATTCTAGAAAATCATTTGAAACAAGGTATATTTGAAATGCTTAATTAAAACTAGTTCTAAACAAGCATTACTTAATTTTGAATTATGGTGATGAAAAATTAAATTTTTAATAGAATTATAGTTTAAATTACATAAAGACAATGAAAACTGAATTTTTTTCGTTTATTTCTCTAGATGATAATTTATAATTTTTCAATAAAAACTGCTACTTACATTTAAAACTTCAAATGAAATATTTTGATGAAGAACATTTTTCACATCACCATAATTCAAATCAAAAACAAGGATAAATTTAGCAATTAACATAATTAGTTTTTCTTGTAAATTTATTTGAAATAAAATTTTGAATGTTTAAAATCATAAAGAAAGCAATTAAAGCAAATTAAAAATAAGACAATCAACTATCTGCTTGAAGAAAAAAGCTATACAATTTTTGTAAAAACTTTTCTTTGATAAATACATTGTTGCAATTTAAAATTTAATAAATATTTTTATATTTATTAAATTCTTAAAATATATGTGTAATAAATAATTATCTTTCAATTTTAATAAATTTCTCTTATACATTTTTTCAAAATCTGCATTTCATATTAAAGCAAAAGCTTTATTTAGGGATTTTTGTTTCAATAAAAATGCAAAATTGAAAGGAGAAGTCGCCAGAAGGGAATAGAGATATTTATGCCATCCCTATTTTCAGGTAGTAAATGATAATAAAAAATTTCCCATTCTTTTTTATTATCATTACTGCCCGTCAAGAGACATCATTTAAAAAAGCTAAGCCAATCGGATAAAAAATAAATGATGTTTCGAATGTGATTATTCAAATGATATCAGCAGGGAACCAGTGACTTAAACCGGTGATCTCAAAATGAAATCAATTTAGTTCTTCCATAGAAAACGATACCCGATACTTTATTTCGCACACAATACCGTAAATTGCACGTATTCGCACAAAGGGTGTGCAAAGAAGTACATCTATGTTCCTGAAAAGAGTGAAACAAAAAAGAATGAATCTAAAAAAGAATTCTGATAAAGCTGATCATTAGTCCTGTCTTTTGTAGAATGGAAAAGGTATTGGTTGAAATCATCGAGACAGAAATTGGAGTTATTTTTACTGGCTTAGACAATTTCTTTCTTGACCCGTCTAGTTGAAAAGGGACTATGTAAAAAAAGTTTTCTACTGTAACGATATAAAGCTTGCATTATTTCTTATATAAAGAACAATTTTTTTTTTATTTGTCTGAAGAATTTTTATTAAGTTATAACAATTTCACAAGTGCTAGGAAGAATAATCACTTAAGTATAACAATAAAAATGAATTTTAGCTGTATAGAAATCTTTGTTTTAAAAATGTAACTAAGAATCAAATTTAGGAGACACGTATAATGTTTTTTACTCATTTTTAAAAGACTTCTCTAAAAATAAATCTATTCACATTATATAATGTTAACATAATCCTTTCCCGAATTTGATAAATTTTTTGGTAGATTACTTATGTATCTGGCATGCGCATTTTTATTACGTTATAGTGAAAGAATAGTATAAGAATTATGCTTACGATTCTATTTTGGCAACCCTAGTATTTAAGTCATAGCACAAACCACAATACGGCATCTTGGAAACACATTTCTTCATCGCTAAAAAAATTTACTATTCGAAATTCTACATTGTAAGGCATCTGTGCCAATTTAATTAAAATATATCATGTATTTAATTTTAGCATAACAATTTTGCTTCTTTAATTTAGAAAGATCAATTAAATATTTAATAAGAACCTTAAATATCTATCTAAGTTATGAGCTAATAATAAAATTGAAAATTAATTCCAGTTCATTATAATTGTAAATTTAAAACTTTTAAATAAAATAAGTAAATCCAACTACTTTACCATAAGTACTACCTTATATAATTCAAGTTAAAAATAGTTTTATATCGAATTAAAATAATTTTCGAATTGTTTTGACTGTATTTAAGCTGTTTAATCATTGATTATATTACATTAAAGCATTGTATCATAAAAAAATCATTTATGAAATTTGAATTACCAAATAAATTAAATACGAATTGTGAAATAATAAATATGTTCATAAAGTATTTTGTTCAAGAAATTATTTATATCCTAAAATGCGTATTATAACATTGAAAATATTCAAATATTTATATGAAATTAAGATGCATTTCAGAATTAAATATACAATATTTTTTTAAAAATATTATTTTGTAATTCATTTAATTAAAATGGATATTAGTAACAGTTCTATGACATTCTAAAATATTCTTATTTTACATTAACAAACGAATATGTTATATCATAAAATGATTTCATAATATATCGTGAATAAAAATAATTTATATTATAAAATCGTTATCAATCAGTCAGTTTCTGATAAATTATTTATGTGGAAATCATCTCAGGATGCTTAAAATGTTAAATTGACATCAAACACAGCTTATATTCTGATATTTTTAATTTCTTTAAAAATATCAAATTTAGTATGTTAGAAATAGATCACATAAACAAGCTATATCCATTATGTATTATATCAAAGTAACTTTAAAAAATGTATAAGATTAATATTTTCTTGGATAAATAGTTTGGATTTTGCTCTTTAAATATTTGAAAATATATTTCTTCTGAATTGAAAGGATTTTCCCATATTAAATAATTTATACTGCAAAATAAGAGACATATCTATACACAATCTAGTTATTGGATTTAAACATCCATAACAAGACTGTCTATCCCAATTAGCATTACGGGGAATCAACTGAAAGATGTTCTTTGATCTCTTTCCTAATTTAAAATCATTTAAGTTAAGTTTCAATCCTCATTTCCTTAACTTGATTCCAGAAATTTGAGAATGATACATTTGAAGCTACGATAATACATGTGAAAGGAAATAGTTCATGCATTATTTGCTTCATATCATGAAAATTAATTAGAAATTCATCATTTCATATGTTAAACTCAACTCTAATTGAAATAACCTTTTTCACAATACAGGATTATTGTACATTTGAATATACTAACTTATGATATCAAAATACGAGTGAGGTAATGTATTATAAAAAGTTAGTATGAAGGTGTATAAGCTAAATAATGAATTCAAATTGCTTATTTAAGTAAAAAAAAACTTGTTGAAAATTTAATGAATTGTTTTGTAAGTATATTTATATATTTTGCAAATATTTAAATATCTTATTAAGAACTGCATAGAAATCTTCAGCTTCTCTTTTTAAAAGTAATTTCTATTTAATTTATTTAAAACATTCCAGATTTTAAAAAGATATTTATTACATTTACTTTTTCGGAGTTAAAATTAGATTTAAGTGAATAAAGAATTATATCAAATGTAATATTTGTATTAAACTTAAATCACTTAAAAATGAAGCTAATTCATACTCTATAATTCAAAAATGAGAATTACGTATTTGGGATTCTGCTTTTCATATTGTTTGTTATTGATAATATTTCATAATTTTTATTAAATATAATGTTTTATTCTATTTATATTATTTCATTTTCATGATTGATTAATGCTTCATTTGTCACAATCAATGAGAAATTAATGATGCTATATAAGGAATGTAAAATGTGTACACACACAATGAAACATATTATGAAAAATATTTACTTTATTGTATTTATATTAAAGTACTTTCTCAAAACGTTTCAATTAAATAGAATCAATATTTACTTCAAAGCGTAAAAAGTTTAAATTTACATGTATTTTTTTTATTATTTTAATAGATATATTGACTTTATTATTCTGTAGAATGCTCTGCATTTTTTTTTCTCTACCAATGATACCCTACTATCAATATAATTAATATGATTATACATTGAATTTATTTATACTATTATGGAAGTTTAATACGCACGACTTATTCTTTTGAAATTTGCTTCAGTTGCATATTTGCAATTCGTAGCACGGTTAAAACATCTCCAGATAACACCATTATCAGAATGTGATTTACAATGTGATTAAAGATCACAAATACTAAGTTTATTTGAAATGTATATCAACTATTATAATGATGAAAAAATAATTTCTAAATTCATAACTTGTAAAATATTTATTAAATGTGATTTAGTCATTACAATTTCTTAAAAGGAATAGCTTAGATGTTAGCTTAGTTTATTTCAGCAAAACTCAACTGTTTCTAGTTCCATTCTCTTAGGAGTTTTGTCATTATTTGGGTTTGACTAATAAGCACAAATAGTTGAATTCGATTATAGGATAATTAATCATTTTAGCAGTAGATAATGCATAACAATAAACAAACTGAATAGTTTTAACTTAGTAAAGTAAATTAACTTCACTTAAACAATTCTTAATTAACTACCAACGTATCTAAATGCATCATTTACATTTAGCCTCCAGTGTATATTTTAATGTACAAAATGCAACGGTATTTTATTTGTAGTAGATCCCTATTATTTCAACCAAACATTCGTCTTTGTTTTGCAGAGTGACTAATTCAACCCGAGAAAGCGTTGACAGTTTTATCCTCAATCGGCGCATGTCATTACTGTAAGTTCGCCTTTAATGGACTCAATCCTCAGAGGCGACCATTAAAAGAATAAAAACAAGAGAAAATTTCTTTTATACCAATTCTATTGTGTTCGAAGTGTAAAAACACAGCAAAAAAATTTGCAAAAATGCATTTTCCACTTAGTGTGAACAATGGCCGTGTTTAACTTCCCTCGCTTGCCTAAGGGAATAGAAAGTTTCACTACTTTCAAAGTTCTTTGCTGATTTAAAAAGCGTGGACACCTAACATAATGCGATTCTGAAACACGCTTAGCGCTTTGTATTATGTTTATATTGATTTTATCAAAGAAATGAGGAGATATATAATGGAAACGAGGGCATTCAATTACTGTATAGAATAATTGAACTCAGTCATTGGTAAGTTTACATTTTGCAAAAAAGAGCCAAAACCTTTTGTGCTTATTTTATATAAATTTAAAAAAATGCACTAAAAGCTGGTTTCTAATTATCTACATCAAAATATTTGCATAAATGATTTCAATATTTCTTTCATGTGCAAATACTTGAAAATATACTGAAAATTGCATAAATGTGCTAAGTATGAATTATAAAATCGTTTTTATATCACCAAATAAAAATACTTTATTAAATGTTTGTCATTTATTAATTTTTATATGTTACATTACACATCATCAAATTTTTCTTACCTGTCTTTTCAGTTAAACGCTGGGTTTTTTTTTAATTTTCTCACTCACTAAAAATATTTATTTAATTGAATAAATTTATAAATATTTGCACCATTTATTAAGCAGATGAAATTCCATTACTGGATATTGAAATATTCTATTTACATAATTATATATATATATATATATATTATCTATATAATATATATATATATATATATATGTGTGTGTGTGTGTGTATATATATATATGATATATATATAGATAGATAGATAGATATATACATACATATATATATATATATATATATATATATATATATATATATATATATATATATATATATATATATATATATATATATATGTATGTATATATATATATATATATATATATTTACACAATACCATACACACCTGAGTTCATGAATAATAATCAAGTATTCCGATATAATTTTAAAGAAAGAGCTTTCAGAATTAACACACACACTAAAGAAAAAATATTTTATAAAATATATATTCTTAAAACTCATTATATTTTGTTCTAATTTATTTGACAAACTCTGAATAAGCTTCTATCTATATATTTAGATTTGAAAAGGCTTAAAATACTTCTTTCTGGATCTCTCTTTTACCAAATACATATAAAATGAAATAAATATATGCGGAAAAAGTGTATTATCAAATATATATTAGCAAACTCTTTAAAATATAGGTGACATAAATCCTATTGTAATTCTAACTTTGTTTCTTAATTTACACCTAATTTCCAACTTTTATCATTTGAAAATATTCTAAGTACTTCTTTGAATGGGAAGTACTTATTCTTCCGGTTTTTTTCTCTAGTTCCAGTACTCATACTTCCAGCTTATGAATTCAGTTCTCATTTTGACTATGGATGTTTATAAGGATTAGGATTCATATGAAATTTTCAAGTGTGGGAAAACATTCTGGTATACAAAATGTAAACATAGAATATAATAGCTGAGAAGAAAAAGCGAAGAAAAATTTACATATAATGTTTGTAATATAATTTATGCAAAAAATATGAATCGAAATTATTTAACAAAAAATGTAGCAAAAAGGAATTTAATTAAAAGTTGCAGTTAATCCTTATTGATGGTTGTATATGGACCCATTTATTATTTTAATTCTCATTAAAGAGCTAAAATTTTGAAAATCTTTTTTTGGGAAATTATCTTTATTCTTTTTCATTTGCATTCATTTTTATACTCTTTTATTTAAAGGGAGAAGCCTGAAATGACTTTTTACTGTCAATTTTATGTGAGATCGTGAATTATCCAAATCATACATAATAAGCTGCCCTACTGATGAGGAAGTCTCAAAATATCTTGTGCAATTCTTGTGGAATTCCCCGTAAACTTCATGCACAAGAGTATAATCAATAGTTTAAAGAACAAAATTTGAGAGGTCCTTTCACAAGAATTAATCATTGCTAGGATTATTTTAAAGAATCTGACGTTCCAAGCATAAAATACTTGACAATTTATGATTCAAAAAATGTTTCAGAGAAAACATCATCTAATTTATTCTGACTTATATGAGATATCTGGATGAGATGCTTGATCCATATGTCCCCCCCCTCAATAATTTGGTGCAATTGGAGATAATTTCAGTATTTTGGATGATAATACAAGACTTCATTGAACTACGATTATTAGGGAATACATTGAGGATTTTGGCTTAGAGATAATGGAATTGTCAGCTTGTTTTCTTGATCTCATTTCCATAGAGAATCTGGTGGACAGGTTGGTGCTTTGCGTTCTCCCTTAAAATCTGGAGGAGAGCTTGAAAATTGTATACTCTCTGTCTGGTATTTATTCATCATTTCGGTAACCCACAACTTAATTTTCAGCATGGAAATTCGATGCCGCCAATGTATTCAATAAGGACTGGCCACATCTTTTATTAAAACTCTTCTTTTGTTATGTTTCTATGACACATTATCTTATAAAACTGTATTTATTCTTTTTCTCCAAGATTGGACATTTCCAGCAAGATGGCATTTTTGTTGTAAATCATTTATGCATTTTTTTACATAAACATCAATATTTCAATCAATACATTATTGTTTAATGCACATGCAATTCAAATTTTGTGTTTCTACATTTATTTATTTGAAAAATAGATGTTTTTTTTTTTAACTTTTGGAAGTCAATGCATCCATCAACTTCGGTAAGGAAACACACTTTCATGCCAAATTTTATCTCAGGGCTTTTTAAATGCAGAATTAGAAGTAAGAAGTATTAAATGATTAAAAATTTGAGAACGTAATGAATAAGAAGGAAAAGATTTTTCACCGAAAACTACCATATAAAAAATGGTGTGGTACATCGAACATTTAAAAAAGAAGCAAATGAAGAGCTTTTAAAGAAAGATCCCACCATGAGTTATCAATTTCTAAACCTCCTTTTGACATTACTGATATCTAGATGCAGGTATAATCTATATTTGGTTGTCACGTTTGCTTACTTTTTGAAAGAGTAATTTAATTGTGATTGCAAAAAATACGTGTAAACTTTTAATTAATTATGCGTTTCTGTTACATCTAAAACCTTTCTAAATTATGATTCAAGGTTTTGTGTGTATTTTTTTTTTTAGAAAATACTAAAGATTTTTATCTGTTAAGTATACTATTTATGTTTATATTATTGTTAAAATGGAGTTTATTATATTTAATATTCTAATATTTTATTATGCTCTTCATTTAGCTATAGTACTAAAATATCTGAAACGGATAAAAAAATAGATTTAATAAATTTTTCAAATATTTAAACCCAGTATTAAAATTTTGAAAAAAAAATCAATAATTTGAATGAAATATATAAAACATTCAAGAATAATAAATCATATATTATGGAAATTGATCCCATTCATTATAATAAAGCAAATTTATATTATTTTAATTTTTAAGTTTAACATTTTCAACTTTAGATAATATATCAAAATAATTTTCTTTTCCATGTATTCTATTTTAAGGAAAGACTTTGGTATTCATTTTATCACATTTTCGCAGCATCGTTTTAGATAATTATTCTTTCCGATTTCTATTTGCAAAAGCCTTATGATAAGCAAAACCGTACATATTATAGATTTTAGTATAATTTTCTTTTTTAACTGATGCCATCATAATGTATACAAAATAAAAATTAGTATTCAAAACTGCTGTATTTAAGAAGAATATGTATATCTTTGTAGTACATTAAAGCAGAAACATTATCACACCTACATTAGCATGAACTTATCAAAACATGTGAAAACTTAATGTCATTCATCTTTTATGATAATTTTACTCTGGAGATTATAAAACTCGTTATATGAAAGAATGTTCATAAACTCAAGTATGCGAATTTGAATAAATTTCTATATTTATGAAATACTTTGTAATCATAAATTTTCCAACATTTCCGAGAACATTTTCTTTTCCAAAGGCCTATTAATAACACTTTCTAGCTTAATATTCCCAGAGCTCACCAGAGATGAAATTATTTTCCCGCCTTCATTGCAATCTCAATCTCATCAATCTTTCATTTTGGCGCGAATCATATCTTCGTAAAGCAATAAATTACCCAAGCGTAAATCATTTTCCAATAAAAGCCAAAATGAAAATCACATTCAAAGATGGACAAACATATACAGGGGTTTTTGCTATTTATTCATCTTGGATTCTAATATTTCAAGGATCATTATGAGTGATATGAAAATACTTTTTCTTCTTCTTTTACATCATTCAAACCAAAACAAATCCAGTTTCCAAACAATGTCAATAGCCCTCGGGTTTTATTAAAATCATTTCTAATATAACATATTTGTGAAATCCTGCTTTTTATATACAATAACTGTAAACATATTTTGCTTTTCCTATTGAAGATATAAATATTTCAACTAATAGTGGAAGTGCTTATGATATTTATTTTTTATTAAGGCTTTTTGTGCAGAAGTAAGTTATTGATAAACTTCAAAAATTTCATGAAAACTAATTTGTATGAAAATTAATCATTTAAATACGCCAAATTATTAGATTCTAAAAAGTTTAAAATTGTTACATATATTTAAGTTCCTTCAATTAGAGAAATATTTCAATGTAACTGATTTTTTTCTGAGAATCAATTTATAATTATTTTTTTCAGTTTTACTCATTTAACATATTTGTTTTAAGATACAAATAAATAATTTTTTATAATTCAGATTCATAGCTCTGAAGTTTAATGTTTATAGCAAGGTTATTTTTAATTACAATTGCACAAATTTTCATGTTAGAAAAAAAAGGTGTTCTAGATATTAGTTTGAATTTTCTACTAAATATGAATTTTGAAATGAATATATTTTCCTATAAGTCATGGATTTCATTGTAAATGAAGCAAAATCTCTTCAACTTGCCTAAAAGTTACTTTCTTTTTAAAAATGTAATTATAGATATTTAAATAGATTATTTTAGATAAATTAATCTGCTTTAAATTTATTTTAAAATAATTTTTTGTTTTTTATGGACATTTTAAAGTAAATTGAAAATGGTAAGTTAACTGCTTTTAATACTAGTATATGAACTATAACCAAAATACTAAAGGAAACTGCAAATTTATTTTAATATTGAACAAAATGACATAATTTAATTAATAAATGATATTTTATATTCTAATAAAAATATCAGTGGATGAAAGAATGCTACACTTATTAAATAACATAAATGCATCTTATGTATGGCTTTAAATTAAATTTATTTTCAAATAAATAATTAAACACAATCAAACACCTGTTTTCTACAAAAATTTTATACACTAATTTACACACACACACACACACATATATCAAATTTGGTGATATATATATCCCCAAAGTTGATTCTGTCCTACATAAAAATTTATGTCAAATAGAAACATTTAATAAAAATGTGCAACCTCAACCTCAATACTAGTGAGCAAAAAATGTCTAATATGAAAGAAATATGTGGCATTCAGGAAAAAATCGAAAAATAATTGACGTAATGCTTTCCTCACTTACCAAGTGTGATTAGTAGGCAAGTCATTTCTACTAGCTAAGATCGTATTCCCCCAACGTTGCTCTTGCCAGCTTATTTCAGAAAAGTAATGAATGCTCCCCGTCTAAACAGCGTTTAATTCCTACTGCTTGTTTGCTATTGATTTGGGTGAAGTAAATATAAATATTTTATCAATAAGTATAAATATGTATATTTTTTAGTCAAGCGTAGTATATATGAAGAAAAATTTAATATGTTCATAAATTAACTTCATTGATTGTTTAAATATTATCAAGAATAATTGATCTTTGTTGATTTCAATGTTAAGGGATTTCATGTTAATTTTTTACTGCTAATTATGTTAATTTTTTTACTGGGTATCTTTAAGAATAACAAAAAAATATTTCTATTCCTAAAATACTATTTAAAAATAACAAATTGATAAAAGTTTGAATAAAATTTTACTGAAGCTTTCCATGCTGTGATATTTTTGTCTTAATAGAAATATTTATCTTAATAATAAAATAAAATAAATGATATTAAAGTACGTGTTTCTTTCTATGTAATGATACTTTGTATTAGTTTTTCCATATTTAACTTAAAATGTAAATCATTAAAACTCACTAAATATTATCTAATTTTCGTTGGCTATATCAAGTATTAAAAACGGAATTTATTTTAACATTATAATATATTTTATAATTTGCTTCTAAAATTAAAAAAACTGAAAACATTTAAATAATTAATCATCTAACTGTCAATCTTCTAAACTATTAATCAATCTCTCTTCTAAACTGAAATCATTTGATACTCATGATATTTATTCTTTGCTTTTCTTTTTTTTAAATATTTTTTTTCATATATATTTTATTTTATCGCCATGTAAATGCTATTAGAGTAGTTTTCAAAGTTTATATTTAGTAATAAATATGTACTAGTTTTATTTAGGCATGGAATTTTACATTTGTGAAGTTACTTCAGAATATTTATAAAAATACCAAAAATATTTATTACTGTAACCATGTATTTTATTATTATGTATATTAATTTATGTATATATATAATTTGGAAGACAATTAGTATTCCAGAAGGATTGTACATTTTCATGCATTTGATATATATATATAAATATATATATATATCTATATATATATATATATATATATATATATATATATATATATATATATATATATATATATATATATATATATATATATATATATATATATAAATATATATATATATCTATATATATATATATATATATATATATATCAAATGCATGAAACTGTACAATCATTCAGGAATACTAATTGTCTTCCAAATTAACAATGATTGGAGACGAGTCAATGTATTGGACGAATCCAATATAATTGTATATTCCGATGATTCGATTATACGAGATTTTCTGGAGAAATACAAATAAAAGCTAGATATTAATAATTTAGTTTAGTTAGGAGAGTTTTGACTGAGTCCTTAGATTCATACTTATGCTTGAATGATAGTATGCTTCATGAGATTTTGGTATTTAATAACAAAATTTCTTTGCCAGGTTTCAAAGTATCTCCGGAATTATGAGTAATGAATATATTTATAGTATGGAGAAATTAAATTCTAAAATTATTTGACCTTTCTCTTTCTGTCTTTGTATTTCTCCGATCGACATCTTTTAATTACGATATATCAAAAAATTTGAGCTGCAAGAGAAATATCATAGAATTGAAAAGTTTAAATAACAAAAGTAAATTCTGAACAAATGCAAACGTTTATTTTAAGACATGATAAGATTCTATTTATGATTATCTCAGGCTTTATAATATGCAAACGTTTATTCTAAGACATGATAAGATTCTATTTATGATTATCTCAGGCTTTATAATATGTCAATTTTTCAAGTGTCACGTAAGAAAAATAAAAGTTGCTTAATTGATGTCTTGTATCATTATGGCAGGCTTTACTAAAGATCCCAGATATTTTATGTGAAGATTTTTGAGGATGACGCTGTTAAGACTTTTATAATTAAACTGAAATGATCAAGCAAATTTTTGATTATTGCCTTTCATTGCAAAATTCAAATCTTATAGAACAGTTGAAATCACTGTGCAATACCGAGAGGAGTTGTAAGGTGTAGTATATTGTATGAAGAATGAACAGCAGGCTACCACATCTAAATACGTATGCATTCGTCAACTTTTATTAAAATTCAATTAAATCTATACGTTGACTATTCAAATAAATATTTATATAATATTATAATAATATTAGTAAATTACATTTATTTTTTAAGTAATATGTAATAATGATAGGAACATAGTAAAGAAATCATAATATTTTTTTAAGGAATTTCAATGATTTTCACTGATGTAAAATTGTAATATTATAAAATGTTTCACTCTGCCTATTGTTAAACTTTATGCTAGAAGATTGTTGAGAATAGGAAAAATATTTCAATATTTTTTTTTTAAATATAGTCATTTCAAAACAATATCACACTTTTATTATTAATGAGTTGAAAAAATCTGAATGTAACTACGTATTTGCTTTCTATATAAATAAATATTGAATTTAATTTAAATGTATAACTAAGCATTTTCTCAAACGCGAAATACAAACTGCTTAAAATATTTAAAATTTAAAGAAAGCAAGTCAAAGGATTAATATTATGTGAAATAGATAGATATATAGATGTATTCATCATTAATTTGATATTTATTTTCAAAAATGTGTGTTTCAAATATAGTTCCATAAAAATGAATGTTAACATACTCAAATTTCTCCAAAATTTCTCATTGTACATGAAAATTGCAATTTAAAACAAGTTACTCACATCATTCGAAAACAATGATTACATGATTACCTGAAGCTATGAAAATCTATTTGCTACTTCCAATTTAAATTCAAAGATTGGATGTAAATCGCAATCCTTAGAAATACGACTTCATATGTAAACAAAAAGTATTTTTCAATAATTGAAAAACTTTATCGTTTGAAATTTAGTTTCAGTAGTTAGGTCTTGTGGTAAATCTTTCTGAAAATAAAATCTGCTCAAAAGAGTATTTCTAATAAATTCAGAAAATTCTCGAAACGTGTGAAACTAAACTTCCTTTCAGTTTTATACTGTTTCTTCTTCTATTACTTAACATGAATACAATAAAACACAATTTTATATTACTTTAACTTATTATTTAATTTTAAATCATTTCCTCATTTTCTTAAATTTAATATTTGAAAATCCTAACATACATAAAAAATTTTCATAAACACATATTGAAATATATACTTATTTTACATTTTTTTAAATAAAATATATAACTTCGAATTAGATTGGATGTTTTTTAATTTAATTTGGTTTCGTTATATTTCTTTCTATTATATCGAAAGAGCAGTTCCTCCTCGTTTCAACAAGAGCTTCGAAGTGAAAACTGTAAAAGAGCATCAGGAGGTTGCTTTGACCTGTGATGCTCACGGGCAAAGTCCTCTAACCGTATCATGGAAAAGGTACCAAAGACCAATTGACAGAAGTGTGCTATCTAGGTAACTACTTATAAAATATATTTATCTTTTAACATGCACACAAATATAATTTTTACTATTTGTTATACTGTAGATTTTATGCAAATGTAAAACAATATACGTCTTTATGGATAAATTTTTTTTACCTATAAATATATATCTTCTCTTCTTTTCTTACACTATATATATATATATATATATATATATACATTCATAAGGATTTTTAGCTGTTTTCTATATACCTTTATTCTTATAACAATGTATACTATGCGCGTTACATTTATTCAAATGTCATTATTTATAGATAATGGAAAACGACTGTAAGAAATTCATGGATATTTTGAATATATACATCTTTTGCATATAATGCTAATAACAATTTGCATATATCTACATCTATACATAAAAGTTTCTTTTAGATATATAAGTAGAATTATAAAAATTAACTGTTTTGATTTAATGTTAGATATTTTTCATAATAAAAATATTCTCGATTTGTTTATATTTCAAAGCAGTAGTTTATTTTTTCTAGATATGACAACAGTATGTAGTAAATATTTAAAAATGGTGATTTTAAAATCTATAACAGTACAAAAAAAGGATTGATCTAAATATATGAGCAATAAGGAACTACACATAATCAAACTTCTTGTACGCTAAATTTATTTTTAATACGCCTTTGATTTATCCCTTTTAAATCATATAATGTTAGATACTCTTCAAGAATAAAATATCTTCGATTTGTTTAAGTTTTAAAACATTTTTTTTTTTAAGCACTTATAGATATGCCAAGAGTAGCCAGTAAATATTTAAATATGATGATATTAAAATAAATAACAGTACAAAAAATGGATTTATCTAAATATATGTGGTTTCACTAGCAAACTTGCTGTATTTTAATTAAAATTTTTAATGTACTTTGATTAACTCCATTTTAAATTATTCACACATATTTTAAAACAATAGCTCTTTTTGAAAGGAAAACTTTGTGGTTCCTTACATAATTTCAATTCAAGTCTCATATATTTAACTATAGGATGAAACACTATAGTCCTAACCATATTGTTCTTTGACACTGTATTTTATAAAGATTAATTTGTTAAAAAACATATATAAGCATGTTGGAAGGCTTATATTCATGTTCTTTATTTTATTTTGATTGCATAGCAATCATAGGTGCTATTAGACACTAATACTATTGATGTTGTTGGAAGGAAATACGAGGGTCACTCTGAAATTTTTGAGATACAACTAGGTTTTTTACACCTAAATTTTGTAAGTTATACTTGCAAAATTTTAGGTGTGTTCAAAGTAGTCTCCTCCAGCATCAGTGCACTTTTGTAGACGAATTTTCTACAGATTAAATGCCTCAAGCCATTCATTTCTTGGAAACGATGAAAAAAATGCATTTATAGCCACATCAATCTCTTCTTCTGAATGAAAACGACGTCAACGTAAGTTCATTTTAGAGTAAAGAATAACCGAAAGTCAAACATAGCTTGATCATGTGAATACGGCGGATGTTCGATCACTTTCATTTGTTTTTGTTAAAGAAACTCAACTGTCAATCCGGCTGTATGTGAAGATGCATTGTCATTGTGAAGCATTAGTCCCCTAACATTAAGCTCTTGTAGAATTTCTGGAAAACATTTAATGGTATACCAGTTAGCTGTTACTGTCTTCTGCCCTTTTAACTTGATGGCTTTGACCAATCCCGTACTACTGAAGAAAACGGCATACATCACTTTTTTCAGTGCGCATTGTTTTTTCACCATTGTCGGCGTGGGATCATTTTCAAAGAGTCATACTCTGCTTTCTTGACGTGTTGGAACGTCACAAAACGGTATGTATGTTTCATCACCTGTTACAATTTTAGAAATGATGCGGTGGCCACCATCATTTAGCAATTGTAGAGTTTCGTTACTGATTCTGGTATGCTCCTCTTTTTGGTACTCAGTTAGATAATGGGGAACACAACGGCAAACTACTTTTTTCATATGTAATTCTCCATGAATGATTTTCTGTGGCTGCGGATCCAATATTAAGTTCCTTCTGTATCATATGATAGGTACAGAGATTATCATCCATTAACATTTTTCGTATGGCAGACACATTATCCGGGATTACTGCCGACGGCGGCCTTCCTATGTGTTCTTCATCCTGAAGAAAATTGCAATCTCTTCTAAATTCTCTAAACCATCCGAATACAGTAGCACGAGCTGGAGATTCATCACCAACTGCTAGTTGTAACCGTTGAATGCATTCTTCTTTATTTAATCCTGCTTTAAAATCATAGAAAATCATAGCACGAAAAAGTTCTCGCGTCAACTCCATTTTCCCTTCTGTTTAAAATTTATTCTACGCTAAGCAAGTTGAAGTAAGTCAGTAAAAAATCATCTAATGTGTTAAAATAATTGGTATTTTAAAATTAAACCGTTATTTTTATTTTGTAAATTCTCATTTGCGCGTATCTCAAAAATTTCAGAGTAACCCTCGTATTATGAAAAATCTGATTTTTAGTTTTTGAAATATCTGTTGTGGGCAAAAACTAGTAAAACATTTTCCGATTTCAGTTTGAAGCATCGTGAGAAATCTTAAAGATGTTGACTTAAAAACTACATTTTCAGAATACTTGTAAGCGTAATCTATTTGAAATACATTATTCCTAGCTATTTTTTATAATTCCGTTTTGCAAAAAATAGTTCCAAATATTTTTAATGTAAACAGTTGTCTAATATTGAACGTAAATTTTAAAATTTCATGAGAAAAGTTCTTACAGCAATTTAGTAGTATTTATTCTAAGTTTCTTCTGCAGTTAACTTATACTTTGCAATTATAAACCGCAAATTTAATGAAAAAAAAAAGAATTTGTCACCATTTTGATAAATTACTTAGTAAAATTTTACTAAGAATTGTTTTAATTTATTAGTCTCTTCTGAGCTTATTTTTGTTCATGTAATATAAACTTTCTCATTAGTATTTATTTTATCTGATCTGCAGTTTTTGTTATTCCATTTACATTTGTTCTACCCCTACATCTTTAATTCGGTCTCTTTTTCTGGATTATCTGCTTCAAAAGTTTTGATATTAATATATAAATAAGAGCATTTCAACAGTTATTTTATACTTTGTTTCGGCTGATATTATTCGTGCTGTTTCTGTTTTCATAAATAAATAAATATGTTTGACCAAAATAAAATACAGTGAAGAAATATTTGCATATAATGAGAATTATTATAACTTAGCTAATTAATCACATTGCATTTTGTATCGCATAACAGAAAACAGCAACTGTTTCAGCTATTTCAAATTAAAACTTTTTTCTTTTATTTGTGAAGTGGAAATAAAATTTAAGAGCTTTAACCCAAAATACATGTAAATTATTTCAAGTTTAACAATTTTAATCACTTAAATTATAATAAATAAAAACTGATGAATTCATACCAAATTATTTGTCTTTATTTTCGAATGCAAATTAATGAAAAATTAAATTTGTATTTACTTATTTTCTAAAATTTTACTTTGTCTACATCTTTTTTAAAGTAAATGTTCTATATATATATATATATATATATATATATATATATATATATATATATATATATATATATATATATATATATAATAATAATACAGAATATACAATACAATAGGAAATCTAGCCAAAGCATAAAAGCAGCTAAATATTGTATATATTCTGTATTAGTATTGTATATTCTGTATTGTATTTTTATATATATTTATATTCTTATATATATTTATATTTTTTGCTATATGTATATATTTTTTGCTTTATAATTATATATATATATATACATATATATACACATATATATATATATATATATATATATATATATATATATATATATATATATATATATATATATATATATATATATATATATATATATATATATATATAATAAGCATTAAGGAACTATATTATTTCTTTATAAACACTTTTAAACTTATTTCACTTCGTAGGTATGTTTTAAGAGAACATGTGCATCAAGATGGTTTAAGGTCTCAGCTCTCCATACCAGCAGTCCTCAGATCCGATTCTGGTCTATTTTCTTGCGAAGCTAGTAATGACTACGGGAGAGAAGAAAAAAGCATTCAATTAATAGTTCAAGGTAATGAAAATAATGTGTTATGGGTTTCCTGTTCAACAGGTTTCATTAAATTATGTAGAAAACTAATATTAAATTTATAAAATTTAACTTTGGTGTCAGAGTGGGAAAATTAATTAAGTAATAACCTATTCAAGGTAATCAAGTTAATTAAGATAGTTCAAAGTAGTTAAGGGTTTTTAACATGAAATAACTTGAGTTTGCTTTTAAATTAACCACTTTTTATAGTTATCGAAAATATCAGATTAGTACTGGTAAAAAGTAAGATTGTAACATGAATGCGATGGAATGAAAACATAAACAGTTTCACATTTTTAAGCTAATTATAGTAATGTACTTCCCATGTAAAAATAAAAACTATACCTTAAATAAATGTACATATATTACATACTCAACTTTTGCAAAAAAAATAAAACACTTCTCAATTTTAATTATTATTAATATACTCTGCTGAAATTATTAGAATTCAGTAGAAGAAAATAATACATGCTTGAACTAAGTATCCATAAAATTGTTTTAACAAAAATAATTATATTCTCAAATGAAAGTTTTTAAATTTATTAATCAATATTCAAGTAAATGAAAAATATTAATATCTAAAATATATATTTTTATAAAAAGTTTACAAAATAAATAAAACTTTTAACTAAAATAAATATTTAATGATTATAACTATTATAATTATGAAATTAGAAATATAAATATGCGAAAAAAAAAAACAATATGTTTCAGAAAGAATATTAATTTTTATACGAAAGTAGTTTGGATTATGTAAACAACCTTCAAGTTAATTGAAAACGTATTTATTGAGTACAATCAATTTATTTATGTATCAAAACACTTTTTCTTTCCAATGATAAATGTATTACATTTATTATGCAAACAGGTGACATTTAATGGATTTTCTTAATGAAAGACACAATATCCATAATCTTTTGACAAAGTTAAATGTTGAATTATTTAAAATAAAGTTGTAAAATACGCTAATATTTAATGATTATTGACTTACATTAATAAATAATTTAGAAAGTAAAATTTTTTAAGTAATTTATCTTTATTTACTGTATATAATTGATGATTTCATAAACATAAGAAAAATTATTTATTTTTAATATGCTTAGAATATTAAGTGAACGATATAATTATCTTAAATTGATAAATGTGTTTTTAGGATATTAAAAAGCAATGTATCTTGCTAAGTGTATTAATTTTGCCTAATGAATATGATATATTTCTAAGGATGGAAAGCCCTCAATCTTAATATTCATTAAGCTATAATGAATTGCACTCATAATTTTATACATGAGCAGAATTATATTATATTTTGAATATTCAGTAATTTGTAAACTGAATGAAAATTTGATCTAAATTTCATTATAAAGTTGCTTAATTCAGAGTGATTTTCATAGTTTACCATTGCTGTTGAATAAGTAAACATATTCGTTTGATAAGATATATAATAAACATTATAGCGGTGTATGAAATATAAGCAGTTAAGAACAGAATCAGAAATTATTTAAATAAATAAGAATTGTTTTTATTTATAAATATCATCATATATTATATTCATCATATCTTATACATGATATTGATGCAATAATAAAATTACAAAATAACAAAATTTATATTTTGTATTTTTTATAAAAATTCACACATGCAAAAATATTTTCCATTTCAAAAATTGCATTTTCTGAGAAAAGTCTCAAATTACTAATGAAATATAATATTTATTTTAGATGAAATATTAAAAATACTTTATTATTTTTATGGCAACAAACTTTTGTTTTTGAATGCAAACTTAATTATATAGATGCATTCAAAACCTTGTATTCATTTTTTTGGAAATAACATGAACAATGTTTAGGCTTTCATTTATTAGTAGTTAATCTAGCAAAGAAATATAATCTTGATAACTTCTTTTCAGATATTTAGTTTCTGGGATTAAAGAAATTTAAATCTACAAAATTACTATTTGGTAATTTTACTGACAAATTTATTTCAAATAACGGAAAAAAACTCATTTTTCAGTAAATTTTAGCTGCGTTATTTTTTATCATTTGTCCAAAAATTCAAGAGCTTTGTGATGAATTTCATTTATGGAATGCCGCTAAATTTATATTGGGTACGAAAAGTTTGCTCAATCATTAAAATGCATTTATATTTCAAATTATACATTATAAAAATTAAAAAGATTCTAAAATTGATTAAAACAATTGATACATTTTTATTTGTATTTATTTTTTATTTTATTGCTAAGAGTTGTTTTTTAAAATGAACTTTTCCCTCTAAATAATTTACTTATTATAATAAATTTGTTGATCATTTTTAGACTTATTAAAATTAATTAGTGTTTATTTTTAATTAATGTAAAAATTATTTTACATTACTTTTGGTAACATTATTTTCTGAAATCATTTATTTTTGTATTCGAAATGACTTTAATTTTAAAAAACGTTTTTAAAATACATTTGAGCTTTATTTTCTGATGAAAAAAAATATTTCTAACCATTAAGAAAAATCGTTTTCAATTAACATTTAAAAGTGCTTAAAAGTTTGTCTAAAATAAAAATAAATGTAAGAGTTTGTCGTACAATAAAAAAAAACATAATAATTTGTGAAATTGCAGATGAACAACATAAAATAATATTTAGATTATTAAAAAATAATATTTAGAACCCAATAAAGTAATTTAACATATTTTAAGTACTATAATTGAACTATAAATTTTAGTTTTAGCCCCTTATAAGGTGACATCTGCATCATAAACAATTTCACAGTGACTGAAAAAAATATTTTACAATTATTTAATACTATTTAAAAAAATTTAGCCTCACTTCCATTGCAAGAATTATCATCGTGATGTAAATACTAAATTTTAAATGATTCAAATAAAGAATTAGATCTATTTAATAATAATATATGTCTAGAAATGAAATTTTACGTTTATGCGATACTTAAGAACAGAAAAATAAGGGGTAAAAAAAGACGAATCTGATCATTTGATGTACGTTAAGAAAACGTTAATTTTCTATTGCAGCTAAATTTACCTGGAACTCCATTCCTCCATAATGAATCTGAGAAAATTAGGAATTCTCTAATCAGTTTCTTTTTTTTACTTCTTCTCGTGATTGCAGTTTAATAATCACTATGAACTTTCTACTCCTCGACCATGCTAGAGAAAAAGGAATTTCTGTCTCTCTGTTGCGCGTATACTGCCCCCCACCATACCATACCTTCCATAACACATCGTCGTTAAACGCATTCTGTCCCCCTTTAACGACGGAATAATCAATGCCTCCCGGTAATTTAGCTAAACGATGAGGGGATGCACTGGAAGGGGGTATGAAAAGAAGAGAGTGACTCCAATCTCGTTAAGACTCTCCTGTTAACACTTTTTCTCTCTCTTCCTCTCTCTTGTCTTCTCTTATCTCTAACGACCTTGTCCCCCTCACCTTGGGGGACATCTTTTGCAGCGCCCCCCGAGACCCCTGAAGGCATCCAGCTGCTCCAAGTCACCAGTCGTCAAATTACGTTTTCGTGGACAGCGCCCTCTAGCGGGAATAGCCCTATTACTGGTTACATCATCGTTTATAATCAGAGTCGGAGTAAGTGTCTTTAATTTATTCTCTATGTAACGAGGTATGAAGTACATTTCTTTTTCAGAAACGGAGGTGGTGGATTAAAGCGCCTTTCTCATCCCTAACGCAGTGCTTGAATAATTAAAAGACATTTAGAGTTATTTTCCTTGTGCAAAGAGAAAAGATTTGCATGCTTGTAATTTTTTTTTCTTTTTTCAAATTGCTTTATGAGTTAGACAGAATTCAAGAACATTTAATTATTTAATTATTAAATGAAACATCTGAAACTGTTCTATACATATATTTCAGATTCTTCACAATGAAACAAATTCTTACAATCTCAAATGTAATCGTGTACTGTCTCTTACAGAATGATAACTGAAATTCTATTCAAGCATTCTTCCTTCAATTAGTAAACAATTAAGTAAAATATGCATCAAATCGTTAATTTAAGAACTGGCATTATGAACAGATGTTACATAATTAAATTAAGATGTACTAGGACATTCTCTTTTCCCTTGAGTTTTATAAAAATAACTACTGTTTTTGACGTTAACAATGTTTGCATGAAATTGTAATGAAAATATCTTCAGATACATCATGACATGAATAATATGTTCATTCATAAATGTACTTAGGAAAATATCTTCAAGTACCATTTGGTGTGAAGTAATTAGTTTTCTATTAAATGCGTTCAAAATTAAGAAATGTATTTAAAATATTTTGAAGAATATAAATATTTTCCTCACAAGCATACTTTATTTTCTCTATTTTGATAGAATAAAGAATGTTTTTGATAAATGAAATACTGTCAATCCATTTAATAAAATAATGTCATGTATATAAAACGATATTATACTTAAAAATACTGAATTTGAAATATAAATTATTATAAATGAAGTCATACAAATAAGAGAACTTATATAAACATTAGGCCATTAAATTAAAAATTAGGCAGTGAATTACATAAGTTTGATAATATTGTTTGATTGCCGATAGACAGGTAGAGCGTGAAGCAAAATGAAGGGCAGTGGTTGAGAGGGTGTGAAAACCCTCCATTGCTAAAAAAATGTGCTGTAATTAACATAAAAAATCATTTATCATGATTTTTTAAAAGTGTTTTTTATGGAGTATTTTAGCTTCTCTTCACCTCGCAGAAGATCATGCAGAGCTCATTACGCATTATAAATAATATGAAGGAGAATTGAATGTTGTGGGTATCACTTTTCCTGTAGCAGCAAATAAACTCATCCAGTTTGAAAAAAATAATAAAATTTCGGTAAAAGTTTTTGGATGGGCAAAAGAAGTTTCCTCCCTTCAAATAACTACAGTAAAATATGTTAGACATGTAAATTTTAGGTTAATTTCAAATAATGAGCAAAAACAATATTGCATGATTAAAAATATGAATCGTTTGCTCTGAGATTTATCAAATCATCAGCATGAGTCATTTTACTGCAATTATGGCTTCTATCAATCACCAAGAAAGAGACGCTTGATGCTCATATTCAAATATGTGAACCGTAGGGTCCACACAAAAAATAAAAATACCAACAGAGGAAAATTAATTTTTGCAATTTCAGAGTTTTCATCATCAGCTTACAGTACCTTATAAAATATATGCAGACTTCGAATGCATTCTCCCAGAAGTTCATGCCTGCATGTCAGAGGAGAAGAGATCTTACACAATATCAATATCTTCTGATGTACCATGCGGATATGCATATAACGTAGTGGACTCAAAAGGAAAATTATTTCAGCCTCCAAAAATTTATATGGGTGAAAAAGCCGTGGACTTATTTTTAACAGATGTATTCAAGCTTGAGGAAACGTTAATGAAATTTATTACAAGAAACACTCCAATTATTATGTCTAAACAAGATGAGAATAATTTCGCGGAAGCTGAAATACATCAGTTAACCCTTTAAGCGGTCAATTTTTTACCAGAAATGCTTTGAAAAAAATAAAAATGGTAATTAATTATATGCAATAAAAAGGCGTATAATTTATTGCATATAATTAATTACCATACTTAATAGAATAAGAACAATAAGAATTTTTTTTCACTTTTAATGATTTTACATCTTTTATTTTACAAATTTAGCACCTAATCACTGGCTTCACCTGTAGAATATTATTAATATAGATTCTTGTCAATTTGCTACTTGAACCAAGGTAAGCAAATATAAACTGCATTTCTTAACAGTTATAAGATAATCAGATGTACCCCACTGATATTAAATAAAAAATTATTTAAATATTTTCCTTTTTCTTTTTGTTATTAAACATTAAATTTTAAAATTGTTACTTTTATCTCCTTTTAAATTTGAGCCAAAAAACTTATACATGGGTTTAATATGCTTTTAGTTATTTACACTAAAAGTGAAATTAATTATGATAAAAATCTTTTAAATTTCCATCTTAGATTTGTGTAAAATTCCTCTACCCTTTATATTTCATAGTTCTAATGAATAATCACGATATACAAATTAAAGATCACATTTCATCAATTTAATAGGAAAAGTAATATTTAACATATAAATTATTTTATAATATTATTTATACATATGTAGTCATATATATAGGACGTTCAGAAAGTTAGTTACACCTGTCCTGTTAGAGATAGTATCATTACGAAAGAAGAGCGAAGTTTGAATAAATGATAATTGAATTCCGCAGTTTCCAAATATAGTAATTTCATTCGATTTGCTTGAACTTTATCTGCGTAGTACGAGAAAAAAATGGCACGTGAGCTTTGAAAAATGACTGCAACGTTGAACCCGTGAAACAGTACGTTTTTTGTGGGCAAAACGTTTAACGAACACTTAAACTCATCGTGAAATATTGATTGTGAATAGGCCACGTGCGATGTCACATCCTACCATTGAGAAAAGGTACCAGCAGTTAGTAGGCGGTAGCACAGACTTTACTGATGCGGAAAGACAAGGAAGGCCAACAACGGCGAACAATACCGAACATAATGGAGAAGGTGGTATGCATTATCCTCACCAATTACAGTGTGAATGTCTTGCACAGTGAACAACAGTTGAAATTATCTGTAGGCAGTTCGCATTCCATAATCCGTTACCAACTAGAGTAGCATAAATTGTGTTCATGATGGGCTTCTTATTCTTTGAGGCAAATGTCTGCAGCAATTGGAAAATTATGTAGAAAAATACCGTGATGTATACGTGTCCTATCGCTTTATAACTCACTTCTTAGTAAACTGTTTTTGGACTTACATTGTTCGAGTGTAATATACTTTTTGAACGACCCTTATAATAACTAAAATAAATTAAGCAATTTTATTAAAAAGGGGAAACAGAATTCGGTTGTGATAAATATTTGGATAATGTTACCTAATTGGAACTTTAGCATAAATTAATTTGATGATTTTTAAAAATAACTTTCTTTTTAAATTAGATACTAATAAATAAGCATAAGCGAAAAATTTTCTTATAAACAAAAAATATTCGTTGATGAGATTTATGTGTGTGAGAGCAATGCTGAAATAATTTTACACCAATTCATCAATTTTCTTTTGCACTCAACTAATTAAAATAAAAAATCGTATTTTTATACACAAAAATATCAACACAATATTGTTTCTCTTTACAGCAAATGTAACAACAAATAATGTTATACTGAAGAGATTCCGAGATTCCATTATACACATCTTACAATTCATGAATATTCAAGTGATAAATTGCTACTGTACTTAATCATACCATCCGACGCACTCCCACTCATTGTTCCTGAACTAAAGTTTCTTCATAAATCGAAATGTTATAAAAGTTTCTTCTTTATTTACTTTTAGAGAGAATAATAGAGAAAAATCGATCTTTCCTCCTTTCAACGAAGAAATGTAATGAAGCATACAAAGCACGTTCCGCGAACGATGTGCAGTGATTTTTGTATTAAAGTTGAACGCAGGGGATTTAGGAAGACTAAGACTTATACGTTGAAAAACCTGAGGGAATAAAAACTAGTGTGGAGGTTTAAAATCTGATAAGTTTTGAATTCCATCATTGTTTCAAAAGAAAATTTCGAAAACAACTTTCTTTCCATAATATCAGCTTAAACGATTAGAATTCCAGTTGAAAATAAATCAAATGTTAAGACGCTAAAAGTTTTGTTTCGTTTTTAGATAATGCAGTTCCCATGAATCATAAAATAAAACAAAATAAAAATGAAATGCAATTTGGCTAAGTTAAATAGTTATATAATTTTAGAAATGAATTAAATTGTTTATTTTCTTTTATATAACTATTTTCTTATTTTTGAATAAATAAAAATAACTCGGAATCTAGTTTCGTATATATAGTTATGTTATTACAACGCACTCATTATCTTAAAAAGTAGTTAAATAATAAAATTATACATATTATTTAGTGACAGAAGTGCAAGCCATTTAATTTTAAAATATTTATAGACGTAAGATATAAATGAAGCATTTAATATAAGCATAAAATATTAATTACTTTACTGTAATAAAATAAGTAAAATATGAATAGCTGTTCAAAAGTTAATATAACAGTCATTCTACTTCTTAATTGCGACAAAATAGTTTAAATCAAAAGTATATTCCTTATCACACTGTTGTTACCTTGTTTTAACAGATTTAAGGCATTTAAATAACATCAGCATTTTTAACCAAACAATTTAAAATTATTATTATTGCTTGCGACCTATGTAATAAAAATAGCAAAAACTTATTTTATTCTCTTTAAAAGATTCTAAAATCAAATTACTTTGGTTATTTTTACCATTTTTTAATCCATATTTAACTAGAATACTGATATGTAGATAACAGTACATATGAGTGTAAATTAGTGATTTTTAATATATATATATATATATATATATATATATATATATATATATATATATATATATATATATATATATATATATATATATATTAAAAATCACTACTTTCGTTTCAGACATACAATACTGGTACATAGAGAACTAATATAATTAATATAATTAACTTCAAAGATATTTTTTGAGGAAACTTATAATTTCTTGTTTTGACGATACCCATGAAAATCGACAATATGTGATAAAAAAAGGTTGTATTATAATTACCATATTGTCATTATAACAGAACATAAGAGGAAAAGAACAATATTCATGTGTTTCAGAAGCATTTCCAGTTTTAAATTTAGTGATTGCTAATAAAAGTTCAAGGCAAGTAAATGTGCCAATTGCATTTGCCCGCTGTTATAAATTTATTTATTAAAATAAATTTAAATTTTATAAAAATAACTGAACAATTCATTTAAAAATTACTGCAATATTGATTTAGGTTGATTTTTTATTGATTTTAACCAAATTTGAAAAATTATATATCAAATCAATGATTCTTAAGCCATCAATGGCTTACTCATAATAATAACATGCTTTTAATTTGATGATTTTTTAGTATATAGCCTTTCAAAAAATTAACTCTTCAATTTGCATTGAACATCAAGGGTTGGACGTGAAATCCATAAAATAATACTTCAAATTTAACGTATCATCACATTCTATTATTTTGTTACAATCAATGTGTATTTAACTTCATGCCATTTGTTGATGTATAGCTCACAGATTCATAATTTCACTTATCAGGGTAAGCTTCATTTTTGGAAAATACAGTTGACTTTATCTGCTCAATAGTTTCAGATTTAGTCTCTTAATTCTTAATGTGCAGGAGTTGTAAAAATGTATATTAAAGTACTTAGAAATATTCAATTGTACTCTATCATTTGTTTCAAAATTTAAATCACTAAATGAGTGAAATTGAACTTAGTACATAAAATTATTATTAAATATTGATACATACACGAATATATTAATAACATAAAAGATGTTGATATCTACACGTATGTAAGCATAAAGATAAATGTGCATGTATATTTTCACACGAATACATATCTACCTATCTTTTATATATATATATATTAATAAATTTTTGATATTTACATAAGTTTCTTAAATAATAAAATATTTTATGATTTCAAAATTGGTAAAAATATTATTAAGCTGCTCAATAAAACATCAAAGAAATATTCCTTTGAAAAATTGGTTTTTATTCTAAATTTTAATAAAATTTCAGTTGTGAAATTTTTTCTATCATGCTATAGCTAAAAATATCAATTTAATCTCATTATAGTTTACACTTATGATTTTCAACTAAAATATAGTGAAATACTAATTTAATATACATTTACATGTTGTTCTAATGTAACATGATGTGGAAAACTATTTTAAGAATTCATACCGTTTCTTCGCTTTGATTCGAATCCTTGATGTACTTAACGTCAGAGGAATTAAGCTCGTTAAGTCCGTTAATGATTTTCCGTAGTTATTCAACATTGATTTAAATCTAGAAATCTTATAATCTTAGTCTTCCGTGACATAAGCTGTATTATTATGCACTATTCTATCAATAATTTTAATAAAAGTTATTGTTTAGAATGCACTTTATAGTAATAAAACCATGTGATTGCATGTTAACTGAACATTACGGGGAGTTTGCTAAACGAAAACGGTAACGTAATATTTCCTTCGACTCAAAACATTTCAGAAAAAAGTTTTTAATAACGACTGAACTAAATATACTTACTATACATTATATTTTAAACATACTTATACTTGAAATTTATAGATATTTTTAAGGTTTATGCTTTTGAATAATTAGTAATTTTTGCACTGAATGTTCATGCGCAATATATAATAATTGTTACATAATAGTTAATACATTGGTTAAATTTAAAATGTTTTCGCAACATTCTTTTTTTTTTAACTTTTAATTACATTCAGAATGAATTTGTCTTCAATTAACAAATAAAGAAGGAATATTTAAATAAGAATTGTTATTTATGAAAGCGTACAGAGAAAACTAATAAACATGAATTATTTAAGATATTTTATTATTCATCAAATATAATATTATTTTTGCGTAAATCTTTGTTAATGAGAACAACTATTAATAATGTAAATAGAGATTTGACTGTAAATCTCAAAATTCTCTCTAATATTGCTTTTAAAATTAAATCCAGTTATTCACACATTGCCGTGTAATTACGATAGAAATTATTTTAAGTTTTAATATTTAATTTTATATTAAACTTATTTCTAAGTAAAATGCTAAATTCTAAGTTTCTTACAGTAGGAAATTGTTTCTTAGAAAGGAACAAAACATAAATAAAAACTGTTACAAATGCAGCAGGTATAAAATTACTAATATATCTTGACATATTTTCAGACATTTTATGTACTGTACTTTGTTTCATCTGAAACAGAGAAAGATAAAACTCAATTTGTTCTGTCTGAATGTACTCTTGGATCTTAGTTAATTCCGATCTTTGCAACAATTTTCCGTGTTACAAACTCTTTGGATGTGTCCCTGTTATTTATTCTTTCATTACTTACCTTATCACTTGTTGATATCAGAGAAATTGTTGTTTGTGTAGTTTTCGATCTGTAGTTAAATAAATAAATAAAGTTTCTTAGGAAGTATTTAGTGATATTGTAAATTATTTACTTTGATGTAACTTATATATCTAATTCTTTATATTTTAAGAGTAAGTTAATTTTGAATATGTTTGAAGGCATTTATATAATTTTTAGTGATTTTATCCTATAAATCAAAGGAACATGCATTACGCAATTTTGAAGTATCGATGAAATTATTTATTTATATAGCCTTTCTAACTGTTGAAGTTAATTTTTACCAATAAATAAACAACTATAATTTAGTATCATGCAATAATATTTGATTATTATTGAAATTAGTTAATAAGGATATATAATTATTTTTATTTTCAGACTTTGATAATATTATTAAACATTTTAAGTAATTTGCTACATAAAATCTGTTTTTCTACTATGAAAATGCATAGATTTGTAAATTGTACTGTAGATCACTTTTTGTTATAGTTTTGATTAATCTAAGTGTTGATCTATTATATTTTAATGTCACATTACATTCTATTCTGCTGAAAAAATCTCTCTGTAAATATATATTAATTATCTAATTTATTGAACGACAGATTTTGTTTTTTTTTCTGTAAAAATATTGTAAAATTTTATGGTTGTTTATTTTATCATTAATTATCAAATTGAGAAACTACTTATAAAAATCGTTCATTCATATAAAAACATTTTTCAATTCAGAACTGTGCCATGAAAAAAAAATGTTTACTTTTCCTACGTTTAATTTTATTAGTGCCACACTTTCTTGATTACAATTGATATTTACATTTCATTTGTGAAGAGAAAAGTGTCTTTAAAAAGAAATATAAAAATGAAAAATATATCAACTAAGTTTAATATTTTCTCGTAATTAAATTATTAAACTTACAATGCCAATTTACAATTAGTGGTAAAAGTAATATACATTGTATGAATAATAATATTAGTTTACTGAAAATGCAGACCAAATTTCACTTGTGTACTTTAAGAGACTAAAAGCATTAGTTATAAAAATTATGGTTATAATTTACAGTGGCTGGAAGAAAGTATAACATTCTAGGAGAATTATTATTGTTCTACTAAAAGCCATGAGCCTCTCATATGTTATACAAGTGAATTAATTGTGCTTAGCGCATGCCTTTTAGAATTTACATTACCTTATGAAACAAAGCATAAATAATTCAAAAATGTACCTTTTATTCCTTGTCTCAATTCAATAAATTTAAAACATTTAGCTGTTATATATTATAAAAATATTTATTTAATATATTGAATTTTCTTATCTACAGAAGGACATATTGTCTGCTAAATTTAATTACAATATTTGTTATAAGGGATATAAAAATTTGATTGATAAATTAATTTGGATCATTTATTTAATACTAAAAATTGAAATAAGTTTTCTTATTTGAATGGGTTACATCTTTTTTTAAACAACACTTATCAAATAATAATCATTATATAAAAAAGGAAACTTCTTATTAAATTACCAATGAGCTATAACAAAGAAATTTAGTTAATAGAAATGAAAAGTTATTGAATAGGTATATTTTGTGATTTTAATTATATGCGTTAGTACTTGGAATCTGAGTCACGTGCAAGTATTCTGTGTTGACCAGAGACCGATTTGAGCTGCAATTGGCTAATAATGCAATAATAATCTATTGAAGTATCAGCTATTCAAAGTATCCACGTATAATTCACTAAGTATTTACATGTAATGCAGGCAGTTTTTTACAGTTCTTTTAAGTATTTTTAATTAGTTTCCTTTAATCCTGTTTAAATGAGCTAATATTTAAAACACCTTTATAAAATAATCCTCTTTATTCAATATTTAACAACATAAAAATAGAAAATCTTCTCTGAAACCTAAATAAAAGTTGCGTTATGATGAAGAAAGTGCATATTTAATAAAAATAAAATTAATCGTACCTGTAATTCATTCTGATAAAGTAGAGAAAAAAAGAAAAATTAATGAATATTGCGTAATCCAGGCCTTGATTACAATATTTAATCACGACTATGATTAAATTTGTAGAGAAAATTGTCTGTAAACCATGAAAAATAATGTTATATTTACATGATAATATTATATATATATATATATATATATATATATATATATATATATATATATATATATATATATATATATATATATATATATATATATACACATATATATATATATATATATATATATATATATATATATATATATATATATATATTATATATATATTATATATATATACACATATATATATATATAAGCATAAGAAATTGTATATTCTATAAAAAATGCTTAATAAAATATTAATATGTATGTAAAATAATTGAGGAAGGCCGTAAAAATGGGAAAAAATATAATTGTGTTTGTTTGTTGACGTGTGTATTGCTTGAAAAGTTTCATCAATTCGTAACAAAATCTGCTGATTTTGTTACGAATAATTTATTTTCATAAAATACGAATAATTTATTGCATATAATTTTGTCTTATGACGTTGTGATGTGAAAGAATGTCTACACGAGTGCTGCTTCTGAATAACATAATGGTTACACTTAAATTAGAAATAACATACTTAGTTTTCAACGATATATCTGCATATGTCCGAAAACGTATTACAATGCTATTTTCACTCATCACACGTACTTTAATTCTTCATTTATGTTTCATCAGTCGCTCAAAAAATTTGATGTCATTTCAATCACTCGATATTGGATTTAAAATTTATCAAAATATCAAAAATATTAAATAAAGTAAAATCAACCCCATCCATAATCTAAGAGGTGTGTTTTAAAAACATTCATTTTTAGTGTTATTTGCTTGTATTTAGTATGGGTCAACGTTGTTCCATGTTTGGTAAATCTTATCTGATTTACACAAGATGAAAGGTTGGGAAAAACTTACTAGAATACGATACCTTCTAGAGAAATCAGTGATCAATGTGTCCTGCAACTCGCATCTGCTCTCATAGCAGGCTTCATTCTTCATCGACCCGAGATCGCAATGATCTACTGCCGTAAAGATCCGTTCTTCTGATAAGGAATATAGATCACATAAACCTACATGCAACGAAATGCGAAGGAGAATTTCTAACCAGTTTGAGTTTCCAACCACAAAAATAAAACTATGAAAACATTACACATTATATTCTAACAAATATTTCAAGTAAAAGTTTAATGTTATAAAGAACTTAACGGATATTGATGTCCAATATCACCAGAAATTAAAGAAAAATATTTGAAATATGATATAAATAGTAAAAATTAAAGTATATCTATAGTCAAAAATCCTTAACTCTAAAATTGTTAATTGATTTAATAAGAATTATTTTTAATATAGTAACGTACATAAAAGAATATTTAATGGTATCAACTTAATAAACTATTTTAGTCATTTGAGACCTCAAAGATTGCATTATATTATGTTCAAATTATCTTAGTATTTTATATTATTGAAAGTCTTCTTTACAAGGAGTAACTTCCTTTATATTAATGAAAATGTGCTTTTTTGAATAATAAAAAGGCAGTATTTAACGAGTAACACAGATTCTGCGAAAGAATACATTATTATTGACGTTATTTTATTTATTCAATATCATAGCAAATAACATATAAACTCTAATTTAATATTACTTAATGATGCATTGATATGTATGTATATATATATATGTGTGTGTGTGATTAATTTTTTAAATACCTTAAAATCTTTAAAATCATAATTAAAATATAAAAAAAGGCAAATGAATTATGAATAAATATCATTGAAATTCCTGCAAAAATAAATGTATTTTTGATTACTTATAACCTAAAACAAATTTATTAATTTATTAGCAGAAATTATCAACATTTAATCGAAAATAAAAATCCTAGAAATAAAAAAAATTTAATTGAAAAGAATTTTTTAAAAATTCATGATTCATGTTCCAAATTTTTTTGAATTTCTTAAACATATTTTCGTAATTAAAAAGCTTATTTGTTTTTAATATTACTTTTTAGAAGTAAAAAATTGTGTAACATTTTTATTGATAATCAAATTTAATTTCTTTCAAATGCATAAGCTACTTTACTGCACAAAACTAATGTAAATACAATTATTACTTCTCAGTTATACTGTGAAGTATTCATATAAATTATTTGAAAAACTGGTAGTATTTAAAGTTTTATAGTAAATATTCACTTAATATTCAAGCAGGTTTTAAAATTTACTTCTAACTTTCCTTAGAGAGCAATAGTTTTATCTTAAAAACATAATCTATTCCTCCCTATAAATATTTAGTCTATAGACTATTCTTAGAATTAGACACTAATGCAGTGGGAAACTACTGAATTATGGATCAAAATATTTGAATTTGCGTAAAATTTAAATTTTTTTCCTTTTTTCTCTAAATCAAATTTTTATAAAAAAATTTTGAAAATTTAATGCATTTTTTTACTTGTAAATATGTATCTTTTGATTATGAGACTATAGATCTCTCACGACTAAAAGCTGTCGAATTTCATGCATATTCATGAGAACGTTTCTCACAGATATTAATGATAAAGAAGAAATTATTTGAATATTTTGGAAATGAATATTTCTGAAATAATTTATTCAAATTATACTTCCTTTAAAAAATATTATAAGGGGTTCTTCATAAAATATTCTTGAATATTTTTATTAGCTTTAAATTTTTAAATACTTAATTACATTCCAGTAACTTTGAAATTCACCAGAAATTTTCTTTATGTTGAATAATATGAATATTTTATTTATAATGACATAGATAACTATTAAAGTATGTATATTCTTCATTGAATTAACCATTTGCATATTCTTTTATCATTTCTACATTTACATATTTTCAATTTATAGCAATGAAAAAGATGTCAATATTTTATTTGCGCGAAAATTTTTGATCAAATGTATGAAACTGAATTAAATTTTGGACTGGTTTTTTCTATCTCTTCTAATAATTCCAACAATAAAAAGAAAGAAAGTAATCATATCAGAAGAATTTTGAAGTATTTGATTTAATCTCCAACATCTTTTTAGATTATTAATGTTTTCTTTATTAAATATTAACAGTGATTGTAAGAAAAAAATTCTTTCTCTTTCTGTTAAATACACTAAACTAAAAGTTAATAAACAATGGAGTTATAATTAAAAAAACAAATTAAATTTACCAAAATTTAACTATTAAAGCGTGGGCTTTTACGGCTATTTTTACTGAATAAATTATGTAAATTTTGCATTATTGTTCGTGTGTTTGTGAACCAAATTCAAATATTATGCTTACATGTAAAGGAAAAATCGATTTTAGCATAAAAAATTGTTTTGTAAATTTTATATTAATGAATTTTTGGATAATTTATAAGGAATCTAATAAATTATGTTTTAACTCTGCATTTTTCTCGAAAAATGGTTATTAAGAACTACTAACATATTTGATTTTAAGGTGATAATTATTCTTATAATAGAGATGAATTTTAAAAATTTATTTTGTGTTGAAATTAATTAAATGTAAAATTTTAAATCACTTCACCTTTGATGGAAATTTTTTTGTCTTTAATTTCAAAATATATGAATTTAAAAAAAAAAAAAAAACGAAATCTAGTGAAATCACATGTAAAGAATTAATATCATTGACAAAAATACTATTATTAGATTTTTAATGATTCAAATCAATAAACAACTTATTATTTTTTTTATTTAATATGATCTTGCAACTTCTAGAAATTTAAAACTCAGAAAAGAATTTAATAACAATATTACTTAATTCCTAAAAACAAATAAATACTTTAAGAAAATAATTTCAAAGTAATATTAATTTGGTGTACATTAAATTGTAAATGTAAATTGGAATGTAAATTGTAATGTAAGTTGTTAGATTCATTGCAGGAATATCATAAAAATTTATCACTTTTTATGATAAACTTAAATAAATATCATGTAGAACTAACTAAACTATTCTAATAAATGTTTTGGTTAACTAAATATTCACCATTTTTTTTATTTTGAAACTAATATCTTTTATTTAAAAAGAGACGCATAAATCTTTGCATTAGTAAAATCGGAAATTTCTTGTTACAGATTTTATTTAGATATATGAGGCAGTTATCATTATTATCAATAATCTTTTGAAGCTTATAGTAGAACCAGGTACCCTAGGTTTGGCGAAATATTTAGCAATCATCTTGGTAATAAAATTCAAATTTTGGTAACCCGAATAACCCTATCTCTACAATTTTTGTGTACTGGCCATCTTGTTAATCTTATGTTGGCGCCTATCTTGGTGTCAAAATAAAAACGCCAACGAATTATTGTGAATCGAATGTAAATTTTTACCATCTTTTGGTATTAATAATCTTTGTCAGATCAATAAAAAATAATTGGTTTTTTTTTTTTTAACTAAAGTTTCAAGAAATAACTTTTCTTGATGACATTGAAATTTACAAAATTTTCACCACCCAAAAGTTGTAACCATCAAAATGAATAGATATCCGATGGCATCTTAATAAGGGAATATGTTGGATCAGAATATATGTCAAACCCAGATTAGTTAATGTTTTTCAGGTTTCATCTTATAATGTTTGGTCCTATAATATTGTGCTGGATAACACTTTTCTTTTGACAATAATTGGACATCATTCAATTGAAAATTAGTTTATTTGTTTCAGTTGCTTCCCATAAATCTCTTCGTTATTTATTTATAAAATTTATATTTCAGCAGGTCAAAATAAAGTTTTCACGATCGAAAGAGTTACTTTTCATTGGGAACGTCTTTTGACTGAGTTTCAAGCCACTACGTTTTGCTTTTTGGGTTAACTTAGGAATCCCAAATTTTATCTTTAGTAAAATAAAAATAAAAATCTGCATCAATAATATGTCGTTGTAACAACAAATTGCATGTCTGTTAGGAAAATTTAATTTTTTACACACAAACTTCTGCTTTGCTTATTTTCCCAATCTGCTGTAAATGTTTTTGAAAGATAGGCAGCGCTGGTTTACTGTGTTCAAAAATTCTCAGATTAAATAACATGAATTTGCTCACATTTTCTTCTTTAACGTATCACTGTCTAAAGCTATTAATTAAATAGATTTGATTTGGAAATATCAAAATTAACTGACTATAACTTAAAAATCATCTTTGGCCTTTACAAACTAGGATTTACAAAATGGATTTAGATGTCAAGAAAATTAATTTAGCTTATAAATGTTCCATTACTCTCTATTCATTCTTGTAAACTCCAATACAATTTAATAGTTGTTATTTGTCTTTTTCGGTATTTTGCTACAGATTTCATTAGAACTCAAAAGGAGCAAAAATTTTAAGATTTAAATATTTGCAAGCTAACGAGCAAACAAGTTTCTTTAACTTTAAAATGGCACCAGCAGAGCTTTGAAGTAAAACATTAAATTATTAAATATACAAAGTATATATATATATATATATAATATATATATATATATATATATATATATATATATATATATATATATACTGAATAGCATAGCCGAGTGCCGTATCTGATCAGTATATTTAACATCGTAATGCCATGAGTAATAATAACTAAAACTGCAAGTATAAAAGATAAAATTTTAAATAAATTAAAAAATAAAAAATGTTTAATTACCTTGTTTTAGCTATAAAAGTATATGTAACTTCAAAAATATTGATTGTCTGTCAATAACAATAAAAAATGTCGTATATATTAGACATGGTTTTGAAAATATATAAATAATTAATAATTATAGCAAACGTTTTATGTTTTTGATAATATGTGCTTCAATTAAAGACTTTCAAAAATATAACATTTTAGCAAAAAAAAAAAAAAAAGAAAAAAAGAAAAAGAAAAAGAAAAAAAACATTAATTTAATGAAGAAACATTTTATAAGACAAATTTTACTTTCAGAAGAAGAAGCATGAATAGAAAATAATAATAAAAAAAATTAAATGCTCAAGGCATTTACAAAAATTACTAGGTGCTACAAATGTTGAAAATTAACTACCTAAATGGAAATAAAAGAATGAAAAATAATGGAATATAATTATAAGAGCTGTTAAATTTTTTAAACGAAAACAAATTAATATAAATAACTTTAATTATTTTTCCACCAACATCGTTCATAAGAATCCCAAAGAGCATTTTTCTTATTTGTAAGTAGTTTTCATAATTGTCTTAAAAGCAATAAAATTATCTTTTTAATGGAAAACGTTAGCATGAAAATTAATTCTATTTTTGTAATTATTTCTAAGTTGATTTGATATTTCACGTATAAAGTTATTTTACTGCTCCGAGTTAATTTTTTCGACTATTTCTTTTTCTGTCTAGAAAAATAAAAGAAACAATTTCCACAAATATATGAGTTCATAATCATTTCAAATTATTCTTCAATAATCATTCAATATTTTTTTAATATAAGCATTATTTATTTTGAAAAGTTATACTAAAATATTTATCCAAGAAAAGTCTTAAAATTTCCTCTAAAAGAATTTAAAATAACTCATCATACATACTTTATCACTTAAAAAATAATTATTTTAATTACAGAACACAATAACTATAAGCAATTAATAGAATATTTAAATGGAAAAGAAATGAAAATTATTCTTTAAAATAATAAGGGTTCTTCAATGTGAATAAAATCGTTATAGTTCAAAGATATTTTATATGATAAACTGGGTACGAAATGTAGACATTAAAGTTATTATTGCTACAATCATATATATATATATATATATATATATATATATATATATATATATATATATATATATATATATATATATATATATATATATATATATATATATATATATATGTATATTATTATTATTTATACATATAGATATATAGATATTTATATGTGTGTATAGAGATTAAAGAAAATCAAAACTTTTCAAAACGCGAATTTTAAAATTATTTACAAGTTGTATTGCCATTCTGCACCTTAATTTTTGAATAGTTTAAAGTTTGCCTAATTTATTGGAACTTGTGCTTTGACTTTCCTTTGAAATGTGAAAGCACTGCTAACCTACTTCCATATTTGTATTTAGATTCTTCTTCCTCGTGGTGTTTTATTTTCTATTATGTCATTCTAACTTTCTACATATATCTATCTATCTATCTATCTATCTATCTATCTATCTATCTATCTATCTATATATATATATATATATATATATATATATATATAATTTAATATATTTTATAAAAAAAATTTTTACTGCATTACATTACTATATAATATTTTAATCACTACTGGAATGATTAAAAGTCCTTACATTGAAATAAAAGATTTAAAATGCATGTAAATAAAAGATTTAAAAGATTAAAATTCACTGAATTGCCGAATAAGTAAATGACAAGTATTTGTAAAACGAAAAATGGTAATTGATTTAATAACTATCCGCCTATAAAATGTAAAACGTGATTTATATATTACTGCCTGTGTATTCAGAGTCAAACAAGAATTCTCTCTTTACTGATTTAATGATTAAGTCATTTGCGTTTAAATTTTATCAATATTGAAGAACAGTTCTTCTATGTATTTTCCACAAATATATTAGCAATAAATAAAAATTTTAAGAGTAGCTTATTTTAAGATATCATTGTTTTAAAAATGAAAGGAAAGTAGAAACACTTGAAATAAATGCCAAGAACAAATTATTAACATTTATTAATTAAAATTCTAAAACTTATGTTCACGAAAATAAATGATGAAAAATGCGACTTGTGCGTCTCCAAATTATTATATGAAGAAAAATGAATCAAGCTTATTTTAACTTTATAATATGAATTGATGAATTTATTACTCAACTCTTTACTTAAACCGTCTCCCTTCCCTTAGTTTATTTGGTTAACCCAAAAAGTTAAGAATATTTCACTTTTTAACAAATAAACAGAAATCGATTGTTTTGCTAAACAACAAAAATATGAATTTGATGAATTTTCCCTTTTTTATATTTTTGATAAATTTTCTTATGTTGTAAAAGCAATTTAGATAGTTATTACAAATAAGAATTACTCAAGCTCTCCATCTACACAAGACACTTTTTATTATAATTAATCCAGTTAAATATTGTTCAGTAAATTGATTTAGTGCCAATTTATTTAATCATATGTAAGCAAAAAATTATGTCTTTGAAAAATAATTTCTGTTTACATCTATTTTTTTCTTTCTTATAATAACAGCATTCTGTAAATTTACTCATCCATTTACAAATGAGTTAATTTATTGTAGCTAATATTTATTCACGCACTGCTGACAAACGTTAATATTTGCTCTGTTATCTTTGTTAAAAATGACACTGCTTATTAATTTGCAGTTTTCATTTAATTATAATATCATATAAGATCATTTATTTACCTTATTTTATTATTCTTGGAAATCATTGTATTAATATACATAGGAAGATTTCATTACGTGTATTAAGTTTGTAAACAAGTCTTATTTCGTTGAGTAAATATATAATATTTATCTATATTACAATGAAAGATATCGTTGCTCTAATTTCTCACATTTAGAATTATTATAGACCTAAATTTGGAATAATATTTCCTTTCCCAACTACAGCTATTTTTAATATATAAGAATTCATGTGACAATAGTTTTAGAGTGCTCAAAAGGAGTAAATTGAACCGATCTGTACATTTAATTAAAATTATATAAGAGTTAATGCAAGAAAATAAAAATTTTAAAAGCAAATATTATTTAATATTAAAAATTTCAGTTCTTGAACTCTTAAGTTAGATTATTTTATTAATTTATTTTGTCATACCAGATTGAATTTTTAAATATAAAACTATTAAATAATTTTTCAAAACATTTACAGAAATATACAAGCAATCTATACAAAATACAATACACCATGAAGTAAATAATGTATATTTTGATACGAGATCGTATAAAAACATATAAAAGATGTAGCATATTATTAATAAATTTAATAATTTTGTATTTCTTTATGAATAATTTCGATTAAAAAATAAAAATTAATATTTAAATATTAAAGTTTTCAATTTAATTGTTACGTTAGTCTATGTCTTTATATGGTTTTCATGAGCTTTTTTAATTTCATAAAATGCATTTTACCGGATATTTAATAACAATCGTCCTAAATCAAACGAAAAAAACACAAATTTATTTTGAAAATGAGGATAAAAGAAAATTTTTCTTCATATGGAGTTCAAATTTTAAAAACACTTTAAAATATCTTTATACTGTAAAGAAATATATATAGATATATATATATATATACAAATATATATATATAATATATATATATATATATATATATATATATATATATATATATATATATATATATATATATATATATAGATATATATATATATATATAAAAATATATATATATAATATATATATATATATATATATATATATATATATATATATATATATACAAATGTATATACATATATATATATATATATATATATAGATAGATAGATAGATAGATAGATAGATAGATAGATAGATTATTCTTCGATAGATTCGCTTAAGCTAAAAACTGATAAATTCATCAGGAATTTTAATGTACCGAAAAATTTTAATGACATGAAGTATTTCAAGTTTACACAACGTTTTAAATTATTTGCAAGCTAATTCTTTCAAATTCCCGATAGGTATACCTTATTCAATTTTTGTCATAGCCTTATATTTTAATAACATTTTTATTTAAGTGAATTACATTGAAGCAAAAAAAAAATGCTATATTACTTTTTATAAATATGCATGGTAATGCATGTTTAAGGTTTGTCTATATTCTGTAATTCATGTTCATAGAAACTAGTATTGTTACAGTCACACATACGACTAGTATAGTTAATATTCCTAAAACTAATATAGTTTAGAATTAAAATCAATTTGAAAGTAAAATCGAAATGGTGATACGCAATTTTCATTATCCGAATAAACAAATTAATCAGAATCACTAAATGAAATATTTAAGAAAAAAATTAATTGTGAATTATGTACGAGAATATCAATTTTAAGTTAAAATTCATCAATTACAGGAAAAATGCGGTTTCTCTATTTACACATAAAACATTAAATTACAAACCAAGTGTTAAAAATGTACCTTCTGCTTTTGTATAACAAAAAAAAAAAAATGTTAAAATTAAATGCATTAAAATTTTAGAAAATTTGTCATCCGAATTAATTCATATACTAAAGAAAATGATGATTGTGAAAAAATGAGTTTTAATAAATTCCTTAACATTACAAATCTTTCAATGAATCCAAAGACTTGTTTCATCGAATTTCGATTTGAAACTGGTCAATCTCTTCCAGTAATTGTGCACATTCCGATAATTCTTCTCAATGAAGTAAGGAAATAATTTAAAATTAAATAAAGATATTATTATCTATAGGTATCTTTCTAAAAACTATTCGAAGTTCTATCTTCGTCTTCCACTTCGTAGCTCCAGTATAAAGGGAGATTATAGATTTTGTATCGTACAGAAAGTTAATTTTTCTAAACAAACTGATCGTTATCCTCTAACGCAATTCAGTAAATTATTATTACTTGAAGCAGAAGATATTGACCAGATCACCCTTGAAGTCGTAAAAGCAAATTATCATTAAGTTAATGTGGTCGCAAACACTAAACGTAAAACTAATTTAATGTCTACTTTTACTCAATCTATTGTTTCATGCGAATCAATATGAACTGAAAACTATTCTAGAATTTCGCTTTTTACCGATGCTTAAAATTTTAAAATGGTATAAAATATTTTAGTTTATTCTACAAATATATAAAATTATAAATTATTATTATTTTAAAACTAAAAATATAATAATAATTTATTTATTACAACATTTTAATTAATTAAAAAACATATTATAAGGACTTGAAATATTTTAACTTGATTCATAAAATTTTTAAGAACGACTTATTTGAATATCTCATAATCAATTGTGAAATATTAAAAATTAATATTTTTAGTACAATATATCTGACATTTTTGTGAAAAAAATCACACTTGAAAAATTTTCTGTTGTCCTTAAAAATACCTACATAAATTCAATGAAATTATTAACAGTATTTTCTTATCTACAATAATGGCTTTATTAAATCTACGAAAGGATATTTTTTAAAACTGTATAGTTTTGATTGTATCTATGAGAATCAAAAGAAATAAATAGTAGACAAATCTGTAAAATATTTATATTCTAAAACTAATTTGCGATCATGAAATTTTTGTTTTATTTTAAAACTGTCATTATTTTTCTTTCATTTTTAAACTTAGAAAATTTTAATGAAATATTATTTAATAACGTCGTTTGATTTGAACTATGCAAGTTATAGCTTTCGTTTTAAAGCTTATAAGAAATTATAAGTTCATTCATCCTAGGAAAAAAAAAAAATATATATATATATATATATATATATATATATATATATATATATATATATATATATATATATATATATATATATATATATATATATATATATATATATATATATATATATATATATATATATATATATATATATATATATATATATATATATATATATATATATTTTTAGTTCATATATTCTTTTAAAAATGAGTTTTTAATGAAATCGTAAAATAATTTCGTTAACTTTATCAAGTTGTATTAATAATTTTTATTTTATGATGTTTGAACTTTAAAAAATTTGTCGCTTGGATTATTTTTAGGAAATCTTCACTTTTTAGTTTTTAATGAATAAAAAATTTAAATATGCTTAAACTTCCATGAGAGTAATTTTTCAGGATCGAGAAATACAACTAGTGCTGGTTTAAAATGTATTTTTTTTAATTTATTTAATTTTTAAACGCATGTATTTAAACGTATATAGTCTCATCTTTTGCATATTTAATCATTAATAAAATTTTTAAAATTATAAAGAAAAGAAAACTTAAATAATCATTTTTACTAACAGAAAAATGGTTATTTTATCTAACTCATTATTAATGTTTTTATATTTATTTAATAAGATTTTATCAAACACATTTTGTTTCAAACTTAAATGATGTCATTGTCATTTAAATTCTGAACCATAAAGTGGTGAGCGAACATAATAATTTTTGGTAAAGACAGTAAAAATGATATTTCAAACAGACTACTATATGTTGTTTACGAATAAACTGAATTCTTAAAATACAGTTTTTAATTAAAAATGTGAAAAATTTGCATAAGAATGCATAAGATATCCTTACCATTTCAACAACCCCTAACTCCAATAAAATATAAATCTTTTAAATCGATCTTCTAAAGAATTATAACATTCAGGATTAATTGCGTTAAGTGAAACATTAATATTGGATCTGTTATAAGTTAAAATTTTTAGAAAGGTTAAATTTGAATAAACTTTCACAGAATTGATTTTTTTTTTTCTTTTTTACTTTTAAAATTTTGTTTTTGGAGATAAAATTATATATTCTATATTTTAAAAATGTATGACACATGTTTTATTTCTATACAACAAAGTAAACAATTAGTAAAAATTTTTAATTTTTTTAGGATTCATTTCTTTTACTTTAAGCTATTAGGTTTATTGCAAGTATGTTTTTCCTCTGATTTGAATACTTCGAGTACGCTCTTCTTTGTCTCGAAAAAATGTTTAGCATTTCTGTGATTACAAATTGCCTTAAGCCCAAAATAAAATTAAAAAAAGACTAACGTGTAAGTTTTAAATTTTAATGAATAAAGTTAAACTTTATTAATGTTATAAATATTCTGCAAAACATTAAAAATATTATTTAAATCTTCAAAATTTTACTTTCAAATAATAGATGGCGCCATGTCTCATAAGTTAAAATTTTACTTAATGAATGTAAAATTTTTAGTATTATTTCATGTGTAAATTATATACTTTTCAAACTATAATAAAAATAATTAAAAACGTTGAATAATAATTAGAAATATTTTTCTTTTAGGGTAAAAAATTAAATTGAGCTTCCTAAAATGTAATTTAAAATTGTTTTAGATGCATTGCAATGAGATAAATGTTAAAAAAAAAAGTTTTGTTCTATTATAACTTTATATATTTTCTTGATAGATAAAACATGTCTTTTTCTTTCTTTTTTTTTGTTTTTAAAGAAGCTAAAGATGAACCACTGGAAACATTGCGCGTATCTTCTAGTGAAACTAAGGCGACAATAACTGGTTTAAGTCCTGGAACAACTTATGCTTTCCGACTTCATGCTGAAAATGCTCTTGGTCGCAGTGGTCCCAGCCAAGAATTAACTGTCACAACGGAAGAGGAAGGTAAGATAATTAGTTATAAGTATATATGTTGCTAAAAATTTCATTAAATCTTCAAAGTTGACTCCTAAAGGACACAAGTTTCTTTTATTATAATATAATACTATGTAATTTTATGTCATTATTAAGTATGAAAGAGTACATTAAATGAGTTTAAATTAAACTTTTCTGTTGAAGCATTATGAAATCTTCGTGAAAAGTGTTCGTGTTATTAAATAAGTTTGCAGAATGAAAGAAAAAAAATATTGTACAATTATGTATTAAAAATATATATATAATTACAATATTATATTAGAAACAACATTTCAGTATTCTGAAAAAATACGTTTTGTTCTTTCTTTCCTTTTTTTTTCTTTTCTTTTTTGTAAATGTTTGCAAATAAAAGGAAGAAAAAAATTCTTTTTTTAAAATATAGGCATATTTATTTAAAAATCTGAAAATTTATTTAAATATATAAAATATTTAATATTGCTTACTTTTTTAATTATAAAAAGTATTTTATGATGAAAACCACAGAATGACTTAAATTATTCCTTTGTATAAACTCATGTTATAATAATACAATGTATATAACAATTTTATATATAAATGCATTGTATAAAATTTTATATTATACTAAAAAATATAAAAAATAATAAATTTTTTTACTCATTTTTTTATCATAACACGAAAATTACTGAATGTATAAAATTTCAAGGAATTATTTCACAAGATATTTAATTCTATAATAATAAGACATATAATGCAATTTTCATATATTGGAAAGATAGCAGCATTATTTGAAAAATATTATGTTGCTTTCATTTCAAAATTTTTCTATAGATGGCAGCACTACAAGCGAATAATTATTCAATCTTATAAAATTATTAGTTATTAGCTGAAAACGGGAAGTAGAATATTTGAAATTTTTTTAATCTGTTTTGAATTTATCAGTTTAATTTAAAATAGATTTACTTAGATTAATTAATCGCTTGAATTAGGTTTATTTTTGTAATATTAATAAATTACATTTTAAATTTATTGAATATTTCTTTTTAAAATTATAAGCAGCATTCAGAAATTTTATATATTTTACAGCCCAGAATATTTATAAAGCTGTAATAATAAAATAATGAATAAAAGCCATGTAGAAAAAATTATGATTACAGTTTTTTTTCTTTAGCACCTTCAAACTCCCCACAGGATGTCAGAGCCATACCAATTAGTTCTACAATGCTGAAAGTAACTTGGAAGGTATTTAAATTAATTTTTATATATTATAGAAGAATAGATTTTGTAAATATTTATTCAGAAATATTTCAGTAAATGTTCAATTACTTTTCTACTAGCTGCATTTGAATAGAAAATCCAATTTAATTATTTATCACTAGTGAGTCAATTGTAGTAATTCATAAAATATTATCCTTTTTATCATATATTAAGAAAATACATTATTTACATATTTTCTGTTAATTTGAGAATTTCATTCATAAAATTTTTCAATAAATTTGTCTTTCCTTCTAAATGCTTCTAAATATTTCGCTGATAATTTGGAATACAATTATTTTTGAATAAAATTATAATAATAGCGTTAAAACACTGAATATAGTTTTTTTCATTTCTTTGTTGTTTGTGTTTCTTTCTAAATAATTTTTTTTTTTAAATTTATTTGTATTTTATTTCTGATAATTCTAAAACATTATGAAGACATTTATCAGATATAATGTCAATGTTGTGAAGTCAATGCATATATTGATAACAAAAAATATCTGTACTCCCCTGCTCTTTTTGTAACATTATAACAATAATCAATAAGCTTATATTAATCTGTTACACTAAGAATGAAACAGTGTGCCAAATATCACAAACATAATTTTTACAAAAGATACTCATTTTTTATTTACTGGAAATGGAATATCATTAATTAGCTATTAAAGAATATAATTTTAATAAAAATAAAAAAAAAGAATTATTGAGTTTTTTTTTTTTTTTTTTTTTTTAAATATTAATTAGCAATAATGCAACAAAGAAGCGTTGACTTTGAAGCCTTTGTTGATGAATTAAATATTAAAATTACCTAATTAATTCTACTCGAATTTAATGAATGTCTTGTATTTTCAAGATATTTTTAGATTTATAAAAATATTTTTTCCCTATTTAGGCAAAATTCATTAAATATTGCGTTTATTGCTTCACTATTTGATTCTGCAACAAATTATTTTTACAACCCATTGAATATCTAGTATTTTAAAGAACGTTTTTAAAAAAGTAATGGAATAAGTAGAAATTATTTGATATATTTATGTGATTGTTTAATTTCATGCTAATATAATGTGGGTAAAAACAGGTGTCACTAAAAAACATAATGCATTTTTGAAGAAAATTATGGCTCTTCGCTGTTTTATATACTCTGTAGTCAACAGCAGATGGAGCCACTGAAAAATGTCTTGATTGTTAATTCAGGATATATATTTTTTTTTCTCTAGGTTGAAAATATTTTGTTTTACGGTTAGATTTTCTGATAGATAAATATAAATTATTTGTTGTACTTTTACTAAAAAAACTTCTTAATTTTTAGGAGTGCTTTAAAATTTCAATAAATTTAAATGGTCCGAAGCATTTCGTCAGTCTAAAATCGATTTTAATTTTTCGCAATTCTGTAATAACTTGACTAAATTAATTAATTAGTTATTTGAATAAAAATTGGATATTCTTAATCATGTTCTTATTCATTATAAATTTTTATTTTTAATAAATAAAATATTTAAACCGATAATTTAAAAATATTTTTATTCGTTAGATATATTATATGTTCCTTGTGCAACCCGCGTTATTATGTTAGATTTTGCTGTTGAAGAGTTAGAGTTGGATCCAAACCATTGATGTAATATGAGTATGAATATTATTTTCGAAATTCTCATCTGTTGGAATGGGGACTTATAAAATTTCTTGTGATACATGTATATATGACATTTAAAAAAAATCTTCTAAAGAATTTTGAAAGATAAATTTCTGAAAGGTTAAAATAAATGAAGGTTCTTAAGATCTTAAATTAGGCTTAAAATAAATGTAGGTTCTTTAAATTAAGAATTTGGAAATTCAGTGCAAACATTTGCTTAGATTATTTATTATAGCAATCAATGATACATTTAAGCGGTCAAGTAACTTAAAATTGTCAACTGAAACCACTAAGATATGTAACAATAAAATAAAATAACTTTTATTATAAATATCATGCTTTGCAGGCCAATTTGAAAAAACAATACTTGTACATGAGTGCGTGAGAAAGAGAAAGATATGCAGTTTGATAGTTTATTAGTAATATTTAATGATACAAGTAAAACAGTTTAAAGATAATTAAAGTGTGTGTAGGTGTTTTATAAACACTAGACTTTTTATTAATTTAATTAATAATTAAAATGAATAAATAAATTTATATTCAGATTTTTACAAGGAAATTATATTATTTGTTTGCGGGAAAACAATTTTCTGTAAATTGTTACAGAAAATTGCTCTCATTGTTTTGTTTTCTTTATTTGTCATAAAATTTAATTTCTAATGCTTTTCATTGAATTTTTATTAATTAATTTTTAATTATGAATGAGATGTCTTTGTTTTGTCGAAAAGCATGTTTAAAATAATTCGGCAGAAAGAATAAGATAATATTATATATTTACATAGGTTTACTAATCAGGATTTTATAAATATTTCGTTTAGACATGTACAATGAATAAGATTTATATTGAAAACAAAATTTTTGTTCATATATTTCACCTTCTTATTGCTTATATTCTCACTTTTCTATAATCTTCAAAAAATAATTCTAAGAACTAACTAACCCAAAAAGTTCTTGAAGCTCAGTGTGTAAAATACATCAATCTTTAGCATGTATTTATGTTAAAAGAAACATCTTTGTGCATAATTCTAATAGATCAGAATGAAACAGAATAAATTAGAATGGAAATATAATCCTCGTAAACAAAAAATATCTCCATAATACATACTTCGAAATTAGACAGACTAAATAAATTTCCGCCACCTATAATATCTATTTCAAAAAAGTCAATAAAATTGTGTTATTAATGTATTGGCAGGAGAACTGATGTAATAATTGCATTGACATGCAGACTAAAGATTTCATTACATATAAATGGTCATAATTATTTCCCGTTTGTAGATAATATGATAAATTCTTACTTAATTAATTTCAAATAAATAATTAATAAAATTTCAAAGATTTTGTTGTAGTGAGAAAACAAAGACACAAGAAAGTATTAAATTATTCAAACTAATATTATTTAATTGATGTGTGACTAGCAAAGAATGCAAAAACAATCCCGTGTTCTAAATATTTTCAATACATTCTTTAACAGAGAAAGTGAAAATTAATTTTTCAAACAATAGCAGAGTTGATTCAATAAAGCGTATTTATTTTGTTACCTCAAAATAATTGGCTTTTTCAACAATATTTTTTTAATTTTTGATGGCATAAATTCAAAATTTATTAATATATATGGTCACAAAAAGTGCAATTTCAGTTTGAAAGCAGAACTTAAAAGGGTAATTTTTATTGTGCTTCAACTTTAATGTTTATTACGTTATTTTTTTAAATGTTTTAGCTATATTGCTTTTCTACGAAAGTAATATAAATTTCTTGTCTTTGTCATTAATAATATTTATAATGAATATTCGTTAAATCCTATATTTGTAATATGTGCAAACCATAACACTTTGTGAAAAGTCTTTTTCAAATTCTGCCTGTTGCCTCACAGTTACAAAGAGGTGCTCTTGAGCGGAATGAGTGAAGAACATTGGAATTTTCTCTTGATAGGGCCACCCTAGGTGTGAAGGTCATTCTAATAAGCCCAGCTTAAACAGACAGGCTACTGGGGCTAAATCAGGCTCCTCCCTTTGGTGCTCTAGACCTTGGGATGAATTGAAGCTGCTTATATTTCTGAACAAGAATCAGCATTTTTCTAGTTTTTGGATATTTTCAGATTCATGGGGATTGTCTAGCTCGTCTAGATAGCTAGATAGAAACAACAAGACAACAATTATGCAAATCGTATTTATTGCAAATATTCAGTTGAAGTTGAAATTAATGAACATTATTATATTGCATGAACACAAGCAGAATAAATCAGGAAAATTACAAAAAAAAAAGTTATATTTTGATGAATTTAAGCATTAAAATTTCTGCATTAATTTTTTTCAAATTAAAATATTGAAAAATCAGGAGAATTGGTGCATGTCGGATATATATTTTTCTTAAAAAGTTTTTATCTAAATATGATTTAAGACACCTTTTATGCAATTTTTATCTTTTTATACGGAAGATACAAGGTTTTTAAAAATCTCTTGTAAGAGTTTTCAGAATATATTTTATATTTTCCATCTCTTATTGTTTTTCGATTATATGGAAATTTTACTTTATAAATAAATTTTAATTTATCAAATCTTATAGTAGGATTTGATATTATATAGTTATATAAATAATCCATGTTATTTAATTTATGTATTCTCAGTATGTTAGCAATAAATTTAAATTTATTATTACTTCAATTGCTCTATTGTTCATTTGAAATAATATCATTTTATAAAATTACAGTTTTAGGACAATACTACAGAAAAAATTATAAAAATACATAGATAAAGGAAAATTTAAATGCATGTATAACAATATTATAAAATGAATATAAAATTGTTAGTCCATTATTCATTGTAATTTAACTATATCTTTCAATTTAAAATGAAATTGAAAACAACAATTAATAATATTTAGACAGTGCCTCATGGAAATAAAAGATTCTAAGGTTTTTCTAGACTGAAATTTTATTCAATTGTTTTTTAAATTTAAAGTGTTTTTGAAATTTTTATAATTTTTAAATAATACAGTTTGTATGATGTAAGTTTAACTAATTTTGAATATAGGAAATTGAATATTTAAACTAAAATTAAGAATTGGTAAAATGTGATATAAAAATTAATAAAATTTGGACTGAAAGTTTACCTTTCATTATTGAACTTAGTGTTATTTCAAGATATCATTGATTGTGTGTGATTGAAAGGAAACTATCTTTCAAATAAAAATATTTTTCTTAGAAAGGGAACTCTTTAAATCATTTAAATGATGGTAAATTTAAAGCAGAGTGCACGATCATCCCCGTTAACCTGGGCATGAATAAAATTAAATATATAAAAATATCATGAAAACTTGAGATGAACATTTTCAAATTATTATACCATGATTCAATTTGGAAAATATTTGTTTATAAAAACACTTAAATTTTGTTAAGGAAACCAAATTTATGATGTTTCTATAATAAATTGATTTCTGTGAATCCATATAATTCACTGCAAAATTTTAAAATATAAAAATATAATTTAGTTAAAAAAAATATTGGTTTTGAGCTTTATCAATTTAAAATCAATATGTTGATTTAAATTTACACACAAAACTCAATCTAAATTTTTCGTCATAGATATTTCATTATTTTAATTATATTAAATTTCTTAAATTATTAATAAACGCAACATTAATGAATTTAAAAAGAAATATTGTTTTTCTCAACAAATTTGATCATTTATTATATAATAAACTTTTATATTCTAATGAATCTGATTTTTTCATGTGCTTATAGGAATCTATTTATATCTTATTATTTAATTATTTTTGTCTATAATAAGCAAAGATGTATTTTTTACAGTATAATTCAACACTGAAGTGTATTTGCTTAATATATTTATCGGTAATGCAGTGAAATCCCCAAAGCCTAAAACTATATTAAGAAACAATATAATTTAAGGCTTTGGGATTTATCTCCTCAATTCACTCTAGATCGCAGTAATAAAGATAATTACTTCACATTAAATGTACATTATTTCAGTTTGTCATCTCATAAGAAAAGTTAATTAAACTATTGTGCAAATCATATTACTACACTAAATAATTGTCATGTGACCTAAATTCTTCTATGAAGCTAATTCAAAATGCTTGTTTTTCAAAAACATATTTAGAAATTTCCAATAATACTTATTGTATATTTTACCAGAGAGGAACAATAATTTTAAAATATACTTTTGAATACTATACTAAAATTTTCTAAAATCACATGAGCTATAAGAATCGGTATCATTTTTGAAAGTTTTATGTTTTTATATTTTTAATTAACATATTCTAAGAAAAATGAAATGAGTTTGTAATGCTGTAAAAAATAACATCTTACACTTTTATAAAGCGAAAGTATAAATGTAAAACTCATATATTTGAAATTATTGGTTAAATATCTTTATGTATTTTTTTCAAAAAATTTGTATCTCATTACACTTTACTCCTTCTCAGCATATATGGCAGGCTGCCATAAGGATAATTGAAATGTTCCCTTTGCTAAGTAGAACGAAACTGTTTGAATTACCCAGAGACCATGCGACAAACAACTTGGCTTCTCTTGGCACTAGAATTAACAAAACGCATAAAATGGTTTCCAATTGGATTTTATTTAATTTCCAAGAAATTAATGTAGGCGCAATTTACTTGCAATAGTTTGCAATATTTTTGTCAGTTAGCCATTTTAGTAATTGAATTTGTTAATTTTCTGAGGATTAAGTAAACACTGATATATATTTTAAGGAGGAGAAAAATTCGATACTCGTATTTCATTTTTTCACTTTCGATTTAAAAAGTTCTTCAACAACAATGAGTGTATTTGAAAATAGGTTAAATTAAAAATTCTTATTAATTTTTAGTTGCATTTACATGAAACGAGGTAATGCAAGATAATATTAGTTAATTAAAATATGCAAATAGAGAATGCTAAGTAATTACACCAAAATCCACATTATATTAATTACATATGCATAATTGTTATTTAATTAAATATATTACCTTAGATATGTATTTTTTACCGAATATAAAAAAAATAGACAAACTTTTTTTATTTATGTATTACAAATATTTTCATTAGAATATTTTCAGCATATTTATTGGAATAATCGATAAAAATGAAATATCTTTTTTATTGAAATTTGGTAAGTATGAGTTCATTTTGTAAGCTGTTTTTGTACAATTATAGTTTAAATCGAGATAAATCAATCTGCTTACACTTTATGAATCTTATGCAAATTTCCTTGTGATGTTGTCTTAAAATAAAGCACTTAATAACTCCTTAAAATAAAACCCTCAATCTAGTTTAAACGTCTTGAGTTTTTCTTAATTGTTGCCATAAGTCACGTTACTTTAGCTTCTTTAATACATATAATAACACAAGATTGCCAAATACTTTACATAAACGATACATTTGAGATATAGATTCTGAATTTTGATGATATTTATTGTCAAAGAAGGATGTCAATATTCCTCATTTCAAATAATGATTGGATTTTACGGTCATAAGAGTACCTAGCATATGGCAACATAACAATATTAAATAATCTCAATAAAAGTGAATAAAATGATGTGCATTGCAATGATATATTCCCTGCTATTCTTCTTCACTCTCTCTTATGGTCATAAGTGTACCTAGCATATGACAACATAACAATATTAAATAATCTCAATAAAGGTGAATAAAATGATGTGCATTGCAATGATATATTCCCTGCAAGTCTACTTCACTCTCTTATGGTCATAAGTGTACCTAGCATATGACAACATAACAATATTAAATAATCTCAATAAAAGTGAATAAAATGATGTGCATTGCAATGATATATTCCCTGCTATTCTTCTTCACTCTCTCTTATGGTCATAAGTGTACCTAGCATATGACAACATAACAATATTAAATAATCTCAATAAAAGTGAATAAAATGATGTGCATTGCAATGATATATTCCTTGATATTCTTCTTCACTCTCTCTCTTATGGTCATAAGTGTACCTAGCATATGACAACATAACAATATTAAATAATCTCAATAAAAGTGAATAAAATGATGTGCATTGCAATGATATATTCCCTGCTATTCTTCTTCACTCTCTCTTATGGTCATAAGTGTACCTAGCATATGACAACATAACAATATTAAATAATCTCAATAAAAGTGAATAAAATGATGTGCATTGCAATGATATATTCCATGCTATTCTTCTTCACTCTCTCTTATGGTCATAAGTGTACCTAGCATATGGCAACATAACAATATTAAATAATCTCAATAAAAGTGAATAAAATGATGTGCATTGCAATGATATATTCTATGCTATTCTTCATTCTCTCTCTTGTCCATAAAGAATTTTAGCTATTCAAAAAAAGAATATGGAAATTAAGTCATTAATTAAAAACACATTAAGTTACTTACTACAGATAAAAGATTTTAAATTTAGTATGACATACAATCATTTCCACCAAATATAAATAATTTAATACTTATAAGAGAGTTAAACTATTTTTATTATTACTATATCGTTTAAACTATATCTGAATCTTTTCTTTATCATAAAAAATATTTTCGTTAGTTTGAGGTTTGCGTGATTTATTAATCTAAAATTTCACTGCACGATTCTTAATCAAGAGAAAGTTCTACAATTTCTAGTCTAATGTATGAATAATGACGGCATGATAAATGACATGGAAGAAATATTGCCTAAGTTCCATCTTTTAAAGACTTAATTTCTTGTTGAAGCAATATATGTAATGGAGAAAACAGTGCGTTACATTATTAATAGAGGGATCACCTTGACAATCAATATCAGGGATTATTTTCTTCAAGGAATTATAAATAGTACTGTAAAAAAAAAAGATATTCATATTCTGTATGAGTAAAAATGTAAAATTGGTTCTGTTCTCATTATCAGAGCTCATTTTCTGCGCAGTGGGAGAAAAGTAAGATTTATCTCTTTACCAAATAAAATAAATACAAAATATTTAAAAAATGTTCAATTACATTGTAAAAAATGTACAATGTTTTCGTAATTAATTATAAAACTTCGTTAATTTTTTAAAAAATTTTAATTAAAAAATAATTGTAATTAATTTTTGTAAATCAAAAGAGTTTCAGGAAAAATAATTGAAACAAATAAACTAGTATAGTAATCTATAGAATTTTTTGAATAATCTATATATTAACTTTAGCTTTGAATTAATAAGTCGGGACTTTTACCTTATTTAACCGTTTATGTATGTTTATTATGAAACATCACATCCATAATGAACATTAAGATAAGGAACTGAATATGCATGTGAAGAAAACTGCAAAAAAAGTGGTCATTTTACATATTTAAAAAATAGGAAGCTAGTTGAATGTGACGAAGAAATAGCTAAATGCCAAATTACTTTTTAATAAATATAAACTTTTGGTGATAAAAATTAAGCAAGCTGGTTGAATTTTAAGTAAGATATATATTCAAAATACACTCGTGTCCATAAATTAAGGATAATGCTAGTTCAGGCAAAGAAAGAGCCAGAAACAAAACTAATGTGACTTATTTGTAAAGTCTATTTATTAAACAAAAGGGAAAGAGAAAAAAATGCTATATCTCTGACATCATTAATAAAAATTGTAATTTCAACTCTCTAAAGCAAATTTTAAAAACGAATCTATTTACAAAAACAAATATAACATGGTTGGTATCATGGTAAATTCACAGAATGCCACCTAGACCATGCAATAGGTTAGGCATGCTGCGTATCAAATTATCAATCTAATCATCGGGAATATTAAACCACTCATCAAGCAATATTCTCCAAAGTTCCGGTAGACATGTGGGAGGGGGTTGATGGACAGCAATTAATCGGCCAAGCATGTTCCACACATGCTCTATTAAATTCTAGTCTGGGGAGTATGCTGGCCATTCCATACGGGTGCTATCCTCCGATTGAAGGCATTCGTCTACAATGTTTTCACAATGAGGACGGGCGTTGTTATCCATAAACAGAAATTTTGCCCCCATGGAGCCCCGAAACAAACGTACATGTTGTTTCAGAATGACGTCCCGATAGATGTGGCCTATCATGTTTATATTCTAAACATGCAGGTTAGTTCTGGAACTCAGAATAATTCCTTCCCAAATAAGCAATTCTGCATCCTCGTAGCTGTGTCATTCGATGGTGTTCTCTTGGTGGTAACGGGTATACGACAATCTTCTTTTGAAAGCCCTGAAAGCCCGATGCGAATAAGACTGAAAGCTAATCTTGGACTCGTCTGAAAATATCATACAAGACCATTGTTGCGAAGTCCACAACGCATGCTTTCTACTCCAGACTAACAGCAGGCGACAGTGAGTTGTGGTAAATGGAACACTTCTGACAAGCCTACGAGCATATAGTCCAATGTGCCCTAAGTGTCTACACATGATCTGCCTTGAAACTGTGGTACCGGTAGCTGAAGAAAGCTGATCAAACAGGTCTGATGGTATGCTCTGTCTGTTTCTTTTGGCTGTAACTGCCAAACACCGGTCCTCATTCGGTGTTGCAACTCGGGGGCGACCTGTGCTGTAACGTCTACTCACATTACCATCATCTTGAAACCGTTGCCAAAGCTTAAAGATGACACTCTGGGTTATTCCAAGTTCTTCGGATATTTCAAACTGGGTACGTCCACATTCCAGACGGCCGATAAACTTGTACCAAGTAAAATATTATCCAAATGTTTCCTTTGTGCCATAACTATCCGTTATTGCACTGAGAGACTTTTAAAGCGCTTGTGAACTACACTACTGGTCATTAAAATTGCTACACCAGTAAGAAATGCAGATAACAAAATGATATTTGTTGGACAAATATATTATACTAGAAATAACAAGTGATTAAATTTTCAAAAAATTTGGCTGGATAGATCCTGAGTAATCAGTACCCAGAACAACCACCTCTGGCAGTAATAACAGCAGTTATACGCCTCGGCATTGAGTCAAACAGAGATTGGATTGCATGTACAGGTACAGATGCCCATGCAGCTTCAACACGATGCCACAGTTCATCAACCGTAGTGACTGGAGTTTGTTGACGAGCCAGTCGCTCAGCAACCATTGACCAGACGTTTTCTATTGGTGAAAGATCTGGAGAACGTGCTGGCCAGGGCAACAGCCGAACATGTTCTGTATCAAGGAAGGTCCGTACAATACCGGCAACATGCGGTCGGGCATTATCCTGCTGAAACGTAGGGTTTCGTAGGGCTCGAATAAAGGGTAGAGTCACGGGTTGTAACACACCAGAAATGAAACGTGCACTGTTCAAAGCACCCTCAATGCGAACAAGAGGTGACCGAGACATGTATCCAATGGCACTCCACACCATCACGCCAGGTGATGGGCCAGTATGACGATGACGAATGCATGCTGCCAGTGTGCGTTCAACACGATGCCGCCAAACATAGATGCGACCATCATGATGCTGTACACAGAACCTGGATTAATCTGAAAAGATGACGTCTCGCCATTCGTGCGCCCAGGTTCGTCGTTGATCACACCATTGAAGGCGCTCTTGTCTATGACGCACCGTCAAGGGAAGCCGCAGCCATGGTCTCCGAGCTGAGAATCCATGCTGCTGCAAACGTCGTCGAACTGTTCATGCAGACACTTGTTGTCTTCCAAACGACCCCGTTTCTTGACTCACGGCTCGTGACGTGGTTGCACGATCCATTACGGCCATGCGGATAATATGCCTGTCTTCTCGGCTAATAGTGATAGGTGGCCGTTGAAATCCCGCATGGCATTCCGTATTATTATCCTGAATCCATCGATTCCATATTCTGCTAACAGTCATTGGATCTCGACCGACGCGAGCAGCAATACTGCGATAAGATAAATCGCAATCCCGGTGCGCTACAATTCGACTTTTATCAAAGACAGAAACGTGCTGGTACGCATTTCTACTTCTTACACGTGGCATCACAACAACTTTTCACCAGGCAACAACGTTCAAATGCAATATTTGTATGAGGAACCGGCTGAACAATTTCCTCATTTCAACATGATGTAGGTGTCGCTGCTGGCGCCTGCTTTGTCTGAATGCGCTGAAAAGCTAATCATTTGTATATCACAGTACCTTCTTTCTTTCGTATATATCTCACGTCTGTAGTATGTCGCCTTCTAGGTGTAGCAATTTTAATGGCCTTTAGTGTATTTTACTTATTTGCAGCCATTCCTTGTATACCCCTGTCTTACACTCTCTTCATTGTGACGTACTTTTGGCACATCTGGTTTTTTCTTGTAATTTGCAAATAATACTTCAAAATGTGTGTGATAATTCTACACATGCGAAATTTTTATTTAGCAGTTAAATTTATTTGTGAATTTGAATTATTCTTAATTTATGGACATGAGTGTAGTGAAATGTAAACGAGAAAGTTCTTGCCGTTTTTAATGACCCAAAAAACATATCTGATAGAAAATGTAGTTTAGTGTTATTCTTTGAAATAAACGCCACCAATAGCTATCATTTTCTGCCAATAGAGCTCCAGTTTTGCGGTCTCCTTGCGGTAAAACTCAGGGATATTAGAAGCAAAGAAGTTCGTGAATGCTTGGCATAAGTCTGCTTCATTGGTGAAAGATTTTCCACGAAGATGATCGTCCAAGAAATGAAACAAATTCTAATATGATGGTGCTAGGTCAGGTAACTAAAGAAGATGGCAAAACGTTTTCCAGCGAAGACATATTCCTGGCTAACGAGTGGTATGCGGACTCACGTTATCAACCAAAAGCAGTACACGCTTGCGATTAACCAGTGCTGACTTTTTCTGTTGGTCATGATCAACTGCTACTAACTTGTGTATGCAATGGCCGGTTGGCTCCCTGGTAACATCTCATACTGGACCATTCGACGATTAGCTCACCAGAAGTAAAGCGCAATATTGTGTGGCTACATAGGTGGTCTTCCGCTGTGCGTGATAGTATCCTGGATTGATGACAATATTTAGAACGCTTGGGAATGTCATGCAGGACCCCTTATTCATCACTGGTCAGCACTCGATTGCACATGGAAACACTACGGTAGTTAAAAAGTTACGAAAAATAAGTTTCCTCTCGTTGCTGTTTCTGCACTTCGAACAACGTCTAAGAACATCGAAAACACCTATAGGCTGAGTACGTGGGGACGTACTCAGCCAGTAGGTCTTTTCTAGGGGTGCTGATGAAGTGATGAAGTAACTATTTCACCGGAAACTAATCGTCGGGTAAGGTCACCACACGTTTGACAACTTTCCTCCTCAATAGCCACCTGCAGTTCTTTGTCACCCGAGGGCTGTGGTTGTCCACTGCGTGATTCATCACAGAGGCACGAATCCCCCGAATTGAATCTGTGAAATTAACGCCTTGACCATATATTCACGTCACTATTCTCAAATACTTGACATATTCGGGCACTTAATGCCGCTGCTAATAATACTACTTTGAAGTCACAATGCAAACAGCAGGGAATGGGTAGGTTAATACAATAAGGAATGGGCGTGTCCAACTCTTTCTACACGCCCATTCCGCTTTTCTAATGTACGAGATATGATTGATGAATGTGAGCGGTAGACCTGCTTTTAAATGATTAATATTCCTACTCTAGATTGACCGGTGTCTCAACCACGTCTTACACTAATTTGTATTGTTATTCTCCCTTCTTTCAGTGGCAATGCGAAAAAACCAAGCACTTTCTTATTTTTGGTTAAAAGTTGTATTAATTTTAAATAGCAATTAAAAATCACATATCATCTAACTAGAACATTCTTTTCTCAAAATCTAAAAAGGTAAACAATCTGCATTATTTAACAAAATCAAAGATATTAATACATACAAATAAAAGTTACATTATACTGGATGTAAAGATATTTACTTAATGAATTAACTTTTAGAAAAATAATAACACAGAAATTCATAATTTGTTGCTTATTAATTTTTATGAGTTATTGAATCACTTATTTTATTATTGAGTCGTATTTTTTCTATGTCTACAATTAATATTTAAGTATAATAATATAATATATTTTTCTGAAACATTCATTCAACTTTTGACATGTTTATAAAGTTTAACTGTCTAAATGACAATAAAAATTAAGTATAATTATTTCAGGCTCCAATTACGACGTCAACAGCTTCTTTACTCGGTTTTTACGTCGGTTACAGAGATTTATCATCAAATGATCCTTATGTCTACAAAACAGTGGATTCTTCAAAGTCACAAAGAATTAACGAAGCTTTAATATCTAATTTGAGAAAAAATACAAAATATGCAATTACAGTTCAAGGTTACAATAGCAAAGGTGCTGGCCCAGCTGCAAAAGAAGTTATTGTTCAAACTCTCCAACACGGTTAGTATTGTATACAATTTGAATACAAAAGATTTTAATATTTTTGTTTATCCTATATTCTTTTTAAACAAATGTACCTCTTTTTTTTTATACAAAGGAAACATAAGAAGTATAAATATTGAATATAATGTATTAACTTATAATCATTTTTTGAAATTATTTTATTTGTAATAAAATGTAACAAAATATACATTTTGAATATTATATATATATATATATATATTCAGAAGTTATAATTAAATTTTAATAGTTATCAACTCTTATTAATTTTAGCAATTATTTTTGTTATAATACAGTACATTTTTCCAAACTATCAATAGTAAAATATATTTTTTTATCAAACTAATTTATTGAAAAGGTTAGCAAACATTTATTTTTAATATCAAAGATATAAAAGCTATTTATTGAATAAAAATTTTATTTTACCTATTCATACAAATTTTAAAAATTAATATTCTTTTGTTCAAGAAAATTTTCTGCATAATGGGAAAAAAAGCGCTGGAAAGGTCTTATTAGGAAACTTTGTAAAATATTTAAAAATACTGTGATAATCTGTTGAATTCATATACTATAAGTTCATTGAATTCTCTTCAAAAGGAATCGGAAATAATAAATATGTTCTCATTTCTTGAATTTTTTCTGAGAAAATTCCTTTTTTCACAATCAAGAAAAAAAGTTTCTTCAATAAGATCTAAAGAAATTCAGAAATTTCATCTTTTGATAGATATCTTTCCAGGATTAAAATGATTGGGAACATGAAATAAGTTCTTGCTCAGTTGTAAGGAATACTTATTTTTAATCTTCATTCGAATGCATTCTGAACTTTATTATTAAAATCTATAGACATTATATATATATATATCTAATCTATATTTATATATATATATACATATATATATATATATATATATATATATATATATATATATATATATATATATATATATATATATATATATATATATATATATATATATATATATATATATATATATATATATAGATAGATAGATAGATATAAAGCAAACTTTTTATTGATCACATTTTCCATCTTATTATATTTAATATTTTCTATTTATTACACTCCATTTAGTACTTAATTATTATTTTCCATTTGGTATTTGATTAATTTTATAAGAAATTACTATTAATTACCTATCTATCTATTATATATATATCTATATATTTATATATATATATATATATATATATATATATATATATATATATATATATATATATATATATATATATATATATATATCTATATATTTATATGCTAATACACAAATTATTGTGTATAATAAATTGCAAGTTTTTATACACGTTTATACATTCATTATAACAATTTACTATGTAAATTTGGCTTGAGAAAGTTTAAATTTAATTATTTACATATACTATAATGCAACTCAATAGAAAAAGATCATTTAAGTACTTTTCTAATTAAATATACGATTAAATTTAAAGGAAAAGTTAATAATACTTAAAAAAATTGCAGTATAAACATCAAAAGTAATTAAATCTCCGAAATTTATGACAATTTTTTTTAGCAGCATTCATTGCATTTTATTAAAATTTAAATAACAAGTATTATCCGACAACCTAGCATTAAAATATGCTAGTTCTATATTAAGCTACGATAAAACTACAGTTTTTGTGATTTATTTAGAAGGCACTTTGGTAATTTTAAGAGTAATATTTCTAATTTTTTAAATAAGGTAAAAATATTTTTTACTGAGAACAAGGAATGCAACTAATAAACTAAAGATATTAATATTCTTAATTCTGCATAAAACAAAATTCTTACTCCTCAAAGTGAAACTTGAGATAAAGAATTTAGGAAATATTTTTAAATATACAAACATTCTTGCTTTTCTTTCTACCTCTTGATTACATAAGTTATTTCATATAAGGAAAACAAATATTCTGATCTATGATTGGATTAATGTGACACATGGGAAAAATTACAAAATATTGACACATGAAAAATTTAATTTTCTCTGCATTCTATTCATAAGTACTGATGAATCAAGAAAATGTTTAAAGAGAATAAATAAAATGAAAATATATAAATATAAATAAATAAAAAGAAAAAATTTAAAGATAATTTACTCAGTTTGTATAACAGGATATTATTATCAGAAATGTTTTTTATAAATGCATATATTACATTACAATATATAGAAAAGAATTTTTGCATCAAAATTACTATTTATTTAGCGTTGTTTTTTTTTATTTGAATTAACATCAAATTTATTTTATAAAATTTCACTTATATAACTAATAAAACTAATGTACGTTTTTGGTTGAAGTAGGTATATAAATCAATTCCATTTTGCTCCGATAGATGGCGCAGCATAGGTGAATGTGGAAATTTTTGTGCCAGTAGAGTAACTTTTTTTTAAGAAAGTGATTTTAGGGTATATATAATATAGTTACTTATACACAAATTAAAAATAATGCTATTAATTTAAAATAAATAAATGCATCTAAAGAAAATGTGCATTTTAATATATAAATCTTAACAGAGAAAGTACTAAACTAACGGATAAAATTCATTTTGTGTAGACCTTTATATATGCAGGTACATGCCGTCACCCCAATGCTTAGTGAGAATTCTTATATTAAAATGCAGATAAGAAAATAAACTTACTTTGGCTTAAAGTAAAATTTTTATTGAGATAAAAATGACGTAAAAATGAAAAATATTCATTTTCTCTATATTTAAATACGTAAACAGTTGATTTTGTGAAAGCCTGAGAGCAAAAATTTAGTGAAAAATAACTAATGCATTTATATTTTAAAAAAGGACATTGCAAGTTCGTTAATGTATTTAATACATCTAATAACAGAATATTTTAGAAATTCAGGAATATTTCTTAATAATCAAAAACTTCTGAATGAGACGATAAGAGAGATCAAACATTTTCCTCTTAAAAGCCACTTCATCACATCTAACACATCCGAAATCAATTATAACTTTGAAGTTCATTTCTCTTTGCTTTCTATGTGCGCTAACTTTTTTTGTGAGGAAATTGATTTTTTTTTTTTTTTTTTTTGAAGTTAAAAAAAAATTACTTAGCTTTTGAAACTTATATTAATTTTTTAAGAAGTTAATAATTCTTTACGATCTGTGATGATGATTTAAATCTTTATCATATCTTTAAACTCTTCAGGGTACTTAAAACATCTGAAGCCTGAAAAAAAAAATACTTAAATTGTAAAATATCATTGCTAATTTAATATTTTGTGAGATAAAAAATAACGTATAAAAGGGAGCTTTAAACTTCTTTTCCGTATGATATATGGTCTTATTTTTAGTGACATGAAACATTTTCAGTGATTTCGCAAAAGGCATCAAAAATTTCTTTCAATCAAAATAATGATGGTATTAAAGCACAAATCCTGCTTTACAATCTCGAATGGGATTATTCAGTGTTAAATTTGATTATATTTTTTAATTTAATTTAATTAATTAATTAATTTTTTCTACAGACCAGCGCTCGATGTGAGAAATGAATTATAAGATTTCTGAAGATTAGAAAATAAAATCACAAATAATACGCAGCCTTGTTTAAGACAAAGTTGAAATTGTGAACACACACGAGCACCAAAAATGTTCTAGAATTATTGATGAGCTCATAAATGTGTTTATTTCTCATATTCGATATATTTTTATCCTTGCCAGCGAACATTGGAAATATGTAACCAATATTCCTTAAAAGCTCTATATGCAAATTTCGTTATCCTTTCACTAATTACATCACTTACAGAACAAAATTTTTAAGAATTTTTTTCAAAACATATTTTGTTGTTGATAGTTGGGGTCACACACAAATAAATATATATTTGCTTTGATACTTAGATTTTATTGGAAATATTTTTTTTTTCATTACACATTTATTTGAATTTTATCTTCAAAATAATGAGTAATAGTTCTTTAGATTGAGTACAATTAATATGTATGGAAATAATAGCATCGAATCTCACTTCATATTCACATCTTATTAAGAATTTTTATTGTTTTTTTTATCTCTAAGCAATTTCTAGTTTTTTTTTTATTATTGTTATTATTTCTAAGAGCAGATTAGAAGCAAATTATAGATAAATAAAGATAGAAACATTTTTTCGAATTGTTTATCACAATCGAAAATTATTAAAACTACTAGAATGAACAGAGTTGACATGAACTCAGATAATAAAAAAGAAACCATAGTATATCTGTAAATCATATATCTTATGGACAGCTCTCCGGCACTTCTAGACGTATCCCAAGTTCAGTACGGGTAATACCTCAAATGGTTTATGTCTATTTTCTCTCGTATGTTGCATGCACTTGGAAAAGAGAACTTGGCAGTATATAATTTTTTCAAATTGCACATTACGAGAAATATTTAGCCTTAGTTCAGTTAAAATATGATTGAAATAAGGAATTCAAGTATTTTTTAACAATAAGATGTCTATATATATATATATTATATATATATATATATATGTGTGTGTGTGTGTGTGTGTGTGTGTACGTGTGCATTTTTGTAAGAATTACAATTTACCTGATTCTTCACGGTCTTTTATTTACGGTGGTGGTCTGTAGGATGGGTTATGTCTAAACACGTAGCTGCATCAGCCTGTGACAGTGTGGTGGTACATCTCTGGAATCAATATCAAACAAAACTTCTATGTCTAGAAAACATGTTCTAAGCAAACCACGAGCAACAACAAATGCAAAAGATTGTTTTATAGCTCTTTCGACCAGAAGGAGAAGAAATTATTTTAGAAGGATTGTATTGGTGTCGCAACTTGCTGCGACCACTCTATAACATCAGGTAGAAGAATATCCACTTGTATGGTGTGAAGCAGTCATTGCCGTGTAGGTCACTATGGAAAGCTTCTAGTGTATGTGTTTCCCCCTCACCAGACAACAGAGAAGAGTTAGCTTATCTTGGGGAAGAGAACACGTTTTCTGGTATTCTGTATTGTATATAAAAGCATCCAAATTCCCATGAGAGAGCTATTTAGGTCGTGCACCGATCTGGAGATAACAAAGCCCCAGATACCATCAATTCAACATTGTGAAAAGACAGTTATCGTGAAATAGAAATAATTTTAAATAAGGAATCTCGCTCATTGGTCACATTGATATGCATGGGTTATAGGGGAAGGGACTGTTGTTGGTTTGGTATAACGAGATTTAACCCTTGATGATAGTAGCTTAAATATTTCCTAAGTTTTCCTCTCAGCCAATATAAATACGGCTGATTATTTATGAAAAACTTAAAGCATGTTGGAGACATTAAAACTTTCCCTATCCTTTTTTTGTTATTATGTTCCACATGTAGAGTCAAGTTACTGTAAATTCATTATCACTGCATGATGAGCAGGCCACAGTTCTCAACATGATTTAAATGTTCATTGCAGCATACAACTTCAAGACAAGTAGCAAACTTCCGCTTCAGAATGATGTTTTTAAATTTTGATCTTCGAAATTATTCCATTTACTATTCACCTCTGCATTGAAAATACCCCATATTTTAATATTAATAATTTAAAATGAATGAATCAACTTTCTTTTATAATTTAATCAAATGAATTACTCTAAACTAATAAAAATATCCTGTTACAAAATAATTATGCTAATATTTTAAATTTGACATATCAAAATCTTATTTGGTTTGAAAAATTCAAAAAGAATTGTGCAGATTAATGAAATCTGTAAGCTAATTTTTTTAACACTGCCGAAATATTTTGAGTAGTATTTTTTATAAAAAAGTAAGAAGTTTTATTGATTTACATTTGGCCTCGAAATAATTATAATCATTAATAATCTTTAAATAGACCATGCAATCATTAATCAAAAGAGAATCACATTTCTCCTTTAATTTCTTTTTCAATTTCTCACTCTGTTGAAAAAAAAGTAAAAGCGATTTTTTCAACTCAGTAAAAGCATTGATAAAAATAAAAGCTTGGTAGTATAATTACTCTTTGCTTTACATGTACATATGCTCAAATTTTCATGACGTTTTTCACTTGATTTGTGCTGTTGAATATGATCTATAATACGATATAATTTTATATGCATTATATACATTATCATTAGTATATTATAATATTTTATAACAATCCAAAGTTACCCGCAGTCAGATTTTTCAATCAATTTAATAATATTCTATCGTATACAAAATTTAATGCAATTTTTGATTTGTATAAAACACAAAAAATATTTACAGAAATTGTTTATTAGAAGTAAGGCAATACCTTGATTATTATAACTGCATTATTCATTTATTTTAAACATTTTCATTTTAAATAAATACTAATATCCTTCCATAATAATGTATATGCCTTTGTATTAGTTTTTTTTTATTTGATAATAAAACTTATTTGTTTCAAATGTAAACCTTAATTTTAGCTTAACTTAGAAATTTAATTAATAACTAAATATGTCATACATTATTTATTACTTTTTGTTTATTTTCATTTTATTATAGAGTAACCAGATGTAATATGAAATTTTTCTTTCATTGATAAAATTAATTTTTTACATAAAATATTTAATTTAAAATTGTTATTTAAAACAATTTTAGTGATATTAAAACTGTACTCAAATTTCTAGATCCTCCAAAATCACCTACATTAAGAATAGTTGAAACATCTGAATTTTCAGTAGAATTGCAATGGACTGTTTCTGATATGACTCCAGTAACAGGTAAGATTTCCATGCTAAGAGTATGTTGTGAAAATCATTCTACTATTTTTGATAAAATATATTTATTTCAAAACATTAATTACGATTGACCTACAATCTAGTTAATTTTCAAGTTATTCAAAGAACTTCACATTTTGCTATGCATATATAAGCATAAATTTGGTATTTTTATTAATTTTTAAGAATTATTTATTTACAATTAATCATATTAACGCAAAATCCCAAATTACGGTTTTAAAACTCATAATGGCTACAAATATAGGGCAGGTACAGTCAAAAGAAACAAATATGAATGTCCATACTTCAAACTTACTTTTTTATCATGATACATATGAAAGAGAGCATTTCTTGAGACACCACATAGTGAAGAGCCTAACTGCAAAAGCTGTTAGGCTCATTTAAGCAACCATTAAGCATTTGTCGTCAGAGAGGGATATTTCATTGCCATTGGGTCCTATAGGTATACTTGCCGTCACGAGGGAGAAAATTCGGAAAACTCCCTTGCAATAATTGTCACGCATCGCGAAAGAATTTTCTTTTTTAAAACGCCTACAAACATGCGTACTGGAAGCAAAAATGCTGCATCCACATACTGCTGTTCGACAGTAATTGGATTCGAACTCTTGATCTTGATCTCAAAAGAGCCGTATTACAAACAGAGCATGTTGAACTCTATAATTTTTTTTTTTTAATTTTTCTTTACTTTGAAGTAGGGTTGATTTTAGTCTAGAACTAATTTTTGTTGAGTCGTTCTCCAAATTTAAACAAAAAAATATCTAATTTTGTCAACTGATAAAAAAATGTAATCAAAATAGGTGGGTTTTCAGTTCTACTAAAGTACTTATCAGGAAACACATAATGTTTACTAATTTTATGGTATCAAATTTAGTTTATATACACAATGTATAAGAACCTATATATATTTTAATTATTTCACTCAGATACTCTTGCACACTAATTAATCCTTTTTAATTTCTCTATCATGAACAAAAAGATTTGATTTATCATCAAAGCACTCACTTTCATGCCAGGTAATCATGATGTTAAAATCCTTCAAAACATTAAATTTTTAAATACAACCAAATAGAGCTCATTTAGTAGTAGTATAGTTAATAATTAAAGTGAAAGTAACAAACACTATCTTAAATGGAAATATAACTTTTTGATACCATTTCTTATTAATTGGAACGAAATATAAAAGTATTTGAGCAAAATTATTCAATATTTCTAATTATTTTTACTTTCAGTATCAATTAATGAACATTTAATTTAAAAACTCTACTTTTCAAGAAAATAATTATCTCTTTAAAATAAACATATATTATTTATAATGAAGATAGGTCAAATAAATGTGCACAAATTTATATCATGGTCGCTTTATGAGGTAGTGTAAAATCCTTATGTTAAAGTAATAGTAAGTTTAATTTATTGATTTGTATTTTTTATATGAAATATGTTACTATATGTATATTAAATACATGAAAATACAACATACTGACGTTTAGATAAAACAGCTTAGTGGAGGGGGGGGGAGAGATTGAAAATATTTTATTTTAATGGATTTTTAATTGCTATCAAATAAAATATTGGCATACGATGATTACTTTAATATTATTTTCCAGTAAATCTATGAAGTAATGTTCTATTTATTTATGATAGAGTTTTCAGATTATTTCTTTTATATATATATATATATATATATATATATATATATATATATATATATATATATATATATATATATATATATATATAAGAAATAATCTGAAAACTGTATCATAAATAAACAGAATATTACTTCATAGATTTACTGGAAAATAATAATAAAGTAATCATCGTATGCCAATATTTGATAGCAATTAAAAATCCATTATCTTGATTAAAAGTCTGCCATGAATTAAAAACACATTATCTTAGTGCATTTGTAATCAATATTAGAACAATATTAACGGAAAGAAATTTCCATATTTTTTTTTGTTGATTTTTGGATATTTAATTATTAAGCAAAATATAATAAAAATATATGTATATTTTAATATAATTACTCTAATCAGCTTAATACTATTTATAAATTATAGAATAACTGAACTGAAGATTTTAATATAAATTTGCATCGTAACTGTTAGCCTTCTTCAACTCAATATAAAATAAATCTGAATTTTATCTTAAAAATATTATTATAAAAATTATTATAATTTGTGTAAAATTTTATCCTTAAATAAAAAAAAAATTATATTTTGGCTATTCTAATTTAATTTGGCAAAATTGCTGTTTAATATTGGTTTTCTTGATTTAGCACATTAGCAAGTATTTTATGCGTTAATTTAATTTGTTAATGGTGGATTAAATTAAAGAACGCTCTATTCTCGAATGCCTGGGAAATATTTAATGGCATTTTTATAAAGATATCGAAAAGTATACATTTTTCTATATTCTAACTATTTTCAATGGTCTCTATATTTTTCAAATATCATTTTCAAACATTTTAGTAAATCTACAAAACAATTATTAGTTTTATTTTCTAGTTTTAAAATTTAAACTTCATGCCTGCATTAAATCATCTTCGATATTTATTCTCTTTTGTGTTTTTAAATAGCTAAATTTTATAGCGAATGCATCAAAAGCATTCCTTTAGGACAAACGACGAAACAGATTCTCAAGTGTGTTATGAAACAGAAAAATATATCGTAAAATCCATTTTCCTAGATTCAGTGTAAATGCTTTGCGTATCTTTGTCGAAATGTACACAATATGTTATTACTTGCCATGTGTATCTTTCATTTTACCATTAAAATTGCAACAAGCTTTTCTAATTTTATAAGTTACATTTTATTAATTTAAATGCGAAAATTATATAATGAATTTGAAGTAAAATACGTTTAAGTAAATATTATATTAATTTGTTACCTTTATTTTGTTAAACCCTAAAAATTTATCAACATTTTATTTATGTTTGTATATAAATACATATATATTTTCAATAAAAATCAAGATAATATCGAGTTAAAATTAAATATAAAATTCATTTAAACCAAGAAATAATTAAAAAAATAAAAGGTCATGAATTTATAGTATGGATAGTGAATTGTTAAAAGTAATCCTATGAATAATTATATGGATAAGAGAATATTAATTTCTTTTAACTAAAATTTTTTTTCTTTTAATGGAATTACAATTATTATAGCATAAAACAAATTTTTATCAATTTCCAACTAAATCGATATATGATTTGGACACATTTATATATTATAGACTTAGTAAATATTCAGACATAGTAATTATTTTCTAAATTTATTGATCGATGAAAATTCTCTAACTATTATAAATAATTGCCGACACTATTGGATATTAAGAAACTATATCCAAGATAAAAAAAAATTGTGTCCACTAATGTCAAAGGTAATGGAGCTTTCTGTAAAAAAATTATTTGGTTTGAGCAATTCACTGAAAATGTGATTGGAAACAATGTGCGTTCCATTTCTCTCCCAAATAATTAATAATTTTGCAGTTTTATATTCATTAAAGCATAAATAATCACATAGTTTTTGAAATTTCTATAATACAAAAACTTTTAAATTACTTTACATATTCGAAATTACTAAAAAATAAAAACCTTATGAAAGAGAAGGCTTTATATGTGGAATGAATTTTAATATATTTAGAACCAAAATATTTTTAATATCATTCACATTAACTTTATTTCTATTTTCAAAAATCATAAAAAATAATAAAGTAACTTTTTAAGCAAATTGAAGTTCATTAAATTTATAGCAATCAAAAATAATATATTAAATTCTTTTTATTCTTTTTCTATGATTTGCTGGTTTTACAATTTTAAAAATAAAATTTACTCTTCTTTGTTTATGCTAAAATATTTCAAATTTTTTTTCAAAATGCATACTTTTCATATAATCAAATGGGTATTCTCAAAAGTGGATTCCACAATTGAAAAAAAATCTTCACACTTAAAAACATAAGATGTTTCATTTTAGATTAGAATTCTTATCATTAGATTTTTAATAACAAAATTGGGAATAATGTTTGAAACTAAAAATAGCTTTTCTTCGATTTTCCTTTTCACCACAATAAAAATAAATTAAAATTGGTTTTGATTTTCCAAGCATGTACTACTTTAAATTTTAAATCACAACTTATGCATACATTATTTTTCTAAAAATTTAATAATCACTTTTTGTCTTATAATTTTTCTTCCAGTATAAAGTATTTTTATCTGTATTATAAAATGTCGATATTTTAAAGGTTTTAAAAAAGAAATATATTTCATGTCTTTCATTACAAAAAGAAATTTCTCAAATATTGAGTTTGTCACAAACTTAGAAACATTGAATTATAATACTTATTCATCTCGAAAATTATTAAGTTAATGTGCTGAGGTTTTACAATTTAACTTTACAAAGCAAATATTTCAACTCATTAGGAAGAATTTGATTCTATAACCAATAAAAGTCAAAATAATGTTCTATGACCTTTGAAGTTGATTCAAATTATTTTTGAAAAACGTTAATATATTTTTCAGACTTTTTCTTTTTTTAGTAAAAACTTTTTTTGAAAATGCTAACATCTTTATGAATCACATTTTTAAGCATAATTATGTTTGCAAATACTTAAAAAACCATGTTTAATTCCATGCTGCTAAAAATTGTTTTTTTTAAATCACCTCATTATTTTATATTCATTATTTTTTATGGAATAAAACTAATGCAATTTCTAAACAAAAATTGATTTGATCGTAGGAAAAATTTATTATTTTTTTTAACAAACATTTATTAAAATTTTAATTAAACTAGCAAAAGAAACAAATTTGTAAGGAGAAATGCTAACAAATAACGAAAAAATAAATAAAATATTATGCATTGCATGCATTTTCACTTGAATTCAAATGCTATGCATGTGCTTGAATAACATTTTTTTTTTCATTAAATATTAATTTTGCATTTTATCATAATTCTAAACTTACCGAGTAAATATATCAGTTTAAATTCAGTCCAATAATACTAACGTATTATATATTTTAAAATGACTATTAAATGCTCAGTTTTAAAGTCATTTAATCAATGCATTATACACTCGTGTCCATAAATTAAGGATAATGTACGTTCAGGCAAAAAAAAAAAAAAAATAGATTGAAGCAAAACAATTGTGACTTATTTGTAAAGTCTATTTACTAAACAAAAAGTAAGGAGCAAAATAGATGCTGTATGTTTGACATCATATCTAAAAATTGCCATCTTTACTCCTTGGAGCAAATTTCATAACTGAGTCTATTTATAGAAACCAATACAACAAAGTTGGTATGATAGTTATTGCATAATATGCCTCCTAGATGAGGCAATACAGACGCCTAAGCATGCTGAGTATCCAATTATCAACTTGATCTTGGGGAATATTACACCACTCATCAAGCAAAATTCTCCGAGGTTCTGGTAGACATGTAGGAGGTGTGACGGGCTACAATTCATCCGCCAAGCATGTTCCACACGTGCTCTAATAGATTCAAATCAAATGATCATACTGACCAGTCCATATGGGTGATATCCTCCTTGAAGACATTCGCCTACAATGTTTGCACGTAGAGCTCGGGTGCTGTCATCCATTAACAGAAGTTCTGCATCCATTGCGCCCGGAAACAAACGTACGTGTTGTTCCAGAATAATAGCCCAATAGATGTGGTCTATCATGGTTACATTCTGAACATATAGGTTAGTTCTGGAACCCAGAAAAATTCTTCCCCAAACGAGCAATCCTGCATCATCGTAACAGTGTCCTTCAATTGTGTTCTATTGGTGGTAACGGGTACGTGTCTCTCTTCATATAAAAGTTCAGTGAAAATAAAACTGAAAGCTAAACCTGGACTCATCGGAAAACATCATACAAGACCACTGTTGTGGTGGTTACAATGCATGCTCTCTACTCCAGGCTAACAGCAGGCGACAGTGAATTGCAGTAAGTGGAACACATCTGTTAGACCTACGAGCCTAAGAGGCTGTGCACGGTCTGCCTTGAAACTGTCGCATTGGTATCTGAAAAGAGCTGACGAGACAGGTATGACGCCTGTTTCTTTTGACCGTAACTGTCAAATAGCTCTCCTCGTTCGGAATTGTAACTCGGGAACTACCTGTGATATTACGTCTGTAACATTACCATCATCTTGGAGTCGTTGCCAAAGCCTGGATATTAACCTTTTCGTCCCGGCGGTACAACTGTTGTACCACGAAAATGAGTGTCTCAGAGGACGGCTGTGGTACAACAGTTGTACCATGGATTTTTTCCCCCTTTCAAGCACCTGACTTTTTCCCGTTCAAGTTTTACGGGGCAGTTGAGTGCGCTTTAATTGCTGCTCTTTTGTGTGTGAAAGTCGTAAAATTTGGGGACTTCTTTGAGTGGAGAATTTTGGCGAAAAACGATATTATTGGCTCCTCTTTTTAAAAGGGAAGTATTTTCATCCTCACTTTAAAAAAATTTTTCATTACAATCAGCTTTTTTCGTCACTAGAAAAATATTTTGATGGTTTCACGTCGTAAAGGATTGACTGATGAAGAAATTAAAATTTATTGGAAGAATTAGAAGAAGAAAATTTTGCAGACAGTGATTCTGATTTCTGTGATGAATCTGAATGCAAGGATATTAGTTTTTTTGATGGCAATAATGATGCAAATTCCTCTGTATTATTTGATTTTGATTGACGTAAGGCAAAAGCAGATGATAATCCTATCATTTTTAAATTTACGGGAATTACGGTATTTCTGGGCGAATAAAGGATTTAGTTGAGGAGCACGAATTTTTATTTATTTTTTTCAGAAGAAATTTTAAACTTTATTGCAGATGAAACAAATAGATATGCTTCCCAAATATTAGAGTTACATACAGAAAGTAATAAAAGAAAACATGGGACAAAGTGGACTGATATTGATGTAGAAGAATTTAAAAAAATCTTAGGACTTATTCTTTTAATGGGCCATATGGATAAAGATAACATCAAAGATTATTGGTTGACAGATGAATTGATTAAAACTCCTGTTTTTAGAAAAAATATGTCCCACGATAGATTTTTTAATGTATTGATATTTTTACATTTTACAGACAATAAGAAAAAACCAAAACTAGATGAAGAATACGACAGATTATAGAAATTACGAAAGATTCTTGATTTTTTTTAATAAATCTTTTAAGGAGCACTATCATCCGTCTGAAAAACTTGCAATTGATTAAGTCATTATAAAATTCAAAGGAAGAGTGATATTCAAGCAATATATTCCTACTACACATACACACTATACAGAACTACACATATAAAGAATATTTTTATTTTTAATTATATTAATGGTTTTTCTTTAATTACCATATATATTTCATATTTATATTTCATATACATATACAAATTATATTTCATATTTATGAGAGTCTGAGATTTTATATATTGTATTTTATGATTTTTAACTATCAGTAAATTGGTATGCTGCTTCTGCATTGGTTAACTATTTCTGAATTACATAATAAAACCTGGAAAATTAGCATTAGTGTCCTTACATTTTTGACAATTATAATCCCTGTAAATAGGACTATTTTTGGTCTAACCCTGACAAAAATTACTGGTTTTGAGATTGATATTTTAAAAGTTAAAATAAGAAAATATTATAAGGGAATGTTAAAAGTGTTTCTCATAATAATTTACACTTGAGAAAGTATGTGTTAGGAAATTCCCAATTTAAAGATTTAAGAGTCTTCGAAACATTTTCATTAAGAAACGGTATTTATGTAATATAAAGAGCTATTTTCACATTCTAGATTTTAGATGGACTAATGAAATAAATTTTTACAAAGAAATAGTTTTGATTTAGTGTTAGAAATATGCTCTTCAATGTGAAATATATTTTATTCATTAGTCCAATGCACTATTGAATAAAGAGTACTAAACGTCACTTTTTTATGTACACAATATCGGAATAGATGCTAGACATGTTTCTTGGTTTCTTCATTTCGACGTACTGTTTATGGAAAATATCCCATGAGAACATTGTATTTTTTAATCTCACAAAAAACATATAGGTAGAAATAAAATAAATATAAAAATGAAAATACTTTCAATCATAATTTGAGATGCGGTAGATATTTAAAAAGTTGCCTTTTTAGTTGTGTCAGTCTTTCTTCTACGTAATTTTAATTTCTGTATAAAATTAAACTAATCACGGTTTGGTTTTTAAAATAATTTAAGCATAATTTTATAAAAAGCTAAAAATACTGAAAAGAATTTATTCCCAATATAAAGCTAATGCTTTTTTGCTACGATTCTAATAAGAATTTTATAAAAATATTTTCTGAGACTAATACGAGTATATTTTGGAATGTATTATTTTTTAATGAACATTTTCAAATTCTCAGTTATTGAGAAATGAACCGAGTATTACTATTTATTGTATGACAAATGTAATTTTATTAAACAATCAACCTAAATTCTATATATAAAGGAGAAACTCAAGATTCGTCTGGCTACCTTCATTGTGCAAAACGTTTTATACTTAGCTCCAGAAAATGCAGAAAGAAAAATTCCATTTTTAAGCTTTTACCTTAAAATGAAGGATATAAAAGCATATATTTTAATCATTCAATATAGAAATTTGTTATAAATAGAAATACTTAAATCAAAAGAAAATTGAAACCATTTCTGTATTTAACACTCAGATTACTTTTAATCTTTTTCAAATGCAACTCCAGCAATTTGCTTGTACTTACTCATAAAAGGAAATATTTGTTAAAAATATCTTTATTTATTTACATATTTTAATATTAGGCAGGTTGTTTTTAGGAATGTTTTTGAAATATTCAGTTAGTTTATTGCTTATCAATTTTTATTATAACTAATTACAAATTCATTAAAGAAGTTTGTAATTATTTTAAATAATTATTTCTGAAAATTTGTAATAAATTAATATACACCATATTGCTTTTAAAACAGACTAAGTTTGTTTAACAAATGCATGTATATAATCTTCAAATTCTTATAACATTTCTTAATGGGGTATATAAAACAACGATTAGAAAAAATCGATAGCTTGTCGATAAGTACAGTATTTATGGTAAACGCATTTACATTTTCATTAGAATTACGGCAGACCTAGCGCGGCGTATCTCCCTCAAAAGTTAAAGATTCGTCACGGTGAAACCTGGGGCACTTAAATGGGAGGAAAATGACCCTCTCCTTTCGGTCAAGGGGGTAGAAAATGTCATCTTCTCGCGCCGTCCTAGGAGCAGTTTTTTGAAACGATGACGCCGGACTCAAAAGGTTAAACTCTGTGTGATTCCAAGTTCTTCAGATTCTTCCTACAGGGTACGTCCACATTCAAGACGGCCGATAATTCTACCACGAAAAACATCATCCAAATGTTTCCGTTGTGAAATAACTAAGCGGTAATTGCACTGAAAGGCTTTTAAAGAATTTGTGAGCAATTTTTACTTCTTTGGAACCATTCCTTATATACTCTTCTCTTACACTTTCGTCATTGTGATGTACTATTAGAGCTATCTGGTGTTTTCTTGTAGTTTACATTTTATTCTTCATAAAGTGTGTGCTAATTCTATTTGTGAAATTTTTGCTTTAGAGTTCAGTTTCTGTGTGATTCTGAATTATCTTTAATTTATGGACATTAGTGTACAATAAGCTATTATTTTTTATTATCTCTGATATTTTTTAGCAAAATTAAAATGTTTAAATTGAAGCATTTAGTAATTCTTAATAGTTTAAACTATTTGCTACCAACTAAATGATATTATATTATTTTACTAATCTTATGTTGACAATTTCTAAGGAAGAAAAATACCATCCGCAATATATTATAGTAAAAACTAGCGAACGTATAATAATGATCATTTCTACATGCCTTATTGTATAAAATAGCACAATTATTATTCAAAAATATTAAAAATACAAAAAATGTTCCTATTATACAGTTATATTACGGTGATATTATATTGCGTGGTTAGAATCATTTTATCTGATATTATGATATAATCATATTATATATGGATTTACAGTATAATAGAATCATAAAACTACTTATTCCTTTTAATAGAAAATAATTGAAGTTCCATGGCCTTGGTATTCATTTGAAATCAGTTATACTCTCAGTTAAACTGTTAAGAAAATGTTATGGAATTTCGTCTCATTGGCATTTTACGATATTTTAGATTCTTTTAGAAAAAAATTATTTTATGAATTGACATTACTCACGATGATCACACATTTTCTCTTATTTATGACGGATAACTGTGATATCTTCAAAGATAAAAAACAAAGTCTAAAAAATAACAACCAAGGTGATATCAAAGTATATTATATTGAGAGGAATCTCGGTATAATATAGTTTTGATATTTCCTAGCTTAAAACTTTGGCTCAAAATATGCTATATATGAGTTAGATAACATTTAAACTTAGAAAATATGCAGATTGAATCTCACTTGTCTTTCAAATTTCTTCAGCAAAACAATATCACCATGAATAATCGTCCATGAGCAGAAAGTTTTAACTAATTGCTTAAATCTGCATAGCTGGCATGACTATTTCTTTATTCCAATCACACACATCGTGGTTGTTCAATTGACGATAACAAATTATTTTCTTCTTCAGTATTAGAGATTATTTTGCAGTATTAGATCAGTATTAGAGATTATTAGATAATAAAATTGAATGCCCTCTTCCTTCCAATGAATATATTTCGTTCAAAAGCTTGGTCATAAAGAAAATATACACAAGCTCCCTATCATTCACGACAGTATAATTTAGATTCCTTAATATTTATCTCGATGATATGTGAAGTGGGGTTACCTAAGATGAAGTAATATGTCCAATTCTTCTAGCTGTTGACTTATTTAACTTTCTGAACTTATATTAAAATTATATAATCTTTATAAAAATAAAAAGCTATATTTAGAGTAACATTTAGGTGTGAATAATATCATAAACTTAATAACAAATGTAAAATACTTTATAACATTTGCTTTTAAAACTAAAAATGTGTCTTTAGTTTAAAAATGCACAAATTAATTATAAATATTATTAAGGTTTTGTAAAGGAAATATAGATAATCAAAGAAACTTAGGTGGTAGAATTTCAATATATTCCATAATATAGATGCATCTCTTTCAGAAAGAATTTAGTGCTTAATAATTTTAGTAACTTAATGAATGTTCATTTAAAATCAGTACATTTAAAATGATAATATTTTTAGAGGAATGGTGCAGTTAAATTAATTTAATTTTCTATATGTTCTATTGAAATCAAATGACTTACATTAAAATCCATAAAACACCTAAACGAGCTATAATATTAATCACAGTAAACAGGTAATACCAACAATAAGAACTAATTATGTATCATTGAAAAATGAAATGGTTGGCTATTAAATTTATGTTGTTTCTTGCGTATCATTCCTTATTAAAGAACGAAAGTTTGTATGTTAGAATATTTAACTTCAAATCTCAGATTGGCATTTAATGAATATTAAAGAAGCTAAATTTCTGAAAATTAAGAGCTTCACCAGCTCCAAGTTTCAAGTAAGATTGTAAGAGACTGTGAGGAAGTTCTCGTGAATATAATCTATTTTCATGAAGTTCTAAAAAGTTGCTAAGATATCAACATTAATTCACCTAAAAGTTTGTAATATAGTTTGTTTTCACACAGAAAATTATACAGAAGAAATGTTTATTCACCACAATTTTTTTTCCATGAAAGCTGCTAGAATGATAACAACTAAATGAATGAGATTCCATGAAATTCTATGCTGAAAAATTAAAATTTCATTATTCATGAGTAAAAACAGCGTACATTTTTAACTATTTCATAAAGCAATGTCTCAGTTAAGTCATCAGATTTAAGGGATTTCTTGAAGCAAAGTAGTTCAAAATATTGTAGATAGAGATTTTTTTTTGACTACGCCAATGCCTTTTTCAGTTTGGTCAGTTGTTCTTTTGTTATTTATTTTTTCCTGTTTTTGGAGCATTAGAAGTGATCTCCAAGGATTTACCTCGTAATGAGATTTTCACCCTTTAGTATTGATTTCATCTTCAAGTTTATCAATTCCAAGCTATTATTTTATTTCGTCCTTGAAATTACTTTAATTACATTTTTGCCTTTAATTCTACAATATATTTTCCATAATTCTTCAAGATATGATTAAAAATTATTAATTGACTTTACAAAGTTTTATTTTTAAAAATATTAAATTTTGAAATAATTTTTTTCCATAAATTGAAGGTTATATCAATATTAAAAAAGCATAAACTCTTTAGTGCTCTTATAAATTGCATACTTACCATATTGTAATATACGTGGTTGCCGGTTCTCTGTCTTTGCAACAGTCAAAATTGCATTTTCGTATTCACAAATTGCCCTTAAAAAGCTATTTGGAATATTTTTTCTGAAAAGCAATACGCATTGAAAGTAATGAAGTGCTTCAAATAATTTTTTTCTGTTTTCAGATATTCTGATTGACATTTTATGACAAATTTTTTTTGAGTCTTCACTTCAAAAATGCCATTTTAAAATTTACAATTCTTTTATGAAAATGAAGCTTCATTATAGAGACTTCATTATTTTCTAGTTTTAGGAATACGTGAACATAAATTTATTTAGACACCATTCCATTATATATAATTACAACAATTTTCAGACAAAGAAAAAGAAGTTGTAATTTCAATTTTTATTGCTGATTATAATTATAAATCCTTAATATTAAACACCAAAAATAAAAAAAAATAATTAAAACATTACATATTAAGAAATAAAATTATATAGTGAACAAATTTATGCATATTGGTCACTGAAAATTGGTTGGTAAATTTCGTTCTCGTTATCGGTTGGTAGTGAGTTCAAATCATGATCCAAATAAAGATTTGGCAGTTTCATTGGTAGCTGGAACACTTAAAGTATGTGGTGGTTACAATATTCTTTATGGAAAATAATGCCTTTAGGGTAGCATACACACTTTGACTTCCCTGTTTGGTTCCTGTTTCTAAATTAAAAACACTCACCTTGTGGGTGAATTAAAAAAAATTATAAAATTATATATATATATATATATATATATATATATATATATATATATATATATATATATATATATATATATATATATATATATATATATATATATATATATATATATATATATATATAATTTTATTATTTCTTAATTAAATATTTATACATCTAAACGTTAATATATCTCAAATAATTCTAAGTTACGAATATTGCTACACTTACCATATTAACGAGTAAGAAATGTATTATGAATCTTATGCCTATACTTTAAGTAAAATATAAGAAGTAGCTGAAAATAATAAATATTATATACAAAAAGCAGAATAGCATTTAATCATACACATATAATTTTATTTATATCTCATTTATTCAATTATTTTCATTTATAATGCATTCATATTACATATGCTTTCATGAGTTGAAAATTATATATTTCATTATTCTGAAAATTATTTTATATTTAAATTCAATTTAATTACTTAGAAGAATGCATTTACCGTTGCGAAATCCAAAGCTAAATATTTCTAGAATTTAATGTTTCGAATGTCTACGGTGTTTGAATTTTTGGATGAGGTAACATTTATTTCATACTTTTATTTAACATGTTGCCACAATTAAGAGCTGCTTTGAATATTCGTAAGGCAGAAACTTCTTTCGTTCACTGCACACCTTGTTGATGTTTAGGATATTTATGAATTATTCTTCGTGAAGTAATCAAGTTAATGGGCTGAAAGAGCCGCCAACACGTGAGAATGAAAAATTGCTTCATCGCCAACATTCATCTGCGTTTATGTCTTGCATAAGAATCTGAGTTCTTCGAGCCAAATAATGCACACATAATATTTCCCACTTGGAGACAGAAAATTCGATAAGAGGAGGAATAGGATTTATTTTTGAGTGTTATTTCTTTAATTAATTCTGCGTAATACTGTCTAGACAAATCTAATGAATAGAAATTTAATTGGTTATTTTTATTTCCTTGTTAAAAATTGTTCTTAATGAATCAATTCTTAATAAATATTTCTATAAAATTTTCACCATTTTTATTTTCTAAAATGCAAGTGTTTTAATTCTTATTGCAAAGATTCTCTTGTGCAGTTATTTAAATATCCATCTAAAAATCAATTTGATATTAGCAAATCGAATATACAGACATCAATCTAAAAGAAATTGTAATTAGCTATTTTTTTGTTAACACAATCCATTGAAATCGTAAATATTATGTAAATTACAAATAATTTTCATTTTATAAAAATTTCAAAAACATTTAAGTGAAAAAATCTTTTATAAATATTTCATAAAACATTCAATCATTTAGATGTCAATCATTCCGCTGTCGTAAAATCATTAAATAATTTTAATATTTATAAGTTCTATGATTGACAACCACGATCAAATTAACCATTTTTAAAACTACTGTTCAGAAATCCATCTTCTGTGAAGACTATGTGAAATTATATTTCATTTTTAATAATAAGTTATTCTTAAATAATTAAGCATTCATCAATTTTAAATATTTTATGTTAAGTTGTCAAAAATATTTTTCAGTAATTTAAATTTATTGATTCTAATCTTTGATTAATAATTGATTCTATTCTTGATACATTGTCAATATAAAAACTCAATGACTCACATCTCATTCATAATTCAATTATTCAAATATTAATTATAAACATTGCATATATATTTCTGATAATATTGGTAAAATATAACATCACTTGATTTACGTTTTTATTGATGAAATTTGTCTCTAAATAAAGCTATAAATAAAGTTAATTGTTTATTTAATTTATTAAGATTTTTATTTATTTAATTTAATAATTAATCTAGATTAAATAATAAATTAAATAAAAGTCTTAATCAAAAACATGTGAAACATTTTGAACTCATGATTAAAAAACATTTTAGTTTTTTAATTTTTAATCATATTTTATTACTGATTTTATTTATTACTGAACAATTCATGTAGAGAATTCAATTGTTTGCCAATATCTAAACTAAATACAATTAATTATTTTATTAAGTTATTATTTGAACATTTTTTCTACTTTATATAATATTTTTACAAATATTAAAAAGAAATTTTATTTAGTGCAATTGATTACAAATAAGAAACACGTATATATACATATATATATTTCATACTTGTAAACTTAACGTAAATTTACAAGAGAATTAGGGTATCATTAATAGAATACATTATGTGAATTTTTCTGATATAATTTCAATTTATTGTTAAGATATATCTTTTTCAATTACTTATTTCAATGAATATAATATGTGAATAAAAAAATTAATTATTAAATTATCTAATTACAAAAAAATCGCGAATATTTTGTTTTAGTCGACAGTATTTTTTTCGTTTCCATTTTTACTTTTTTTGCTAGTTAAGTAATTGACAAAAGAGAATTGAAATATTTAACTTTGTATGACATCGTATTGATAATATAATATTATTACGCCATCTTAGAAATTTAACACTCAAGAAATACCAACAACTTCTCAAGTGCAAAATATCTCTTACATCTGTGTTTTATATTGTGTTTTGTTCCTCGTTAAAATATGACTCAATACTTTTGAATGCAAAGATAAATTCATTATCTCACTAAAAAATTCTTAAAGGATTGTTGACAAATGTAAAAACTCATCATACAACTATTATCCTATTGAAAGAAATATTTAAATTAGTATCAAATAAACTAAATAGCTTAAAATTATATAATAAATTTCAAAATTACAGATTATCTTCTACTAAATGCAGTGCGGAATTTTTAATTAAAATTTGTAACAATTGCACATGGTACTTCAATTTGCATAGAAAACAATAGTTGGACTGGTACTGTTTTCTAAGCGAAACATTCTTAAACTCTTGACATAATTCTTGACGCTTATGTTCATTCAATTAAGAGCTTGTTTAAATATTCTTCTATTTTAAGTAAGGATTTTGTTCAGAGTGAATTGATTATGGTGAGAAATTAGGTTTTCATCTGTGTCTAACACGAAACTAAATTCTTTTGAATCTGGTAGTCTGAAGTATTTCTTAGTCTATTAAATGAGCTCGTTCATCCGACTGAATACATAACTATGCAGAATACATATATTATTAAATCATTTGTAAGGCATAATAATGTAAATTGTTCAAAGTTAGCTATTTAATATATTTTATAGTATTTGTGTGTTTATTTGTATGCATAGAAAGGCGAATTTAATTTATCAATAAATGTATTATATATATCCATATTCCATATTTAATCTTAATTATAATTCTTAATTTTTTTTTTGTTTTCATTTTGCTATAATTGTAGTTAGGAATTTTTTTTTATTTTTGATATATGTTGTATTAGTAACAAAAAAACTATATCTCAGATACCACAAATTTATACAACAAAAAAAATATGTACAACAGTAACAAAATTTACTGAAATAAAATATTTTAAGATTTAATTTTTATACAAAGCAATGTATTCATATCTGAAAATATAATTGCTTAAATAATTTCAACATTTTGTTTTTATTTTCTCATTTTTGAATAAATTATATATGTGTTTTTCACAGAATCCTAAAGAAATACATTTGCAATATGAATAACATAGAAAGGAAAACTTACACATTAGTATAATAGTATTCTAATTAATAATATTATATTAATCTTATAATATATAGTAATATTTTATTTAGTACATTACATAACGTTAATATAGATAAATATATATACTCATACAACAAATACTCTTATAAATTCTTGCATGAAAAAGTATACAATATGATGAGAGAAATGTTTAACTTAGACACACCATTTGTTGTACCCGCCTTGTTATATTTATAATTGAAATACCATGTCAAAATATTCCAGTGCTTTAACAAAAACAGAGTTGTCTATGATAATCTGAAATGCATGAAAGAGAAACTACACTAGGCCTAGATAATTAAAATATGTCTCTATCTTTCATTGAATTGAATTAATTCCTACCCATTTCTGCGCTGAAATAGAAGTTTCCAAGAGAAAGGTATTTGCACAAGACAAATTAATTCTCACAAAAGGGACATTGAGTGGGATACTATTATTTGATAAATACAAATAACTACAAAGAAAATATATTAATCTGAATAAATGCAAGTATTATTTGTCAGTCTAGTGACTTTTCACTAATAAGACAAATAGAAATAAATATATGATATCTTCATTAGAGAATTCTAAGCTGCTTCAACTTTTTACTCTGCCGCATTAATTATCATAATTATTTTTCTCTCAATATGCAAAGTACGTTTAATTATTTCTCTGTCCATTGTTGAAAAATGAATACAAGCAGAAATTGGAAACCTTATGTTAAGTAATTTTTTTTTTGAGAAATTCATTTTGCAAAATTAATTGTTAATAAAAATTGTATGCGTTAATAAAAATTGTATGTCAGGGTGTATGATTAACTGATAGGATAGTTAATTTAACTGCCAATGAACTTCAGTTCCTCATAATAACTAATCATCAAGATCTAAATAATTAATAATAGTGCAGGATAGTCCTAAAATCCAATTTTTCTATAAATCATTACTAGTAATATGAAAATTATGGCTTTATTCAAAATTTGATTGTCATCTTCAACTTGAAATTGTAGATACTTATTTCTACTCCCACATTTTACAAGCAATTAAATATATAAAATTTTAGCTTATATTCAAAATTTGATTTTTTCCATTTTATTTCTTCAAATATTATCTAAATTACTATAATAGTATTAAATTGGTGAAAACGAATACATTAAGTATTTATAAATTTCTAATTATAATTTTTATCTATTTATATTATTGGTGTATTTATGATTATCTTTAATATTTTTATAAAGCATTTTACATATCATTCAAGAAAATTAGTATATATCATTATATTATAGAGGATAAAACTTTTTTTTATTGTTTCTTTTAACTTACAATAAAAATATTTATATATCTAAATACCATACACATATTTTTTTTATAAAATTCGTGATTAATTCTGTTCTTTTTTCATATAGTAGAACTAATAGTTTGAGTATAATAGGTATAATTAATATTTAAATGAGATGTAAATTATAATTACAAATAGTAATTTTTAATTGGTTAAATTTAATGATTTTAAATTATTAATTGCTAAGAAATATAAATTAAATTTCATAAAAACCATTTACTGAATTTTGGCTCGAATCATAAGATTTATTGTACTGTAATTTTAGTCATTTTTTGATTGATAAATTTAAGTAAAAGTATATCTATTTTTTAAAAGCCTTCACTGAAAAATGTATAGTGCTATGTACTTCATGATACGCTAATAAAGTTTTTTTTTATATTTAATAAAAATTCTTAGTTTATTTTAATTACATCTGCAGTAAATATATTGACAAGTAGTGCAATATGTAAAAAAGCTTCTATTTATGTTTTCCAATGAAAAAATAATTATAACATTAGCATTAAATATTTTTTCATTCATAAATATTAATGGCAGTTGATCTATTTTATAAAAGCCTTAAAAAAGGGATATTTCTGTGATTTTTATGACGTATTAATACAATTTTCTCAATTTTTTATATCTTATAAAAATTTTTTGTTTTTTTGCAGTAAATGTATGACTTAACATTTAACTGTTCAATAGGCACTAATGTATGTTCTTTTTAAATTGATTGAAAAATATGAAATTTAATTTATAATGAAACTTTAAAATTAAATATTTATAATTAATAATTTTCAAAATGTGTATGAGATAAAATAATTTTTTTCAATAATTATAAATTTTTATATAGACAGCGTCTAAAATTTTTTTAAATATAACAATAAACATTTGTTATTCAGCATTTGATTTATTTCTTAATTTCATAAGAAGACAGGTTCATTTATTTTTCATTATACATTTTTGCATTGAGAAAAACGCGATGTTTATATATTTTAATTTCCCAGGAGATAAAACTATAGATCTTAATATGCATTTCCGGTTACAGTCATATGGTTCTGTCATTATACTAATGGAAATCTGGAATATTTTTATTAAAGTAAATGCAAGAAAGATAAAAAGTGGTTTGTTTTTAAAAAATCGAAAACATTTTTTAATATACTTTATTCCCTAGTTATATGCAGCTTAAAGTTTTTCTCATTTACTTACACATGCAAAGAACTCAACAGGATTCATATTACAAATCCTATTTTATGAGGAGTTTTTGTTTTGTTAATAAGTTACTCGTGAAATAAAAGTTACAACTTCCTCGTATGAATTATTTTAAAAGCATAAAATATTCAAATGTTCCCCGCTGTGCAGATATTTGGGGTATTTTTTATTCGATGAAAATAAGCAAATATTTTCCTACGTTTTCTTCTTCATTTATTTCCTTGATTAAATTCTACACCATGAAGTACAGCCTAATGTTTTTTTTTCCTTCAAACAAGAAGGAAAAAAAATTAATGTCTTCCTGCCATTAAGGCTGTAAGCTGAAAAAAGTTAAGACTCAAAAAATTTAGGCTGTGTTTCAAATTTTTTTTATGAACAGAGGATTATTTTGAGATATGTTTTTAATTACACTGTTGTACAAGTGTTCAAAATGTATGAGAATTTTTAATAATAAGATTCAAATAAGGTTTTACTTTATCGCTCCAACTTTATATTAGAATTTTATTCAGCTATTTTACATTTGCGTTGGGTTTTAATATTTAATTCGGTGTGTCTATTTTTATAATAAATACGTAATGAAAAATCATTTCTGCCAAGATTCGGGATTTAAATTGCTTAAACATTTGCTGCTTAACGTTGCATTCAAAACAAGAAATTCAGTGCTGGAAATATAATCATTCTTCTTTTAATTTATATTCAATTAACTTTTGATAAAATTTATTGTGTGTCAATTTTTCAGTTTGTTTGAAATGACTTAATCCTTGCCGTTTTTCTTAAAAAAAGTGCTATTGAGATGATAATAATAAGTAATTTGTGTGTGTAACTAGAGTGCCACAACTTTATCTCCTTATAGAATAGTTGTTCTATAAGCAGAAATAAAGTTGGGGCACTGGAATAGCCATTGATTAAAGAATGTATTTATAGGAAATGAGTGGTGACATATTATTTGTTTTTTAATGTGGTAAAAAAATCAGGAAAATATTTATTTTGCACTATTTAGTAATAGTAACCTATAATTGAAAAGTTTTAAAACGATTTTATGTAATTTTTTTAAATTGCTGTAATATTTCTTTAAGCAATTATATAAGAATAATTACTTTGCACCATAATTACTTTTATTTCAGGAAAGCAAATTGCTAATATATTAAATGATATAAAAAAGAACTTAAATTAACGAAATATTTTTTTCTCTACTTAATTTTATGCAAGTTCTAGAAAGCCCTTGTATTTCCAATAATTGCTTATAAAAAAAATCAAAGTATATTCCCTAAAGAGATGTATATCAAAAATTAGTCTTCATTGAAACATAAATTATTTTAGTAACTTAGCATATTCTTACTGAATAGAGTATAATCGACTAAATTATGGTCTTCAATAGCAATCAATTTCTAATTAATAAATTACCTAAATATTTCCGATTAATAAAAAACAAAAAAAGACGTGGAATGAGAAATATTTCTTATAAAAGCAATGTAAATATTCTCAATTTTTGAAAAAAAGCAGATTATAGTAGATTATTTATATTATTTCCAACTAGCCAAAAATTGTTATTAATACTTAGAATAGCTGAACATTTTCATAAATTACTTGCATTAATAATGTGGTTTTGTATTAGAATTCTATTGCATGTTTTAAGTAATGGATTTTGTCATTTACATAAAACGCATATGCTTTTACCGTATTTCCATCGTTTATTACAGTCAAAGTGCAGGAATGAATCAGTCAAATTGAAGCTGTGTGAATTAAATAAGGAAATATTCAAGATATATTTTGGCATCAGTTGTAACTAACTTGCAATATATCTAAGTAATGAATGAATTGCTTTTTTAGAAATCAATAGCTAATTTACTAATAATTTGCGTAACGGTAAACTGTTATATGAAGTAAGTATGTATTTGTAATTGACTGATGTTGCGAAGTCATTCAAAACAGAAATTATTCACGGATTTCACAAAAGAAAATTTTATAATATGTGTAATAGTGAAATAGCATAGATTTGAATAGTATATAACATTTATATATTCCGGAATTTTTTAATTAATAATATGTAGTTTTCGAGTAGTTCGATATTTAATTTAGACAGGTTTGGTATTTGCTTATTTTATATCTCATGTTTCAAAACAATAAATATATGCTTGATTATTAAATATAATTTTTTGATTGCTCTATTAATATTCAAATATAAGAAATTATTGTGCCAAATATAAGATTTATGATTTTAAAAATGTATTCTTAGAAAAATAAATTTTCATAGAAATGAAAAAAATCTAAATTTTATACCTCTTTTATTTCTACATTGATTTATAGTACCCATGCCCCATTAATTATAGGAAGATTAATTACATCAAGCATAAAATATTGTAAGTCTGTCTATTTTTTTACTTTAATCCCACAGTAATTAGTATAAATAGGATTTTGTGTTTCATTATGTTATGCATTCTGTTTTAACGCAATATTTTATAATTTATGAAGGATAATAATTATGTTATGAAATTAACACATTAATAACGATTTCTGTGAGTTACAAATGCTATTCCCCACGGACCTATTAGTTAGCAATCTATCTAAACATACAAAATAAAGTAAAATCAGTTCACTGGCAACTACAGCTCCTTCCCGAAATTTCATTAATCACGTGATTTATTGCACGTCGCATGCTTTAGCGTTGGTTACTATGGAAACGCGAGTGGTTAATAAAGGATCGGGTGAGAAAGATTAGTAATAAATTGCATGTACCGGCTGCAAAGCCGGTTATCTGCTTAGAGCATGCATTTAATTTGTCGTTAACTGATATGAGTAAAACATTAATGCTGCGAGACGTGGAAGGCAACTGACGGGGACCTAAAAGAATCTTTTAAATTCGTTTCAGGAAGTTCCAAATTAAATCTTAATGTGACGAGAGAAGCCCAAGAGCAAGCATAATCTTACTATTCATTTCACCGCCATAATTGTTATTTATTTGATCAGTGTAATTTCCTGAACAAATAGTTGAAGAAACATTTTTCTTCATTCAACGTATTTCGATTTAAGGAAGTGTGAGCCCCATAAACCCATTTATCTTTGATATTTTAGAAAAAAAAATCAAATAGGAGGAAAAGGTAATGCCATACAGATGCAAATGTGAATGTTTAATAATATTTTTATAATAAAACATCAAAAAATAAGAATTTTTTAACAATATTATTAAAAATTATATTACATGAATAAGTGCATATCCTATTGCATTTTCAATCAATTTCATATTATATATTTACATGATATTCATTTATTATTAGCTATTTTTAATTACTTTTTTATATTTATTGATTTATTTATCATTCAAACTACATAAAATAATTTTGAATAACATTTAATACATTTTAAAGACATCAGAATAACGATTCAACTTTTTAGAAAAATAAAGCAACACAACTTTTATTAAATTTCTATGTAATAAAATGTGTACAAAATGCGAGCTTATAAATTTAAACATACGTTTTTAAGTAATTTTTAGTGAAAACAGTTAAAAATCAAGATAAATTTGATAGAATTGTGTGTGTGTATATATATATATTTGTATTTTTTTTTATTTATGGAAATTAACTCTCCATTATTTATTTGTGAAACAGGATATAAAATATTACACATTTTATTACCATATTTTAATACAAAGGGGATTAATATCTGTTTCACAATTTTTAATTAATAAAAGTAAATTTGATATAAAATGAAACGGCTCATACATTATGATTAGAAATCATTTAGTATTTAAATCAATCAGTCATTATTTAACATTACTACTGTTTCCATTGAACCAAACATTCACTACATTTGGATCGAAGCAAATATTTAAGGTCCTGTAATATTTTCATTTTATATGTTTAATTAAACTAATTAACTCTTTTAATTGTTAGAAAATAATCAATATGAAATACAAATACTCCTGTATGTTTTTTATTTATAAACACAAAAAATGTACACAAATTAAAAGCAAAAGTAACTACAAATATTCAAAAGTAACAAAAATAAGAGAAATATTCAAAAGTAATAAAAATATTTTACACAAGAGTAAACTTCTGTAATAATTGTAACTTCTTAGCATTTATGTAAGAAATAAATGTTTATTGGAACAAAATTATAATCCTATATATGTTTATGATATAAATAAGGATATTATTTTCTACTTCATCACTTAGTTTCCAATATAGAAAATATTCATCTTTGAAAAACTCTAAAAGTGCATTTTGTGCACACTTGATACCATTTACTAAGATATTAACAAACATAAAGTTTGAAATTTTTAATACTATGCATTCATGTATTAGCTTTTTTTCTGTCGAGTTCTGTAATTAAGAGTTTGAAACTTAATTTCATGTTTTATTTGTTTTTTTGCATAACTCTCACCAGTTTTCATGTAAAAACTTTTTTCTTTAAATTTGGTCTTGTACCACGATATCTTGTTCATTAACGTACATAGAACCTTTCATGAAGTCAAAATCAAGCATTATTTAAATTTAATTTTCTTATTCATCCTGTTTTGGAATTTGAATACTAATATTTGTATTCCTTTTAGAAGTATATAAGACTAATTTAAATATTGATAAATAATTCTTGTTTTAAATTTAAAACAATTTAGGAAAAAATGAAGTTTTTTTATATAATATATTCTGTATTCCTTTTCAGTAAAAATGTGTATGTAAATAAGTATATAAATTAAAGAAAATCAGCACATGTAATACTATGACTTTTTGGATTATGAGATAAGTCATATAAAGTTTATTATTAGTTTTAAATAGTTGACTTAAAGTTGGTTTTAAATAGTTTTTCTAGATGTTAATGAATATGCTAAATACATAGTCACAAAAAATTCATGAGTCCATAAATAACTGGATAAACTGGATTTTAGTTTTTGATATTAATTGCTGGAATGGACATTTTCTTCTACAAGAAATTAAGTATTCCTGTACTGCAATTTATGCATTCTGGCCAAAATATTTCTATTTATACTCATTTATCCCATAAGCTAAGTGTAATTGTAAATTTAAAAACAATATATAGTAATTATCATAATATCAATTAATTAATTAATACATAAATAAATATATATATAATATTTCTATTTTTGTGCATTAGATTTAAAAAATTACAATATGTATTCTTATTTTTTAGAAAATGATAAGTACAGCTTTGTGAATAAGTATTCAAAAGAACCCAAATACAGTGTATATAAATTCTTTGACAAATAGACTTATGGTGCAATCAAATAAAGAAAAATTAGCATATTTCACTTGAGCCAAATTAAACAATTTTATTAAAATACATCGTAATACTCATTTTGGTTTCCAAAATATCTTGTAGGCTAAAATGATACTAACAGATCACTATGATTACAAAATACATTTTAAAATAAATGACGATAAATTCAGTTCGAATAAATTAAGAAAGCATTCAATTTTATGTTATTAATTTCCTATTCGCATAACGTAAAAAATCATATTAAAACAACTTACTAAAACACAATTAAATTATTATATACTAAATATCTTGTAAATTATTCCTGCTCGTAGTTTAGATTTTAGAAACTGTATGGATTTGTGTGTGTGATTAATGAAACAAATAATATAATTTAATTTATGAGTAAAAAGCTAATGGAGACGATACATGATTTCTTTTTACATAATTATGAGCAGAATAGATGTTATATATTTTCATCAGTCACCGTGTTTAAAAGGATGACCGGAATTTAAATATTTTATTAACAAATTAATTCACAAATATATGTTATAAAAAGTAATAGAGCTAAGTAAAATTTGATTTTCCTTTTCTTCATTTTTTCATTAAACAAAAAGATAATTTAAGAATTAATTTCACTGATAAATCTGGAGTATTAAGAATCAATTCTTAAAACTTTTGAATTAGTGTGGTAAATGAATAGAAATAAATTTTACATCAAAAGATTATTTCTTGTGTGAAAATTTAAATAATGACTTTAGATCCTTGATTCACCTCTCTTAGCTTGAATTCAAGTTACAATACCTACTGTAAGGAAAGATACTTCACGAAGTCTTTCAACATTCCTGACAGAGAACTCTAAGAAACTCATTAAATCATAGTTTAATATCAAACTTTCATGGTCATTAAAATATTTCAACAAATTGTATGAATTCCTGTGAATGCTCAGGCTGAGTGCAGTCAACTATTCCTGCGAAGTATGAAGTGACACATAGTTTAAGCCTCTCTTCATATACTCATCAAATACATCACGATTTTAAATTACTTTTAAGTGCCGTTACTAATGTCAAAATTGGCAAATTTATAGTTGTAGATTTCTTTTAACTATCCTCTAATCATTATAAGAGCTGATTAATAAACATAAATAAACAAATCCCTTAATAAATAATTGAGAATTCCAAAAATAAAATTTCTCTAAGCAAGTAGACAATTACTATCATAATTCACAGTGAATGTGGATTTCTGATTTCTAATTAGAGTACTAATTAAAAGTACAATTATTAAGAACTTATAGCATAAATGAACTAGACAAAGATTACTGATATAATCAAACCAAAGTTGTAAAAATCAGGAAAGGACATAATTAAGTCCTTTTCTCATTTCTAAGAGCAAATAACATATATCCACAGAATTTCAGCGCTCTTTTCTGATCATCGAAAAAGTACTATGGTATATTGAGATAGTCACAATGCTCTCCAAGTGAAATGATACCTCTGGTTGGGGAGAATCAATTGTTGGAGATCTTCTGCCTGGTCCTGTTTCTAAATTAAAATCTCCCACATGAATATTTCCACCGATAAGGTTGATTGAGCACAACTCAGGTCTAGGAACAGGAAGCATGCTGGTGTAACAACATTTTCAGAAAAAATGATGGTGTGACTCAGTAAATAAATAAATAAATAAATAAATATATATATATATATATATATATATATATATATATATATATATATATATATATATATATATATATATATATATATATATATATATATATATATATATATATATATATAGAAGTTTACAATTATTTTATATATATATATCGTTTACAATATATTCCTTAACGAATAATGGTATCAATCTTACAGTGAGTATCATTCAACTTAAGGAAAACTTAAGAAATTGAACCAAAACATGGCTGAAAAAAATAATATCGTTATAGATTAGTATTCAAAGAAACATTATAAATATTTAGTAGACATTGGTGATTATTTAAAAGCTAAGCTTTATAAATTTAAAATGATATGTTATGAACTAATTTTCATCTATTATTATATTTTATAAATCATAGTCATATTTTAAAATGAATTCATCGTTAAGAATTGTACATTATTAAATATAAGTTTGTACTTTAGGACAAAAAGCATAATCACCTGCTATTGGGTAATTAAGATCATGCAGTTTCAGATACAATAAAATTTTCAAAGAATAATAAGTAATACACGGAAGATTTTATTAAAATTAGGATTAATTAAATGCAAACGAATTAAAATAATTTGTACTGAAAAGCTTGTTTTAATAATGTAATCAAAAATGAATAAGAGAGGAAGTGATAAAAATTAAAAATAATGTATAAAGTCTCATACGACTTTATTTCATTAAGATATATTATTTACTATATATATCGACTTTATTTCATAAAGATATACGACGATAATTCATTAAATATACAATAACTTTCAAAACATTCGATACAGTTTGAGAAACTTATTAAGAAGCATTCATATATTATATGTTTATGTGACACAAACTATAAGATTGAGTTTTGAATCGTTGATTAACCACGAAATAGGTTTAAACATTTATACCAATTCTTAAACTCAAGTGAATAGTATTGGTGTCTAAATGATGCATTATCCTCTATACATTTGGATGCAATGCTTTGGTGTTTAAATTTAAATATTAAGTCTCTACCTAATGAAAGCATGTTAATTAAGGGAAAATATTTAATGAACATGCGGTAGGAGGTATTAATTTCTTAGTTTAATGAGCTGAGTACGTAAAGCGGAGTGGAATATTTCATCGATAGGAACCTCAGTTAATGATGGTATGCTATTTTCAAATAATCTCTAATCTTCAATTCTTAAGCAAATATTTTTAAAGTACAATGTGTTTTAGGAAAGATTAAAAGGAGTCTAAGAGTTCTTAAGTGTATCTAAATAAGGAGAAAATTTCCTCTTTTAAAATTTCGTTTTAAGACCGTTGGGAAATGAATGCACTTTTACACTCGAAAATATTATCTGAGCATAACCTCTTCTTGGCAGCTTATAATCCTTGTCTAGACACATTTTTGTTAGGATTTTTAAATATATTGCTTAGGTTATTGATGATGTTAAATCAATACCTTAGAGGTAAAGATGTCTCGGCTAAAATTTTAAAAGTTCACGGTGTTCAAAGCAGATTACAAATACACTTAAGGGCCATGGGACTGTTCCTTTTCAAACTGTTAAATAGTGAGTACTTAATTTCATAAAAATAAATACAATAATAATTTTGCTATGGTTATTTTACAGTCTTATACATTAAGAGAAATAACGTGTTTTGCCTACTCTATTAATGTAATTATAGCACGAATATTTGGTAAAACGATAGTATTGAAACAATATATCCAAAATAATTCAATTATTTAATAAGTTTTTTGAATTATATTTTAAATAAATTTATGGGGGATGCTTCATAAATTTTAATTCTTAATGTAATATAGTTAACTGGAGAAATTATTTTAACTATCTAAGAATATACATACATATACATATATATATATATATATATATATATATATATATATATATATATATATATATATATATATATATATATATATATATATATATATATATATATATATATATATATATATATATATATATATATATATATATATATATATATATATATATATATATATAAGTTGTCATTGAATAATGAGAGTATGGAGGAATCATTTGTTTGAAGTTTCTTATAAATCATTTCGAAATTGCCATTAAGGGGTACGTGATTATTTACAATTCTTAAGCAGAAATTAGGAAAGTAAATAATGTTTATCAAATTATTAATTGTAATTTATATTTTAATTTTAAACAACCAGTATTCAAATGAAATAAATGTTATTGAAAAATAGTTTTTGATAATAATGGATATAATAATAATAAATAAATAAAAACATATTTATTTATAATATTATACATATATAATATAAATACGGTGCTCAGTTCTTAAAGACTTCATTTTAATTTTTTTGATATTATCTTCTTACTTTTTAATAATATTAAGAAACGTTTAAATAAATTTTTAGTACAACAAATTAGAACAATATATATCATTCAACCAAATAACGAAATATAGCTTTATTGTAGAAAAAATCGGATATTCTTAATTTTACTACTCAAATACCAGTTTTTATTTTTTGCTTTTTATTACTTTGTTTTTTAACTACATTTCTACGAACTCTAATTCTTACAGCAGAAACAAATTATTTTGATTTTTTTAAGTAACAAATTATTTTGATAGTAAAATAATACACATTTGTGCCCTTTAAATGATTATTTTCTATTTTATCTTTCAATCAATCAAGCGGAGGGAGACATAAGCAAATATAGATGAATCACTATTATTTGTCAAGATATGAATCATATGTTAAGTCATTATCTAATCTGCATTGTTAATTCTTTGCATGTTTAATTTAAATTAGTAAAATCTTTGTCTTTTCAATTTTCGTACATATAATATTTCAATAATAAAAAGATATTACATAAAATTGTTTGCAATAATTTAATTTTAGTTATGATGATTTAAATTTTAGCAATAACTTAAATTTAGTAATATATTTTTGTTAGTAATAATTTAAATTAGTATGTTATGATTTGAATTTACCAAGGTTGTTGAAAAATTAATATTCAAACAATATCTTAAATATTTACTATGCATTAAAATTACTTCAGTTTGAAAACTCAACTTAGAATGTATGTATTATTTTGTATTTATTCGTGGGATTTCTTTAAATCTATCCAAAGCTTCCTGGAAAGTTGCAAATATAAACATAATACATTTCTTTGAAATTGTTAGAGAAATTGCACCGAAATTACAAAAAACATACTTGGATTACTCGGATTACTGAAGATAAGTTTTATTATTTCTTTATTGCAGCTGTCTTTAAAAATGTTCCCTGAAAGATTAAGTCGAAGATTTACTCGGAGAATGAAAAAAATTGCCTTATCATACTTACTTTTCCCACTGGAATTTCTGTCAGCAAAGTTCAATAATTTTTACTTGATGATATAGGAGTGTTGTTTATGTGTTAATTCCTAAAGAAAACTAGAGGTGTTTTATAGAGGATTTCTTCGATGAAAGGGAAGTAATGAAAGCCTATGTTTTGAAGTATGTTTACTATTAAATAAAAGTTTTCGAATTTCTTAAGTATATTAATAAGGTAAATATTTATGTCGTTAAAGATTTCAAAAACGATCCGATTATTCGATAAATACCCTAACTTTATTTCATTATAAAATAAACATAATAAATTAGTAGCGAAAACATCGCATGTACATAGCTTGATATGTGATTTTATGTATAATTTACGTAATATCATAATAGGAAAATCTATTATTTTAAGGAAAAGAGAGAAATGATTTCAGTATGTATTTTTAAAAATTTAAAACATGTTTTCAATTATGTTTTAATTTTCTAAAAATATATGAAAAAATCACACAATTTAATATTCCCTAATAACTAAAACGTTACTCAATATATTTAAGATAAGAAACAGGAAAATTTTGCTTAAAAATGGTATGATGTTCTAAATTAGTCAAATATTGCTATTTAAACCTCATAATTTCAAAATTGTGTCAATTTTATGTATAGAAAACAATTCCGAAACAAAGTTTTACAATAACTCCTCTTTCAATATCGAACAATATTTATATTTGTTATTGATAAGTGTCCAAAAACAAATATTTTGCACAAAAATTTTTTTTATTTTATGTAATTTTAAATTGTAAAAAAATTTGTAAGTTTTTTTTAAGTTCAAAATTGATTTAACTTAAAAATTCACAAGTATGTTTATCATAACTGTGAAATGTGTTATGATAAACATATTTTAGTTCATCATAACTTTTCACATACTTAAAAAAATTTTTTACAATCATCATAACTTAGTAATTTTAAAAATTGAAATATAACATGATGATAAGTTTGCTAAACAATAAACATGCATCAATAAAAAGAGATTTTCTATATCTTATGAATGAGTTTTTTTTAAATTTATTTTTAACGCAACTGTTATTTGTAACCCCATATTTCCTAAAAATGAAATTAAAATTATTAATAATTTTTCTATTTAATAACTAGCAAATTTTAACTAAATTAAGTGTATAAGGAATATTTATATAAACAGCCAATTATATATAAAAAAAATTCTGATCGTAACTCTTAATAAGTTCAATAATTAATAAAGGATTGATTTCAATATTGGATTACTTGCTTAAGTTTTTTATTTCTGAGTGACTTTTGTTTTTAAGTTAAATTTTGTTAACGGAGAAGATTTGCTGACTAGAGCTTCATAATCAAGTGAAGTATCTGATATGAATATCAAATCTCTTGTATAATGGTCAAAGAGGTATTAAAGTATAAAATTATCAAATTAATATGAATAACTAATTTAATGGGAAAACTGCTATCATTTAATTTGATACTATTTCAATTAATTTATTCAAAATGTATGTGTTTACTAAATTTTCAAAAATATAGTTTTTATGCAGCGTCACTTATACTTGAATCAAATAATCGTCGTATATTTATTAAGTAAACATCCTTTTATACATCAAGTGATAAATATATACGAATTATTAAAACAAATACAAAATTTTTATTACATAATACAACTATAAAAAGCTATATACATTTATTAGCGGTATATAAAGATGGAAAGTGAATAATTAGATCGGTAATGCATTATTCAATAATATCTTCATAAAAAATAATGCCTCACGGAAACGGGATCTAGTATTTTTTCTGCATGGATATAGTCAATAAAATTACTTAGTAGATAAATATATAAATTATAAGGGCTGTGTAAAATCAACTTTTCATTTTGATTAAAGATATTATTAATAATATACAAAACCACTCATTAATTCAAGTTTAAATTTTAATTAAAAAAGAAATAATATTATTGTCGTTAAAATAAGATTGATTTTATAGAAATTTCATTTTAAACATTTAGAGACTATCGTTTTACAATTTAATTTTTGTAATATATGAGTTATCTTATTTTTCCATTTTTATACACATATGTTATGATTAATATCTATATATTTTTTTCATATAATTATTCCAAGTTATTCAATGAATACGTAAAATGTATATTTATTTAAATGTGTAGGCTACGTATTACACTACAGAAGTGAGACCGGTGATGCTATGGAAGAATCGCATATCGCACCCTTGAGAATCGGAACAGTCATCAAAAATTTGAAATGTGGAACTAAGTATTATTTCATGATAACAGCATTCAATAATGCTGGAAGGGGAGAACCAAGTGAAGAAATTTCTACTAAAACAAAAGGTGGAGGTAAGTTCAAAAACTTGGCAAATTCATTAAGCATTTTAATTCGCAAACTTATTGATCTTTGATATTAAATGGTATTTGTGGGAATACGTTCTAAAATAAGAATTATCTTCATTATATCAATAGCGAAGTGTAAAACTCAAAAGTTAAATTTGAATAGATCTTTATCAATATACCAATACATTTTGTATGCAATACATAGTATTTTAGAAATTAATGTAAATTTTATACCATATATATATATATATATATATATATATATATATATATATATATATATATATATATATATATATATATATATATATATATATATATATATATATATATATATATATATATATATATATATATATATATATATATATATATATATATATATATATACATATACATACATACATATATATATATATTATGTGTGTGTGTAGGTAATAAGTAGTTGGGTTTTATTGCTTTAAATAATCTTTATATGCTTTAATATATTTTTTTCTTTCTCTCTTTAAAGTTATTATGGCACTCAAAAAGTAACATACATAGTATGTAAGCTTTAGCATTTTTTTCACGCGTGCTTAAACTTTATTATGCATTTTATGTTTTTAACATATATGGGAAATAATCTCTGGGTGTTCAAGTCTGGTAAATATAGAAAATTGGTCATTTATTCAATATGTGAAGTCTTCAAATTATTTTTAGTTAAGAAATCATTGTGTGAAGAGACATCGTCATGGAGAAAACTGATGTAACGATATTTGAATCTTAATTTCAGTTCTTAATTGATTTCAGCAAACAAATTCTGGTATACTAATGAAAATTGATTGCTCTATGTTCTGCCCAAGAAACAGGTTACATGTATTAAGATTTAAAACAAAAAATACCTATAATCTTTTAGAAACATCATCCGCATGAGCAACATCAGTTTGTCTAGAATCATTTAGTAAATAATAGGTTATTTTTATTTCTGTTTCCATATAATAAATGTATCTCCAACACAGATCATGGGGTGTTGTATGCATTTAATGAAATTTTTTCCAGTTTTATTGATATTAATTTAAATGCGAACTCTCCAGTTTCAAATAGATATTTAGAGATCTGTCATGAATTCAATTTTCGTCAATTTCAAGTTATCACTTAAAATTGATTGCACATATGTCTTCGAATTGTTGAATTATATTTCCTGTTAATTGTATGTAGCATAAAAATCACATTCATTCAATATTTTTTTTTTAACAAAAGTATTAAAATCGAAGGAATGAATTGCTTTTGGAACTATAGAAAGCAAGAAATGTATCATTAAGCTTTGCTCCAGAAACTTGTTTTAGTCCCTCCAAGTCACAAGTGGTATCGCCGCTGGCTTCCTGGTGGAGCCCTTGTCATGCAAGGGTCCCGTGCTGAACAGACCGCTACCTGTAGATTTGCCAGTTGTCGTACTAAGAGTCTCACTTTCAGGGGGCAAATTAAACTCTTCCCAACCTGTAAGAAGTGCAATTCCAGTGAGACTAGTCCTCAGCAACTACTTGATTGCCTGGATTTCACTATGAAAGAGTTTCTTGAGAGGCATCTCTTTTTCCTCGATTTTTTGAATGTTTACGGTCTTATGGATCTGATATGAAGCGGAGCATATCACATGGGATTAGTAACAACAACAATTTATTTTAGTCAACGAAAGTTATAAAATAGTTAATAATTATATTATGGGTATTAGGCTACAAGAAGTGTCAAAATTTCTGTGTTTTATGCGAAATAATTATTTGAAATAAATGGTATAAAATTTTCATGGATTTGGCTTTTATAAGTACCAATTATTTCATCTTTTTAACATAGATAAAAATATGAATTTACTTACTGTTTCAAAACTTACTTTACTGCCACACATTTAGTTCCCTAAATTATACAAATTACCTTTTGACAATGAAATATCTACTTAGTGTAGCTTTGACTGGGTAAAATGACATTACTCATAATAAATTAACATTAGAAAATTTTCATACTAAATTATCAATTTCCCTTCAAAAGACCTAATAATTAATTGTCCCCAGTATACTTATGTGCTAATCTTTGTTTCAAGTATTCTATGAATTCTAGTTGTTATTAGAATTCACATGTGACGTTGTAGTCAAGAATACGTAAGTCTTGTTTGATTAGTTAGGGGCGAGGAGAGTTTAAAGAAGATTCTAGAACGTTAATTATATTCATTCATTTCATGTTGACTTATTGGCCTGTAGTTAAACAATAACCGTATTCTATGATGTCAAAGATGTTGTAAAAAGCGAATTTTGCTTTCTACTTCTGAATATAAATAATACTTATATATTGTAGGATTAAGTTATAATATCACCTCACTACTCACTTAAAGGCAACATTTGTAGACATGGTATTGAAACTGATTATTGAATTTCATTTTCCAAAAATATAAAGCAATTTTCATCATTGCCAGGAAAATGATTCACTAAAAAAGACATATTCTTATTATATTTTACTTGATATGACTAAATGTTGCAAGAAGTTTTGCCTTTAAAACATTTTTAAAGAAATCAATTTTAGTGAAATACGTAAAGTAAGTACCTAATCAACTAGTCTGTTTTGATTACTATGTTTCAATATTAGTTAAAGTAACTAAAATCAATCATACAAAGGCATTTAACATAGATTTTTTACTCATAACGATTTTGGATACATAAATTGCAGATAAGAAGTAGTGTGTATTACGCATAAAAATATTCTTTTACAAATTATTACTTCAAATTTTTTATTTGTTTTAATATTAGTATATCACAAAAATACTTTTGCTTAGTTTTCAAGGCGGAAATAATCTGTGAAATATTATGACAGGAAATATTAATAAAATGAACTCGAATACCAAATTAACTTAATCTCATTTCTTTTTTATCAAAATATGTAATGATTACCAGTTCGACATAATTCACAATAATAAATAAAACATTATTTTTTAATCATACTTCAAAATGAACATTGTGTGGGTGAATCTTCATTTATCTAAAACTTTATTTATGTTATTTCGCATATCATATATCCAACATATAGTTTATGGTTGTGTATACGTTAACCACAGTTTTATATTCTTGCTATACATTACCACAATTCCCAACAAAAAAATGTAATAGCTAAATTAAACATCATAAAAAATAGTTATTTATGAAAGATAAATATAATGTAATTAATATTTGTCATCCAGTTTATTTATTTTCAAGGTAAATCCGTTTATTCAAATGAGGAAATTCAATTAAAAGTTTATTTATATTAATTTTAAATTTGTAATCTGGTGATAGAGTTTTTTAAATACATAAAAACTGCAATTTTAAATTATTTTAACATGTTTATTTGTTTTTCATTAGGTATCTTAACTAAACAAAGACTATAAATTCTCATTTTAGAAATAAAAGAATATTGTAAGCCAACTGATTATTATTATTCATACACTAAAATGGAAATTAGTACAAATTTAGCTATAATTTTTAGGGAAACTATTTGAACAGTAACTCAATAAAAATGATTTAAATATCAAATGAATAAATCCGATTCATGAAAAGACTATTTCCCTTCATTTCTCCTGCTGCGACAGCCTATATATAAATATTGGGAAAATGCAAAGACAGTAAAAGAAGAAATATCATAATATGATTAAATTTCCTTTGATGTTTCGTTTCCATGGATAAGTAATATATTTCCAATTATTTTGCTGTGTGCTTTGTAGCATTTATTTTTTACTTATATATTTAAAAATGTTTATAAATGTGACTATAATTTCAGTCTTAAAATTTTTATTGCTTCAGAGAAAACTTATTTCACTCAGTGCATTTCTCTAAACAAAGATGATTTATGAGAATTATTATTATTACTTTTCTTCCTCTAAAATGCTTAAATAAGCATTTGTTGGTTGAATGACTTTGAAATTAAAACTCGCCATTTAATCCAACCAGGGAAAATTGTTTGATCTTTCCTACTATTCATGTTGACTCCACCATTCTTACGGATAAATCAACCATTTGTGCTTTATGATAATAATTTCTCTGTTTTGAATAAATGAATTAAAGATATTTATGGAAATGTGTTTTCCTTTAGTATTAATATTTTGTGGTAATTGATAAATTAATATAACGTATACTTCATTATATAGTAAATTATAAAATGAGAAATATGAATATAAATCAAATATATATTAAAAAAGAGAAAACATATTTATTCTAAAAAGCTTATAATTCATTAATTATACTTTGAAATTTAAAACTTTCAATAATTTAAATAAAATGAAATAAAAGTTAAAATATTTTTTTACTAGTTTTTTTAAAAATAAAATTAGGGAAAAATACAAGTTTGTAAGCAAAATGAAAAATTCAAATTTAGAATGCAAAACAATTTAACCTTTATGTGGTTACTATAACTTGTACTGATTTAATAGCAATTTTTAAGGATTAAACATTGTATTATAATTTTAGGAAACACACAGTAAATATGGAAATCAAAATTTACCATAAAAAAAAATTGGAATCGTTTAGATTTCGCATAACTTAGGACACGTCAATTTCAAAAAATTAAGAGCTTAAGATAGTACTAAAAGATCATCTGAGAACAGTATTAACAGTATTTTCAACTTATAATAATCTTCTATCCGTATAGTTAAAAAGCAAACAAGTACTAAAAATCCACAGTGTGAAACAATGAGTATGGGTAAAATACTTCATGTTATGAGTTAATAATAACTTTTTAAACAAAAATTACTCTAAAATACTACGATTTTTTTTAAAGAAAGTTATCTTACTATTGAAATTCTGACAATCAACTATTTCGCTCACATAATTAATTTTATACAATAAATTGTTAAATCAGCATCCAATTGATTTGATTCCAATAAAGTAGCTGTATTATAAGTTTTCAATTATTACATATATATTATCAATGCAAATCTACGTCAAATTTACATCTACAAATCTAGTACCTTATATTCATGTTTTTATTGATGCATTAAGATATAAGCGATATTTACTTTATTTTAAGTAACTACTTTTGAATTTGTATTAAGAACTCTGATTTCAAAAGCATAAAAGACTATTTAAAGCTTTAAAGGTAAGTTCAATAATATTTCATGCAAATGTGGTGAAAAAAAAACAGACTTAGATATAATTAAAATAAAAAAAAACATGGTTTTTATGTAAAGTGGAAGGAAAATCTTGACTTAAATCCCACAAATGTCTGATAAAAGGGTAAATTTGATTAACTAAACACACTTACGCCACTAATTTTCGGAGTAATTTAGCCTCTTACTGCATAAGACAAATTTCTAATCTTAATGAAAATTGCATGATTTATAAATATCAAGGTTAGCAGGAGAAGTTACAAATAATTTTTATTATATAATAAATGTTTAATGTAATTAAGTAACATAAAAAAATTACGTGTAATCGCAATTAACTTTTGCTACATATAGTGTGAATGTTGGTCCCTCAAAAAAAACAAAAGAAAAAATTTTATTTTTTGAAAGAAAAATCCTTCGAAAATTTTTTTGTCCTGTTAAAGAAAGCAACATATGGAGAATCCTATACAATGATGACATCTACAAAAATGTTATAAATTTGGTAGGAATGACATTATAAGAATAGTCAAAGCGTCAAACATCAGCTGGCTGGGCGGCCATCTCTACAGGAAGCCTGATGCTGAGCCGGCGAAAAATATGACCACCTCAAAGATCAAAGGAACAAGTAGAAGGGGACGACCACCCACAAGATGGATACATGATGTTGAATAGGACCTCAAGATATTAGGAATCAACCGATGGTGGGCCATCACCCCCAACAAAGTAAGGTGGAGGAGGATATACAAGTCAGCCTTGGCCTGTAAAAGGCTGTTGAGCTTATGAAGAATTACTATTATAATAAGGATTTATTATTGTTATTAAACCACTTGCTTGCAATGCTTTATATGTAATTATATGGCATTATAACAGTTATTATTATACGATTAGATAATAATAACTGTTATAACAGTTATACGAAAAAGAAACGTATCTTGCTGACTTTCATCCATTTCAATCATTATCTTATAAAGAAATAGAAAAATTTCATCGATTTGATAATTTTGTTTCATTTTATATTTGTGTTTATATATTCTCCAAAATTATAACAATAAAATAAAAAATACATGTAAGGTAAAGGTATTAATGATTATACATTTGTCTCATAAATCTCAGATGTAATATAAAAAAAAAATACTTTTTACCAAAAAAAAACACACACACATTATTTATTTTTGTATCTCAACAAATGTAAATTGAACTAACAACCACGCAGATGGTTAACATTTTGATGGTTTCAAGCTATTCTTTGCCGATTCAACTTTTCATTACGTATGTATATTTGTACACAAATACACATACACAATGTAAATAACGTTTTAAGCGTATTTTAATTCCTTTTGGAGAGTTACTTAGTGTATTGTTCTGAACAAAAAGAATAATAAATATTTCTTAAATGCATTTTCAATTTCAAATATCTTACAATACATTTTTTTTCATTTGTATATTTTACAATACATATTTTTCGCTTTCTATGAGGAAGTTACTTTAAGGTATTCATAAAACTTTTTTTTTCTTAGAAATACAATAGCTCAGTAAAATGAAATGTAATATTGGTACTTAGATTTCATTAAAGAGTTTAAAAATCTAAATAATAACATATTTATACATAAATACCTTTTATATTCTCAAATAAATTTTATTTTTCAAATGACATACATATAAATACTTAATTATAAAAAAAACTTAGAAAAATATGTAATATTCTTGAGAGAAGAAATTTTATAAAATATAAGATAATACCACTAATAAAATAATATTATAACCCGTGATCAATGCTATGGAGTTTGAACAAAATGTTTGGTGAGTAACGTGATATTTCTTTGAAAATATGCTTTTATTTACTCTAAAATTTCTTCTAACAACAAAAGCAAAGTAAGAAGGCTAAAAAGGAAACAAGATGAAATGTATTTCAAAAACATAGTATAGAACAAAATAATAAGTAATTGTTCTTCAATGTTGTTTTGTAAATAAATAGCAATTTCGGTAATATAAGAATCATTTTATAGAAAATTGATAACTAGAAGACCAAAAACAAAAAAATCCTAAGCCTTATATAAAGCAAAATCTCTTACAATTTTCTCGTTTTCGATCTAAAATATGTCTATGATTTATTTTACGCGATAACAAAAGATTACTCTTATAAAAAGAATATTCTTTAAATTTCGGAAAAATATTCCGAAGCTGTATTTTGAAATAAAAAATATTTTTTAGAAAGCACATACTTTAAAATGTTTTCTGTATTTTCTTTATTGCGTTTTAAATTGATAATTCGCAGATGTTTTAGGTCTAAATTTTAAGTTCTTGAGTTATACAGTTAATCAAATAAAAATTGCATATTATAACATATTTATTTAAGAAAATATTATATTATAAATACTTGTTTGTTTTAATCTTCAACTGTATTTAAATTATACTAAAACTTGTTATTATGCAGGAACTCCAGTTTTTTTCTTACTATATGCACAAACTATAAGTGATTATTTATATTCTCTAATGTTTGTTACGTTATACTTTAATATTTCCCTATATGAGAAAAAATTATCTGATAAATATTATATTTTGAAATAAAATTTGTTAAGAATTGAAATTCACAGGATAATTTTAAATACTGAGAATATACGATTGGGATTTTTTATTTATTATATTTGTAGGTCATTATTTCTGATACCTTTTTGCTATTTTTTCATTTGGTTAATCTGTACACATACATTTTATTTAACGAAATGATAAAAATTAAGATAATGAGCGCGAGATTGATTTGTAGAAATTATATGAAACATTTAGTTTAAATTATATATTTTGTTCTGATAAAAGGAGATAAAAGTATGCGACTCAAAAAGTCTATGTTAAACATTATATATATATATATATATATATATATATATTACAATAAATGACTATATCATACCAAACATTTCTCCCTATTTATGTTACGAAACACATTTTTCAAAAACATTAGTCTTGTTTTCACTAGTGACAAGATCTGCCGAGATTATTTCTAATCTATATCTTTAATGATGCCCATTGTGTTCTTGAACGAATACAACCGCCACTGATTGTTTCTGTGTTTAGATTTATTTACTTTTTAAACAAAACATTTCTTTAAAAAATTAGTGTGATTGAGAGAAATTTACATAATTGTTTTTTATATTGATTTTTCAACAGAAGCTAAGGATTTATAAGGGAATGAATAGAAAAGACTGGTAATATTACTTTTGGAGAGAATACATTATGAATTTATATTGAAAGCATTGTTTAAGTAATTTGTAACCTTAATATATTTGGCAACAGTGTCCATCAGTAATTTATATTTCTTTTTTAATATTCAAGTAAACTGAGAAATTGTATATAAGTTCTATACAATAAAAAATAGTACTATATAATTAAACTCAAATAAATTTTTTTTTTTGAAAAAATAAGATACAAGCTTATAAATGTCACTCAAACAAAAGATAAATTTTATAATGATGCCTAACCTCAAATTTTAATAACATTATTATGGTATTTATTAACTTCAGATGATTGTAAATATATTTCACTTATTGACAGTTTATGCATCTGATAAAAATAATTATAAAACGCATGTTTTACATTTCCCACAATCATTTTTTAAATTAAAAGTTTGAATTGATTTCAAGGGAGGAGTCTCAAAAGCGAGGAATGCTTTTATTGTTAAACTAATATTAAAAATATTTTAACTTGTACTCAGAATTAAGATAATGAAACTTATATATGAAACGAAAGATATCAAATATATCCCATGGATTAAGAGTATTTTCATCAAGGACAAATGTAACATTTTTATAGTATGAATACTTTACACTATTTCCGTTCACTAATAAGGATCATAACAATTCAATATTTTTCTAATTATATTGGGAAAAATTAACCTTTTGGCAACCTGCTAATAATTAATAACTTATAAAGGCATTTTAAAGCATTTTATTTATTAAAAAGTCAAAATATTTTATTTACTAAAATAATGCAATCATTTACATTTTTATCTTTCGAGGTATCAATTCGAACTAAGTTAAAAACGTGTTATTAACCACAAATATTTAAAAATATTGCGTTTCAATAAAGAATAATATTGAGATATATTTATCAAAAAGACTCCAAAATTGTTTTTGAAATTTTTTTAAGTAACACTAGGAAATGAATGTAAAAATAAATAACTTACTAACTTATGGTATTTATTGAATTACATTTAGGGTAATTATATCAAAAAATATCTTTGAGCTAGCACAATTTTTAATTTTGATATAGATATATAAATTTATAATTTGAATAAAGCATACATCTATATACCTTCAAGTTAAATATGCATTATTTATCTTTATCTATACAGAAATAAATAGCTAAGAAATTTATAAGGTTAAAAATATAAAGTCATTTAATATGTTTAAATATATTTATATATATCATATAAGGAATATTATGATTTATCATCTGGTTTAGAAATGAATCTAGGTATAGATTTTATTTTTTCTGTATATTTTAAAAATAGGCATTAAAAAAGCTTATTTCGAAAAAAATTTCTTAAATCATTCAAAGTTTTGAAAGTAGTCGAGTGTACAAATATTCGTTTTTTATTTATGAAATGCAGAAATTTAGTTCTCCTACTGTATTTCAAATAATGAGAACACTATGTGTATATATATATATATATATATATATATATATATATATATATATATATATATATATATATATATATATATATATATATATATATATATATATATATATATATATATATATATATATAATTTATGGTGTGCGTGTGCATCATATTTTAAAGTTAAATTCATTTTTCCTTTTCTTTTTTAAGTATTTTTATTTGCACTTAACTAATTAAAAACAGCAATCAATAAAAATTAATTTTTACAGACCCTTATACAACGCTAAATGTTACTGATTCCCTGCTACATACATATATTAGATGTTAGAAAACTCAGTAAATGTTCTCAAATTATACGCAAAATAATGTTTCTTAATAATATAATTTTATAAAAATATGTTTTGTTTGTTTAGAAAAAGGAATGTTTTTATGAAGATACTTCCGTTTCAAATTTTCATTACTTCTTTCGCAGAAGTTTATTTAAGCGCAATTCATTAATTAAAATATATTATAAATTTGATTTAACCTATTAAGACATTCATAAAATTGATAGAGTTATTTAACATTTAATTTACACAACAGTTTACTATTAAAATTAAACTAAATATTAATATTTGACTCGTTGCTTGAATTACAAATGTATTCTTCATTATTATTAGAATAAATTCTTCCTTATTATTAGAATAAAAAATAATGACTATTTTCTCTCATTAAAGTGATACTCTTACGTCATTATGACATCATCATCAATGAATGAAAAGTTTTCCTCTTCTTGGATCACCTGCTTTAGACACTTCATTACAGTTCTGTTGGATATACTTCATTACAGTAACATATGATGAACAATCGTTACCGAACATTTATTAGTCTATGACTTTCCCCAAAAATCCCACACAGAGTCAAACTAAACATAAAAATGTCATTTAAGATAATAAAGTCATAAAACCTCCTATCCATTTTATCGTATTACTATAAATATATTAAAATATTCAGTTATATCTTATGGCATTTACAGTGGAATTAAAGTTTATGATAGCCCTGCATGAACTGATGTAGCATGAAAATTACTGATGTGTTAGGGAAATTCTAGGAATTCTAAAATAATATATTTTAATTTACTCTTAAATTATTTAAGTTTAAAGGTATTTCTTTAATATTATATTTAAAATATGTATCAGAACATGTGACACAAATCCTGAATATCTGAAACAGTATTATTTCTCTAACACAAAGATTTTTCAACAGTGAATGAATAATAACAAGCAAATAATAAACAAACAAATTAAATAAGAAAACCTAAAATACTAATTGCTAAGAAAGAAAAAAATGGCATCGACTGAAAATTTTTCAGTAAAGAAATTTCTAAATAACTGTATTTGATATCTGTAAGAAAATCAATCGTGACATTTTGAACTGTTCTGGTGTCTTTTTGTATTAGCTGCAAAAGTGAGCAAATATCAAATATTCTTCAGACATAAAATCGAATACTTATAGACTCTAAAAAAAAATAATAATTGAACAGTAGGTAGAAATAAATATGAAAGGAACTTCGATGGACAAGAAGATTTTAAGTAACACTATGCACATTCTTAAGGTACCACCCGTACACGTTAAAAACGTCAATTTCAACCAAAAATGATAAATTTTATTCTTCCGTTAAATAAGGAATTCAAATAGTTAGATTCCGAGATACAAAAGATTTTGAAAAGATTAGGAAAACAAAAGTGGGCATATTTAAAGGAAAGGAAGTGGGCGTTTAAATGGCCAGAATGATGTTAAAAAATAGTTTAAACAGTGTTTAATTTTGAAATATAAATTTAGTAAGCTTTTAAAAGATACATAAAATAATTACTGTTCCGGAAATCAATCAGAAAATCAAATAAAAAATTAATCAGCAAATATGAGAATTTCTTATAAAGACACAACACTTTAAAGGCGATTTTCTCAGAACTGGCTTTTAGCTATAATTTGCACGCTTCAAAAACGATAACTCAAAATATTTTTATAATATCACTATGGAATTTCATGAGTGCGTTCTGTATATTGTTTTCAAAGAAATGTTCTAAAAGAATTTTAATCACTAAAATATTTTCCAAATTATAGCCTGTTATTCGAATAATGGCATAGAAGTTTTGGCTAAAGTTTCAGTTCAAATATTTCACTGGCTGTAATTTTTTTATTTTTTAACAAAAGCTTAAAATTTTAGTACATGCTCTAGATAACAACATACAAATTATTTGGTATTAATTTTTTTCAAATATGTTTAATAGTTTTTGATTTAGCATTTTTAATTTTTTTTTAAATTTTTAAAATTGTATTACATATTTAACATTTCTGAAGAATAATATTGGAATATGTCAAATTTTAGTAGCTCAATATTAATGTTTTCTAAAGTGAAATAAGAAAAAATCGTTACAATGTATTATGCGGTGTATTTAAAATAGGTGCTCTGAACGTGTTCGGATACATTAAAAGATAGATTTGCTCACGTTTTCTTCTGACATAGATTAAATTCATAAGAAGATTATGTACAGGGTTCTATCACGTCTATGTTTTTCGTTGGAAGGTATTTTCATTGCATAAAAGAACAATGCTGAAATGTCTAAGCCTTCATTCATTAAAAAAAAAAAATATTACTTTCGGGAAAAATATACTTTAGGGTACTCCTTGCTGAAAATTGGTGAATTTTGTCCCCAATTTTATTTTAATGCTTGATTAAAGGAGCAAGATGGCGCTGAAAACATTACCGAACAACCAAAAATAAATCAGCATCGCTAACCATATGATCCGAGCTGGCGGGAGTCTTATTTTCATAAGGGGCATCCTAGATTATGGGCCCTCCAGTACTTGTAAATATCAATATTGATTTGTTCCTAAAAGTAATTAGCTGACAGAGAATAACATTTCAATTAAGATTTTATGTGAATGCATGTTTAACAAAAGAGAAAACTATATCTCTCATTTAAAAAAAAAAAAAAAAACGCTAGATACAGAAGTGTTAAATATATCCTTCTCTGGATAACACACACACAAAAAGAAAATAATTTATTCCCAGGAAAAGTCATATATATATATATATATATATATATATATATATATATATATATATATATGGCTTTTTCTGGGAATAAATTATTTTCCTTTTATATTATTTTTATTTAAGAATTAATGATTTTTTTTTCAAACAAATCTACAATTTCACTTAATTCTATACGCAATTATTCCTTATTTGTGACTACATATTCCTGTATAATTTTTATGATAGAAATCTTTAATAACTGATATAAAAAATATATAAAATGTCTATAATGAGTTTAAAAAAATACTTTCTTAAAGTCAAAATTCAAAAAGAAGCAACTTTGTGAGACATTATCATTACACATTATATATTTTAATTAAGTGCATAGTATACAAGCATCCTTCTCAAGTTTTAGTATATTATTTGTTAATATGATATTTTAAATAAACTTTTCGCATTTAAAACAGAATATTCCCCTAAACATAATATACAAATATTGTTGATTGGAATTTAAAAATTACTTTGCAAACAATTACTAACAGGTATAACTTTCCTAATTATCTATATACATATAAGTTATATATACATATAATACTTAACATATTATTATAAGAAGTAAGACACTTATCTAAAATATAGCATTGTTTTTTTTTCATATAAAATAAATATGTTTTTTTTTTTGATCTAGAATAGCTTACACAAACAACTTTCCTTTTCTTTTCATAACAAAACCTTTTTTCTAAATCCCGTTCTTTATCAAACTTTTCTTTGCCCAAAATTTCTTGGGAAAATAACAAGCTAAATCGCTTTCCTTCGGAAGACAAAAAATTCATAGCTTCTGAAATACACTGGGGAGCGGATGTCGCCACCGTAAGCCGTGCCACTGGAAACAGTATCCATTGCGATTCAGAAAGCTTCGTCGCAAGCGTTTCGTTTTACAAATAGTCTTATTTGTGGTCCCCAAACACGGTTGCCTTCAATTATGAAGGTGATTTTTTTATACATCCTCCTGGCCTTTCATCTGCTAACCTCTTGAACTGAAGCTCCGGGAAAGGAAGAAAGAAAAATCCGCAAATAAAAACGACGAAAAGAAAAGGAAATGGAGAAATAGAACAACAAACAGAGCTGCGCCCGTTCTAACTGAGCTGCTTGAAGAGTAATGTGAGGCATTAGAATCAGCGGTCATCCTTTCTCGGGTATTGGTACATGATGTGAAACGTAATCTCCCCTCGCAGAAGGGGTTCGTGTGCATTGAGCATAATGACCAATCGCGTTGATACGTGGATATGGGTTTGCAGGGTAATTTATGTGCCGGGCAGGGAAGCCATATGTCTCTTGCGTTTCTATCTTGACTGATCGTTGACCGCTGGCTGGAAGAATGACAATGACAGAGGGTAACTGGTTGGTAGTTGTTTGTCATTTTTTTATTTGCTGGTAGTGAAGGAAATGACAATGCTTTCTCATTTGATCCGTGATTCCCAGAAGCGTGACAAATATGAGGGATCTTAATTGTCCGTAAAATCAATCTTTTGATATAAAAGTGGAAAACACCTTCACTTTTGGAAATTCTTAACATACAATGATTTTGATTAATGCCATATTAAATTATAATACGACGATATTTTTAAACTAAATCTAAATAGTTCTATTTTACTTTAATTTACCACATCAAATTGTGTTTCATTCACTTTACTTTTGATTTTATAATGTAATAAAATAATTTTAAGAAATAAAAATAAGTAATAAATATCTGTGAAAATTTAAATTTAGAACTTTCTAACTTATTCAAATTGACATGTCATATTTTCATAAAATGTCAAATAAAAATATAAGTTAGTTCTTTAATGTTAATTTTTAGCTATATATATATATATATATATATATATATATATATATATATATATATATATATATATATATATATATATATATATATATATATATATATATATATATATATATATATATATATATATATATATATATATATATATATATATATATATATATATATATATATATATATATATATATATATATATATATATATTAATTAGACTTTAAGCTTTTGTGAGATATAAATTTCATGTGATATTAAAATGTCTTAAGAAATATTTTTTCATGGTTTCTTATAAATTACATTACATTTTGATTTGGTTTTCTTTAAAGTAAATATGTAGTCATTTTAAAGGGCTTGAATTAAGTTTTACTTTTTTAAGTGCCTTGAAATTATTGAAATATCAAGAATTATTGTAAAAGTAATTAATATTGCGATTATCATTATTCAAATTAAAAACTCAAAATAGTGAATAAGAAATCTTTATTCAAAATGTTTACTTATGTCTTTATTAATGTCTTTATCTAAAATGTCTTTACTACTTTGTCATATCTCAAAAAATTTCCGCGAAAAATGTGAAACCTACTCATGGATTAATTCATGAATTTGAATTAGCATGTTTACGGGATTAAATAATGATCATATTTAATGATCATTAGTTAATTATTGAAATAATGTTTCATTATTTCAAAACTCAAATACAAAATTAATGGAAAAAATTTTGCATACTTTGAGGTAATTTGGAATTATGTTAGAAATTCGAAATATTTTTCAAATTTCTTGTGAGAGAATTGCTTCGAGATAATAAATCATCTTTTAAAGTTACCGGAATTATTTTGAATTTGGAATTTAAATGGTGAAATAGTTTTGTCATAAAGCATATATTTATGTTAAACTTACATGGTGTTGAAAAATTGCACTAGTGCTGATATCTTGTAGGCACTTGTGAAATTTTTGAATTAATTTTTTAATTACATAATTTTTTTCATTTGATGATAAAAAAAATGTGTAGAGTATCAAATAGGATTTGTCAAACAATATAAAACTAATTGAGTATAATTTATAAAAAATCAACTGATTAGTTTCTAAAATTATTAGTTCTTAAAGATAAATGTTCAGTAGTTAAGGTATTGATATATAAGTTGTTTTTATCATATAAAATATTTATTATTATTTTTCATTTACCATATAGTCTTATTAAATTATTTCATGAACTTATTGCTTTTAAGCTAGATTAAGTAAGGTTAATTTATCTCATTAGTTAATGCCAAAATATTTCATTGTAATTATATTAAAATTTTATATTATTATGAAAATATATTTTATTATTATTAAAATATTTTATTTTATAAATTGAATTCAAATGCTAATCCAAATTTAATTTCACTTTAAAATTAAATAAACAAATTATTTATTTTTTTCACAAACTTTTAAAGTTTATTTATTACAGACATTGAATTATCAATATTCTTTCTATTTAAATTTTGGTTGTATGTAATTATATCCCCACATAAGCTTGATATTTAAATTTTTCATAGAGAATAGTTATGATTTGTTCAAAAGCCTTTATTTTTAATGGAAAATGACATTTCAGCTCCTCAAGCACCTGACAAAGTAGCACTTCTTGAAGTCAATTCCACTTTTGTCACTATTCGTCTCGCTACGTGGGTCGATGGTGGATGTCCCATCCTGTTTTTCGAAATACGTTATAAGCCGAGGCAACAAAAAGAATGGATTCTGCAATCATCTAATGTTGCGCCTGCTCAAGCAACTGTTGTTCTCAGCGATTTAACTCCTGCTACTTATTACGATCTCTTAATGACGGCTCACAACGATGCTGGTTCCACAGAAGCTGAATATGAATTCTCAACACTTACGCCATCTGGTGGTAAGCATTATTTTTATGTGGTGCATAATTTCTACCTTAAGGGTGCAAATAGCTCGATTAGTAAAAAGAAAAATGCTATTGGAAAAGTTCCGAGTCATTGTATTTTAGAGTAAGCAAATGATTTTTTCTTTTTTAAAGGTGTTTCAAAAATAAATTCGATGCAAAATATTAAAAGCCATTGAGCATAAATAATTTTTTTTAAAGTTATAATAATATATCTTTGCAGCATCAACTTAAATGGTTATGGAACTATTAGAATTGAAATATAACAGCAATTAATTGAATTTTATATAAAATAAATTCACTAAAACAGTAAAACATGTGATATTAGTTTTAGAATTTAGCAAACATAATTATGTATTTGTATGTAAATTTTGTTTAACATTTTATAATTTGGATAATTGATAAAAATTATTGGAAAATACAAATAATGCTTATTCAGGTAATGTGAACTTAGTGAACAATGCCCGTAAACGTATTACTATTTTTTTCATGTCCATGTCTGAAATTTTGCCTACAACTTTTCTTTATTATTAAATAGTTTTTGATGATACACAAGTTTGAAAAAATTTGACTTCTACACCTAATTCACTCAAAAAGAAATATTTTTAATATTTATTTCTTTAGAATAAATACATTTTTTTTGAATTTATAAAAGATGATGTCCAATAATAAAATAAATTATTACCACTTTTTAATTACCACTTTATCCATATTTCCTTCAAAAAGGTTACATTTTATATGTATATGTCTCCATATTATATATTATACCAAGTATCATTTAAGAAATTCATTTGCTGCTTACTTTTTCTGTACATTTCAAAAGATGTGAAATATGAGAATGTATAACAAGACATTCAAAAACCACAACTTTTTTGTAATAATATAATCTATGCCTAAGTTAGTGTTATAATATAAATACAGTATTTATGTTGGATTCTTTTGAGGCATATTTCTTATAATATCTCATATTCTTTACAAATATACATTTCTACCAATTTATGCTCAAAATTATCCCTTCCCATCCTCGTACTACTTTACTTGTGTGCTTTTGACTTGCTTTAAGACTTTTCTTGATTCCCAGTGATTAATTGTTAACACTGATACTACAGCCTTTGTAAAGTAATGAATCTTTAAGATTTTTTCTATTGCAAACGATTAGTCGTGTTTATTTCCAATTAGGTATTCCTTATCTCCGCAAGTCTTCTTCGATTTGATCTCTCCATCCAACTCATGATCTTCCTCTGGATCTACCTTCACTAGAGCTTTCCTAATAGAGTCTTCTATTGGTTCTACTTATCAACATTCTCTTAACTTGATCTAGCTATAGGATTTTTCCGACTTCTTATCTCCATCACAATATCTTATTCCTTGCAAGAATTACAGATTTCTTTATCATTTCTGATTCTCTATTCAACATGTACACCTTTGGATATTAAAATGTTTCTTGAGATCTTTAATCTATATTTTCAGCAATCCTTCATTACTCTACCTCATTGGCATTTTACGGGGACATACAGATATATAATGATGAGTTTGTGCGAGATTCTCTAGCTTTTAATTTAAATGTGATATTTCATCAGCCTAAAAAATTTATTACAGTCGAGATTTCTTTTCCTAATTGTGCTTTCATTTCAATAAGAATTTCACACTGATCAATAATTAAAGCACTAAAAATTCAAAATCATTAAATCTCTTATAGACACATTAAAACTTTTTATTTCTTTGAAAAACTCATGTATGTAAAACTCACTATTTGAAAACTCACTTAACTTTGGAATATTAACAATTAAAACAATTTCATTTTTATACAAATTTTAAAATAAAAAAATACATAACATTTTTCTAATTTTATAAAGTTTTGTTTTCCAAAAAGGTATTGGTACAATAAGCGTGATTTTTACCATTGTATTCATTTAAATTCTACATTCTTTTCTACCATAGAGTAGCACAAAGTCATTTATTAATAAAAATGTTTATGTAGTCAAAAACAAATTTCCTTTCCTCGATAAAATTATTTTTATAAAAATTAAAAACAAATAAACTTATTTATAAATCTTTTCAACAAAGTAAAAATATACCTGAAATTAAATAAATTTAAATTTTCTATTATAGGGCATAATTTAGAATATGATGAGCTTGTTTTTATGCCTTTCAAATAATAGTAAAATAATTTTTTCATACATTAGTTTTAAAGTGTAAAATTATACAAAGACATAAACTCTAAAGATTATATATTGAAATTGGTCGATAGATTTTTAACATAATTTTGACTTAATCATTTCATGAAAGATTGAACATTATAATAATGCTTCAAATATCAAATATAAAAAATTACTGTCTCTTATTTTTGATTAAATTCTTTAAATGGCATCACTAATTTTTCTAAAGTAGTAATAATTGATTTCTTTTAACTCCTAAATTAGAATTGAATTCAGTACTTACGTATTTATAAAGATTAAGAATAACTTTTAAATTATGTCTATGATAAATCTATCGTCTATTATAAAAAATAGCCAAGGAAATGTATAAATGATACTGATCTTAATTAGTAATATAACAATTTTAGCACATAAGATTATAATTATAAAATTTATAAATTATAAAAGTTTTTAAATTTTATAAAATTAATGAATGAATTGATAAATTTCAATTTGTCAAATCTATAAAAAGATGCTATGACTCTTTCGAATCTAACAGTTATAAATAGGTGCTATTTTATTTTCAGTAGCACTCTATCACTTACCATTTAATGTTGCGTTTGTTGATTACGATTGATACCCTTAATAAAGGCGCACCAAAACTTACAATAGAGGTATCCAATAATTTTGATAAATAAATATGAAATCTTAAATTCAAATTCCATGAATTTTGCGAAAATTGCTAAGAAAGTTTGTGAAAATTCCTGACAGTGAATAATTGCGTAATAACCACTGCAAATATTACTGAGACTTGTGTGTTGATAAATTAAAATTATCTATAAAGTTGAAAATAAAATAAATGCTTTAAGAAAAATAAAAAATTCACTAAGCAATTTACATTTTTAAAACATATTTAAAATATTTTTAATGTTATAAATGTGATAACTCAAATAGTAGTGTGATGAAAATATCTGAATTTTACTATACATTTTGAATTGCCCTTCTCTGATAAACTTTAGAAGGCAGCTGCAAGTATTAATAAGAAGTAATTAAAATAAGCTAAGCAGAAAGAGAGAGAGAGAGATTCCTTCATGCCGTTCTTTACTTAATAATGATTCATCACCTTATTTAGAGGATTTATAGGAGTTTGGTCTCTTTGGAGAAATATACGCTGAAAACACACAAGAGAGTGATAAATTAAGTAAACGTTACACACTTTCAGCTTTTATTATGCTAGCATATGAACTTGCTTTATTGAACACAATATATACATTAAAATATTACTTTAAGGCCGGTTATTAATGATAAAAAAATTTTTGCGAAATTTGATCATTCATACAAAATTAGGAAGAAAAAATTAATATAAGACAACAAATTTAAGAGTAAATTTTCTCAATAGGACATAGATTTTGAATAAATGTTTAAAATTTCTCCTTTCACGAACAGAAAACATGATGCATGAACACATATGCATTTGTATATCCATACACCATATTAAAGTGAAAATAATTCACTCGCTAATTGTAACTTCCTACTTTTTTGAGCAATTCTTAATATATTATTTCATTATGCTACACTAAGACTTATAATAATGATGTAATTTGAATGAGATAGGCTGACTCCGTAAAGTATCTTTGGACATAATTGCTTATTATTGTAGAAGATAGATTACTAGATTATTGAGATTCATACATTATTGAGATTAATATCGCAGATGTTATTACAAATGTTCTGTTTACGCAATGTGCGGAGTCTGAAGAGAGTTAGAAAGAGACTAAAGATATAATTGATACATATGTGTAACATTAATATTTCATAATATTTTGTGATAAAGAAATTAAGCAACAGAAAAATGTTTTTGTCTGCAAAATATATATAGCACCTGAAATAATTATATTTCTAAATTAATATATATATATATATGTATATATATATATATATGTATATATATATATATATATATATATATATATATATATATATATATATATATATATATATATATATATATATATATATATATATATATATATATATATATATATATATATATATATATATATATATATATATATATATATATATATAGATATATATATATATATATGTATATATAGATAGATAGATATAGATAGATAGATATAGATATACATATAGATATTTCTGCTGAATTAAGCAATAAGTAAAACAAGCATTTTATTTAATCAATCTTCCATTTTATTACCCACAATGAAAAAATGGTGGCACGAATGGCTGTTATTGAATAACATAGAGAACATTTAGAAACAAAGAGAAATCTTAAAATTAAAGAGAACTTTTGAAAAAAATGAATATTAGAAAACAAAAATGACTCTTGTAAAATTAAAAAAAAAAAAAAAAGGTAAGTTGTCTGAATATTTACATATTTATACTAGCAAAATATCCATCCAAACTCATTTACAGTGATTTAAGTTTTCCAACATCAATAGACTTATTAATAATAAGTATTTATGATTGATAATATTGAATAACCTCTAACTCAACTTTAAAATAACTGTGAGAAGTGATAAATTCAAATAGGAAGGTCAAAATATGTAGAGAGTGAAATCTTATGTTCAATCTCAACTAATGTTAAAAAGAGGAAGCAAGGTGCAAGATATCTATTAGTGTATGACCATTATGGATTTTGAGATTTCTGATACTAATAAATGGTAACTTATTTCGCATTGTTTATCCATACAAATTTGCTCAAAAAAGTGATTTATAGTTTCATGTATTTCCATCCTCTAATTATAACATGAAATGACTTTTATGTAGAAGGTCATCTTTATAAAGTTATATGAACTGTAAAGTGTCTTATAACAAGTTTTAAATAAGTTAGTTTCTATTCTCTATCATTCTCTTAACCAGTTTTAAAAATTTAAAAAACTTCAAGGTTTGATGTTTGCTATTCATTTTAGCTGTAAGTAAAATGAGATATTTCTTGTTTGGATTTATAACGAATTTTATTCGCATATTTTTCTATTTTTGTAATTGACAATCTAGTGGTCCAATGCTTTTGATACTTTAATATATATGTGAAAATTACCTTCCGGGAAAACGTTTTATGCCAACAGTTAACTTTTCTCAAGAGAAATAATTCCACATGACCACATCTGATAAATATAAAAGCAATGGTATATAATATTTATCTTTCATTTCTCAGCGATGACTAAAATAGAACCAAGGACCTCCTACTATGAAGAGTACTGTCTATGCTGAAAACTTGTTATTCTAATTCTTTCGCTTTCATTGAAATTGAAACAATCTGTTTGAATTTTTCCAGAATTTAACTTTATACTTCTATAAATTCTTTCTCATTTTCTCTCTTTTGTTTGTATAAATATTATATATTTGGGTTTTACAATTTCTAATTGTAGACTTTATATTTTTAAAATGTTTATAATTTCAAAAACAACAAGAATAAAAAATAAAAGTACGATTCCAAAAATATGTCCATTCTTCTTATGACTGAATTTTAAATAAGTGACTCAAAAATGATCAAAATTCATATATTATAAAATTTCCCAAAATCTCGAAAACTTCAACATAAATTTGTACAAAGTTTAGTTTTTAGACAGAACCGTATTGTTTTCACTCCTGAAAAAATACCGATATGTTTATTTATATCATAAGACATTTCTCAATCTTAGGTAAATGTATTTGCTTTTAAATAGATTCTAAAAAATTTATTATTTTGAATACAGTTGCAAATGCATTTTGGATAAATTTATTCAAACATAATTTCAATGATGAAAAAACGTTGAAGCTTTAAATCTATTTATATCAATAAAATATATCATTATTAAGACATACAAAACATTTTGATGTATAGAAATTCTAAAATGCATTCTTAATTTTTCTTGTGTTTATTTCAAGTTTCTAAAATTTTCCTCTTCAGTTGGTTTATAAATATTATAACCTTTTTTCAGTCTATTTCTTTCTCATTCAATAATATTTATTTAGTAATTTAAAGCCAATTTATATGTTCTTTGGTTGCTGTGTGAGAAGTTTTTAGTTTAATAATACAAAACGTGTTACTTTTGGTTGATATTGAAAAGTATAATACGTGTTTTTTTTTTTTCATAAAATATCTCGTTTTAATTATTTTACGTTTATTTCTTATTTAATTTAATTATTCTTTTAAAGAAAGCATTGAATTTTGTCAAACATTTTCTATTGTAAAACTAAAGGGACTATTAAATTTTGCATTGATTCCTTATGAAATAAATGTCATTAATAATCAATTAATAGTGTTTATAATAATTATCATATGAAAAATAAATTAATATTTTTCAGGAATTTCTTTATATAATAAATTCTCGCTATTATTTTACTCACTAATACTCAATACTATTTATTAATAATTATTCATAAATGGGATTAATTTGTTTTGCTTTCCAAATAATTCTGTATTGTTATACAGAATTTTTTAGAAAGCAAAACATATTAATCCCATTTATGAATAATTATTAATAAATAGTAGTGGGTATTAATGAGTAAAATAACAGCGGAATTTATTATATAAATGAATCATTATGATGCTAATGCTGATTAATAAATTTCAAATTGCTGATCATTACAGTGAATAATGTTAATCTTTTATTTTCTTCCTTTTACATAAGGGCTTTTATATTTTACTAGTATATCAGTTGAGATAAAAAATTCATATGCATATTAATATTAAGCATTTTAATATGTTTTCAATATAAATAAATATTTACTAAAGTGGATTGGAAAAATTTTATATATTCAGTTTTTAGTTTTTATTTTTCAGTTGCAATAAAAACGTATTGGAGCGCACATAAAGTTTACTTAATTAGTGCATTATAATGTGTTATAAAAATCCTATTTAATTTAATTGAAAATTAATGGCAGAGAAATGCCCTACAAGTATATGTCATTTTGAATTTTCTGATTCATTCATTAATGAAAGATTTAATGAAGATAAAGTGCTTAAGGATACTTAATCTTTTCCATAAGCTGCTAAATAATTAACAACTTTTCAACAGTATGCAGCCATCTTCATTTACTTGATGCTGATAATGAAACAATATTTAATTTAATCACTTTTAAATTGTCCGCTTCCATATTTTATTTTAAGCAACACAAATAAATTATAGTTATATTTCAGCCAGTAAAATCATTCGAAAACTAGAACAGAAACTTCTGTAAGTTATGGTGTAAACATGTGGTAATTTCATGTGTATCGGAAATTTTTCTCAACATTTGTAACCAGAATGTGTTCGATCTCCGTTTCTCTCACTCACATTTCCTTCCACCATTAATCTTTCTGCCTCTCCAACAACGATTTTGCTCCAGCCCTCATTTTTCTTTTCAGAGGTCTTCTCCCACAAATCTCGTCCCTGTAAAAGGTCTTCAAACGCATTTGTTCTTCTGGTTATATGCCGTAACATTTTCTGTAAACGCTGTTTCCGGAACAGTTTGACCATTTGTTTGCTGTCACGGTGGTTTCCTTCCTCTATAATGGTTACCTTTCCAAAGCAAAGTAGAAAAGAGAAGAAGAAATGGGGAATGTTTGCTTAAGAATATAACTTAATGCTTACCGAAGTGAAAAGAATAAAAAATTAATAAACCTGACTGTTTAAGTACAGCTTAGGATGTCAAGTAAGATTGATAATGAATTTTTCTTCTTACACGAGATTCTCTCAAATTCTTATTAATTTTTCCCATTATCTAAAAGAAATCTGATTTAAGAGAGCCCCGAATAAAAAAATATTTCAGTCTAGGAAAGCGTTTGCATTAAACCATTTTTCATTCTCGAATAAAAGTTAAATATTGAAATAGTCTAAGAATTAAGAAATAGATAAAAAAACTCTCTTTTAATAAAAAATTCTTTCAAATGTCGAATTAGTTAATAGATGGAGATTGTTTACTTATAAAATCTTTAAGCAATTAAAAAAGAATCATAATTAAGTTCTACTTTTAATAAGATGTTTCTTTTTTAAATGATGTAAGTTATTAGAAATTTCATAAGAATATATGCAAAATGTATTGAAATAAAATGCAACAATTTGGCTATCGATTTAATATCCTTCCTTTTATCCATGAAATGGAATTCACAAAGACATATGGCTGCACGTGGATTAATCAAATTTAAACATCCCCACAAGGCTGAAATAGCACAGCGCGCCAGCTAATCAACAGGATGGAATAAATAATAAAGGAATGATTGATAACCAATTGTTGTGTATCTGTATCTATTCTACAATATAATATTTTTGTTAAACATGGATTCTAAATAAGAAATGAAAATAATTAGAAATTTATATAAAGGTATTAATTAAGCAAATTTCAAATGAGTAGATATTTTTGACAAATGTTTTAACCATAATTTTATGTCTGAGTAATACGAAATCAAAAGTTAATCAAAATGGTAGTTTAAGTTCTCTATACATTTTTCTTATCTGAATGTGAAATTACTTAATTAATATAAATATAAAAGATTTATTTGAGAATATTTGAAGCTTATTTTATTTTTTTCAGAAAAAATAGTCATTTATTAAATGTAAAACCACCATTAAATAGAAAATTAGTTTTAAATAACATTTAATTTGAAGATATTTAATAAATGCTGTACATTTAATATTTAATGCATTCGGACAGTCAAAATATTTTTTGCTTAGGTTTAAAACTTAAATTTACATTTTATCCTAGAAGTTTAAGACCTGTAGCTAAATTATGCTTTCCTGAAAAAGTAAAGTAAACACCAGCAGAGGTCCCTGTACCTAACCCTGAAAGAGTTTTACCAGATTTTATGAACCCGCTGGAGAGAAAAGAAAACGGAACACTTCGTACAAGACTATACGATTATGCTTGAAATCATACGGAGACACTGAAAATTATTACATTTACTCAGTAAAGGGGGTACTAAAGTATACTATTTTATTCAAATTGGATTGCAATTGAGAGTTAACATGGGGACATGTAAGAAGGATTCAAAATAGGTGTATGACAAAATACATGGCAGGATATGGTAAGGTAGACATATGAAATACAAATCAAATTGCATGCATATAAGAAATAAAGAAAATAAATGGAAAAAAGGAAATTAAAAATGATAAAACAGAATTGAATACATGTACCTGCACTTACTGCAAATTGATGAGGTAATAATGATTAATGAATAATTAATGCATTTAGTATATGGATTTGGTTGTTGAATGTATTGGCTCAAGATAAGTTTGGGCATATGAAATTCTAGGCTATATATACAAAAAGTTTAAATAGGTTATACATAATGCATAAAAAAAGTCAATACAACATGATGATAATAATTGTGATTAAGTAATTAAGTAAGAGCGTTGGAATGATGGTGATAAAATAGCAAACAATTAATAATGAACTACATACAAGGAGATGAAAACAGGCGAAATGTTAGAGGTAGAGAGAAAAATGTCTAAATGTAGAATATCAGAGAGATGGAGTATGCGGATTTTACGGCTCATCATCTTTCAGGCAAAGTCTATAACCGTCCCGGGCATCATTATCCTCCTATTCCTCTGGAATTATTAAGTCCCTATATTCAAGGAGAAAGTTTATAAGATTAATAATTTTTAGCTTTGCTGCCTTGTTGATTGTGATGTTTTTGAGCCAGACACTTTCCAGATTGCCACTGGGGGTAGCAAAGTGCCAGGAACTCGTGATGGGGCATGTTGTAGCGTAATGAATTGGATTACCTTCTTTTCCACATGCACAGCTATCAGTGGGTTGTACTCCTGTTCTATGCAGGTAACTTGGAAATGGGTCATGTCCCGCTACAAAAATCGTTATTTGTTCCTGAAAAAAGTCACTTCCAAATAAAAAACACGAAATTAACCCTCGTAATACAATAAAAATGAATTCCAAAGTATAAAAATTGCTATGTGAATGCGCAGCATACCTTTGGCTTAATATTTTGTATGTTTAAAAAGATATTAATGAATGAATACTTAAACAGAAAGTAATTCAACAAAAAAAAAATAAAACTGAAGAGTATATGAAACATTAACACCATTAAAGTATGCCTAAAAGCAGCATTATTTTACATATTATATTTCTTTAATATAAAAATGTTTATTTTATCAACTAATAGCCGAATACTGAAAGAAAGATTACATAAAAGATCATTAGTTTACTCTTGATGTCATGAGGACATTATATTGCATACATTATTAAAATAACAAATCTCAAGAAAATATTTAAAATAAATATCAAATCAATTATTAAAATTTTGATTGAATATTTTTATAATAATAATTTCAATCATAAATCCTTTCAAATTAATTATCTTTAACTGAAAATATTGTTTAAACTGAGCAAGATAATAAAAAAATAAAGAAATAAAAAACCTACGATACAAAAAATAATAATAATAATAATTGCAATGAAGAATGCCTTATTTCAATTAATAAAACGAGGAAATAACGTAAAAAAAAAGGAATTTATTCCTTTTAGTGCATATTTTGTTGTTATATGAATTCAAATAAAAGTACAAAAAATAAAGAATGCTATGCAAGAACACAACTATTAAAATTTTATTTATGTACAAAAGCCGCAATAAATTTGCTATTGTTTTATTTCACTTCAGATTTAAAGTTAACAATAAGACAACTTTAGTATCAGCCATACATTTTTAACACCTTACTTAAATTTTTATTTAGTTTAATATTCGGAATAAAGAGTTTTATAATTACATTTAACTTCATGTAGCTACAAGCAAGAGTTGAGTTTTTACACACATTTTTCTAAGAAGAGATAGTTTCATGCAAAAGTTCTTTCAAAATAAAAACCAAAAGTCTTGTGCACTCCTATTCCCATAAAAAGAAACTTTTAATCTCTAGAAATCCCAATTTTTACGGTCCTAGAGAAGCAAAATTTATCACCAGGCGTTTATTCAACGCCGAGGAACACCGATAACAAATGAGCGGAACCGGTCATAAAACCGGACTTGAATATCAACCGGTTTTTACTGCCTGCAGCAAGCTTCGCGGACTATGTTTTAGCATGGGAATGAAGCATTAATGGCTAATGTTTGCTTTGCATTACCCCACCCATACATGCTCTTGAATTTCGTAATTAAGTAGGGCATTTAAGCGCTGCAATTAGAGCGACCGAGCTAAAAATATGCTTAGAAAAGAGACTGCTGATATTTTGTTGAAAGCTTTAACACGCCAATGCCTGATTTGTTGATAAATTCCTCTTTTCATGTATGCTTACAACTGTGTCAACAAGTAATAAATGGAGGGGATAATTTTTATTGCCATACATAGATGCCATTATTGATTGATGTTTAATAGCAGCGCAAAGAAATATTTGTTTTTAAATTAAAGCTCTTATCGTGTTTTTTTGCTACTTTTTCGCTTTCATTACCATATGACAGAATTTCATCCTTTTTTTTTATATGTATTTGGAATTTAAATAACTCAGATATATTTTTAGAAAATGAAAAATTGTTTATAAATAAACGAAATACATTATTTTTAAATTAATAGTGACAATATTGGTAAGGTTAATCATTTAATTTAGCGGATTATTTTTAACAATAGCTATTTTGAAAATTTAATTTTTCTAAAAGTATTGCATTACATGTAACCATTACAAAAATTACATATTCATTATAATATTATTTCAAAGTTATAATTAAATTGCTTTTAACCTAAAAACAATATACAAAAGCAGCATATCAATGCTTAATAAAATGTCAATTTAGTATATAAATAGTGACAAATTGCTCGGCTGAAAGAAATATTTTCAATTAAGTAATTTCTTACACTATTAAGGAAACAGGGCATATCGTAAAAAAAATTTATAATTAAGTGTACTAATATTAAGAGTTATTTTCTTATTTGTTACGTAACAGCATACTTTGTTAAAATATGTTTTTTCCATAGTATCTTCCACAATATCTTATTCATGTTATCGTTACATTCTTTATAATTTTCATCAATATACTATTTTAACTGTATATGTAAAAGATTTTTGATGAAATTTTTCCTTAAAATATTTCTTATTTATTTTTTATCAGCTACAGTTCCTCCTTTGGCTTCCGTATCCTCCACAGCATCTGGAGCCCTTTCCATACTTCGAGACCCCGCGGTTTTCGTGCCCATAGTGTGCGCCATAGTCGTGGTCATCGTCATCACAGTTGTGGTGGCTGTAGTTGTGGTTCTGAGAAGGAAGGACGCGACGTCGGAGTGCCGATCTCAAGGTGTCTGTAAGTTCCTGTATACCGGAATCGGTCTCGAGACCGCAAAAATATTAATTTTAAAATTTCGTGAAATTGAAATTTAGAATATTATATGTGATATAATCATATTTTCAACTACCCTAATTTGCAGAATAAATAGTTAATTAATAAAATTTATTTTTGCCAAAAAAACAAAAAAAAAATATTAAGAAAAATTGCTTAGAGAAAAAATTTTATAAAAAGCTGCGGAATTAAACTATGATTTTCTTCAAATATATTTCAAAAGTACAAACTTATAAATAAATACTAAGATTAGTATATGTATAAAATAATATTGTAAATAAAATTTTTTTCAGTTATGATTTAATGATTAGATTAAATTGTTAATATTATTTTCCAAAAATTATCAAAGAATGTCAAAAAATAATAATAAATTGCTAATATGTAAGCCAAATAGAATAGAGAATTTGATTTTTATGATTGTTTTTAATGAGAATGAGAGATATTTACAATGGATATGCAATCTGAAAGTTATGATTGCATAAATAACTTTTTGTAATTCATTATGGAAAAATTTATTTTTCTGTAACTATAAACTAAGAATTCTTAATAACCAATCACTATTGGAGTATTCTAAGTAGTACCACTATGTGTGTAAAAGAAACTTTTTTTAATATTGCATTTGTAAGCTTATATCAAATCAATATTCAAAGAGGGTTTTATTTTACTTTATAGTATGTAGATTTGGCATAGTTTGTTTTAAATTTAAGTTATAGATTTTGTTTTTGGAATTTAAGAAATTGTTTTTTACACAATCAAATTTTTTTAATTATTTTTATTCTAATTATTTCTCTAGCTACATCTTTCCAACACATTAAGTTGTTTAATTACTAGAAGCGATCACATAACAAAATAAAATAAATGTTTTGTCAGCTTTATGCATAGAAATCAGTTTTTATGTAATAAGTATAGATCTTTAGAATGCTTATTGCGAGACATTTTACTTTTAAAAGTTCTTTTAATTGTCGAATAAATAATAATTCCTAACAATGATTTAAAGAAATGATAATTTTATTATAAAACTGTAAAATTTTCGCTTCTAATTATTTTTGTGTGGAATTTGCTTTGTTTGCTTTGTAGCTTATATTTGTGTAATTTTAAGTATACGAAATCCTTTTTCATGTTAAAAGAATACTCACTACGGAAATAGAAATCATATTAAAAAGTTTCAATATATTGCGTTTATAGAAGTAGTATATATATTTGTGGCAATTTTCGCAAAAGTGTAATCATAATCAACTTTTATTTTGAATAACATAAAACTAAAAGAAGAAAGAAAATAAATTATTATTAAGAGAGTATTTTTATTATTGTTCAAAAGATTCTAAATTCAGTATTTATCACATATAAATTTTACAATTTCATTTTAATATTTCAAAAATATGAGACTTAAGTTAAAAATATAGGTAGAATGAATCAAAGAGGTTTTAAGTCTTTTCTCTAAATAGAACATGAGTCGTTTTTTAATTTGACCTAATTTCTGTTATGATACTTATGTAATTATTTTTTTCATCTGATTTATAGTTAAGAATTGAAATAATTTTATAAATTTAATCTAATTATAATATATGTTATGTAAATTTTTAACTATGATATTTAAATTTTTTAGATATATGATTATAAGATATTAAATACATGAGCCAAAATATTTACTTCATACTATATTATTTATTAATACCCAGGAATTTTAATATATCATACGGATATTATTTAAACAAATTCAATGGAAATTAATTAAATTTTTTTGACTGTACTTAAAAACTGGATGATTACAAAGATTTAAGAATTATTTTTGTTAAGGAAAATTATAAATTAAAACTAAAATGACTTTTTATGAGGTAATTTATATATAAATATATTCGTAAAAAAGTAGATACTGATGTATTATCGAAAACTTATGAAATTTTATAATCCCCATTTTTTTTAAATTCAAATTAGATTTCTATGTATTAAAACTTTTAGCTGTAATTTAAAAAAAAACATTTTTGATATTAATTTTTTTCAAATCTTGCTAAGTTTTGTTTAATTTACAGTTGTAACTGACAGTGCCCTAAACAGAGAATTTCTCTGAATGCTTCTTAAAATAAGAAAAATTAAAAAAATAATGAATTAATTTCAACAAACTAAATGTTTTACTCCTGTTCAATGCTGTGTTTTACTCCTGTTCAATGCTGTGTTTTACTCCTGTTCAATGCTGTGTTTTACTCCTGTTCAATGCTGTGTTTTACTCCTGTTCAATGCTGTGTTTTACTCCTGTTCAATTATTGCAACATTAGTTCTTCTTTCTCATCAGCTTTGGTTTTGCATAAAAGTATATAGAGGAAAGAAAAAAAAAAAAAAAAAAAAAAAAAAAAAAAAAAAAAAAAACTAGAATAAAATTTATATATAGCATCTGAGTAAAACTATTGCTTGTTTCTGTTTGCATGCATTTATCGATATATTTTTTATCGATATAATATACGATGTTTATAAATTACTCTCAAGAATAAAGCTTTCACATTAAAATATTTAGAAAAGTTAGAATTTCAAATTATTTTTAAATATAATATAAAGCAATTTTATTCACGTAAATTAAGCTGAAGACTGTCTCCATGACATTTAGAATTCAATAAATTTCAGAGAGATGTTAGGTAACGCCAATGTTTTGTAAGATTCAATAGAAAATTTTAACTATTACTAACGCAATCGATTTTATTCCACAGTTTTTCACTGTCAGAGGATTTGTTTAAGTCAAGTTTTAATAAACTGAAAATACTATTTTACACTAATATTTTTAATTATGGAGCCTGATTTTGCATCACGATTTTAGTAAGAAGTGCCATTTTATTCAGAAGAATAACGTTTGGTTCATCATAGCTTAATGGCTTTGGAGCACAAAATTTTCATCTGGGTCATAGTTGAATAGTAAAAAGTGAAGGTTGAACCTCTGCTTTCTATATGGACATCTGTCAGGGTGTGTATTTTAGAGTTTTCTCTATTGTGATTCTAGTGTGATTGTATGGCCCACTCTCCACGAAAAGGCATTTCGAAGTCAATTTAACTGGTCGAAGGCAATAAAAAAATCAGCCGTACAGTCATCAATATAGACATAAAATAAATGGTTTTATATGATAAAACTGGAAAAATGTTTAGCAATTAGAGAAATCTAGCATTAACTGGTTTCAAATATTCTTTTTTCAATACGTCAAATATAATTGCTTTACATAATTTGAAAATATGTTCATTTAAAGAATAAGAACAGCAGCAATTGTTTCTTAGTAATTTCAAAAAAGTTTACATAAAAATTGGCATGATAACATTATTTTTAAAGCTTTTAATCATAAAATATGCATTTTTGGGTTTATGGGATGGATTTTGACAAAATTATACTTCATAAATAAGTTAATGAGTTTAATTTTAGTAATACATTTTCATATAATCACAATCTTTTAACTTTTGGTAAATTTTTAAGCACCAAAAAACAAAAGGTCATTTACTTTTGGCTTTTGTTTACGGTGCAAGAGCCAAATTGTCAAAAGGTCTAATTACTCCAGCGGATGCAAAGTATTTTAGATATTAAATCAAATATAACAAGAAAAAATGTAAGTAAAGTCTGCAAAAAAATATTAAAAGCAAAAAAAAAAAAAAAAAATTAAAACCACAGAAGTAAATAAAATTCAGCATCAAAACAAAATCAACGTCAAATTTAGGTTGTATAGAAAGATGCGAAGTTTGAAACTGTAAAGTAATGTATTCTAGTTCACCGAAAATCTATAAAATGTTGAATACACAGTGCCTCGATTACAATCGATGGACGCAAGAAGCTGGAAAAATGTAACTTTGATTGCAAATTTCTGCAAAAGCAAGGCAAAAATGCGTGATCAAAGTTTAATTAGTGACTCTTGTTTAATAAGCAAATATGACCAGTCAACACCAATAAATTCCAATTAAATTAAATTGGAAATTACAAAAGCGATGTGATTTTTAAAACAGAGGAATCTTCTTCACGCTAGAATAGATGCTGTATTAAATTATTAGTACAAATGATAAGTAGCAAAATAAAAATACTTTTTGTTAATCTAGTACACTCCCAGTTTTTAGAAGCACATTTCGAAAAATTGGACTGTTGTGCATACTTTCAAAAAAGTAGTTAAATTACTCTCAAGAATAAAGACTTTCACATTAAAATATTTAGAATAATTAGAATTTAAAGTTATTTTTAAATATAATATAAAGCAATTTTATTCACGTAGCAAAAAAATAAAGAAAAAAAATTCGGATTTCAGTTTTTCACACATAGTTTTTTTTCCACACACACACAGCTATTTATATTTCTTTGCTATTTATTTTTTATCCCACTTAAAAATTATTTTTAAGTGATTTCGCATTTGTGACTGCAATGTTTATTCTAGTTTAACCCAGCATGTAAGGTTAATTTTCCCCATGAAATTTTATGAATATTTTGTGTTTAAATATCCACACATCTAAACTAAGATTGGTAAATAAAATGCAATGTATTTTTAAATTTGAAATAACACTTTAAAATTAGGGCAATATTGTTTTATTTATTTTATTCTTTAAAATTACTTATAAAAAAGCATGTATTTTGTGTGAGAGAGAGACAGAGAAATAATTTAAAGTTTTATAATTAATTCCTGAGAGAGTTTTTATCAAAGCTTTGCAAATATTAGCTTAGGACTTGTTTAAAGGACCTGGCTACTTTCCGTTTTAAAAGTCTACTTACTCAGGTATTTACTATTATTGACTTCAAAAGTAAATATGTATCATTCATCTGGAAATGCTAGGGTAAACATTTAAAAGTTACATCAAAAGAGATGTTACTTTAACTATAGTAATTTTGAACTTCGTGAGGAAAATGCTTAACGACATTTCTTTATCAATCCATTTGGACAATCGAAAGGAAAATTTAAATTTTTCATGATTAAATGGAACAGTTTAAAGGAAATAAATTCGTCATTATATACTATTATGCTGTTGCAACTGATTTCAATTTAAAGTTATTTGGTATTTGTATAACAATATATATATATTATATATATATATATATATATATATATATATATATATATATATATATATATATATATATATATATATATATATATATGTATATATGTATGTATGTATGTATGTATGTATGTATGTATGTATGTATGTATGTATGTATATATATATATATATATATATATTATAAATTTATTTATCTGCTACAAGATCATTATCTTAATATATCTATGATAAAAATTTAAAGGTTAGTTCTCTTATAATATCAAAGATAAGAGAATATGCATATAATATGAGCTGCAATATATATATATACATATATTATTATTATCATCTAAAATAATGGAAAAACTTTGGTGGCAACATTGATTTTATAAAATCAATGTTGCCACCAAAGATTTTCCATTATTTTAGATAATAATGTATGTATGTATATTATTATTATTATTAAAGTTAAATATAACCATATGTAATCTTATTGGGTTTTTTTAAACATATAAATACATAATTTTTGCACTTCATTTTAGTTTATAATTTTAAAGGTTGATGTGAGTGTTTTGCACATCATCGTTTGCATAATTTCGTTTTGGGTGATACAAAAACAAATTATCTGTTATACTGCCAATGAGAACTGATGTTTGTAACTCTTTCTTATAGAAGATCGCTAACCACATTGACACCGCTGATAGTATATTACTATGTACCCTGTGGTACATGATAGCAACTTAAAACGGCCATAATAAAAAAACATTTACAAGGCAGAGCTAAAGAAATATCGACAAGATATACTTGGCTGTTAAGGAAAATTACGACGCCAAAAAGTGGTCTATGGTGACAAAAGAGAATTTTGCTTTGAGTGAGCACTTACTGAGCTCAGTGCCAACCCATATAGTTTGATGATAATTGAATAAATAAAATATCTAAAAAGAAAATGGATTGTATTATGTTTTAAATATATTTCTAAAAAATACAAGACATCATTCAAATAAAAATTTAGCAGTTTTTCGAAAAGGGAAACGTAATGTTAAAGAGAAATTGCTGTTAAATACTGAATATAACAAATATTACTTGCTTGTACTAAGTGTAATATATTATTAAAAAAACTATACGCGCATTAAACTCTAACCTCATGAATAAAAATAAATATCTCAATATCAATAAATAAAAATTTGGCAGATATTTTGCGAATCAAATTATATTTATAATTTTGTAACAAAAATCTGAAAGTTGGAAAAAATTAATAAAAGTGTAAAACAGAGATAATTCCTAAACATACGATATTTCATATTAATATAAAGCTACAAGAATTTAATTATTAAAACGAACAAAATATTTCCTTTAAATTAAATTTTATAATACTAACATTTTTAACATGCTACATGTTACATTATATAATTTTGTTTTGAGATGATTTTTACATGGACTAATACTATATACAATCTCTCAATTTTATTACGTCTTAGATTGCAAAGTAAATAATTTCTGGTGATATATATTGGAAAACATTTTGTTTAATTTAGAAAGAAAATACTGTTAATAAGAGAGTTTATCGATTCAATATTTTCATTGAATTATAAAGTAAGTGCAAGCATACTATGCTAGTTAAAAATACAGAAATAGAAAGAGAAAGGAGAGAGAAATACAGAGAGAGTAAGAGAAAAAGAAAGAGACTGAGAAACCGATGAATACAAACACGCATTTTCAGGAAATACATTTGTAAGTAAAAAATGTTTAAATTTTATTAACAAGTTTAAATTTTTGAAACAATGATCATTAAGTAAAATATACAACATATAAAAATTGTGTCTTTTAATAAGAGATTTTTAACTAATGAGCTTTTAAAATATTCTACTATAACAGTTAAATAGCATCTGCTAATTGCAAGAAAACATTGCAAACATACTTTACAACTTCCGAAAATTAATAACGGTTAAATTGGTTTCAAAGATTCATTACAAAAGCTGCTTTGATTTGTTTTAACCAAAGAGTGAAAGTTAACTAAAAAAAGTTTTATTCTTTAAAACTCTGCTTTCAAAATTACGTTGTCTTTAAATTCTTTAAATTAAAATAGATTTCCCATAACATTTTCTACCAAATGACACCATATTTAAATATTTGGGGCATTACGTTTCAAAATTCAAATTTTATTAATATTACCATTAATAAGTACTGGTATTAATCATTTTTGTACTAGAATAATTTTTAATTTTCAAATGAACTAAAGTTATTAAAATGACAGTTTGTAAAATTAAGAATTTTTTATGATCTAAATGCAAAAAATTAAATAATTTGTAAACCTAAAATCTTTGTTTATTTTTAATATTTTTAAATTCAAATTTTACGGACTGTGTTTTGATGTATGAGGTTTTCATAAATTTATTAAAGTTATATTAGCTTTAATATCAGTTCTTCAATATCAGATTTTGGTGAATACATCATTGAAGTTGGCTAAAATATTCCTTATTTTAGCTTATCGTATTTATTATTCGCGAAACTATATTTCACTTTAATGTTTCGTGTATTATGGTTTGTGAACGTGAACGTTAGCAGGATTTCCTGTATCTAACCCAGGGAGGGTTCTACCAGTTAATTATTATGGTTTGTTATAATGAGAGGGTAAATATGCAAAATTTACAAATAAATATGGAAGATTCTGGAATAAATGTATGCTGCATAAAAAAATGTCTGATGCATTTCACCAAAAATTTAATTGAAAATTCTCCCAGAACATCAACGGATAAATGGACTAAATGTAGAAATGAATTACTCGGAAAAAAGAATGTTTTCATTTTCTAATTAAGCTTATTAGGAAATTAACAATACATAATATTTAATATTTAATAAATGAATGATTTGCCTTTACATCTTAGAGAATAACAAAATTGTATCTTCTCTGATGAAATAATTTAATAAATGAAAACAACACAAGTTGTAAAAAATATATTAAAATGACTTTCAAAAGAAATTCTTTCAAAAATGTCAAGGTTAATAGTTTAGTCAAATATAATTAATATCAAAAAATTAACATCAAATAAACAATAATTAAATATTAAATAACTAAATATTAGAAAATTAAAACTATGAAAAAATATTTCATAATTAAATAAACTTACAAATTTTGACAAACTAAATGTGACTTATAGAATATATTTTCTAAGAATATAAGAATTTGCTACTTGCAAAAAGATTAATTTGGCATTTGTTAAAATTAGATTTAAATATATATTAATAAAAATAATGATGCGTATTATATTTTTTATTAATATATGTCTTTTAATTTTGCTTACAAAAGAAAATATTGAAAAATCATTTAATGATATTGAATTCACAAATTACAATTTATGATACTAGTATATATGAATACAATTCAAGTGTAAATACTACTTCAAACATAAAAACTAATAAAATTATGTAAGGTATTTTCTAAGCTGAATAAAATGAGCTTTCTTAGAAAATATATTCACCCTTTCTATTTGCAAACATCCAAAATATCTGAGATTTACTTACACCGAAGATCTTCCAAAACACTCAGCTTATGACTGTTAATTATATCATAAATTTAACGGAAAGTTAACCGTCTTTCCATATATTAACTTCTACATTTTTCTGTATGAATAAAGATAATTAAATTGAGGTTTATTTAATTATGCATTCTTGTATATCAAACCCGCATTTAGTTTTGCACTTTAATTAGCAAAATATTTATTACACATTTCATATATATATATATTTTATATATATCGAATGTGTAATAAAAATTGTAATATATATATTATTATATATAATATATTATTATAAATATATATATATATATATGTGTGTGTGTGTGTGTGTGTGTGTGTGCAGGTATGTATAAAAACAACTGCAATTTAAATGGGTCAACCTTTGTTTGTTTTTAAAGCATTTTTATCACATTGAATACGTTTTCATATTTTTATACAATATTATATTAGATGTTTTTATTATTTTCTACATGAAATGTCAATTATTTATTTGACAAAATATTGACTTATTATAAGTACCTTTCAATAAATACTTTGTTATAAATACCTTTTTATTCATGTATAGTATACAAGAAAGAGATAATTTAGGTAATAGTCTAAAAACTGTTGACACACCATTAACTTTTTTCTTCAAAAAACTAAATTTGATTTGTAATAAAAAAATAAATGCTTCCTAGGAAAATTGGCTATTGAAAGGCCAAGTAACTAATGTTTCGAAATTTTTATTTCTAGTTTAATTCAATTTTTTTAATTTTACATTTTTAAACTACATAATTATAATTAAATCATACATTTTGAAAATATATGTTTTTGGTATGACTTTTGAAACTAATACTTGTCATTTTATATCACATTAGGTAAACAAACAATGCATATGCAATTATAGCAAATTGAAAATAATAAAGAATGTTCACAATCATTTTATTATTAGCAAAAATAATTTTCTAAAATTTTGACAAGAAATTAATTATTGCTTTTAAAATATCAAAAAAATATGTGAAACATTGTTAAAGAGAGTTTGTAAAGAAAATTCTAAATTAGTATAAAATATTTTCTTTAAAGAAAAAAAATAGATTAAGTAAATGTGTATTTAAATAAAAGTTATATGGAAAATCTTTGATAAAAATTTTAAATATATATTTTTCTAGAGTTCGTATTTTTATTCTTCTACAGGTCAAACAAAATTTATTCTTCTACGGGTCATTATTTCATTACAACGAAGCGTCTTTCAATCACACCAAGAAGTCATTTTATTTCCATTTCAAAAGTGGTGTTCTTGATGTCAAAACAAAGAATTGTAAAAGCCTATTTTCTATTCATATAAAGAGAAAATTTAATTGATATTATAAAATTACAAATGCATGATTTGTTAAAGTTAATAACATGAATTAATAGAATTAATAAATTCATTAGTAGTGTGTTTTGTTAGAAAATTATCATATTTTTGTTTTTACTGACAATAATGCATAGATAATAACATTCAAAAAAGGTTTTGCTAATTAAATTAGAGTCTTTAAATTTGAAAAATCTAATCAACCCAAATTACAGGGATGGAATACATTTTCATATTTTTAGGATGCGTTAGTGGAGAACCACTAAAGAGAAAATAACTAATGCATTTACTTAATTCATTACGAAAGAGTGTTTGGCCCACACGATGTTCATTTTCAGAGAATATATTTTATTTTCAGAACTAGTTTAAGCATTTTCTTTTAATCTAATCCATTTTATCTAATTTATAGCTATTATTTTAAATAATGATTAACATTAAATGTTGATAACATGTATTTATAAAATTATTGGTATCATTAATTCCATTTTGCTGTAACGTTTTCAATTCAAAAGAACAGCATACGGTTGACATGGACAATACCTTAAAATGTCTTTAAGTCTCTGATTTATCAAAAAGAGCTTAAACTTAGGCAGTTGTTTGAATATTGTATAAACTAGTAAATAGTATTTTAGTGAATACCTAAAAAATACTAAATATAAAAACACGCATTTATTAATTACTCATATATTTATATTTTGAATATCACAAATATTCTATTTAAGTTTTAAATAAGAATACTTTTACGACTGTTTTATTCAAGTTAGAATAAAATTTGATAACTTGCGCTTAAAGAACATATTTTATAAGAATATATGAAGAGTATTCTGTATTTAAAAAATAACATTTTTAAATTACACTAAGAATTAAAGAGATAATGGTATATTTTTAAGAATTTATTTCCTTTTTAATATTGAATTCTGTTTCGTCTGAATTATTGAATTATGTACTCAAATTTTGAGTTTTAAGCAAGTTATTTCTCAAAATGATAATTTCAGTTCAATTTGGTTTGCTTTAACTGTTATATATGCAGTCATTCTATTTGTCAATAAGGAAAGAACTCATTACTTTCAGTAGAAAATGAACAAGCATGTGCAACATAAGTATATTTAACTATCTTCTAATGGTTGCTAAATAACGATGATTTTATTTGAATATCTACAGTCTAAGAAGAGAAAGAGACCTATTTTTGATATACTTTTCTTAAATACCTCTTAATGTTTTTTACTTTTTACATACTATTTGAAAAGACTTGAACTGTTATAATTTCATATAAAAGTGCATTATTTTATTTAATCAATGAAAAATGCATTAAAGCCTATTATGTCCTGTAAAATAATAGTTATTTAGATATACATTATATTTAAAGCAATTATATACAGCTCATCAAAAATTTTATGACTTAAAACTATTATTTTTAATAGTATTTCTTTTTATCAGTTTCAATTTTATTAAAATATAAATTAATGGTAATGTATGTAAAATCGAAAAAAAAAATCTGTTGACTATAGAGATTTGAAAAAAAGAAAAAAAATTGTAAAATCAATAAATCAGTTTCGTAGTTTTGTTCACGAAATTCATTACCACTGGGCCTCCTAATTTTTTTAAAACACATCCCATAGGTATCACAATTTGGTAGGAAATAAAAACATGTCAATAACAAAATAACATTTAGTACTTTGTCATCTGGCGAAAGAATGGTTTTTATTTTATATGTGAAACCTTGTCCTTAATAATGGTTTAAAATGAAAGAATGATAGTATTTACTTGCATTTTTGGAGTCTGTTAAGGTAATTTAAGCAAATTTGTTTTTTAACTGAAACTAATACTTTAAAAGTTTTAAAAGTTATATTATTTTCAGTTAAAAATATTATTTATGACAGAAAATACTTGGTTTATTGCCTAAAATCAAGACAGTTTTATTTTATCACAATTTTAATTTGCACTTTCACGTAGGATGTCACATTTCTATGCATTCTTTCATAACATTGCTCTTCGTAGATCTGAAGAACTCATTCATAAAAAGAGTAATACTCTCAAAAGTATACACCCTGTAAATATATGAATTCTTCAAACTTAAGTTTTTTCTGTGATGATGCAGTGTATGAACATGCACAAATAATTAGTTTCTGTGTTCAGAGAAAACATCCATGAATTGTTTTGTCCAAGTAAGACAATGACATTGATTCCAATATATTTCAGAGTTAAAAATAAATTTTAATCCTTCATGAGTTTTAATTTTATATAATTCATTTCTGTTTAAGGTTTTCATTTGTTAATTCAAGATTGAAAAATTTTGAATCAAATAATTTTTGCTTAAAATTATTTAAAAGTTCTATGAACCATAGAAACCTGCAGAAATATATTTATGAGTATATTTATAGTTAAGAGTATAGTTTTCTATATAACACGTAATTAAATCTAAATTTGCGATGAATCGTTTATCAGAGTTCTCGAAACGAATATCTGCATAGAGTTGCTCTTCAATAAGTATCATATCAAAATTGCCAGGTTTACATGAAAAAGAAAAATGGGATTCTTTGTTAATGAAAAACAGAATTCGTTATTCATATTGAAAATAAATTTTTAAATAAAGTTTTATTATGTATCATATTTCTAAAATACTATCATTTTATGCAAATCTTATCTTTCTTAATGTTTAATATTTATCTACTTCTGTAAAATGAATGTTTTTTCAATGATATACATTATTGACATCCATACTGTAAAATTTAGGCTATATACTATGAACACAAGAGATAAGAATAATAAAAAAAATAATTACCAATTAAAAATAACATTTTCTTAAATAAACTTTACTTAAAAATGGAAAATCGGCAGAAATATAATTTAAAGGCTTTTTTTATTTACAGTTCTAGAGGAAAATAGAAATATTAAAGCATTCATTATAAAAAGGAGAGTAAATTTTACTTTGTATTCAAACTTTTTTGACATATTTTTCAAATTGTGTCAAAATTAAAGCTTGAAATTTGAGTGCCATTTTCTGTTTATTTTATTTGTAACAATTGAAAACATAAATATATTGCAGAAACAACAATATTAATAATGATAAAAATATTCTAAATCTTTACAAATAATTCAAATAAGATACAGCAATGAGACGTTATAATAACGCGATAATGGTGCAAACGATAATATCGATTCTATAAACATTGCAGCATTATCTGCGAATGGTTTTAGTAAGTCAGAAAACGAATATATTTATTAGCATTCAATAAGGGAGTACATTTTGGTTGAAGCGATAAGAAACAACGCATTGCCTTTTAAAACAGGCTTCTTTTCAGAATACAACATATCACGTACTTTTCTTTGAATTCTCAAAATATTCCTCCCTTCTGCAGGAGATGTGCCCTACAATGATAGCCTGCGTTCTTTAAAGCAAGAAAAGCAAACACCCCCTTCTGCTACGCTCTTTTTGTGTACTTTCTTGCAAGGGTGGCAGTTGAAGAGGGTGGGGTGGAAGGGTAAAATTTTGTAAATTTTCCTGGACGGCTGGAAAGTAGAATAGTTCAGCAACAAATAGGAGATTTAATACGGATGCCGAGACTAAGCGCTGTTTCATCTAGTTACTCCAAGCTTCAGATTGAGAAGGAGGGTGATCGAGAGCCTGAGCAAGGAAAAAGGGACCATCTTCTCAAAACCTATATTAAATCAGAGGTTTACTCAAAAAATAAACAGTGCTATATCAAGTGCACCAAACACAATTTTGGCCACGGAAATATAAGACATGTCATTGAGAGACGTCAGTTATGTTTTGATAATCGATTTTGTTTTAATACAATATACAATGTTTCAAGACTCTGTGTCACAAAACATTTTCCTTTCTTAATATTTTGTAGTTTAATATTTGCGAGTTGCATATGCGAGTACTCTATGATAAATAAACAAACAAGATAATTCTGACATTTTTTAAAAGAATCGATTTTAAGCATTAGCTTAGTTAGAAAACCAATGTTTTATTTAGTTATTTTATTTTAGGACAGTTTGTATTTTAAGAAACAGCATTTAATAAAGATGTAAATGCTGTTTTATAGAAATGAATGAATTATAGTTTGCTAAAAATTATTTTGCTGCTTTTTCATATTACCAGAAATTTGAATCTATTTTTGAAGAAAATTAAATTTTTAAGAAATCGTATTTCTGATAAAAAAAATCATATTTTTCAAATAATTATAAATTAACTCTGTCAATTATAAGAATACTCATTATTAAAAAATAAAATTATGACATTTTTACTAAATGTGTATTAACAGATTACATTCATGTTTTACAATTTGTTACATTAATTTCCTTTATTAAAGTAATGTATGTAATAAATCACATTTTTTCTAATTTTCAATAGTAAATAAGAAACAAATAAAAATGCTAACGCTTTTGTATAAAGAAATACTTGTTTAAGTATAAAAAACAGAAAAATCAAGTTAATATTAAAAGTTATATATATATATATATATATATATATATATATATATATATATATATATATATATATATATATATATATATATATATATATATATATATATATATATATATATATATATATATATATATATATATAAGTTATGGTAAAATATGTTAAAAAGATTTATTTTTATCATCTATTATATTAAGAATTAATGAGTAAACATTTAATTTATGAAACGATGTAAAATGCGAAAGTGCTGTAATATTTATTTTGAGAATTGTTTTTTTACATTGTTTACATGATATTTAAATAATTATTATTTAAACTAATGTAAAGGTGATTTATTAGAGTTTTGAAAAGTTGCATTATACGCCATTTAAACGTATATTTTAACGTATAAAGCGTACAAACGTATAAAGCTTATAGATTAATAGAATTTTATGCATAGGAATTCTGTATTTTATTATGCTAAGATTATTTTTACCAAATTTTAATCGTCTTAAATTGTTTTGCACCTTTGTTTTTATCACTATAAATAGTGTACTTTATTATAAAAATATTACAAAAGTTTTTTTATTATTTTATATTTTCAATAATTAGTTGTTAGTTTTATATTAGTTTTAAAAGTTAATTATTTTTATGTATTGTAAAAATGCAACTTTTTACTTAAGAAAAGTGTAAAACTATATTCGCCTGATTAGCATACAATGAAAGTCACAATAAAAAAATCGTTTTGTCTTAAAACGAAAATTAAACTCTTGCTTTTAGAATTTGAAAAAAAAATATTCTTCATATGAGGCAATTGAACTTAATCTTAAAAAGTCTAATTATGGTAGTTTTTATTGAATTCATAAATTAAATAAAATAAGTAAATATAATTATTCTTAAAAAGTCTAAAAAGTAATCCTAGTTTAAATCAATATTCACTTATAGACCATAGGAAAATGATTATGCTCTGATTGATTTTTATCATTTTGTCCTGTGATTTTATAATTGAAAATTAAAAAATTTCCTCTCGAAGATTACACATTTTCTTTAATTGAATCAATATTGCATATGATTTTCTTCATTCCGTTGCTATCCAACAATTCAGAAAATATATAATTTCAGATTTTTTGTACTTTTTATAATTGAGGATCGTTGTAATTTTGATTAGATTCTAATTAATCTGAATCATGGAATGAATTTGTAATCAATATTAATGTTAATTACCATCAAAAGAAGTTTAATTACTCCTTAAAATAATTAGGAATAATATTAATAAATGACTTTTCTTGTGAAAAATTTCATTAATACGACTGCGTTACTAAAATCGTAAATTTAATACATAATTTGATAAAATTTCCCAAAAAATATATGTAAATAAGTTTTTGCTCACGATTTCAACATTTTTATAATTAGTATGAAATATGCCCACTATATTTTTTGATTCCATAGTAATTTTCTAATTACTATGGAAACAAAAAATATGCTGATTAAGAATCAATTAAGATAATGTATTCTGAACAGACGAGATATAATTATGTGATTCATTATTTAGTTTCGAAAATCAGAGTTGATTTTATGTTAATTATGACATTTTTCAAACATAAATATTAAGGATGAACTAAAGTACTTTAATTCTGTAATTATCAAAAATGTTTTCATTGTGTCTATAAAATTCAAAAGATATGAAATATAAAATGTAAAATGTAAAAAAAAAAAAAAAAAAAAAAAAAAAACATTGTCACTATATACGACTTTTTCTGGATTTCATACATTCTAGATATTTTCAAGTGAGCTTTATTCCTTTTGATCGTACAAATAAATTCTAAATTTCTAAAAAGAAAACATTTTTAAATTTCTAAATCTTTCAGGAAAGCACTTGAAAAAAAGTGTATATGGTAGATAAAAAAGTATCTTTAATTAAAGTTTTCAATTAAAGGCATAAATTTAATGTGTACATATTTAATATTATTTAGCCACCGTAAATATTTGACGAAATGCATATATAATATAATCAAGGTGATTTCATAAAATAATTAAGATATTATGCAAAATGATTAAATTATTACGAAGATTAATCAGTAATTTGTCCAGGAAATAAATTACAGGGTGTTGTAACACAATTATAGAATGAAAATGCTCTCTTAGTGATCGAATATTACTTCTTTATTTAAGGTACAAACTGATTAAGAATCAATTAAGATAATGTATTCTGAACAGACGAGATATAATTATGTGATTCATTATTTAGTTTCGAAAATCAGAGTTGATTTTATGTTAATTATGGCATTTTTCAAACATAAGGATTAAGGATGAACTAAAGTACTTTAATTCTGTAATTATCAAAAATTTTTTCAATGTGTCTATAAAATTCGAAAGATATGAAATATAAAATGTAAAATGTAAAAAAACAAAACAAAAAAAAAACATTGTCACTATATATGACTTTTTCTGGATTTCATACATTCTAGATACTTTCAAGTGAGCTTTATTCCTTTTGATCGTACAAATAAATTTTGAGATTTTCCAAGTCATTAACCAATATTATCAAAATATACTAAATAGTATTTTTTCTATAAATGTTCAAAGCAACTAAAATCATTTTTTATGAAATATGTTTGAAATAAAAAATAATCAGAAAGAGTAATTTTCTTTAATTAAATAAAACTATTTTGAAGGTGACTATTTATTATTCAGAACTCATTTGAAAATACAATTATTAAGGCTTTCATATTACATTGAAGTTAGGCAATATTAAATGCCTAAACTAGAATCGTTTTTACACTCCAGCAGCTACGAAATCTTTGCTCAAATTTTTTAAAGAACATTTCACACTATTGGTTATCTCGAAATGGTTCACAATGATTTGTAACTGTCAATAAAAGTAATACATTTTAACAAATTTGTTACAAAATACATTGGTCTTAGATTTAATGTTTTAACTATTGAATATAAACTACAAAGAAATTGTAATTAAAGATTTTAATGATAAATAAAATACATGCCATATGTTAAAATAAATTCATAAATAACGTTTTATACGATCTTTCATAAATTCTTTTTTAAGTATTCCTTTCACTTCCTAATGCAAATATAATAAAAATTAAAAAAAAAAAAATTCAGATGTTTTTCTTGTTAATTTAAGAAATATAATTATAATTTATGAGAAACATCACAAATATTTTATTCCAAAATGAAATCATTTGATATTTCTTTTATAATTTTGGTTTGATTATCGATTTAACATTGTATCTCAAATAATATTAATGATATCCTATAGAAAAATTAAAAAAGAAAATAAATATTTCAACATAGAATATGTGGATACATTTTTCTTAGGACAATGTTAAAATAGTTATGTGTGAATATTTTAATAAATAGAAAAGTATTATAGTTTTAATAAAACGTTTTTTATAAGAATTTAGTGGCTTATATTTTTCCCCACAGATATATATATATAATTGAAATTATACAATAAAGCATCTTCACGCATACAATCACATTATTGCTTGATTATATTTAACATGTTTTAATGATTTTAACTTTACCATTTAAAATTTTTTGTTCAATTTAATACAATTTAATTATAAGTAAATTTTGTTTACATGAATACATGTATATATTTATAAAAATTTGTCACAATAGCTTAAAAATATTTTAAAAATTTAACTATTTTGAAGAAGCATCACATTTTTAAAGTTTAATAAGGTAAAAAGGTGTATACACAAATTATAAAGTTTCTTAGATATATGCTTTACATCATTTTTTATATTTGCTATGTGTATCACTTTTATATAATATATGATCAAAGGAGAATCTAAAAGAAATGTATTTTCTTTCAAGTAAAACTTTTTTTATTAAAGTAACAAATTAATTTTTTGCAAAAAGTAGACAGTATGAACAAAAATTTTCTTTATGTTAAATATTTGGGTTATTAATTCTATACTACATTAATTGAGACATATTACAAGAATTTAGTATCAAAAATAGCATTTTTTATATCAATATTATTTTTGTTAACCTAATTTCTAATTGAAAAATTATAATTCTACTAAGCAAAATTAAAGCAACATGCAATTTTTGATATAATTTTAAATGCCTATTGAGAGCATTATTTAATAAAATTATGAATTTTGCTTACGAAAATTTCTACTTATGATTTTGTTTTAATATTCAAAATACTTTTACTATTGCTTCTTTGATTATACTGAAATTATAAAACAATTCTTGTAAAATCATTGGTATAATGAAAATTTTATATTCATAGCCAAAACGTGATTCATCATGTTAGAGCAAAATTTTAATATATATGAATAATTTCTCATTTGATAAAATTTAAACATATTATTCAATGTCCCGTGCAATTTTCAGAGTATGCTTTTTTGTAAAATTATAGTAGACATATTTTAATGCACAACTTATTTTACTGTTTGTTTTTATAAGTTACAAACTCTTCTAAGAAAATGTTTTAAATAAAAGAGAAATGAAAAGATATTTTCGTAAAATATGTTCAATATAAACTAAAATTTATTGGTTGTAGAGTGTCATATTAATATTCAAATCAAAATAATTAGTGTACCAATTAATTCCTAAACGTCTTGCATACCTAAAGCACACATGCAAATAATAAAAAAAATTAATTTCAAAAATTTTTTACAGATTTCTTCTTCAAAAAAATTCCCTAATTTTTAATTCGTTCAGGATTATTAAATCATAATAATGTGACACTTACGATAGGGGAAGAAGAATTATGTATATAAGTTCATATAAACTGTTTTTCTTTCTGAAATATATTTCTTAGAAATCTAATCAAAATAAAAAGAAAAAGAAAACTACAGTAAGGGAAATATATCAAAGAAGATTTACATGTGTTCCTTAAAACATCAATGAAAATTTGTTAAGGGAAAATTTAAATTATTTTTAAAAATGTATATTAATAAAAAAACAGTAAAAACATTTATTAAGATCTAAGACAAAAATCAAAAAAACTTCTTGATTAAACTAAAATAAAAATGAAGTTAAATGCTACATATAATTCTTATAGGTTTATTTTTATCTCGAAAATGAAACCAATAAATTATCACTTTTATCCAAATTACCTATTACAATAAAGAATAAAAGTCTCATGATACTTTCCTTGTTATATATATATATATATATATATATATATATATATATATATATATATATATATATATATATATATATATATATATATATATATATATATAACAATCTTTAAGCAACTTCTCATAAAATTCCCAAATCATTCAAACTTAAAATAATATTTCAACATAGATGATTTCGATATTTACAAATGTCAGAATTTTCAATATTAAATTTCTGTTTATAAATTATGTATATAGAAAAAAATATGGGCTTTGAAAATTGAAACCATGCTTTTTTTAAATGCAGTAAATAGTTTTTGAAAATATTTTTAAATTTCTTACCATAGTATTTTATATTAAGATATAAATGAACGTTAATATATTAAAATTCTTTTCAATAAAACTGATATTTGAATAAAATGAACAAGAATATTCTTCTTAAAAAGTTACATATTGTTATTATTTCTTTTGTTCTTTTAAGAATTTATTTTTAATTAATAAGAATTTATGAAAGAAATTAATCAAAATTTTACAGCTGAAGCAAATTTGTATAATAGAAATATTTTCCAAAGTTTAATTCCATATATGAACAGATATTTTTAAATTTTTGTTGCTTGAAAAAATGGATATAAAATGTATTGATTGATTTATACAATAAATTTCATAAAAATAATTTTAAGAACTAGAAAACTAATTTAATAGTGATCAATAATTAAAAATGTAATTTAGGAGCAAGTGTTTAAAAAAACTGTACTGACAGAATGCTTATTCGTAGTGACATTAATTAGAAAAAAATAGTTTAATGCAAAAAATTGGAAATTGCAGTTTTTCCTCCTATCATTCTGAAAAAATAGGGATGACCATTTTATTTCGGAATTTAACTAATATATTTATCACTAAGAGAATTAAGCACTTATGAAATCTGTATTTTTAATGAAATGTAAGCTAGAATGGAATACGAGTTTACTAAAATTCCTTTATGAAGACAATATCGGAAAGTTCACAAATGTTTCATTAAATTTTTCGAAGCTAGTAAATTCTCAATCATTTTAATATTTTAAGAGTAAACGTAGCAAAAAATTTAAGAAAAAAGATTTAAATATTTAAAAGGTTATTTAGACTTACTGAGAAGAACACATGTTGCAGTTTAATAACACTGTATGATATGAAAAATAATATACACGAAAATAAATATCTAAATAGTGCAAGCATTCTTAGTTAATAAACATATTGCAAAATATAAATTAAATAATATTTAACATGAATCAGATTCACTTTACGGTCAACCTTGGCACGTCTTTTTGGCACCAAATTTAGTCAACATTTTTACTGGAAACCTGACAAATTAGAATTTTGTCAATCCTATTTGTCATTAATTTCTCATGAATATTTACTGATTTAAATTTATAAATAATAAATTTAATCAAAACATTTTATGGATAATTTAACATATCAACTTTACTATATTACCATTGATGTTTAAAATCTGTAAATCTGCATTTTTCATTAATTTTGCAAAATTAGTTGAGCATATTGTTAGATACCAACAATGTATGAAATATTTCTCAATATTTCAGCCATTTTCCTCCCGCCGATTTTCCTGATCTGAAAATTCGTCATGCGGTCATTTTTGGCGACATTTTGAAAATATCACCAAGGGTGGCCGTACGGTAAATTTTTACCACATTTTAAATATTAACAATTTAACAGTGTAGTAATGTAGCCGACCGATGGCGCAGGGGTTAGCATCCCTAAGCAGTGGTCCCAGGTTAAAAGCCTTGTTCGGGGATGTATATTCCTTTATCTGTGTGTGTGTCTTTCCATCCTTTTTCCTTGTGTGCAAAGATGGCACACTCACTGGGTTCCCTGCTATTTAAGATGCTCTCATCTTACCCTCTTGCAGCATTGAATAGATTAAATTCTAAGATCAGCCTTGAATTGAAAAAAATTATTTAACAATATATTCAAAATTAAAGGTAATGAAGTGCAAAAAAATAAAAGTGCTCTGATTTTGCATATACCTTTAAAGTACGGTAAGATTGTTATGAATAATATGTTTATTTGGATTCAAATAAATACCATGGAAAGTAATAAAATGAAAGTATATAAATCTGATTATAATGAAATGAGTAAATCAAACTATCGAAAATAATTGTTATGTAATAAATCGAAAATAATTGTAATATAATTGTGAATAAATTAAAAATTACTATAATTTCAGGAATTTAAAGCTATTTAGAAATGAAATATGTTCATTGCTTCCAATTAACATAGATTGGTTGCAAATGAATTTGCTTTTAATTTTTATATATGAATAATACTTTAAATAAATTCAACATGTGCCAGAAAAATATAGCTTAAACATCATTTTGCATATGCACTGAGTGAGGTCCATAAAACACATCTAATAAGTGAATTTATTAAAGAAATATTCAATAGTAAAAGTATGGAAAAATACAAATTTAAATACATATTTTGAAAATACAGAGCATGTAAAATGTACTGAAAATAGAATAACACTTCGGAAAATTGACTAAAAAATAATAAGTTAGCAAACATAAAAAATTACCAAACTTGGTACAAATAATTGTATATCTTAGAGAAGATATTAGTTTTCTTAGATTAGATATATATGTTTGGAGAACTGATATTATTACAATAGTATTTATACTCTGAGTTGAAATATTAAATAAAAAGTATACTATTAAACGAAATAATGTTATATTTAAAATGGTATAGAGCCATGTATAAAATGAAAAATTGAACTAGTGTAAGATCTATGAATTCTATTTATATAAAAATGGTGAGTTTTATCGTTACATCTCTTTTAAAAAACAATATTTCATTCTTAGATTTATATAGATTCTGTACCACCGAGATGGTTTACTGGGTCGTGGTTATTTCAATCCTAGAGCAAACAAACTGGGCGATTTCAGATGGGAATTCTAGGATTTGGAATCGATATACCACAGGCAAAGTGGAGAATTTTTCACACCCTGTAGCATTTCATACCGCACATTTTGTGATTGGAAAAAAGTAAGCTTTAAAAAATGCGCCACTGAAAGAAAATGCTAGCTAGAAGGCATCTGGATTTGGTTGGGGAAAAACTTATATGGATATTAAAAGTGATCGAGAAATTCTGTTTTTCAGGATGATTCCACTTTGAAATATCGTATATGAATTTTAATGTTGAAAAGAAACTGGGAAACAGTTTCCACATAAATATTTCATATCTTTCAGATTATTTAGAATTTTTATGGGAAATGTATGAACTTCAAAGAGAGGACAGTAAGAGATTTTCACACTAACAAAACCATAAACTTCATCATTTAGTATGATATTTAACTTAATGTTTAGGCTTACAAACTTCATGTGCTAAGAATTTTATATTTTTATGTTATTCTACGAATGCGGTATGTTGAAAACCTATAAACTAGAGTAAATTTATGTTAAACTATGTCAAAAGTTTGAGGAAGAAAAATTTACTTTTTACACATGAAATTAATTTGTCATTACAGTGCAATATAATTAAGAGTATTTATTTTATAATTTTACAATTTAATAGAGTATTCATATCTAGTGAAAGCCTTTCAGCTAGTATTTGCTCAAAACAAGAAATTATAATAATAAAAATTCCTTAATGTTTTCTAAAAAACACACATTTTGTGTAAGCTAAGTATTCTGAAAATAATATTCATTCATATGTAAACTGAAAATAATATTTAATCTAATTTTGTGAGTAAAGTTTTTGTGTTTTTTTTCTACATATTTTGTCTCTGTTTTTATTTAACAAAAGCAAGAATTTCAGTTGTTTTAAATACCTTATTTAAGTATTGTATTTTCTCTTAATATAATAGAAAGTTTATATATATATATAAATATAAATATATATATATATATATATATATATATATATATATATATATATATATATATATATATATATATATATATATATATATATATATATATATATATATATATATATATATATATATATATATATATATATAGATATATATATATATATATATATATATATATATATATGTATATTTGGTGGCCAAATTTATAGACACTTTTGGAAATTTTTATGTTTTTGAACTTTGTATGCTTATAGAAAGCGTTACGTTTCACAAAATGAAAACTTGTATGTATCATTTTTAAGAGGATTTATTACTGAATTCAATACAAAACACAAAATTCAATTATTTGCAATACAAAAAAGCTAAACAATAATAGTTATCGATATAATTAGATAGTGATGATTGCAGTGAGTTTATCATTACTTAGTAGAGGGCCACATTTTTTTTTTGATTACAGCTTCACATCAACATTTCATTGAGCTGACAAGAGTTTTAAGCTCTTCTTTCATTATTACATGATGCCAGGAAACAATTATAACCTCAATTAGTTCCCTTTTATTTGATGGGTGCATCATTTGTACAAGAGTTTCCAAACAGTGCCACAAATTTTCGATAGGATTGAGGCCAGGACTGTTTTCTGGCCATGACAAGAATTTAATTCTCTTTGTACGAAACCACTCTTTCGATATTTTGGCTGTGTGGCAAGGAGCGGAATCCTGCTAAAAAATAAATGAAGCATTTTTGGGAAAGAGATCTCTGATGGAAGGTAGAAATTTCAGTTCTAGAATAGTGTCAATGTATTTTCTGGCATTCAGCGTCCAATCGATGACATGAAGGCGATCATTACCATCTGCTGACATGCATGACCAAATCATAACACTAACTGGGTTCTTCATGTTGCTTGAATGCAGTCAGGCTGTAGCTCTTCTCCTATTCTATGTCTTACATATTTTCACCCATCACTACCGAATAACGATAACTTAGATTCATCACTCTATATAACTTGTGACCAATGATCATATGTCAAAGTAATGTGCTCCTTTGCTCACTGTAGTCTTTTTTTCGTTGCTAAAAATTTAAGATAAGGCTTTTTTCGTGGAATTCTACCTCTCAGTCCAACATTTGTTAGTCTTCGCCTGATTGTTTTTGAACTGACAGAAACACCAGCATCATTCAGATCGTTTCTGATGGTCGCTGATGACAATTTTCTGTCTTGGAGATATAGATTCTTCTGTCATCAATTGATGTAGAGCACCTTTTTCGGCCTTTTCTTGCTTTTTTTTATTGAATTTGTTTCTGATATCATAAACAAAACTTTCGGACTCCAGATGTAGTCACTGAACCACTCACCTGTCTTGCAATATCAGCATAGGGAAGACCACTTTCTCGTAAGGCAATAATATTATATCTCTTCTTAGGTTTTCAATCTACTCTTTTACTTACTGCCATTGCTACTTGACTAAATATTAAAAATTTTTACGAAAATTCCTACTTGTAATTGCAGTGCATAAGAAACAGATCCTCCTTCTACAGAACAATGCAAATTCATGAATTGCTTCAAGTGTAAACATGATGTCAGCTTCTACTGGCAGTTACTAACATTTGATTGGTTCTCAGAACAAGAACAGTGATTGGCCAGGAAAGCCAAACATTACAAACCACTTCAGTATTGCAAATAATTGAATTTTGTGTTTTGTATGCAATCCAGAAATAAATTTTCTTTAAAATAATGTATGCAAGTTAGCATTTTGCGAAACGTAACATTTTCTATAAGCATACAAATTCAAAAACACAAAAATTTTCAATTATTCAATTATTATTATTTACATATAGTATGTATATTAGATATAGATATCTATATGTATGTGTGTGAGTATGTGCAGAGATATATATATATACAGCAGTGTCCACAATTTTAGTAACTGCTGTATATATATATATGTATATATATATATATATATATATATATATATATATATATATATATATATATATATATATATATATATATATATATATATATATATATATATATATATATATATATATATATATATATATATATATATATATATATATGAATAGCAAAAGGCATCTTTGCAGAGTTTCTTAATAATTAATTAAATAAAGTAATATATAAAAATACAAGGTATCTGAGAAAGCTTATGAAAAATTATGTCTGATTATGTGTTTGTATATTGATATATAAACATATACATACATACGTACATATACATATGTATAAATACATATAGTACATATATTAGATATAGATATCTATATGTATGTGTGTGAGTATGTGCAGATATAATATTTACTATTTGTCTTATGAAAAAGTAATATAATATTAATAAAACAAATTACTAATTTAAGTGTTGATCTCGAGGGGAATGAGATCTTGGGCACTTTGGGCAAAGCTGTTGTGTCTGAGGACGGTGTGCCTTCGGCACCTCTCATATTTCAAGAGATTAAGCACGAGAATGAAACCACTTGGATTGTCTCGCCTGAGTATCCTGAGTATCATTGGTACCGCCGAGTATGATTGGTAAGCGTCCAGGTGCTTCCTTGGCTACTGATCTCTTAATAGACAAGAACAAATTGTTATCGCCCGTTTCAGAAGTAACATGGAATTCGTCCAGAGTACGAAGAAATTCGAAATTTGCTCAGTTGTTTAAGTGAACAGGCCACTCCTGAGCATATCCTTCAAAGCTTTGGTCTCTCCGGGAGAGATCTGATGGAGAATCCTCTTATGGTACTGGACTTTAGAAGGGTATGCGCACTCATGGACCTTATCTAGTGCTGCTGACCTCGGGGGCATTCAACAATACTAATTTAAGTATTTATTTTATTAAGTGTAAAAATAGCACATTTAAGATTCAATTAACAGGAATCATTCTTATTTTATTAAAATGTATTTAATAGGAATTTAAAAAATATCAGCTTAAGCAAAAAAAAATAAATAAATAAAAAAAAATAAAGCATTTTTTTTTAAAAATTTTTGTTTACACTATTGATAAGAATAACGAAACTTGCTTTTATAGAAGAGTACACTTTTCTGGAATACACTTATTTTTGTGAATACTGCTTCATACGTATATGCAATGAGAATGTCAGAATAAATATTTGCCTCAGGAAGTTGTGACATTCATTTTCCCTACAAATCACTATAGGGTATATATTTTATATTTTGATGAAAAGGAATATTTGACAATCATTTTTATATTTATCAATGTAAAAAAAGTTTTTTTATTTATTTTACGTTTTAAACGTTTTTTTTATTATTAACATTTTAATTAAAATTGGGGCTCTTTGCAAGCTTTTAAATGTATTTACAAATGTAAGAATAAGTTTTCAATAAAAAGTTTATCAATGATTTCATATTTATAAATTGAAATATGAATTAATTTACTACTTTCTCTCTTATTTTACCAAATATTAATAATTTTAAGTTATTTTTTAAAATTAAAATTCAATATTTTTCAGTTTATATTTTGCGCTGCATTACACATTTGCTAATGATTATATTACATATTACAATAAAATGATTTAAAATTCTTGTATTTATATCATTTCATTTATCAAAATAAAATTAAGAACTAAATATAAAGGGAAAGAAATTGATGTTAAGATATTTATGCAGAAAATTGTATTGTGTTCATAATTGGAAGATGCATTTCAAAATTAAATTTTTAAGTTTAAAATGCGCAAATAAAAATATTTTAACTAATGGGAAAAATCCTAAAATATCATTCTTAGTATTCCAAATAAATTGAATAATAATGAAGAATTTACAAAAAATATTAATTTTTACCTTCTTGTTTCCAACATTGCTGTCATAGGATTTTTGTGTCTATATTATTTATAGAGCACTGAAATTATTTCTTATTGGAAACAAGAGCATGTTAATATAATTCAAATTATTATAATTCAAAGTATGCATATGTAACAGAATGTGAGAAATACCAGAATGCATCAATATCTTCCATAATTTGTAAATAAAGTAATGAATGAATAAACCATATATAATTCGAATAAGGTTTGGACAAATATAAACTTAATAATGATATAGATTCACAAAAATGCTATTTGTGATGAATTTTAAATTAACATTCTTCAAAAGGATTGATTTTGAACTATGAGTATGTGAAGAGTTAAAAATATAAAATGGAAATACATAGATATTACTTCATACAGAAAAACATGCAAACTTCAAAAATATTTATTGCAGATTATAAGTTTATATACAATAAAATGCGCGTTTTTAAGGAACAATAAATAAATTACAGAATATTTCAATTCATGATAATATTTTATTCCGGAAAATGTATAAATCAGATTAAACTGAATATTAAAATATCAGTTTAAGAGGGTATATTTTGAATGTATTACATTATTTGATTAATTATCTAGCGTGCAAAAACATTTCTGGAAATGAAATTCAAAAAACGAAATGCTATATCCTCTTTGATATAGTGACATTAATTACAAGTTAGAACTGAGTAAGCGTCGATTAATTCCCAGTTTAAAATGAAACAAGAGGAAAACTATCCTTGGTTAAAAGCTAACATCTGTGTTATAAATCACAGAGATTAAATGTGAAATAAAAGAAATAAAAAGTATAATTAATTTTCCTCGACTTGAATCAAACCAGTAACTCCCGCCTATCGACTTGTTTGCATTTTTTATCATCAGGATTTTATTGATTTCTTGGCAGAAACAAAAGAAGCGAAACTCTGTCCGTTTCCAGTTGACACTTGATCAATGCTCAAGTTAATTTCTTTTTCCTTTAGTTACCGCGCTAAAATTGCAGAAAGAATAACACAGATGTAAGTTTCCTTTTGTTCTTTAACTTTTTTTTTAGTTTTTTTCCATGTTCTCCCGAATTGACTTTTGCAAGGAGAACAAAGGAAGAAAGAAAATGACAAGTAAATCCTTGAGAAACAATCAAATTTTTTCATTGTATAAAATGGGTCATTTAAAGACTTACCGCTCATTTCTATACATTTTTTCGTAATTTTTACTTATTATTCAACTTTTTTTAGATTCAATTCTTAATTAAATGATGGAAAAAATTCTTTTATTACATTGAAATCACTGACGAGATTTGGATGTTTCTTTTCAGTTAAGTTTAAAATGTTATTCTTCGAAGTTCGATTGTAAAATAATATGTTCTTAACTACGAACATTTTATGCTAATCTATTGTCTCATTTGTACTTAAAGTATTTTTATTTTATTTTCATTATATTACTTTTCTAAAAAAGCTAACAATAAAGTCTAACTTTTTACTTAAATATAGTAATTCGATGCATTTTCTAAAAACAATACTTCATTCTGTACTTAATACTTATATTAAAAGAGATTACTTCGCTGAATAGAAAAATAATCAATCTAAAGTTATATATTTTTTACAACGATCACACCTTCTTATGAATTCAATAAGTAAATACTTAAGAGATTAAAGTAATATAATAGATGAAATTAATTTGTAATCTTCAAACTCCTTACAGCTAATATATCAAATATAACAATTAAAATAAAAATGTAATTAAAACAATGTTTTTATTGAGATATATGCAATTTTTCTATTCAAGTCAAAATACAAACCTTCAAACAGGCCTTAAATTAAAATTTATTTTTAATTAAAAATAATATGAGTCTAAGTGAATTTAATGAGATTAACAAATTTAAATTTATGACAAGGAAAAATTTCCAAAAAATTATATGTCCATATGAATTGAATAAATGCAAGATATGACAAATTTAGTTTAATTGATTTGAAAGCAAATTATTTTTATCAGACTTTAATTAAAAATTTCTTAGATAATTTGATATTTACCATAGCTCATACAGTCATGTTAATAGTATTTCATTGATTAATTATAATAAATATTTGCTCATAAATCTGATCCATAAAATATATCAACACATATATTTTGCGCTCTAAGAAAATTCATTATCATCTTACACTAAACTCTTCAATACACGCGTAACGTAATAATTTAAATTTTCATATTTAAAAACATCTTTTTAAAGATATTTAATTTAACGCTAATAGAGAATACCTAATGTTTAAAATATAATATTAAACTATGTGTTAAATTTATGGATTACTTAAATACCAACGTCTCATTTATAAATACTATTTAAGTCAGGGTTTGAACTTTTGATTTTGAGTTTCATCATTAATCAGTTATTAATTTCCGAGTAATGATATATTTTTTGCTATTTTTAAAAAAGCTATAGATAAAATAATATAAATTGTATATAAAATTAAATTCTAAGCAGTGTTATTATTTGTGTTTAATCTGATATTTATATTATGATATGAATATAACTAGTTTGATCTTTATAAATATGATGTTTTCCTAAATATTAATTTTTATATTTATTTAAAATAAATAGCTTGAAGTACTGTATGCCTAATTTGAAACTTTTTATAACAAAAACATTATTATATATTTTAACATTATTAAAACATTTTTATTTATTTCATTTACAAAATTATTTGAAAGTGCTACTCTCTTTCATTGGTAAAATAAGTTTTCTTATTGGAGATAAGAGTATCATTCTCAATGTATGTCTATTACATTGAATAAAAACAATTTCAAACATACCTTATATGCACACTTGCTTGCACTTTCATGCATTGTCCTTATATGCACTAGAGAAAATATTGAAAAATAACAATAATTTCTTAAAATGTTAAATATTACTATTTTTGAATTATGAAAATCATAAATCATTATAACTTGTTTTATAAAAATATATCAGCACTTTTTTTTTGCTTATAATATGCTTTCGGGACTACATTAAATATATTTACTTGAATAATTAAAGATATTGATAAGATATATTATTCACTATTAAGAAATTAAGCATATATTGTAAAAAAAGAAATTGAAATGTTTATCATAAGCTCATAATTCCAGTGTAAAGATGTATGCAGCTTCTTATGTAGATTGTCTTATGCAGATTCTGGGAGTTCAGGTGGGAAGGGCGAGAACCTTTCCATGAGCTCTTACGGCAAAGTGAAGCGAAGTGATCCTTCCGACGATAGCCAGAGAGAGCCTTTGTATTACCCCACACCCTATGCGACGACTCAGTTGTCAACGTACAGTGAGTCACCCAATACTTCCCATTGCAACACCCTCAGGAGACACGATGGAAAAGGACACGAATATGATGTACCTCATCGACATGCGCAGGTTCGTTGCACCTTAAAATTGAACTATATTTTGACTGATATAACTATATTTTATTTCAGTTTTTGATCTTCAAAATTTTTGTTTACGCTTTTTTCATAAGTTTGGTCCATATAATAAGGGGATTTTACGAAAATTTGCTGGTCAAATTTGAATATTAGCAATTGAATTTAATTGAAATTTTTATGAAAAGCTATTATTATGATTACTTTTATTTTATTAATTATTTAATAAGGGTATTTAGAAAAAATATAGAACATATTTTATAAATTAAATAATATAATTACCTCCTAAATTGTGTGAAAAAAAGTAGGTTATCACATGCAAACGAAATTTCCTGATAAGATTTACCCATCAGCAATTCCGTATGCATGTCAAAACATTTTACTGCGATAACATTCTCTAAAATTTTCTTGTTCAATTTAAACTGCTATTTGTTTTAAATAGAATTACTTTAAGTAAAAATAAAATTAATTTCTGAAAATAATCACTATTTAACTTTATAAATGTTGACTAAGGATTTGCACTAATATTAGATTTCCTAAAAAGAATTATTTAAAAACAATTTAATACACATAAAGAAAAATTTCATTTAAATCATACTCTCTATTTTAATTCATTTTAATATCAATATTCAACAAAAAAATCAAATATTATTAGAGCTTCATTTTGAATAAACATTTACATAACCCACTGTAATTAATATTAATTAAAAATCCATAAAAATAAGCTATTAAATTTTTATTTATTAATTAAATTTAAAATGAATGTATGTAAATTCTTGAATTTTAATTCTTTGTTACTGTTTTACGAAATTATGATATTTGAATTCAATGTATACATATGTTTTTACATATTTTAAATAAAATATAATTTTAAATTGTAATTAAAAAGAATTCTTGATGACAGCTTTATCCACTTATTAATGAAAAATTAGATCCAATAAGCGCAAAAATTAGCATTAGATATCGTGATTTGAAACGTCACGTATGTTTCTTATATCAAAGACTAATATAGCAAACATCATATAGTATATATATATATATGTATGTGTGTGTGTATGTGTGTATGTGTGTGTGTAAGTGTGTGTGTGTATGTGTGTGTAAGTGTGTATGTGTGTGTGTGTATGTGTGTGTGTGTATGTGTGTGTGTGTATGTGTGTGTGTGTATGTGTGTGTGTATGTGTGTGTGTATGTGTGTGTGTGTATGTGTGTGTGTATGTGTGTGTGTGTGAGTGAGTTATCTTTTAATATCGAAATATATATTTTTTACTCCAGAAAACACTTGAATAATACCAGGAACCGGAATTCCTGGAAATTGAGATTCTCTCCATGGGATTTTAAAAGAAAAAATAAGTTTTATGCTAAATTAATGAAGCAAGTAAATCTATCTTAAGTGCTACGTAAAATACAGATTACAATATAATATTTATTCTCTTTTAAAAGAAAGCATATATTATCCTTATTTGAATATGTGTATATGAGATCCACGTATGCAGGTATGTATAAGAGGTCAGTGGTTGGAGGTGTGCATGAAAGGTCCCCATTTACAGGTGTGTATGACAGGTCCTCAGTAACTGGTGTGTATGAAAGGTCCTCAGTAACTGGTGTGTATGAAAGGTCCTCAGTAACTGGTGTGTATGAAAGGTCCTCAGTAACTGGTGTGTACGAGAGGTCCTCAGTAACAAGTGTGTATCATAGGTCCTCGCTTACCTTGAGAAAACACATATTTGAAAAAATTAAAATATTGAAAAAATTTATGTCCCACGATTGTTAAAATGTTATTTTAAACCATAATAATGAATTTCGTAAAAATATTCCTGTAAGTTTAGTATATAATTTGGGTCCTCGGATTGGCGGTGAAAACACATAGAGCGCACTTGCCGGTTTAGACCAACCTGTGTGTGTGTGTGTGTGTGTGTGTGTGTGTGTGTGTGTGTGTGTGTGTGTGTGTGTGTGTGTGTGTGTGTGTGTGTGTGTATGTGTGTGTAAGTGTGTGTGTGTATGTGTGTGTAAGTGTGTGTGTGTATGTGTGTGTAAGTGTGTGTGTGTATGTGTGTGTAAGTGTGTGTGTGTATGTGTGTGTAAGTGTGTGTGTGTATGTGTGTGTAAGTGTGTGTATGTGTGTGTAAGTGTGTGTATGTGTGTGTAAGTGTGTGTATGTGTGTGTAAGTGTGTGTGTGCATGTGTGTGTAAGTGTGTGTGTGTATGTGTGTGTGTGAGTGAGTAATCTTTTAATATCGAAATATATATTTTTTACTCCAGAAAACACTTGAATAATACCAGGAACCGGAATTACGTTAGAGGTAAAATATTTTTGAAAAAATTGAATATATATATAAATTGAATAGAAATTTATTGGAACTTTGTGTAATGTTTGAAGTATATCATTTCTAGAATTTTTTATCTCAAGCATTGGTTTTATTTGGAAATGGAAGATTTCTAGAAAGGAAAATAAAATAAGCTTTTCACATATTGATACCATCTATACATTCTTAACTTTGTTGCAGTAAACATATGCTCATAAAATATTATCTTCTATGCATCTGACGAAAGAAAAAATTCATTGATACAAATAAATTCAAAGTAATGTGATGATTATTTCCAGCAGAGGAAATATTTGATAGTAAATAATAGTTTTTGCTTTATAAACAATGAAATTAAGGGAACTTTCTTCAAAAAAAAATACAAAACTGAGCAGGGGAAAATATTTGTATATTAATTTAATACCACACATATTCAAGTGATTTTTGATGTATTTATTTCAATAAAATTTATTTCCAAATATTAAGAGAAGCCATTTTTCATTTGCAAATATTCACTGAAAATAATTAATCCAAATGAAACCAAAATTCAAATTTATTGTAAAAAGAGTTCAAAATAAATAAGTATTTAAGCTTTTATACTTTAAATAAGTTATTTTTCCAATTTAAATATTTAATATGTTATAATGCAAAATTACATTGATATCATTGGAAATAATTTCAAATAATAAAAGTGCTTTATACAGCATACGAAAAATTGTTAGTTTTTTTATGAATTTTGAATATTACATTTTAAAGTTGAAATACCTGAATAAAGTAAATGAAACAAATTTCAAAATAATAAGCTCCAGGTTAAGATATGTCGAGTAAATATGAGTTTAAATATAAACTTTTGATATGATTGATTTTATTATTGATGTTATGACTTAAAATTCGATAGTTAAAAAATTTTTAAAACCAAAATTAATTAGTTTTATCTATAAAACAATGTATTTATAAATTAATTTAAGAGGAATTAAAATTACGTTTTAGTATTAATTTTCGGTACTTGTGTTGAAATCAATTAGATATTTTTAATGTATTTGACTAAAAATTATTATTTATTTTAAATAAATTGTTTTGAATAGTTTTAATTAAATATTGATTTTTTAACGTAGGACTTAAGAACATCCATTATTTTAAGCGAAAAAGTCATTAATGTGTGTATCCATTTCATAAAGACATCTTAAAATTTGGACTTGTGACTGATTAAATGCGACAGATTGTGATTACTTTTCAATAAAAAAATAAAAAGATAAAAGAAAAGCAAAAACTGAATTATTCAAATTATCAAAAAAAAATATATATCGAATCTGTTGAATAAATCCATCAATGTAAAATCGAACTTGAAATAAATTTGTCTTAAAAATTTCATAATGGATAGGAATGCTGCATTAAAGCTAATGAAATATACAATAAGTAAGAAATTTTAAAATAAATCACAAAAACTCATTAATAAAGCTTAAAGTATATTTTTTGCTAAAAAATATACACCTGTAATTTTTTTAGTTAAAAAATAGCTAAAAATATATTTAACTTAATTAAACAAAGTAATCCAATCTAAAATAAATTTATTGTTTTAATTTATAATTCATGTTGTTTTGTAATAGCATTAAATAGCTATTATATTAATTTATGAATTGTATCGCAGAATATAATAGGAATACTACCTATGACACCCAAAACTTATTTTAAGTATGGGTAAAATTGAATAATGAATTTGTGTGAATATAAAAATATGATTACTTCAATACAGGGTATTTTTAAATATATTTCCATTACACAATGAATTTCCCCATTAATTCTTAAATATCTATGTATCTACATGCATGTTCATTTATGTGTATTTATGCAATTGAACATCCATACAAACTACATACTTTTCGATTTTACAAGAACGTTAATTCGCTGAGCTTACTAAGATATGGGAAGAAAGGTGGGATCATTGTGTATACAATAGCATAAGTTAGACATTTTTAAATTTAAATAAAGTTAAGATTGATGATTGTCACTGAAAATTCTAATTTCACGTGACGCCTACCATTTCTAGGAAGTTCAAAATCGATAGCTTTCTTTATAAAACGCATGTGGAATGTGAAATATTTGAAAGACTCAAGTTGCTTATCGTCGCTGCTACCATTGTTTAAAGTGGTCCAGATGAACATCATCCTTCCATGTTTCAACTCTGTCTTGAATTGTTGCTTCGATATATGTCGTACATGTTGCTCCGATGTAATTGTTAAGCGTTGTTTCTAAAACATTTCACTTTTTGATTGCAACTGTTGTGCTGGTGCCTACAAACGTTTGATATTAGCTCCAAGAAATCAACTTGCCTAAACTAGAGTATTGCTTGCTAACTAGGAATCATACAACTATAATAACAATTGTTCTGGATGCGTGCTTCTATTTTCTAATGGTTTATGGTCATCAGTCAAGACTTACTTTTTACCATTTAAAAGAAAGTTTTTGGATGTGTTGCTTCTCTTCTATCAGAATGTATTACCCTTACAAGGAATCATAGAAGAATTGGTATTGTAATTTAGAGTATATTTCCTGATATTGGGAGACATCATGGAACTCAATACATGGCAGACACAATATGGAGACATACTGCACAACTTTGGAGGGCTATGTTCTTCTTGCAAACCATCATTTTTACAGTAAGAGTCTGTGTTACTCCTCAGAGAACAATTCCAGCTATCATGTTGAGAGGTATGCATTGTTGGAACACCTAGAAGAAAACTCTACACTTAGATTGACTTTGTTTAATCGTTATTTACTTTATAAAAGTATTAAATTTATAAGCATTAAAAGATAATTAAGGGTATATTTATTGCTTGCTTTATAATTTAACTTTAATTTTTTCTAACTATACGAAGTTTTCAAAACTTTTAATTTTAATTTTCAATAAGCATATATTTTTAGCATATTCTTACCCTACACAGCCAAATAGTATTTAATATTTCTAAATTAATATTAAATTGCTTAAACATGGGTAAATAACATATGGCAATTTCACTCGAGGATACTTTTCCCAATAATATTGTGTAATCATGGTTGGGAAAAGTGCCGCTGTAGTAACTGTAAAGAAAGAAGTTATATACTAATTCAGCCGAATATCTAAGTTGTTTGCCAATGGTATCCGTAAAAATGGATGTTAGATGCAATGCCCTTTAAAAAAATAATATTTCTGGAATAGCAGGTTGAAAGTGTGGGTTTTTTGCTTCATATGCTGGGATTTAAATTACAAGAAACTACTCACTTTCCGGGCTTTGATGGCACACCATTTATACAAAATATTTTCAATTCTATCCATTGTGCTGAAACATAGAGTTTAATGACATAATATCTCAAATGGTACCCGAATGGTTAGCGCTCTTGACTTCAATTCGACAGTTCGTGAATTCAAATTCCATCTTGAGTGAGAAAATTTGTAGTGGCTTAGAATCCCTTTTTAGTTTTAACTCCTCGTGAATTAAAAATCATCATTAAGCGACAAACAAACAAAAATTAATGTCACTACCATCAATTTTCCAGGTATTTGAAATAAAACAACGTTTTCCAAATTATTTATCTCAAGAAACAGTGGAAATTAATTGGATAAACATTATTTTGAATATTTTTTAATTTTCACTATATTATACCCATGAAATTGGTTTAAACATTAAGCTTCATAATTTTTTCCATGAACATGAAATATCTTAAAATTTTTAATACATTAGCTACATTTTTATTTATATCTTCTTATGTAAATTAAGATAAATGTATCCAAATGTTCATATTTTATTTCTAAAATTAAAGCATAATATCATAATTTTTCATTATTAATTAGTATAGCATTCTAAAAATATTCTCTTAAAACAGTCCTCATCATTTTGTTTTATTAATAAGTCATTTTGAATTTTCAGTTTTTTCCATTTTGAAACATTGTTTCGCGACTAAAACAGTATCAGTCAATATATATATATATATATATATACATATATATATATATATATAAATATATATATATATATATATATATATATATATATATATATATATATATATATATATATATATATATATATATATATATATATATATATATATATATATATATATATATATATATATATATATATATATATATATATATATATATATATATATATATATATATATATATATATATAACATTATTTGAAGAATACTAATTTTAATCATTTATAGCACTGGTCTTCCAACATTAATGACATGCTAGTTCTCGGATGACATCCTTCAAATTTTTCTCAATGTAAGATATCATAACTTTCCTCATGACATGAGAATTATAACTTGTTTATAAATGTCTTTTTAAGAAACTGATGAAACATGATGTATTATAATTAAGGAATCGTACAGTAGTTCTTTTTACGGTTGCATTTATGGTAACACAATCTTTGAATGCTTTATATTGACATCTATCAAGAGTATAAAATCATTTGTTCCCTTCTTTTAACTAAACAACTTTCCGCTTAACATTCTATAGTTAAATATTCAAGAAATACTTAACATTACTTTACAATTTCTTCAGTCATAAAGGAACATATTCAGAATAATTTTTTTTAAATTACGTTTCGAAACAATTTTCAAGGATAATACATGATTACAGAAATCAGAATTTATTACAGAATAAATATTAGAAATGAAAAGATCATATATTCTGAAAAAAATAAGCAAACTAAATTGCTTTATGAAGGATTATATGAATTAAAGCCAACAAACATTGGTTTGTTAGATGAATCAGTACACAGTTAAGTTTTTATATAAAGGTTTTTGTACATAAATTTATATGCATGCAAGACTGTATAAAGTTTTTTATACATCATGCTTACATACACACATTTAAATGTCTATCTCTCTGTCTTTATACACACACACACACACACACACACATATATATATATATATATATATATATATATATATATATATATATATATATATATATATATATATATATATATATATATATATATATATATATATATATATGTATATATATATATATATGTATATATATATATATGTATATATATACATATATATATATATATATATTTATATATATATATATATATATATATATATAATTTATATATATATATAATTTATATATATATAATATGTATATATATATATTGAACAGTTATTTTAAACTCCTAGTTATAAATAGCTGTTCAGAATAACTAAGCTTCATGAATTTGTTATTAATCATTGTCACTAAAAATTTAAAAATTTACTCTTATTAGATAGTTTTTAGAATGTGTTATTATGAAGGCATATGATTTCTTCCTTAACTAAGAAATTACTCACAGTCTATTGGTTTAACTTTTAAGAAAAGTATGAGACTAGTTGAACTTAGAACAAATATCTTCATATCACAATAGAAACCTAAAAAATCGACAGAAAACTATAGTTATTTTTATAAATTTATCTTGCAATATTGCATTACTGAATTATTTTGCATTTTCTGGAATTTTTGAAGATATCTTTTATTTGAAAAGTTAACATAATTCCCCTATTTTATTATTATTATAATTTATTATATCAATATAAAAAATTGGCTTATTTTCTTTGATTCTAAATTCTTATGAAATAAATTTAAGTACTTTTAGTATTTATTTGTTGAAATTAACTAACATTATTTTTGATTAAATTATTATTTCTGAGTAGATAATATAAGACCTTATATTGTTTTATAAATTTATCTGCATCATTGTTGTTCAAGCAGTATTATTCATATATATGGAGAAATTATCAAAAAAGTAGACCCTGTGACAGCTTATCCAGTACAACTCAGGAAACAATAACATAATTAGGTATACGTATAAATATAATGTCTACTTTAATTTTAAAAAGTAACACTTAACAATAGTATTATCTAGTTGAGTAATACTGAGTCTCTAAGTAATACTGATAAATGCATCAAAAATCTTAATCTGTATTGTATCACTGAATAAATATTGAATAAGGATATGTTACAACCATTTAAGAAAAAGTATTATTAATACGTGAAGCAAAATTTTCAGAAATAAATTGCGTGTGTTTAATTTTAATCTAAAAATCGGAACACTAACAAATGTATATTAATTTATGATATATTTCATTCTATCTTTCTAATTATGATGCAGATTTTTCTTCTGCGCATTGCAATAGTTTTTTAAGATAGTTGTTATCATAATCACATTAATTATTTTCATGAGTAAAATTTTCTTTATACAGCGAATATAATATAAAAATACAATATAATGTATATAAAAGAAAAATACATTAAATAAAGATATATGCAAAATAAAAATTTATAGAAAGTATAACGCTCTATGGGTTCATTTATATTTCATGAAGCATAATACTTATAAATATCATATTAAAATTGTTTATGTTTATGATATTCCATAATTTTTCAAAAAATTATGAAATTTTTTAAAAAAGGCATTTTTAATTCTTTTACTTATTCTCATGAAAACACCTAATTAATATTTGGTTCTAAGAGTTATTCAAATTTGACAGTCACCTAAGTTCAATTTATTTTCTAAAATACAACTTGTAAATATATGAAAATTTAGTAAATTAATTCAAGAATTCGAAGTTAAAAATCATTGATGTCTTAAATATGAATTTTGAGTTATTTTTGTAACTGATAAAATATTTTGTTTTCTGAAGGAGCAATTGAAATTACTACGTTTTTATGCACACAAATGTTTTAATAAAAGTTCAGTTTTTGCTTAGTTTTTTTCTGGTAATAGTTAATCATTCTCAACAATAAATATAAGCACCGGTATCTTGATATTAAAATAAATGGGTAATACTAAAGAAATCGTCTTGACGGAATTTATCTAATGATGAAAAATTCTTAATTACTTTCCCAAAACTTATATATAAGAAACATTAATGATATGAAAAAGTAACACAAATAATGAAACATCAGAAGATAAATACGTCGTATTAAAAAAAATTAAAAATCTCTTCTAATGTGCTTTTTTAACTAGTCTTCATTTACCGTATTCTCCCGAGCCCTTCTTTCTGCCATCTGTTACACTTAAAGTGCACCATTTTTTCGGACATTAAATGAAAAGTGGGCAAAAATAAAAGAAGTTGGCGTTTTAAGACCATCTACGTCTTCCACGTGTCTTAAAAAATAAACGTCTAAACCTCGTGCTTCAGGTCTGGCGGGTGTAAAAAATCAAATTTCCGGTAAAAGGCGCAATGACGTCAAAAAGAACATATATCCCTATAAACGTTGTTTATCTTTCCTTTTAACGCGTGGTGTTTCACTTTTAAAAAGAGGTTGAGGCGGTGCAATCAATTGGATTAAAGTCTTTCTGGCTCGTGAGTCCACAACGCCTCTTCTTGTCTCATTCTTCTGGATGACATCCAATTTTTTTATGACATAAATTTTTGACACCATATTCTATAACTTACGCTCTTGTGATCAACTTTACTATACGTCTATGCCTTGAAAAAAAGGTCAGCTGCTACAACAGCGCTTAAAAAAATCATATGTTTGGGATAATCATGAAAATCTGAAACAATTCCATAAATTAAGGTTACTGCATGATATTTGCTAAATCTTTTACATTTAATATTTGGCAATTTTAATTTTGATTAATGAGTTTTGAGGATAAAAATAACACATTTAAATTAAGCTAACTAATTTAAATGAACAAACTGTATTATAAATTTTATTATTAATTAAAGAAACTAGTACGTTTTACCCAAGTAATGACAGAACGATACATTGTAAGTAAATTATTCTCAATTATTAAATAATTCTTTGATTTTTATAGAAATAATGAAAACATATCAAATCTGCCAACAAGTAAGATAACATGAAATAATTTTCATTAATTATTTTTATAAAAAGTTTTTAAGACATAATATTTGAGAGATCTATTGTCGTTGAAATAAAATTCACCACAAATTTTAAACCACAATTTTGTTGAATTTTGTCGCATCATATTTTCATCAAAAGGTAAATATTTTATAATTAATTAAAATTAATTTATATATATATATATATATATATATATATATATATATATATATTGAGGGGACAAAACGTTTGACCTATATATACTTCGGATTTAATCTTTTGAATCTAAGTTTGTGTACATTAAATTAATAGTTTAGAGATAAGTAATTGTTAATATAGGAATCTAGATTCAATATATATGAAGGGAAGTGGATTATAACTGTGAGTAATGTATGTCATTTTGAATAAATTAAATGTTATTTTGAAATTATTGAACCTAAATTAATTTCGGTAGATAAATATTAGTCATATTACTTATATTTATATCTAACTAGAATATCATACAAACAAGATTGTTAATATTCATCTAATGAGTATTTACATGATAAAAACGCTATTCTTTCTGAAATTTTGTGAGTCGTAGATACAGAAAATTTATAAATTTTAATTGCAAACATGGTAATTAGATGGTAATTTTTACAATATATTGAAACTATGAAGTAGATGTATTTTTATACAATCATCTTTGTTTTTATTAAATAACATATTTTATACAAAATAACGAATCCACGTATTGATTGAAGGATTTGTTTACTTTTTTGTCAAAGTATTATTACTTCCCAAAATAATATTTGTAATACTCATAGAAAAGTATTGTGAGACTCCTTTCAACTCGATTGGATATCTATTCTAACATGTCAGGAGCCACCACATATTTCGTAGAGTTAAGGCAGAATCATTTGTCTCAATTTTTCAAAACCCGAACCTTCAAAAAGCATTGGAATCTTAGATAATAGATTCCGCCGGCGTAGGTAAAAGCTTTTCTTGGACATAACTTCACTGCTCAAGTCTTCTTTATCACCAGTGAGATGAAATCTGCAGCATTTATCAATTTCGGCGTTTATCTCTCTGCGAAAACATCAACCATTGAAGCGGAAACAAAAGAGTAAATAAAAAAAATGGGAATCCAATAAAAAAAAGTATAGCCGCAAGCAGATATCCTTTTTTTTGTTCATCTGCTTTAGTAAAATTCATCTTTACTTTTTTGGTGTTCAAGCGTTCCTTACACTTGAGAGGGTTCAAGTTCTTAAATTCTTCTGCTTCTATAAATGCATTTTTATTCTTTCCGCTACTATGGTTTCTATTTTTATCTTTAAATATGAAGGAAAACTAATGCTATAAGAAGTACACACAATAAATATCTGTTTATCCCTGTGAAAGACTTACCTTAATTTTAAGCATTTTAAAGAAAAATGCTATCTGAGCTGGCAGTTTTTTTTTTCTGAATTTCTGTGAATAAATCTGTAAATTATGAAAAAAAAAACTTTAATTAAAATTATAAAAAAAAGGCAAGAAGTGCATTAAATTCCTATTTTCTTTTTAATTCTCAGCTATTTTTTGCAGAAAATCATTTACGGTGTCGATGCACTTTAAATTTTTATAATTTGTTTTTATTTATTGTAAGAAATATATGAAATTATTTTTGTTTTGATCATTAATATTTATACTTGACATATTATATAAATTCTTTTTATTTAACTGATCGTGTTTCATTTCACAAGAATTTTGATTTGATGATGTCTAGCATTAAAGAATTTTTAAATTATAGAAGTTAAAAAACCAGTTTAATGATTTATTTTTCTTTATTTAAAGTAACTGAAGAGTGCAATTAATACTAAGCATTTTTAAATTTTACAACACTTTTCGTAGATTTTTTAAGAGAAAGAAAATGTTAAAATATTTGAACATATAATAATGTATTGATAATTTTTTTTGTTTTATTTTTAAAGATTTTTGTATTAAGTTTTAACAAAACTAAAAATACTTCAAAATATTTCATCGTCTATTGAAACAATATAAAAATCAATGCAGTCATTTAAGAAAAGCAAGGAAAATCAAAATAAAAGTTTTATTTGTATGATGATATAAATTTATAATCCAATAAAAATATTAGCAATTGATTTAACAAGAAACTACTTATATTTGCTGTCTTAGTTTGTAATTATGAGTAAGTTTCATGAATATTTGAATCTATTTTATTTTCGTTAATATTTTTATGGTCAAACCTTTTTTAAATTTTTGAAATTAACTGTTTAAAAAATAAAAGACAATTAACTAAAGTATTTGGGTTTTCATAAATTTTACTGATATTAATAAACATAAACAAAGATAAGTGTTGTCAGAACTTTCTCTAAAATCAAAACCTAATACTTGCAATCCATTATAACACTGGAAAACTTTATCAATAAACCATAATTAATATATTAATAAAAAATTGCTTTTTATTTGTGTAAAATGTTCATTTAATATCCGCAATATAAATTTATTTTGTTTATAATATAAATTATTTGATGATCATGCAAATTTCTTCATGATTATAAGAAGGTTTGGTTCTATATCATGTTCATTTATTTAAGCTGTTAATTTCGATTTTCATTTGAGTGAAAAATTTTTAATATTTTAAACTTTGTAGCAATTTGTAGAATTAGAATTGGCAACAACTGTAACATATTTTGAGTATTTTGATACTCATATATTAGGTTTTGATTTTAGAGAAAGTTCTGACAACACTTATCTTTGTTTATGTTTATTAATATCAGTAAAATTTATGAAAATGCAAATACTTTAGTTAATTGTCTTTTAATTTTTAAACAGTTAATTTCAAAAATTTAAAAAAGGTTTGACCATAAAAATATTAACGAAAATAAAATAGATTCAAATATTCATGAAACTTACTCATAATTACAAACTAAGACAGCAAATATAAGTAGTTTCGCGTTAAATCAATTGCTAATATTTTTATTGGATTATAAATTTATATCATCATACAAATAAAACTTTTATTTTGATTTTCCTTGCTTTTCTTAAATGACTGCATTGATTTTTATATTGTTTCAATAGACGATGAAATATTTTGAAGTATTTTTAGTTTTGTTAAAACTCTTGTTAAAACTTAATGGTATATATGCTGTGTTTTACATTTTAAAGTAAAATTATCAGATTACTATGAATTTACTATTTTATGAACAATCGTTTAAAATAACTCCAACCTTTTTAAAGTTGCAAATATTCGTTTTGATATGGATGAAAATTTTTTAATATTTTAAACTTATCAATTATTTATAGAGCTAAAATTGGTAAAATTTGCAAATTCTATTGTTGAACATTTTGTTAGCTAATTTATTCGTATGAAAGGTTATTTACATTTCAAATAAAAATTAACACACACAGATTACCTTAAGTTTACAATTTTAATAAAAAACATTCATTAGAACTCAATTTATATTGAATGAATAATGGTTTGTTCTATTTAATTAAAGATCCTGATATTCCATATGAATAGTCAATGCCTCTAAATAAAATAATATTTACAACATTTTAAAGTACTTTAATAGAATGTTTTGATATAAAATATATGGTTTTAATCAAAAATAAATTCTTAAAATGTTTTTTAAATAAAAATGCATTGGAAGATATACCTGTGAGATAAGAATTTATTCGTTAATATTATTTTTTTATGAATATAAAAACATGCAATGAGACATTACACACAATTTTTTTTTCAAATTCATATCATTATATACTAACAAATCTTAATGTGAGGGTCAGTTTTTCTTAAGTTTCCTTTTGCCTTTTCATTTTTTGGAAACTAAGCTTTTATTCTTACCTTTCAAAAAATTAGACGATACTATTAAAACGCAGCTATCACGTGACGTAAAAGTCCTAATTAGGAAACTCTGAAAGGAATGGCAATTTTTTCTTTTTTTTACAAAAATATTTCGTTTAGATCTTTTTTCTATTACTTTGCTCAACCCTCATGAATTCCTTTTCTAAGCTTTGTGCCTTAAATTCTTACATTTTTTGCCCTTTCTTGCTATTGTCCGTTAAATAGTATAAAATGACCATTTCACATGCTTCTTGAACATTGGATTCTTTTTAGAAGTGTTTTGAGTTTTTTTTTTCTTTTACCGGGATTCTCGAGTCATTTCTTTTTTGTTATTCGTATTCACGTTGAAAAGAAAGAAAACAAAAGGAAAAGTTTGGAAAGAGAAAGAAATCGGCATCTGAGAAAGTAACTGTATGCTTATGTTTGTTGGCACACATTTTGGTCTTTATATTTGTAGGATTTATTTTTCAGAGCTTTTATTATTTTTAAAATTTTCTTTAAATTCTATAAAAATGCGAATTTTTTTAAAATTATGTTAGGAAAAAATCAATAAACTCATTTATGCAGAGTGTATTTATTTTTACCTGAATTTTGTAACATTTCAATGAAACAACAACAATGAAAACTGGAGGATGCAATTATCATTAATGGTAAAAGTATGGATAAAATAGAATATTATTTAAATTTTTTTATATCACACAAGATATAAAACTGCAATTGGCAAATATTTTTTTTGCTTTTATTCACTTACATTTTTTACAGACGGGACAAGCCTTTTTTTAAAAATTTGGTATCAAAAGTGCTAAGATTTGGAAATCAACATTACAGTTGCATGAAATATACCTAGTTCATGTTATGCAATAATCAACAAATTAAATTTTATAAGCACCTAAACATGAGAGAGAGAGACATTCATATTACTTACAATTTATACACATTACTGATAAAGGAGTGGTCTTTTGAAAATTTACGACTTTCTTACCTGTGCAACTTTTTTTCTATGTGTAATTTCCCTGTGCTTCTCCAAATAACACAGTATCATTCAGCAAATTTTGAGCTTAACGCACATTACTTCTGTTAACAAGACATTGTAATTTTTAGGAAATAATTCTCTCTGAGTCCAAATCAAAATCCTTCTAAAATTGTACTAATTTGATTTGGTTATACAATGAACAATACCTTTGATAGGAAAATTATACTTTAATCTGAAATATTGCTGATTAGATGTAATTGGGTGGCAGTCAATCGAATGTTATGTCAGTTCAAGATATTATACTTCATATAAAGCTTGTGCTAAAACTTAGATGATAGAATTCATTAACTAAGAATAGATGATAGAATTCAAAAAGACCAAATTTTAAATTTTGTATTGATAATATATTTGGCATAAAGCTGTTTTGGGTTATTGATACTTCTTCTTAAATTCCTGTCATGCATTAGTGGTAGCTTCAGCAGTTAAACCTGCATCTGTGAGGGAGCGTGGTCAGTTCGTCTCACTTTCAGCTTGTTTGCAGCTACATGTCAAATAATGATAACAATGTGTATGTAGACATTTCAGACGTTATCCAAATTTTCTTCTTAATGTGGAAATTAGTTATTACCTCTACCAGCTTGTTTTACAAATCTTCAACGCATCGAACATGCAAAGTTGTCATCATGGTTGCATAGTTATAAAGAAGTTATACAGTACGCGTTGGAATATATTTATTCCTATACAAACAACTGATTTTGATAGCAAATGAAGGTAGTATGAACTTTTTTTGAGGGAGTTCAAAAGAATGACGTAGCACTGTTATTTCAAAACAAGCAGGCCATCTACCGAGGATTTCTTATATATATATATATATATATATATATATATATATATATATATATATATATATATATATATATATATATATATATATATATATATATATATAAGAAATCCTCGGTAGATGGCCTGCTTTTTTATTTTTAATGCTTTATGTTGGATTGACAAATATTGCATCATGACATGCAAAAATCACTTGCGTATCGACATTTGTATTTCAAAATATATATAATTCTATTTTTAACTTCCTCTTAAAATTGTGTCAAAAATGAACTGAAATTAATATTTATGACTATAATTATTAACCTTTATTTATTAAAATTATTTTTAATACTTATTTTATTCAAAAACTAAATAAGTTTACACTTTTTAAATTTGATTAATATATTCTCCTAAGAACACGTAAGCATAATTATGAAAAAATATACATTCACTTTCCTTTTACTGTGAAAAATATAGAACATTAATAATAAAGTTGCCATTCTAAAAATCTCATGATGCAAAAAAGCTTTAACTTACTATTATTTTAAATAAATATCATTTTTACGAATTTTAAAATTTGTATGAATCAAATCTTTGTTAGAATAAATATTTTTTTATCATTTAATATTTTTCTGGAATAAAACTCTGGCCTCAATTATTATTTATACTTGTAATATGTATAATTTAAATTTTAAGTTATATGAAAAATATTATTCCTAGAAAATTCAGATTTTGATGCTTGTCAAATAATTATTATCTAATCACTTTATGTTCGGTGAAATGCAAACACCTTTGATCATGATTGACAAATTTGAGACGTCTAATGTTATTATCAATCAACAGAATATTTTTTTAGTTTTTTTTTTTTTCTGCAGGATCAGTGATATAAAATATAAAAAATGTTTAGATTTTTATCAGACGGAAATTCCTTTGAAGCATAGATTTGGATAATTTAAAACCAATTTAAATCATATTTCAACCATTCATTATTTATGTATATAATATTTTTTAATATACAATTATTTTTAATTTCGTAATAATTTAGAGGAAGAATGAAAATCAAGCAAAACTTGTTTCTATCCGCTAGAATTACAAAATTCTTACCAAAAGAAGTGTTTTTTTCTTGAAGAACGATGAATGTTTTTTGAACAAAAATTTTCCTTTATTATTGAAATAATGCCATTGGTTAGACAACAAATTCGTAAAACATCAGTTTGTATATTTAATAAAAAAATAATTAATCGATCATGTTTTCAAAAATCACTGATGCGAAATTTCAAACATAAGTATTTCCAAAAAATGGAATTAGTGATATTCTGACATCATAAGAAAGCCTCCGTATGTATGTTGAATATGCTACTGTCTATTAACTTACTTAAAATCCCTAGCAGAAAATTAAGTACAATAAGAATGAAATACAAGCTTATCCCATTAAATTTCAAAACAAGGCATTTTAAATAATTAGAATTTTCGAAATGTTTAGTTAAAAATTTTAATTTTTTAAACTCTGTGGTGAGCTTAAAAATGTATGAATAAAAAGCAATTTAACTTTTATATTGAATTTAAAAATATAAATACTCTAAATATATCTGTAGTTAGATGCTTGGTAATTGGTTCTTTTGGAGACGCAATCACATCGTTGGTATGTGTTACTAGAATGTCAATTTTGTTCAACTCTTATCAGCTACAATCTCAAGAATAAGGGTGCGGCCTTCACATGTTTCAGCCATTCCAAGACGTAGAAGTGCAAATTTACACAGCATTTGCGCATTGTTGATTGACGATGTACATTGATGGCCAATGAATTCAATTGGTTAATGGTTTTTCGCATGAATCAGATTGCTTTTGTTATTTGTTACCAAGGAAAATTTACCAATGAGACCTAGAAAAAGGATTTTTTGTACGGAAATATATATGCATAAGTATATACGTATGAATCTTTACATGTAAGAACGAAAAATTATTATAAATTCAAATATTACAAAAATATTAACCGAAAAAATTTATTAAATAAAATGAAATGAAAATGTTCAGATTACATATATTTAAAAAGTAAAAGTTTGGAAGTAGTAAAAAGAGTAGTATAAAAGAATAAATTAAAAAAAATAATTCTTTGTGTAGCATAGTATTATATCCACATATCTATTCACCATGTACATATCTATATGTAATTCATTTAATACTGTTTCAGCAAATTTCTAGTAAGCTTACAACTTTAAAATAATATTGGGAAAATAATATATCGTAAAAGTTTTATTCCTATATTAATTCTGAAATCAGATTCAGCGTTTGTAAAAAGTTTCTATCAAAATTTCCCGTTAACTTTATTAATAATTATTAATAAGTAAACTAATCATGTTTGTATAAATATGAGCGAATATAATTTTACTTGTGCACTTAATGTATATACGGAAATAAGGGATTAAGTTTAGTAGAGCAGCATATATATACCCATTGGAAAACATTAAACAAAGGAAATTCGGAAGGACGAAGAAATAATTTACTAGAAAAAAATCCATGTTAAACTGCATTTTATTATGAAATAAGCAATTATTTAATGTTTCTCTTATACTTTAAAAAAGAATTTTACGTAAAATATTGAACTAATATTAATTTCATACTTTTTTTATTAACATTTTATTTATTAATTATATATTGAATTTCAAATTTTGAAAATGAAAATGTGTCTTTTAAATTTGTAAACTTATATTGGGCATATTTTAAGAAATTGATTATTACTTATACTGCTGTACTTGGCTTGACTAATTAAAATTGATTTAAAAATTTATTGAGTGAATTTTGCATTGGTTTAATTCCCCCAAGGAAAAGTACATTAATGAAATGGTTCTATTTGCTTAATTTATTAAAATTTGGTTTCAAAAGTTTCAAAGAAAATTTAATCGTCTTTGCCTCACATTTTTAGTAGTTTTAACTAAATAAAACAGTAGTTTTAACTAAATAAAAAGTAAAAGTTAAAATTTTCTGGAAAAAAATGTCATTTAAGAGAAAGTTGAATTAATATCCTTTAAAGGATATTAAATGGACAAGTGGATAAAAGAACGGATATTGATACAAGAGCAATGAATGAGCGTTTTTCCAAAGATAATTTTTCATTAAACTTATTTAAACTTAGTTTCTTTTTACAATAAAGTAAAAAGAATAATTGAGCTTCTAGAATTAAACAGCATTTCTTTGTTTTAACGACACTGAAAGCGCTTTAAGGTATTTGAGTAAACGTTTGCTGAAGATCAATAAATTTAATCAAATTTAAACAGAAAAGTGCTTTTTAACTAAGCTTTAACTTTTTTACTTGCCATACTCCTAAGCATGGATATTAATTAAGAAGATTTAAATCTTTATTTTTTACGTATTTTGAGCATGTGCACGATTAGATTAGAATTTAATAGAATAAACATTGCGAAATTCATGGATGATTTAAATGTCTTTACCGAATGAAAGTAGTAACTCGTAGCATTATCGACATTCAATTAAAGGAATAAATAATTTACTTAAAACCTTAAAATATGAATTACAACGAAAGTATAATACGAAAATGAAAAATTGATTTTCAACGAAATTATAATACGAAAATGAAAAAACTCAAATTTCAAATAATAATGTGCATGAGTGTAAATGAATAAAGTTATCAAAATTTATTATAAGTATAAAAGCATGATACCTTCTGTTCCAAAACTCACTTATTCTAGTATTAAAAATGTTATACTTACATTTGAAATATGAAGTGATCATAATGATTATTTATATTCAAATTGAAAAAAAAATCCATTTTTAATTTAAGTGGAGAAATGTTAGTTTTAATTAAATTTAAATTATCAGAGAGACAAATGATTGTTAATAATTGCAAATGAGTTGAGTTAGTTAACATAATATGTATATTCTCTGTATGATAGATTTTACCATAAATACAGAAATTTATGAATTATTTTATTAGCGTTTCATGGTTGCTGAAGATATTTGTTAAAAATATACTAATGTATTGAATAATGTTTGACGATGTGTTAATAACATTTCATCTATATCTTAGAAAAACAGCTTTAAAAGATTAGCTGAGAGAAATCTTGCTGACTTTGTATAACTATATATAAATAGTATAATTTACGAATAGCCATCTTTGTATTTATGAGACAATGACCATACGTCACCACAAAATATGTGATCAACTGTCTCATAAAGATTATTTTTATTCTCTAATACCGTGCATTTCAGCATGTTGCCTCATAACAAAAATAGATAGGATAATAGACACCCTATCTGCATAGGGTGGTTTATTCTTCACTGAAAACTTCTTAAATGTTTTCTGAATTGATCATGAATGACTGCAAACAAAATAATTATGCTTTAATTTAAGAGATTTTTACTTCTGCTTTAAATTATAGCGACTTTAGCCTGAAATACATGTTGATGATTTTGTATAAATGCCAATTGGTAAATGACATCTCAAATAACAATGACCCTGTAATCATTAACATACTTACTCTCCTGAGTGCACAATCCTCCAATTTGACTTTATTTTCTTTCATATTTTCAATCAAATTTTAACAATCAAAACTGAATTTATTTTTTTAAAAATATTGCTACAGCAATTTGTACTGTCACTGGTGCACTGTTTCCAAGTCAGTAAAGTAACTACGTAACTTAATTAAAATCTCAAGAAAGAAGATTAGTTGAATTGTCTGATATATTCGATTAATCTTCTTATAAAAGTTCCGTGAAACATTTTTTTTACAAATGTGATGATATTTATTGGCATGAAATATACATTACTTTCTTTTTATGGTGTTACGTAATCTTTCCCTTTTTCTCTCTCCCTCGTTTTATAAATGTACATATGAAAAAATGATAAAAAATATGGTAGACCAAAATGTAATTTGTTTATTACTTAATGTGCATTATAAGAATAAAATTTTCCAGTTTGCATGCAAGAATGATTGAAATAAAAAGGATTAATATTCACGCTGCACACATATATAGCTATATATAATTTTTACATTTTCTAACTTTTAAAATGTTTCTGAATCTTGTTTTTGTAACCAAAGACATAAGAAATGATGCTTTAAAAGCTTCTTTTAGCATACGTTGATATATTAGTTTAAATACGGATATTTTATTAAAACATAGTTTGTGCATTCACCCACTAACATATTTCTATTCCTCACAGATGGGTGAATACACATCCTATGCGAAGTTATGGACGCGAGTGCATGAACCATTGCAAGGTTAGTTGGTGTCAACTACATTAGTGTTTATTTTAGCGTAAGGCTTTTTTTAGAAATTAAAATATGTCATTTTTACTTAAGAAAATAGAAATGTAAAATGCTCTTTCATTTACACATTATTTGAATAATTGTTAATCATATACAGAACATTAAGATAATTAAATTAAAAAGGTTTGCATAGTTTCACATTTAATTAAATAAATAATTCTAATTTCATATAAAATAACCGTAGCAATAAATTAGAATTTTTTATGGTAATATTGAAATTATACTATTAAAGAAATTATGAAATTATAACATTAAAATTATAATTTTTAATTCTGAGTAGTAAATGTGAAATACAGTACGATCTTTAATAATAAGGTCGAAGTTTTATTTCACTTTTATATTTTAACATAAATTTTTGATTTCTTGATTATGTATACCATTTTACAAACGTATTGTATAGTCCAAAAATTTGGTGCCTATTTCTGGAAAATAGCGTAAGAAGAGACCTGAATCCGAGTATGTTATAGGAATATGTGCTTGTTGTCTTCACATAAAAAACTTTGATAAAAGTGTTCGGTGTCCGATTCCTCGCAGTCCTAAAAGTACGTTAATCAATTATCCTATGTATTTTGGAAAAAGTTTGGTTACGATTCGTTAATTTTTATCAATTTTATACGCCTTAGAATAAGGCAGCAAGTAAAGTGAATTAAATACATTTAATGCTTTTCTTTTTACGAAAGGGCAAAAATGCCACACACTCGGTGAATAAAGATATTATCTGTTTTTGGCGCAGGAGCTGTAGCCGAAGGAATTGTGCATAAGTAGTTTACTAGGTTTAAAGTTGAAAGTTTCAAAGTAGAAAATTAAGAAAATTTGGGTTAACCGTTCACCACAGACAAAGATATGATTAAAACAGAAATGGAGAATAACCTACGCTCAACTTTACGTCAGTAAGCAAAAATGTTAGCAAATGAAACAAAATCAGTCATTATGACTATACTGTGAAGCTTGGTTAAATATACCATCCTGATTACGTTTTAAAGGAGAAAAACATGTTGGATTGCATATCTAATTGCGACTTGCTTTACGAATGCAATGAAGAGATATCATTTCTGAAGGAATTAGTGACGGGAGATGAAAAATCGATAATTTATGAAATCTTTTAGTATTAAAGGTCCTGTTAAAATATGATTACCCACCTTTTGTCACCTAAGAACCTGTGTTCACTCAAAGAAGATAGTTATCTGTGTCTGGTGGGTTTCAAAAGGAATCTGTTATTGTGAGCTTTTACCAAAATAATGAAACAATAAATTTGAAAACGTATTGCGCTCAGTTATATAAATTGAAGACTGCAATCGAACAATAACGTTCAGAAATAGTAAACTGGAAGGGTGTTATATTTCATCTGGACAATGCCTGACCTCATGTGTCATTGGCAACTCGACAAAGACTGTTGTGTTTGTATGGGATGTTTTATACCATCCACTGTATTCGCCAGATCTCAAGCCCTTGCATTTCTACCTTTTCCGATCAAATTCCGTTAATGTAAAAAATTCAACTTTTTGATTATGATGGAAACTCATTGAGATAATTATTTTCCAAAACACTTGAGAGTTTCTGGAAGAATGGAATTCTTAAGTTGTAGGAAAGGTAGAGAAAGGCTGCAAAACAGAATGATATCTATATAATTTGAAAAATATTTTCAAAAATTTAAGTGAGCCGCGTTTCAGTTTTCCTTTAAAATTGATATGAACTTTCTTGACAATGAAATATTTTGTATTATCCATTTATTTAAAAAACTTTATACCATTATATTACATTAACTCTTTTACATGCTTATTCGTAACTTTAATTTAATACATTATTTTAATTTCTTATGCATTTACCTTTTTCATACTATTTGTATAAGTAAGATAATATTTTTATGGTCTTTACAAAAGTCTTGCTTTAATAATGTAAAGCCTAATGAAAATTACATAAATGAATTCAATCACTTAAATGATTGTCTTAAATTTATATCAGTATACAAATAATTAATATTTGTATACTGATATGAATTTAAGTATTGATTTAAATAACAGTATTGATTTTCATTAATTAGTAATTTTAAATGCAAGTAAGAAATGATGTTAGTTTTATTTTCAAATGCTATAATTATAGGAATGCTTACCTGTAAATTGTAACTGCAATTAAATAAAGCAATTCATTACATCTTTCAACTTTAATGTACATTTCAAAATCCATGTATATTTGTATTTTTTTCAAATTTCCCAAGGTATCAATTGAATTTTATGTTAATATATTTTATAGATTTCCTATATATCGTAATACTACTAAAGAGACTGAAAATTTTTCTTTTCTTTGATTGCTATGAAATTTTTAATCAAAATCAATTGGTACTAACATTACCTGAGAATAAAAGAATTAGTATTGTAAAATACTGCTTTTAATTTCATTAATATTATTTTTATGCTTAAATGTCTAATAACAATCTAAAACAAAATCTAAGAAACACTTTTAACTAAATTCCAAATATTTTTTCTCAAAGTAAGAATTTATACAAGTTTTATCAAATAAAAATGTCAATTTATTAAGTAAATTAAAATAAATTGAAACGTTATGATTATAAACTTTCACAAAACTTTGAAATTAATGACAATTTCAACAAAAGAAATGAGATTAAAAGTTAAGTAAGTAAAAATATTTATGAAGAAAATTGATCAGAGTTACTTTGTTGGGTATTCATGTACTTCCTTAATCGATACTGCAGAAGGTTTCAAAAGAATCATGTAACAATCGATTGAATCTCGGTCATAGTCATCTTGTTGAACTACCATCAAAAACAGGAATGTTGGTGACAGGGGTGTCTGTCATTTTCGTTATTATTGATGGCGAAGTGATAAGAAATAGATGGGGAGAATTTTACAAGCACGGGATTGTAATGCATTTTTTAAAGATTAATATTTGAGAAGAAGTTTCAACTTTGCTGAAAATATCTTTAGAAGGGATGTCTTTTTCTAAGAGCAAAGATGCATTTATTGAATTTGAAAAGAGTGTAGGTCAAACAAAAAAGAGGGGGGAGGCATGTTATTAATTCTAATATTAAATTTCAAACAAATATTGCCAATAAATAGTTTTGTGAAGATAATGTAATTTAAATTTAATTAAGTAACTAAAATACTAATAAATACATTATGCTATTAGTAATAAATGTGAAAAATTGTTAGATTAAAGCATAAAATCTAGTAAAACAGTTGAAAAAATATTTAACAAGGACTAATTCTGAGATTAGAGGAAAACTATGCAAAATTAATTTTATTTTTATGAATAAAAAATATTTAAAAATACCCTGTGAAGTATTTTACAATTATATATTGAAAAATTGGCGCTCAAAATGCTGTTCTTTCTTTATGAAACATAAAGGTTAAATGTTTTATATGCTTTTCTTTAGATTTAGGATTTAAAACCAGTGCTTTTGCATTTTTAAATCTACATTTAAGATCACAGCAAATGAGAAGAAGCAGTAATTTACTCATTGATTAAAGTGAACATAAGGGAAGGAGTGACGTAAATTATGAGTTATTGTATACTCAGATTTATTCTGCTTCAGGAAATCAAATTACTTCTTTGAAATTCATTTAAGCACTTTAACTCTACAAACTAGCGAAATAACTTAAGTTATTATTCTTTTTAATCCCCTTTCTGTGAATGCTTTGGAACCTATAAATATGATTTTAAGTAACTTAGTTATATATTCAAGGTGTTAATAATTACACATATGGAAAATTTTAATTTATTTATTACCGAAATTTTGATACAAGGATTTATTACTGAATAAGTTCAAACCACAAGATTTCTGACAAAGCAACAATCTATGTATGGAGGCTATTTGCTCTTTTTTTTGAGTTATTAAATGTCAAAAACTCTTTTTTCATAAGGAATGAACAGATTTTATGAAAAGAGTTGTTCATCGCATTAAGTTATTTTTAAAACAAAATTTTAAAATTCTGTAATGATTTTCATTTTTAATTAAAAATGTTGCTAAAGAACACAAAGTAGTGTTGAATAGGAAAGATAACTTTTATATAATCATATTTATGGATGTATATAACTATTAAATATATTACTTGAATGTTTTGTATAGAAGAATTTTCAAATGTACAAGATTATTGCATTGTTATTATCTTTAATCATAAATGAGATAACTTTAAAAAATATAACTCTAGGATTTAAGAAAGATAAGTAAACAATATACATGAAAAATTTCAAAACGTTTTCAATGAAAAGAAAATATTCTTCACATACGTTCACATATTATAGATCATATATTCATATAAAAGCGACACAGTAAAATAGAAGAAATCAAAATTAGTTCTTGGAAACACGATATTTATCTATTTTTAATGTGTTTGTTAAACCAGTGATTGATTTCTTGAGTAAATTTTTAATCTGAAATGCAATTAAATGTTTTGTATAAGTGATATTTCTTTTCCCAATTTAAGTATTGTATCTATGAGAAATAATATAGATTTTAATGTGAAATACAGATGATTGTCAACATTTTTACCACTTTACTATTTTAAATAATGATTTTAATTTATTATTTTTTTTAATTTACATGATTTTTTCTTTTAAAAAAGGTTTTTTTTAATAACAAGGGATAATTAATCAATGAAAGTTTCCTTTTAATTTCCTCTTTCTGCAGTCTTGATTATCAATCTGTAAAACTGCAGTCTTGATTATCAATCTGTAAATGGTCATAAATTATTTTGTCAAAATTAGAATGTCTTATCTGTGTTTGATCAATCACACAGATTAAAAATACTAAGAATATTTTTTACCATTTTAAATATAATATTATAATACGCAACATAATATATAATATTAACATTTAAATATATAATATATAATATTTAATATTATATGAAAAATATTTCTTGTATAATTGTTAAAAGATTTAAAATGTTTTTTAATAACTATGCCTTCTAAAGGAAGAAATATTTCCTAATACATCACTGTAAATTGTCTAGAATCATAATAAAAAATTAAGTTAAATTAAAATCCCATTCACGCACTCAAGCAATAGTATTCTATATTTTAGTTTTAAAAACTGAAGTATAAAACTAAATGTATTTTAAAATTTGTGTTAAAAGTTTGTTTTAAAAGGAATTTTATATTAAAAAGTGTAATTTACCTGTCAGTGAATATAATTATCAGCAATGAATCTATTTTAAAATTTTAATTTAAAAATAATTAAAAATAATATATTCTTTATTAAATTAAATAAGTTATATAGTAATTATTCATGGTATTCAATTTAACAATTTCCATATGTATTCAATTTAACAATGAAAAACATGTCATAAATTAATGATAAACTCAAAATTTTATCGCTATTTGAATTAAAATGGAGCTTAAATTTATAAAACTGATATACTTCAAAATATTTACTACACGGATAATAAGTTAATTTTGTAACGAGAATTAAATATTTTACACTTTTTTTTTCTTTCAGTTGATGGTAACCTATCAATGGCGGCAATGAAAGCGAACAGTATTCATTTGAAATCTGTGATAGACAGGTAAGATTTTAATTAATTTATTCGGAAGAAACAATGCAATTTAGTTGATTGCATCTGAAATGAATAAATTAATGAGTACTACTCGATGATATTGCTCGTGCAAATCTTATATATCAGAATTTATTGACGTAAACGAATCCAATCTACGTCAAATCATTGATGCGATTCTCTAAGGGGTCAATTTAATATCTGTAGATTTCGGGCTCTCAATCCTTTTCGACCTTAGTCCTAAACTCTCTTCCAGATATTGACAATCATTTGTAAGCAGCATTCTCCGAATGGCTAATCGATTTCGCAAGACGTATTTGTATTCAGAGCGGGAAGCCTTCATTATTTAGAGTCCACTTCACTAGAACTCAGCACTGAAAGCCTTTTGAAATGGATCATTCATTTGTTTATGCAGTTATTGATTTCATTATGAATGAGTACGATTCATAGAACTATATTATGGCATATTAACATGCGAATAGGACATAAATGAGACAGATGAAAGTAATTTTGAAATCCCTAAAATATAAATATTATTGCAGGTAGTTTTATTCAAAAGAAAAATGAGCAATCTATGTGATGTAAATAAAAATTACGCTTAAAAATGAAATTTTTTACCGGAAACTCTTAAGCGTATCTGTAGAATGAGACATTTTTATAAGCATTTTTATAAGTAGTTTGATCATCATTCTTAATTTAGATTATATGGTATTTGGAACCTACATTTATATTGAAGTTCTGCTTCAGTTTTATCTGAGAATTACGGTCATTATAATAAAACACATTTTTTTTAATTTTTAATCGAGTTTTATATGTACACTTAAAATAAATGAAAATAATATTCATTTTTATAAGGAAAAATACATTTTAAATCAATTTGTTTTTACTTATGGTATTAACTTTGTCCAATGTACTTGTCACCTGCGTACTTAATTATTTATCAAAAGATTATTATCCTTTAATAAAATTTCATAGAATGATTAACAGAAAAAATGTTGTTTTAAAATTTAACAGTAGATAGAATTGCCAATATCAAAATATAAAAATATTGCTTTCATAGATTCAGTAAATTTATAATTGTAGAAAAATTAAGTTACGAAGAATATGATAAATTTGATCATAATTTTACTGTTTAGAAGTAAGGTAAAAATCTGATTTTAAAATTGTAGTCAACAATTTTCAATCTAATATTTAATTAAAAATATGGAAATGTGCGTGAATTAGCAAACTGAAGTAAAGCTATTTTGCTATGATAGGTTAATAAATCATTTCAAAAGGATAATATATTATACATTATTGATTTCATCAAAATGACAGCGTAGAAAATTGAATGTGTGTTGTCAAATTTTTTTCTATAAATTCAATGCAACGTGGCAACTTTTTTATTTTATGAAAGCTTAAAAAATAATTGCTAAATATCAGTATGGCAACTTGTTTATTGAATGAATGAATAGATATATTAATATAAACATATATTGCAAAATCGGAAATATTTCATGTAATTGTAGATTAAGAGAAAAAGTTGTCAACACGAATTCAGTTAAAGATTAGTAATTCAACCAGCGTAAGAGCAATTAAAAGCAATATTATCAAATATATATACATTCGAAATTTTTGCACTTGAGGAATATGTTAGAAATATGCTCACAGGAAAAAATCCAAATAATTAATAAAATTAATTCAATTAAACAAACCGAATGAAAAAAGAAGTTTGAATGAAGTACTAACATCATCAAAGGATATTGAATAAATTGGCTCTAAGTATGAATTTTCTGCAATGACTTAAGAAAAATAATAGAATCTAAACTTTTAACCGTGGCAAACTATAAGTAAGACAGAATATATATACGAGATCACAATTACATTGTTGAAGATAAGCAATCCCCATTTAATTGTAAACACAGAAAAAATATCAAGTGTTGCTGAATAAATATAAAATTTTTTAATTCGAAAGCATGTAAAAAATTTCAAAATATATACACATAAATTAAGGGACTTGTACATAAATAAATACATAAAGTATTTCTCTTTTAGCACTCTCAAGTTTCTTATTAGACCATCAAAGCTTGAATAACCTTCTTAATTTAATTACTACGCCTAATAAGTATTATATCTTATAAGAAAGATGTAAAATTTTAAATCATTATAGTTCATCATGCTCTGTTGCTCGGATCATGGTTTTCAAAGTGAAATCTCTCGAGTTTCACTTTCACTTATAGTTTAACTGTCAGATATTAATTTCATGCTTCTGAGTTCTACATGCGCATCTTTCTGCATAAATTCTTAGTAATTTTCTTTAATATTATTTACTTGCGATATGAATACAACCACAATCTTTGAAAAGTAACCTTCAGGAAATAATTTACTAGTAGAGAATTAAAGTCTTAACATAAGCTTAGAACGTGGTTCATTAGGCTATATATTAAACCTAAATTTTAAGAGCAACTAGTTCATTTAAAAATTGTATATTACTATCAAGTAGATATCTAATAAATACGATTACTTTGATTCAATTTCTTTTATTAGAACAAAAAAAAATATTTATTTGTTGATGTCTGAATAGCGCTTTCGGTAAAATATTCAATATTTTCTCAATTTTTGTATTTAATTAATTACAATGAATAACCCAGCAATATATATTCAGATGACATGTTCACGTAAAATAAAAAAATATGCAGTCAAATTCGTCTATTTGATGTTTGTTAAATGTACTAATGTACACGTTGTTAAATGTACTAATGTACACGTTGTTAAATGTACTGATGTACACGTTGTTAAATGTACTAATGTACACGTTGTCAAATGTACTAATGTCATCACAAATGGCCTTCAAATTAATTTTAATATCTTTTATGAAATCAGAGTACTAGATTATTACATAAGTCATAGCATCGTTAACATAAAATTATTTACCAGAGAGTTGATACCCTTTTATTTAAGAATTTCGACTAGCGAAAATGGTGCTTAATGCATTATTTATTTAACAAAAGTTCTTAGAGATCTGAAATGTATTATTACTTTTACTTAAGGAAAAAACTTAGGATAAATCTATGTGTGTTTCTTCATTGAATCATCCTAATTCATATCTATATATCTATATCTATCTATCTATCTATCTATCTATCTATCTATCTATATATATATATATATATATATATATATATATATAAATATATATATATATATATATATATATATATATATATATATATATATATATATATATATATATATATATATATATATATATATATATATATACATATATATATATATATATATACATATATATATGTTAAACAAAGTATCACAAACTCTAACGAAAAATAAACTTTTCTTGGCCAAAAAACAAATCTTTATGAAGTCTGAGTAAAAGCGATGACTTCAAATTTAGTGGGTAAAATGTTTCCATGAAATATATTTAAACTCTAATCTTTAACATATGTTAATTATTTACTTACCTGAAGAATAAAAAATACATAAATTTTGAAATTTCGTGTGATCACTAAAAAGCCCATTTAAAATTTTCTGTAAATTATAGTTAATTTATATAATGAAATTTAGCATAGTATTTATTCATATATATTTAAAAGAGAATTAAATGATTTTATTGAAAAAGTGTATTTAAATTTTTATTCTTTTACAAAATCGTTAGTTATTACTTCTAAATTAAAAAAATAAATGTTTATTCATATTGATCACATATAATGCAATTGCTAAATACATTGGAATAAAGGTTATTCGTAATTTCTGAAACACTTCTAAAGATAAACTACAAATTTCGGATGGAAGATGACATTCAAAAAATTTAGTTACATAGAAGATAAAAATGCGCATTGATTTATTTTGATTAAAAAAATGATGCTTATTGATCATGTTTAGATCAAATGTCTTATTTAATGTTATTTTTCTTATAATTTCATCACAATAATTGACTTAGTTGATTTGATACTTTGTAAAACAAAATTAATTTATTTGTCCATTTATTAATGACTTCTTACTTTATAAATCAAAAAATAAATTTGTAGATTGATCTAGCAAATCTAAATTTAAAAAGTAAATTATCACTATCTCATTCTATACTAAACCGCAATAAATTTTTCCGACGTTATATTACTTTATATCTTAGCGAGATCTTGCTCATCAGTAATAAAAACAGAGTCATCCATCTCTTTTCCTGTCTTTTTTTTCATACATTTTGGTCCACGATTCCCTTTTAGACCTTTTACTCTCGTTTCCCTTTCTGAACTAGTTCATTGAGAGTGGAAAGACGAACGAGATCAAGTAGATAGACCAAAACACTATCGGTCTATTACATTGGCTCGCTGATTGAATCTATTGTCGTCGCCAAGCCTGGACATTGTGTCCCCTACTGTGATACCCCTCACCGATATTATTCTCTGTACTACTCTCCACCCCCACTCTCCCTTGATTGCTATTGATCGCTTGAGCGCTGCACAGTACGACTCCTTTTCCTTTTCGTCAATTTCCCTCCACCCTCGATACCTTTGCTTCAGCCGTTTGAAGCTCGGAATCAGAGGAAGAATGTAAGATTCCATTGCCTCATCAACGTAATCAGAAAGACTTAATTGCCACGCTGTTGACCTTTCAGAAAGCGATGTTTGTTCACGAAGTTCGGAAGACAACCAACTTTATCTCACTCGTCGGTCCACTCACTCCCCTTTCCTCCTCCAATTGCAAATGTTTGTCCGTGTGAGTTCCGAGGCAAATTGGACACGGAATTCATTTAAGGAAATAAGGAGGGCGATAAAAGTAATGAGAATAAAATGGAGCTCTCGAAGATGAACACTTCATTTGAAATGAAATTGCAATTGGTTTTAAAGCAATTCCAGATTTATTTGCGATGTTTTAAAGTGATTTATACGCACTCTTAAAACATGTCAATTTAATATCCTCTTCATTGATTCTCAAACTTTATTGCACTTGTTTACAAATGATGCAATGTATTTTTTATCATGAAATAACATAAATATGTACATTGTTTGATAAAATGTTATATATTTTACATTACGTTTATCAAATGATAATATTAAAGATTAAATTTAAATTAAAATTCATAAATTTTACTTATTATTCATGAGAAAGCCAAAATTCTAGGATAATTTATTTTATTGGTAGCTTTGCACGTAATATTTTTTAATAAGCAAATTCATATTTTAAAAATATCAGTAAAATCTTAAATTGTTATTGATATTAATAAAAGTTATTTTGAATTGAAAACAAAGTTTGTTTTTTACTTCTTTTAAGAAATAATTAGCAATATTGAAATGCATATTCACCACGTTATTTTATTACGTTTTCAAGTGTTTTGTAAATAACTTGAAACTATCTTTATTACATGTTAGTTTATATTTAAAAATGTAAAATTATACAAATAAACATTTTGTGACTGTCATTCTTGTGCATAAGGAAATATTTTCCTGAACTTGACAAAAATGTAAAATAAGATATAAATTCGTTTAATAATTTGACAGAAAGCATTTTAATTAAAATGAAACAAAATCATATTGAAAAAATTTAGTTTAAAAATATTTGAAGATTCAGAAATTTTATTTACATAGCGAAATTAAAGTTTTTTATTAATCTATGAGAACTTAATCTTTGTTGAAGCAACTTTATTAAGCGATTCAAAAGTTTCGTAGTAATATTTAAAGAAAAGACGTTTCTTAATATTTAAAAACATTTTAAACACCAAAATCTTTATGATATTAAAATAGATCTAAGTATTTCCAGTGAATATATGTTAAGTTTGCTAAATAACAATTTAAAATTAATTTATGTATTAAGCATTCTTTTCAAGAGTCTCATTCAAGCCTTACATTAAATACAAAATAAACATTTATTTCAACTAATTAATGAAACTAGCTATTTATTAAACTTGAAACTAACTATTATTAGCTATTTAGAGAATTTTTAAAACTAGCTATTTATTAAAGTATTCAATTTGTAAACAATATTTTTATGATATAAATTCTTTGATTATGTGAACTATTTTTCAAAATAGTTTAAATAAGCAAAAAATTAAATGAAATGAAATCAAATGAATTAAAAATGAAATCGAAGAAGAATATATTACATACGTAATTGAAAGAGTAAATATTCAATATTATTAACATAACTCTGTAAAGCTGAAAATAAGTTTTTGAGTGCACTGAAAGCTAAATCTTATGCATTTCCTTTAATGAATTATAGTATATTTTGACAAATGTAAATGCAAAGGGTATATTTATTTGTAAATTAAACAGTACTTTATTCGATAAAATATCATAAATGGGTTGTATTTCAGTTTCTTTTAATATAAATATTGTATTTCTTTTCTTTTTACTTAAAATATTTTCCTTTTATTCTTTAGTTCTTTTATGTCTTTATATTTTTATCATTTTCCATCTTAACTGATTAATCTAAATGGACGCATATTTACTATATTGTATGAGGTAAACTTAAGAATCAAATTCTCCAGTTTCTTAAAAAAAATCAATTTAAAACAATTTCATGGTTATAGAAATAAATCAATGAGAGTATCTTTTAACAAAACTATAAGATATTTCTCCCTTTGATTACACGAACCTTTAAGAGATTAAAAGGAAAGGAAGAATAGGTTCGGAAATTCTAAATCTCGACCAAAGTGTCATACGTTTCAAGGAATCTACGTTAGGCATTGTGAGGAAGAAAGAATAGCTGCAACACCTGATATCTTCCATTAGGACGATTGGGCCTCAGAATGCTTCTAACATCGAAAATGGAAGTTACTTTTTAGAGTGAGTGTTTGCTTCTCTTTCTACTCAAATTATCCAAAAACAACACGAAGAAATATTTCATTTCTAAAAGTACTTTGGCTCCTCTTCTGAAATAAACTCGATAGAGATGCGAGAAGCAATAGAACTTCCTCGCAGAATATACTCATGTTGCAAGTGAAATTTGGTAAATTGCAACCTCAAGCCAGTTTTTTTGGTTATATGGTTATTTATATTACTTTTACTGAGTGTGTTTTGTTTTTGCGATTTCAAATTAAAGTTAACATACGAGTGAGTGTCGGAGAAAATTTCAGTTGCAAAATGTTACTGCTAATATTTTCAATTAATGTAATGTGTCTCTCAAATTAATTTAGGCAATATGAAGCCTGAATTTTACATAAATTATCAAAAACTTGATTTAATAAAATCTTGACAAATTCATGTTATTTTAGTCAAACTTAAGAAACAAAATGTATTAGAGCTATAATTCATAAGAGTTTCTGCAAACACTTATCGAATATAAGACAAATGATTAGACGAAAAAATTGAATTTAACCAACTTATTTTTTTTTTTAATTTTAAGTTTGTATACCATGCGTAGAGAGCTTCACATTCTTTTATCTAGTAATGCCGAAATTTACCAATATAAAGAAAAATTTAAAGAAAATTTTCACTACATTATTTGATTATTCAGTTTATTTTAGCAAAAAATGAAAACATCCATGGATGCGAAGGTGTTAAAATTGCTTATATTTAATTCTCTATTATGAAAGAAAAATATTTTTATATGCACAAGTCTTATAAAGTGTTATCTAAGTATTAAACAAAATCACAATGACAGAGAGTTTTTAATACAGTAACACATTTTAAAACATCTATACAACAATGTATTGTTTCAACTTTAGGTTGCTAAGGGAACTATAGCCATCTCCACACATCTGAATATTGATTTATTAAAATTAATTAATAATGATATTCTAGCATATTTGGTAAATTGATATTTAATACATAAAATATTAAACATGAAAATATATTTAATGCATGAAATATTAAATATGAAAATATATTTAATGCATGAAATATAATATTTCAAAATCCCAAACCAAAGCTAAATTTAAATACATAATTAATTTAAAGCAGATGCTATTTAATTTTAAGCATTTTTTGAATGATATCAAAATATATAAGATATTTATAAGCTTCTACTAGTAATTTAAACTTTATTTTAATTCTATAAACTTTAAATACATCATATTGGTTTTTAGATTTAGTGAATGCATTGTTGGTTAGTTTAACTTAATAAGACAGCTTATTTTTTTAAATAAAGAAAAATTCATATTAAACCAGCGTGTTATTCAATGCTTTACATTATGTAAAATGCTTAATAGATGTTTGGGGGTTTGAATAATAACGTTTTTAATCTTTGTGTTACATAACACGTTAATATGACAATATGTTTTAAAGTTACTTTAATAAATTTTTACAAAAAGTGAAATAAAGATTATCTTGAAAGATAATTTGTATGTTAACAAAGACATTTTTTGTTAGTTGAAGCATTTTCTTCATTTTATGAAATATATTCATTTGATTTTGAAAGTGTGTAAAATTTCTCACATTATCAACCTTGTGAAAATGACTATAGATTTCAAAATTTGTATAATGTTTTCAGAAAAATTTATTCAAATTAATAATGAGCATGAAAACAAATTTAAATCTGTAACTTTTTTAAATAAAAATTTGGGATTTTACGTTTAACTCTAAAAATAGAAAGTGGATTATTTAGACATTTATGTATTACTGATTAAAAAATGCAAAGTTTTTATTTTCTAATTTATTATTTTGCTGATAAATTTTGGTCGAGTTTAAACTATATTGTAGAATATTCAATTTGTAAAAATTTCACAAAAGTATTTGTCCATAAAAAGAGTGCTTTATATAAAATTTTAATATGTAATTCTTTCTTAAAGAAAAACTATCTTCTAAAGAAAACAATGAGCGTTATTTTATCAAAATTTTAGCCTGGCGATAAATTTAAAAGCATTTTGAATTTTCTCAAAATAATGCTTTTTAAAAAAATTTCTGTTTTATGCAGTATCTTCTTATAGTATAAAAATATAAAAATTACATTATAATCTCATATAATAAAACAATTAAATTAAAAAAAAATTCATCAGTCAAACATTTGAAAGATAGTTCCTAGTTACGATAGATAATATTTAAATCAACATTAGCATAAATGTATCGGAATTTGGAAAAGACATAATTAAAAGAGAGTAAAATTATTCTTTTTTTTTTCAAAGAAAATTAGTATCTTTTTTCAAAGAAAATTACTTTGACCTATAGAATAAGTATCTTGGGGATAGTTTTAGATAAAATAAATATTGTGATAATGGAAAATAGTTTTTTGAAAATTATTTTATATTATTTTAGTTTTAAATATCTTTGTTCAATAATTTCTTTAAAGAACATATCACAGCTTTTTTCTAATAATTTATATTTTTTTAATTGTCGTCTACCTTATTTAATGATCAGCTCACCTAATTACTGTTTTTGAGGTCCTGAGTTCCAACCTCGGTTTAGTCATGGATGTAATTTCTTTATCTTTCTTTCTAGTGTATTTGTACTTTTCTTGTATGAATGGGTTTTGAATGGTTGCTTAGCCCCAAGCGGGTACCTATGGCATGTGTAGACTGAGAAAGCCAAACTCTACACCAAATTAAATTTCATTGAAAAAGTGGAGTAGTGCAACCCATATTATTAGCCTAGCTGGCGAGAAACAACAACAATAACATCAAGGTTTCTTCAATTAATATAAAATGAATTATGCATAATGTTATGCAAGACAATTATTCCGGAAAAGGCCACTCGTAACAATTTCATGACAACTTTGTATTTATTATTATAGCATCTTAGATATAAAACGCCAGCAAAATTCGAATGTCACTTATCATCAGTGTGATAAAATGTCAGTGTCATAAAATGTCACTTATCATTAGTGTGATATATGAATTTTTAATAAAAAATTAAACTAACATAAAAATTTTTAAAAAATTTAAAAATTTAAAATATTTAAGCAATTTTTTGAAAATTGCAAATAAAAATAATTTATGAACTTTGGTTTAAAATAAAGGCTTCTAATAGTGTTGCTAGAAAGTAGAATATTTGCTGTTGTAAGGAAGAATTTAAATTAGTTTATATAAAATTTAATATCACGTGACTATTATATTTTTTTTAAAAAAAAAAAAAAACTTAAAATATATAAGATTTGTTATTATGGATACATTAAATGTTTCCTTACATTTATCTTAATTTGATTGAGAATTTAATGCTTAGATTTTAGTGTTAAAATTTAAATTGAAAATAATGTAATAATGTATATTATTTGCGAAATATAATACTCAATTATTTACAACAACCATATGTTATACTAATTTGTATGCGAAATTGACGTGAATCATTCATCACAAAAACTATAAGAAAAGGAATATTCTAAATAAGAAAAAACTATATAAACTATTAGACACTTAAACCAAAATATGTAAGAGAAATACGAAAACTAAACAATTACAGCACAAAGCAAATATATGAAAAGAAATCAGTAAATACATTAATGTTTTTTCAAGTATCATTGTTAATGTTGGTATAGAAAAATGTTTTCCGCAAATGCTTGGAAAAAGCAAAAATATTCCTGTATAAATATACTCCAAAATGTTTTGAATTAAAAATAAATATGAAATGGACAACTTACTTATGTGATAAATGAAAAAGAGAGTTAAGGAATGCAAATGTATGTATGCATATATTCATTACAAAATTTAAAGGATAGAATATACTTGAAAAAAATAAAGTGAATACATAAATATTGGTCCATAAAATAAATTGAGAATTAAAATAATACATAAATATGAACTTAACAAAAAAATAACCAAGTAAATATGACATTAAATTGAGAAAAAAATAAAATAAGTAAGATTTTAATTCACTTTAATAAATTTAAATTAAGTATATGACATTCAAATAAATTTAAAACAATAATAAATGCAAATTATTAAATTAAATATCCGTAAAATAAAGGAGTTTGCATATCAATGAATTATTATGAAAGAACATTATATGTAATTCTAAAAAAATAATTTCTAATGATAAACTTTCAAGGTATTTAATATTATGAATTTTTCTTAACTTTGAGTACTTTTTCTATTTCTTTTTTTATGTGCTGTGATCTTTTTATAATCCATGTTTAATATATTCAACTGTCATAATATTACTTTACAAAGTATGCGTAATATTTAATAGGATTTCTTATTTTATTCTGATTATGAAATAAATATATTCTTTTTGATTTATTTTAAATAATTTTTGAAGAATTTTTAACAGATACTATATATTTGAAATATAAATTTATTAACATTCAATTAAAATTCAATGATTTTATAATAAACATCACTTCAATAAATATGATATTCACCATTAATGACCTTATCAAGGAATTTAGGGGTTTTAATTTATTATCGTTATATTAATGGATCTAATAACATTATGAACTAGTAATTATGTAGTTAGGCTGTATTTAGTATTTATGATATATTACACAGTACATGAATATTACTCCGCATATAGTATGAATTGGTTATTTTGCTAAAAATATGCAACTTTGCAATAGCATATAAATGCAAGAAAACATGATAATTTTGCATAATGAATTAATATGAAGGAAAAATATTCTAAAGTTAATAACTCTTTACAGAAAATTAAATTAAAAAAAATTTGACTGTTGATAAAAGTTAAATTCCTTTCAAGACGGTTTCAGATTAATATGCATAGATTTATACTTAATAATTAAATAACAAATGATTTACATCTTTAAATAAATTATAAAGGAAAATCGCGGGTGTAATTTTAAAATTAGAATATGAAAAACAATTTTTACATTCTGAGACATAATTTTACTAATAAGATTATAATTTTATAATCCTATAATCCAGTAAAATTATACCCAATATATATATATATAGATATATATATATATATATATATATATATATATATATATATATAATACCTTTTATGGCTCCTAAAAATTGTGTGGATTTGTCATATTTTTAAATATGTTTTTGATATCTCATGGCAAGTTTTGTATATTTCCAGAAATCTCATAATTACTGCCATCATTACCCGATGGAATGTGTTTATCTAAACTTTTAAAAAGAAACATAGATTAACTGGAATACATCATTTTATTATTTTTTATCAATTTCTCTCTTTTCATTAAAGGGAAACCGTTCATGTGTGAGGAAACATTGATGGTGAACATATTATAATCAATGTGTTCTCTTGTTTCAGGCAGTGTTAAAATATTTGTTAAAAGCAAGTTACCACAGAACTTTGGAGAAGTTTATTCATGGTATCTTTTTCGATTTAAAGCTGACTTACGGCACAAATAAAATAAAAATGATAAAATAGGATGGAAGTGTAATAATCTAGAGAGTAAATAAGTTATTCGTGTGGGATTCAGAGTTGACATTCCATACATCAAATTCTCTTTTTTTTTCACTTTTTAAAGGGGATCTTTCAAAGCAATTTTGAAAATATTTAAGGGTTGTTTTCAGAGAAAACAATGATATATAGATTAATTTGTTTCTAACTAGTTAAAAAGGAATTATTGGTCATTTATAATTACTTTTTGATAGTTACGATTATTTTAAACATCGTTACTCTTATTTTAAACCATGCTATTTATGCTTAAATTCTCGCATTTAAATCATTTGATATTGATGCTTAAATTTAAATAAAAATTAATTATTTATTTATCCGTTATTACTCGATTTGTTTCATATTTAACAACTGCATCATTTTTTACAATTTAAATGAAAAAAATATATTTGAACTCTTTGAATGCCAAGTTTTTGTTAAAGTACTGGAGATTTCAGCTGTATATTATTATTATTATTCAATAAAATATAAATCTATATTTTATGAAAGTTGGTAAAGATAAAATATTTTTAATCTTACCATCAAGATTTTGCTTTATTCGACTATTATTTCATAAAAACCAAAAAAAAATTGCCTTTTACAATATTGTACTATACAAGACTAACTAGAATTATTGACTAATAAACATTTGAATATAATTATTTTAAAAATATTGAAAGTAGATAAAGGAAACATGTTTTGTCATGAATTTATAATCAGTGTCTACAAATTGAAAACTACAATAAAAATTTTATTCAGGGGATTGTTATACAATTTATTTATGAATAAATGGAAAAATTATTTTGTTAAAAATAGGGTCTTTGAAACTAACTAGATTAAATGCTACATATGTTTCATAAATGTGAAATAAAATTCGTTGGTTTCTCTAGTATCTTAAATGATAGATTGCTGTTAAATCTCTTTAAGTGATTTAAGCACCAAGAAAAAAATAAATAATGGGTATAAAATCTATTACATCAACGTTTTGAGGTATACAATGATTAAATTTGTAACTGTATAAAAGCAACAAAGTTTTTAATCATTTATTGTGATATTATTCAATAAATCATGTTAGAAAACCTAATGAATTCAGCTGAATGATTTGAAATAGATCAAACTTTAAAGCAAAGCCCATAACTATAATTTTTCAAGAGGTTCAATTCAGAAAAGTTAATAAAGTTAAAAATTACATTTTTAAATAATAGCGTAAAGAAATACACACATATTATTTATCCTAAGAATTAATGATGGTATATCTTTATTTTTATGAATGAAAGCAAAAAATTGATTGATTTGTTGAATGAAAAATAAATTATTTTAAATTTTTCTTGTAAGCATTCTTAAATCTATTATTGTAACTTGAGCATTTTGATTAAATTTATAAATTATTTAGTCACCAAATCTATAGAAGAAAAAATAATTGCTTTGTATTTTGCATGAAGTTTATTTTTTGTGTAGTTCTTCACATCAATTACTGGCAATCTATAGAAAAAAAACACATATTTTTATTAGTTGCCTGTTTAATACATGATCCCTCTATTCCATTAATCAAACAAACTGAATAAATTTTTTTATTTTGAAATGCCAACCTGAACTGAAGAGGTTGCAGTTGTAGATGAACTTCTGTAAATGTATTATTTAACAATCAATTAAAAAATTGCATTTTCAAAATGACTGCTGAATAATATTCTTTATATTTGTATTGAAACATATTTTTGTATTGAAAGCTATTTTGCATTGAAAAATGTTCGAAACAGATAACAGTGCAATAAACACTATTGTGAAAAATAGTTTAGTTAAAAAATTTGTGTGAGATTATAAAAGCTTTAAATTTTTGTTGGTACTTTTTATTTTCAACCTTCTTTTTTTTTGAATTGTCTATTTTCTGAATTTTCTCAACATTTCTAGTGCTTTGAGTTTTCAAATGGAGAAATTTAGCTTTGGTATCCTGTAAAACTCATTATAGTTGGAATCAATTACAGATTTAGTTCTATTTTTTAGTGTTCATAATCTCATATTTTTAGGATTACGGAAATTATTATAAACCAGCCAAGCATTTATTCAAAGTTTTTTACGCAAAATTAAAGACCGCAGTAAAAATTTAAAATGTAGTTATATTACAGCAAAAGTGTATCGAAAAGCAACGTCTTCTTTTTTAATATTTTCGTGTAGTAAGACCTTGTTGACATGATATCTAACACTACTATTCTCTGAAGGACTTTTAAGAAAGTACTAAAAGTATTTATCAGTATTACAATCTAACTCTAAAATTAATGTATAAATATTTTCATCAGCATGTCACCATATTTAATTGGCGAAAAGTTATGTCTCATAATGAGCCAACATTTTCCTTGCAATTCAGTAATAATTGACGTGCTTGCAATTGCTGTAAGTTATCTCAGATCATACAGCAAGAACAATTGGATTTTTTGTGCAATAATGTAATAACTCTGAGACTCGTAAGCTAAAGAATTTGATCTTTAATTCCTTTTAAAGGAACTTAGAGCTAGAAAATAAGAAAAAATGGGTGATAAGTAGAAACTAGCGTACTTTTATGAATTTAAATGTAAACTTTTGAATATCCCTAATCATAATATGATTACATATCCGGACAGCAAATACTATGGTAAACTTCACAATTGCAATATAAAATTGAAGGTTACTTTTAATCATTCGTTGATTAAGCATCTCATAGAAAACATGATCAAACACTGTAAAATTTGTCTTTAGATTAAGGGTCTTCATATAGTCAATAAATTTTTACTTGGAATTCATTTTTCTATTGTTTTGAGTTCGGTTTATTTTTATATAAGATAATATTATAAAAATCATTATATTTTCTATCTTTTCACCCAATTTCTTTACAAGAATAATTTAATGTCAATTTTTTTTCCAACTTTTATGCTAATCATAGGAATGTTTGCCATTTTGAAATATTTTAATGTCTTCAATTTTGATATTGGAAGTAAATATATTTAATTTTGAAATTGAGAATTAATAATTTTCTTTTAATTTTAACTTAAATTCTAATATTATTACTTTCTTTTAACTTGTTTAGTAGCTAAACATTTATTCTCTTTTGAGAAAACGTTATTTTATGGTTTGATTTTTAAAATCAGGGATATTTTTTTATTAATTTAAAGTGTCTCATTTTCAAACGAAAAACCACAATTAGTTTATTTTTTATGATTTAAACGTTTCAGTTAAAAGAATAAGAGTCAGAATAAATTGCGGCATTCATTTCAGAAATCAACTAAGTGAAACAAAATAACCTTTAGAACCTTTATCTTCAAGTTCTATAACTGCCACAGTTTGCTTTTTTTTCAATAAAAGTGCGATGAACAGTATGATTTCATTATCTCAAATTAAAGCCACGTATGTCTTCTTCAAAATATTTCTTTTACTCTGTCTCCTTACATCTAATTGTCAAAAATAAAAGCCTCCTTCCGCATCGAAGCAAAATACTTTCCCCTTCTGAAACGTTCAAATACAATAAGGCTGTCGCAATTTCAGTCTTCTGTGAGTGAATAAAAGAATTGAGAGAAGAAAGTGAAAAAAAGAGAGACAGCTTTAGCGGATTAGCAGTGAGACGAGTGACACAAAACATCTGCTGGGGAATAATAGGAACAGTGACATGTTCAGACATTTCTTAGTATAAAGAACGTTTTCACTGTCTATTCTTTGTGTTCTTTCTAAAAAAAAAAAGTCTTTTTTTTATTTAGGAATACTTAACTCTAGTGAAACCATTTAAATTTGTTTCTTATCGACTTCAGATTTTCCTCATCTTTAAGTGGCAGTTTGGTGGACGACGATTTGAAGCATATAATGCAATGCATCTTCGTAAAAAAAATTTATTGTAAAACCATGTAAAGTACTAGATTTGTTTTTTATAATGTAGTTTAGCAGAATAATGCTTCAAATTAAATTAAGATGTAATTTACTTTACGAAATTTGTTTGGAAGTAATTGTCTTTAAAAATAAATAGTGTGCACATAATTGTGATTTTGATTTGTAATATATTAGTACTTTTGATAAGGTGCAATTACTACCTTTTCATAATCTTTTTCTAAATTCATTCAATATATTTAATTTTGAAGAAAGAAATTTGTGTAAAATAATATTTGGTCTTTTATGAATAGATAAAGATTTTAAAATAAAGCTGGAATTTGTGTTAGGTTGAGAACATTAAAGTTAATCATTATCGTTTCATAATAAACAGGAAACTCTAACATGTTTAATATTAGTATACGTTAGGATATGATTCAGTATATCTAAGTTTAATAAAGCTATTTTGTACACTTATTAAAATAGTATGTCTTTGTGAAAGTGTCTTTTTTTTAAATGTCATGAGTATGTATAAAAATTAAATATAATTTGTAATAAATTATGGAAACTAATGCTTTTTCATGTAAGTCAATAGAGTATGTTACAGCGTAATGACCCTTTTAGTTTGAAATTTTGTCATGTTTGTTTCTAGTTCTTTGAAGATAACAGAAATTTTCAATTCTCATAAGAAATTCTGTTAATCTATGATAATTTGAGTATTATTTAAGAAACAAATCTCTTCTAAGAAATATCGAATGTAGTTCCTTTATAGTAAAAGTTATCCGTCAATAGAAATACTTCATTCCTTTTATTATATAGCTTAAAAATTATGGAACATATGGTTTTAAGGAAATTATATGTAGAGTTATATTTATATTTTACATCGCAAATTAAATTATAATTTAAAAGTGAATCATGAAAGAATAAACAAGTTTATACCCAAACTGTCGTGTATGGGTTTACGAAAATAAGATTTCTTAGAAACTTTTATTTTCATTAAATTGGTTACAAGATTCAATTTTGCAATTCTTGTATTGAGAAAAAATTGAAAATATTAAATTAACGTGATTCAGGAGTACCCCTAGCTTGATATATTATCATCAGAGTTAAAACTAGGCGTCAAAATAACAAAGATTTGAAGAAAATGCAGCTGGAGTTGATGTGTCTAAGTTTGTTTCAATGAAAGGAACTAAACAGCCGAACTGTCATTTGAATACATGGAATTATTCTAGAAACAGAGCATGTAAGAAATCTAGAAAGAAGAGGTTTCTACATGTTTCCACAATAAATGGTGATCGATATTTTCCGTGAAAGGATTGTGGAGACAGAACAGTTATTAAATTTCAAATGCTCCTTTATTAAACTAGTTTTATTAACATTATGGAAAATATCTATATAATTAATTAGAAGTATGCATAATCAAGGTTGGTTTTAAGAATACAAAAGAAAGATATGTACCTCAAGACTACATACCAATAAAAGAAAAGAGATATTACTTTACTCGTTGAAATTTGATGCCAAAACATTTTAGTTACATTTTGTTTATTAACAAATATTTTTTATTCACCAAGTGTGTTGATGAATGAAGAGAAAAATTAATGTAAAACACCTCCACATTCCTTAGAATAGAAAATGTTACGTATGACGCAAATTGATATAAACTAGAATTTGAACAAATGATTTTTCTTGCATTTGGTATCAGATCTTTTTTATACAATTCTTTTCGTGATACATATATTATCAAATTATCTGTGGACTATTATAAAAACAAATTATAAAAGAAAAATAAAGTAATTCAATGATTAGTATCTTAGATTACAAGATCAAAAAATGATTACATTTTCAAGTTCAAAGTTAAAAAAAGAATAAAAAAAGGATTACAAATTTATTTGAATACTTATCATATTTTCTCAATGAATCTAAAATACTCAATTAATTAATTCTAACAAATATAGACACAGTTGAAATAGGTAAATAATAGTAAATTCATTTATTAACTACGTTATCACTCAAAGTTAAATATTTTTTTATAAACATATGTTTAAAAATACTTATTTATAAACATTGAATGATGTATTTGAAATAAATTTTGAAATAGATTTATTGCTACAGTATAGTTGTATCAGTTCCATTAATTTATTGGTAATAACTTTTCTGCATCAAGTTTAAATTTAATACATAGTTTACATTTCAATAAATTTTAATAACTTTTTATAAACTTTTCCTATTTATATTTTAATTTAAAAATAAAAAAAGTATAAAAAAGATACTCGAAGCATCAGAGAAACGCAGTAGACTTGGCTATTGATTATAATGAAATGACGTATGACTGTGAACGAAATTAACAAAAATATTTTATTCAATATCTAATTTTAGATAAACCTCTAGGGGAAAATATTGTACATTAAATTAGGAAAAAGAAATTTAAAATAATTCAATAAGTGCATTTTCATTTTACTTAAATATTTGTGTTGCTTTATTTAATTTTTTATTCTAAAAATTTTATTTGGTACTTATATCTTTTTAACAAAATCTTGGTTAAAAATTTTAAATGAACAAATGAAATTAAAATAAGTGTATTTTTAAATAAAGGACACATTTTGAATCATAATAAGATTGAGAATAAGTTTCAATAAATTTTACATAAATGATATTAATTTAAAACTTGATATTTTTTTAGAAATTTATATATTTATTATCATTTATAAGGAAAATATCAATTTATTTTCATCTAATTAAAAACCTTTTTATAATCTATACTCACATTTTCTAGTTCTTTCTTAAACAATATTTTAAATCTTAGTTGATTTTAAAATAAAAACATATTCATTTATACTTTTTGTAAGTTTAATCTTTATCTCATTGTTAAAATATTTTTTGTTCTTAAAATTATTTTAGAATGAAGAGTAGGATAAAAGGCTAAAACTAAAATATATTTAAAAAAATGTTAATTGCAAAATATAATTTAATTTTATATTTTACATTACATAACACATACATATAATGAATAAGATAAAAATATAATCAATTAAATTTTATTTATTTATTCATTAAATACTTGGTACTTAATAGTGTATATTAAGCGTTTTAGCTGAAAAAATTCATCAAGTCGAGAAAAAGTTGTGAAATTGTTCATACAGAATGCACCATTTTATAAGAAATATTAATAATAAATAAATGTTGTTTTACATGTTGGATCAGCTGTTTACTGATTGCGAATGTTTATGAAATTAAAAAAATTAGAAAAGAAAATAAGAAAATAATACTGCCAAAGTACAAAAAGAAAATAGTTTGGTCTTCTTTATTTACACATTTTATCCTTTTCAATGCCTCTTGTTATAGAAATTTTGTTATAGCAAAAACATTTTATCAATAATTTTTGGTATAAATATATTATATAATATTTGGTATAAATAATTAAGGCCTAGTTATATATAAAAATTGCTTTTCTTTCACCTAAAATGAAAAATATTTTATTGAGAACCATAATTTTAATCAGAAAATTGGTATTGGGGTAGTGAAAAGCTCGAATTCCTTACTGCAATACTATTTCATCTTCAACAATTTGGTTTGGTTTATGTTGTTATGTCCTTATGGCTATTTAATATTGTTGACCAGTCTGTGAAATGTAAATGTTATCTCGAATATCTTACATTGGATTTCATTCATAATATTATGATGAACAGTGAATTCAATCTGTATGATTTCAACAAAATGTAGCTATTCTACATTCAACAAGAAATGTGCTGCAGTTGCTCAGAAATAATGATGACAATCGTGTCACCAAAAATGTTTCCTGAAGCGATTGCTTTTATGTAACATTCTAATAGCCTTAATTTTTTACTTATAGATATCTTTTCTTTGATGTTAATAGGAAAGTCATAATTGCAGAGATTTACACAGGACTATAAATCTAAGGTAACAAATAAATAATATATAAGATCGATTCCAGCAGATCTACTCTAGGCCATCCGGAATTATGAGTTGAGATTTCATTGTCTTCTCTGATGGCAAACATTTAGAGAAATTCATTTTTTTCCTTTATTCTCGTATTAAGACATAAAATTTAGAAAAAATCATTTCATTTAAAAGTTATTTAAGCTTTCTTTTTTCCATATCATGTGAAATATTCGGAACATTAAAATACGAAATTGTTTTTGATGTTTATTTATCATAAATGCATAAAAAATAATGTCCCATTAATGTGAAAGCAACAGTAACTAATATCCGATTAACCAATATAAAATCTATAAAATATTTTTTCAATTTTGCAAAAAATGAAAGGCAACAATTATGAATGTAGCAGCAGGTAGAGCATATTTCTGATAAGTTTTGAAATTTTTACTTAATTTCTTTTATTTCCGAAACAATAAAATAAGAAGACATGTAAAAGTTTATATACTTGCTGAGAAAATGTAAACAGTAACATTTATATAACATACTGCATACGGCACAGGATAGTACAGTACAATATAGAATAGGAGAATAGAACATATGGCTACTTTCATTTTATTTGTTGTTCATAGGTTAAAATTTTAATTAACATTTCATAATTAGGCTTCTTATCTTGACTAAAATTACAAAAGAAGTCTTTTTTAAATTGAAAAATCGACTCTTGTAAAATTTTCGCACAGTTGATTTCATTTATGTTTTTCTCTGTACTCAATTTCTAATTAGTTGAAACTCCTGTTGTTTTATTTTTCCTTGAAACGCATGAAGTTATCTTCGAATGAATATATTTCAATATATCAGGAAACTTTGCCAGTGAGTGATGAAAAACCGTCCCAAATATCCGAGAACTGTCACCTTCCATGAATTAAAATAATTCGTTTCCAGCAAGGCATAATTTTCTAATTATTTCATTCCGATGCGGAGTAATTAGTTTAGAGATACGCTTCATAAATTTTGCAAACTTAAAAGTTCCAGGCATTGATTAGAACTGTCATTACAGGCCGCGGAAGCTTAATTTTACATTCCTCCTTCCAATAAAATTACACGGAAAAAAGGAAATAAAAAAAGCCATCATCGTGAATTTTCGGGCTTATATATTTAAAATAAGGATATGAAGAGGATAAAAAAAAGTCGGTAATTATAGAAGCTATCTAGATAGTTCTTCAGGATAGGAAACGATAAGTTGAGGTTGGAAGGAAAAAGTTTGCACGAGATCGGACGCAAAAAAAGATACATTTCCCCGTCGGGAATTTATCGATTGCTTAATTTCTTTTTCGGACCATGCATAAAGTAATTTTAGTGGAGACAAGAATTCGTTCGTCGAGTTGCTGGACTAATTGGTAACGATATAGAAAATATTTATTTACGCGGTCACAGTATTTTAATTACATTCAATGTCACAATGTTGAATGTAATCATGAACAACTTTTAAAATGCATGTCCTGTAACAAATATATTTGTTACTACTGCACACAAGCTTAAAGAATTGTATAAATTTAATTTAGATTAAAATTTGTATATTTTCGAATCAATATTTGCATTATTGGAGGAAATACACAAAGACGGCTTTGTTATTTATCTGTCATCCCCTACGATGAACAGCATTTTGATTTCCTATTTCGTATTTTGTGCTCAAATTCCAAGCAAAAAATATCAATGTTTTTTAATATTTTGCACTTTTGGATGAAAATATGAAATAACTATTTTCTTCTATAAATTATTTATTAAAGTGCCGTACATAAAATGAATTATATTATTTACTCTTTTATATGAATGATGAAAAATTAGATTGACATGCTTTTTCATATAGGAAAGCATGTTTGTTATATTAAAATAAATCACAAATAACGAAATTTATTACATTAAATGGAAGGTAAATAAATAAGGAAAAGAATGTCTACTATAACTATATAAATAATCAACTATGCCACACACAACATACAACACACTAAATAGCTGTAATTTATCATGTTTTCAGTTTTCATCTTATATATATATATATATATATATATATATATATATATATATATATATATATATATATATATATATATATATATATATATATATATATATATATATATATATATATATATATATATATATATATATATATATATATATATATATATATATATATATATATATATATATATATATATATATATATATCACTTTGAATTACAATGTGTTTGTATTGGGTTGTTCGGCAAGTCATTGCGTTTTCCATGAAAATGAAAATCGTGCAGCAAATAAATACTGTATTGCATTGCACAATGTCTATTCTAGTCCAATAGCTTTTACCATCTTTCTGGTATTAACATGATTCCACTGTCATGAAGTGGTTAGTTTTTATCAGCAAAATCTGATCCAGGTAGGAAAAACGAAATTACTTTCCAAACAATCGAATAGATAAGAAATTATTTTACTTTATTCCATTTTTATTGGTGAAACTGGAAAAATATATATTTCAATTTATTAAGTTTAAGTTATCATTCAGTGTAGTATCAATACGATACTAGTCAAGTGAACATATTTAAAACTCTAACGATAACTATAGGATGACGGAAATTAAATATGAAGAGCTTATATTATTTCCAGTAAAACGGTTATCTAATAGACTATACAAATGAGCTCATAAGAGGATATTTTTAATTTCCGGTGATTTTTTACTGAGAAGCTAGCAAAGTCATTACAAATTAGGAAATGTAATAGCTACTGTAAGCAAATAAGGTTTCATGGCATTGCTGAAATGACTTACGGAAATTCCATTAAAAATAAATAATTATTAGTTTCATTATTTTTAGGAAAATGAACTTATAAAAAGAAACATAAAAACTTTATATGATCTGTATGAAATTTTGTTGTTTAACAATCATCAATCCCTTTATTGTATAACTTGCATTAGATGCACTTCAGATTTGAACTTAAAACAGAAAACATTGATGAGAAAGGACTCAAAATGAGTTAAATTTTAAGACCAAGGATGTTAAACTATGTAATGTTTTGAGTAAACAACCAAGAAACAATTACAAGGTTAAAAATATATTAATAACTGGGGCAAAAGATAAAAAAAAACTTGTTTTCTTTGAGATATCTTATTCAAAATAAGTATTATTTTGATAATTTGCCTAAAATATATGAGAATCTCAAACTACGAAAAAAAAAATCTTAGCATTATTTAATAAAAACTCAGCATAATTTGTAATCTAATTCAATTTAAATTTTTGCTACTAAAGGAAAATTTAACACTGTTCCATACTGTTGCATATACATACATACATACATACATGTATATATATATATATATATATATATATATATATATATATATATATATATATATATATATATATATATGCATTTTTATATACTGTAAAACTTCTTACGACAGTATCTAAAAATGTAGATACTGTAGTAGATCGAATGGAATAGTTATGTGTGTTTTATATTTTATTAATGGTATTGATTCTCAATATTTTAATTAAGCTTAACAATATTCATTATTCCAAAAAACATATCAACGACTATTATAGCAATGTTTGCTAGAAAATGCTGACACATATTTATAGAAATTCTTTAGCATAAAATGTATTAAACAGATAAAATAAACGGTCATTATTTTAACAAACGTTTTTAATAAAGCAATTGCTATAATAGGGCTTTTAACTCTACAAATCCTTTGCGAATATTTTCACTTTTTACTAGTTCAGTAGTCATTTCATTTTTTTTACCTAATCCTGTTGAACTGAAGTTTAGTTCAGAACTGAATATTTCACAATTTAAAGTTTTTTTTTAAAATTAATATTGTTGGTTATATATTTGTTGTTTCTGTGAATATCTTCCAAAAGTGCTATACCTTTAGTTATTTTAAAATTTGAAGAACTATTATGTAATTGATGAAATAATTCAAGAAATAAAAATTGAATACTTTATTATTAATAAGATAATCAACGAACATAATTTTTTTCTTTCTTCTAATAAATACAATCTGTTTGATCAATTTCGCACTACACAGAATTTTATTTTATCTAGAATTTGAGAAATGCCTTGCTTTCAAACTAAAATCCCATACTGTGAGATTCAATATATTTGTTGAAACCTATATAGCTATGATATTAAGAAATTTTAAATATTCAAAGTTTAATTTCGATCACTTTGTAAAAGAATAGATTTTACGCTCTGAAAACTTAATTAATATTTGGAAATATATAATTGTTACTTAAAATCTACTTACACACTTATATATTCTACATTGTTACATCATTAAATATCTTATATCTAAAAGTGTTCTTCTTGCAAAGAGATTAAAATTTTCTTTGTATATAAAAAATAGGGTAACTTGTTGAAATAATTAAATTTCCATTGTGCATTAATGAATAGATTTGAAAACGTTTTTAGACGTTCCAGTTTAACTGTTTCTACATGACATTTTAAAATTTCAATATAGCAGGAAAAAAAATCATTAAAAATCTGAAATGTTAATAATGCAATAAATGGAAACAAGTAAATATGTGATAAAAATTTATGAATTTATTAGCGTTTAATTTAAATTTCGTAAATAATTTTTTATTATGTTTCGGATAATATTTCATGACGTTTCAAGCACCAAAACTATAAAACACACACTGAAAAACTTTATTCACTCCTTAATAAATTATAATAGTATGTACACTCTCAATTATTACGTGCAATGTAATTTAATATTTATGATTATCAATATTTGCTTTATAGTAGTTTTGGAATCAAATATTTTGCTCTGTTGTTGGTTTATATTCTTATGAAATAAATAATTTCATTTAGTTACAATCTAAAATTTTAATCATTAAGCAAAACGAATTAATTTGATATCGTATATTTCTTTTAGCTCAAAAGTATATAATTTCGCTACTATGAAAACTCAAATTTTTAAACAAACAGATTTTACTTTCATGTAATAGATAGGTACCATATAATAAAACTAATAACATACTCTTCTTTTTATTTATAACATTTCATTATTTAGCTTTAATACTAATGTTTATTTTCTCTTTTTTTTAAAAATATTCAATAAGTAAAAAAAAGGTATTATTCAGGAATCTTTTTTGAATACATCATAATATAAGCTCCTTAACATTGCATAACCTTAATAATATAATAGAAGAATTATATATAGCTCATTGTATCAAAAAACATTGGTTTATTTTAATGAAGTGAATAGTTATTTGTATAAAATCTTTTGTGCAATAAAATGCAATTTTATAATTTGTGCATATGTTTATGCATTTATTCATTTCCAGTTACAAGGACGGGGTTAGTGATGTGGAAGGCAGTCACCACATGACCTGTACCCCACTTCCGGATTCCTTGGACATTGACGAATTATCGGAAACCGAATGTGACAGACATCACAACTCCTGGATTGTTATCAGAGGTAGGTATCACAAATGGCGCCAGTTTACCGCCTAGATGGATTCTAAGCCGATTTGACAGCTCTGCGGAAATTGGCTCCGAACGAATGAGTAAAGGGGGAAGAATTACTGTTTAGAGAACCTGAAAACCCGGGATAACTTTGGCAGCTTAGCTATCAAGTTACATCAAATCGCAGTTGTGTAGGAAATTTGAGTCAATTGTGGAGAGAAAGCATATATGCAGTTAGCGTATCAAATGTCAAATTATGCTCACTAAATCTTTATGCATGCGCATAATCAGCAAACCCCTCGCGTTTTATTAAATTTTGTATATTTATATTTTCTTGTATATTTACTATGCAAAAACAACCTAATGATCTTTATTGAAATAATTTAATTAGTGAAACAAAGTAGTAGATTCGGGTCAAATAAGTTATCTTTAAATGTTTTTGTAAAAAATAACTATGCGTCAGCAAATAGAATATTAACAGATTATTTCATTAACAGGAAAATTTAAAACGTTTTATTTTTTTAAATTAATTAGTTTTTGTGCAAAAATAGTAATATTATTTCGCTTAACCTGAAGTGGATAATTATTTTATGCATTTTGGAAAGTTAAATATTTACTTGTGTTTTTTATGATGAATCTGTTTATTTTGATATAAATGACAGTATTTATTAATTAATTATTTTTAGAATAGTTGGTTTTAATTAATGATGTTTCTTATTATTATATGACTAAGAATGTTTTATTGTAATTAATTGAATTTTATGTCCATTTTACATTTCTTCATCAGAAATCCTAAAATTTAATTATTATTATCACCTCTTGTTTTATAATAATAATTTAATTACTTTTAGTTAATAATGTTATTAGGAAAGCTAAATATAATTAAATGACATGAATGGGAAAGAGTTTTTCTTAACTTATAATCATTATTTGTAAAATTTTCTAAATAGCTCCATTAACTGTTCTTCAACAGCTTAAGAGCAGATTGCCACGTCACTTTTTCTTTAATTAAACTTTCCTTTTACATTTTCTCCTTCACTAATGACAAGGAAAAAAACAATAATTGTGTAGAAACAATTTTATATACATCAAATTGTTATCTTGTTTTCTATGATAAAATATTCAAGGTTATATAATGAAAGATGTAATTGGAAATTAAGCAATTATTAGTTTTTTTTTTTCAAAATAGGAAATTAGTGTTTCTAATTTTGATAAGAAAAGTTTTAATATTTATATTTTATTTATTTATATTGAATTTTTATTGAAGCTATATTTTCCAAATTGGAAAAAGTATCTATCATATACAATAGCAATTTCGAACCTTCTGTTTGAAGAAGTGACTTCCAAATACAACTAATTTTTATTTATTCCAATTAATTTTAATATAAGACAAAAAAGATAATGAAAACTCTCCATTTTAAAGTGATATAACAAGATTTCTTGAGAAATGATAGTTAGGTTTTTGAGAAGACAAAGTCTTTTTAAGAGTTATTTATAAATTTAAATGATACATTCAATGTTTTCTAAAATTATGAATAACCAATAAGCCATAAGCTATCAAAAGACATGTGAGTATTCTCTTTTCTTAGTCACTCAAAGGGAATATTCATAGAGTGATTTGTTTCAAAGAAGAAAACTTGGAAACATATAAGCACCGATTTTGATATAAATTCAGAAAATAGAAACACATTATTGCTATTAATTCATATTTTGTTACTTTAAAATTACTGGAAATGATTTAAAGACCATCTGCATCAAAAAGCATACCCTAAGATCATTGAATATAATATTGAATAATATATACACATTGTAATTCATAAATAATGAGTGTATTATTTAATTTAAATATATATTTTTATATGATATCACACACACACACACAAAACAAAATAAAATATAATGATAGCTTCATGTCACTTATGTTACGCAGAGACTAGTAAAATTGTTTTCTACTTCAACACATGTTTTATATAAGCATGTATTAAAGTTTAAAAAGTAAAAAAAATAGAAGTTTTATTTACGTTTTTGGCAAACATGCATGTTTATCACCATGATCGTTTTTGTATTTATCATGAAATTAAAATGTTTTATATGGGAAGGGAAAAATTTATATCATTGGGGGTAACTAACCTTTCCCACAAACAAATTAAAATTTTCCATTCCCTGTTTTAACTAAAAAAATTGCTGAAAGAAGAATTAAGAAAAATATTTTCCAATTTTTCAGATAATTACTAATGGATTGTTGCCCAATATGGTTATCAACCAGAATGACTTCCGATAAGAATAATTATCACTACAATATAAATCATTTTATATAATATAATTTAATATAGTTTTTATTCAAAATCTCCAAATTTTTTGAATTTTAAAAAAAGTATACTATTTAATCAATCACGAAATATCAATCTAAAAATAACATTAAGATTGAAAATCATGAATGCATTTTTCATAATAAAAATATTTAGTTTTTCACTTAAGAATTTTAACCAAAATATTGCCTAGATAGTTTAAATTATAGTTCATAATTCAAATATTTTATATTTTAAAATATAATGGTTGATCATAAAATAATTAAATCCATATTGATAATTTAATGCAAGATTTTTTATACTATCTTTTATGGAAATGTTTGAAATTACTCATTGTAAATGTACATAACTTATTATATAATTATTTCAGATAAATGATTTGGAATAAGTTTTAAGTAACTTAACTGTTTAAGTGCTCTAATTTAAATAATGAATTAGAGATTTATGATATCTGAATAAAAATTACATTTGAACTGGAAATGTATTTTTTTTAAAAATCATTAATGTAAAATGAGATTTATATTTGACTTCAAAATACATTTTTATTAAAAAAGTCATATTAAATCAATGCTTATGATAAATTATTCTAATCTTTAATTGTAAAATTTCTAAATTTTATGCAAATTAAGAATTATTAGATTTATAGTTCTTACTCTGTATAGAATGTAAAAATTTTATTAAATTGTATTATGTGTTTGCATTGTATTTTACATTTGATATTTCAAACAAGAAATTAGAAGTATTTATTTAAAATTTCAAATATTTATATAAGGAGTAATTTCGCTAATTTTTTTTCTGTTTCATAATTCACAATAAATTTTATTTTGTTATTGATATGTTATCCTTTTATATTATTTTTAAAATATAAATTAGTGAATTAACGAAATTCCCACTTTTTTTTTCTATTCAATTACACACAAAATAGTTCTTTAAAATGTAATTAAGTCATTGCAGAAGAAATTAAAAAATGTAGATAAACATTAATAGTTTCTATAAAAAAACATTTATCCTATAAAATAATAATTATTTTATACAAGTTTCTGCATTGTTATCAGTTTATTGTTATAAATTTGCAGTTTATTTTTTACTAGTTGAAGAAACAATTTTTATCTCCCTTTTAATAAAAATAAATAGCTCTCGCAAAATAAAATTTTATTATCAATTAGATTAATGTAAAATTATATTAATTAATAATGCATTTATAATTTCAGGAATTCAATCTTACCTTTATTCTATTCAATTAAAAGTGTTTTTCATATATAATTTTAAAACTAAAGATTACATTTTACTAATAGAGGAAAAATAAAAAGTTTCATCTTTAATATTATCTAATAATCCTTTTACATATTTTGATTTTCTTGTGCTCTTCTACTATTTTTCTAAGTTTTTCTTCCTTAATTAGTACTACACCCCATTTTATTAATACGTATTAATTAATTCATAAATTAAAATCAATAAAATCTTTAAAACTAAATTTAGTGACCTTTCTTATAATATGTAAATATTTTTCAAATAATTTTTCATTTTTTTCGAAGGATAAATACCAGAAAATTTTGATTTTCATTTTGTTTTCTTATCAAATTTTGAAATCTTTTAATACAAAAGAGATTTAACTCAACTGGATATATTCAATTACTTTTAATACTCACTCTTGATTTTCTCGTATGAGTAATCTAAAAAAAAGCTCTTGTTTTTCGAATGCATCTTCATGAACACAACAGTATAAAAATATGTATAGTTGCATATATATTTACATACACTGCATAAATTGAATGTAAAATATTGCCAAAATATATTTGGTAAAAAGTAACATAGTAAACGTGTAAGGTATTTCTTTTTTTTATTTTTGCTTTTTGATACTATTTTTGCCCGTGTCATTCCAAATTAAAATCAACTTTTAGTAGAAAAACTCATTTCTTATTTGATAGAATTATTTATAATTTGAATGAATAAATGATGATAAAGTAAAAAATCTTTCAATCTAACATTGTATATCACTATACAATTGACAAAAATGAAATGCAACAAACAGATATGTAAAAAAGAAGCACACAGTCAATAATTATACAAAAGCAAAATGCACAGAATGTTCTTAATAGAAAAGTTTGTTTTTGAAGAGTAAAGTTAAACTCCAAAACAAATTTAGTTGAATTTATTGTTGAAATAATCATAAGTTAAAAACAAATATGAAATTAGGAAAACAATACCTGATAGATACTTTATCATAAAATTAAATACATCATGAACTAAGCAGTTAAATATGTTCAACGAACGGCTTTAGTTTTCTTCTCAAGGCAAAGTATCTTAAAATATAAAATAAAAACAAATTTAAGTTTGTTATATTTATTATATTTAGGTATATAATATCTAATTCATAATTTTTCAACAAAAGAAAGAATAACGTGTAAATAAAATTAAGTTAATTAATAAAGAATAGTCAATTTTATGGAGGATTGAAAATATAGTAGTTTATTTTAGCAAATACAATTGGTACCTAAATTTAAAGATAAAAATTATGGTACATTTCTCTGGTGAGATTGCAAAGTAATTAAAGGTTAATAAGAAGCTAAAAAACCCTAATCATTTTTCTAAATAAAACAAATATATACATGTCTAATACAATGTTTTAAATATATTGTACTTTCCATGTTATAATTCTAATGAAAAAATAAAATTTTCACTCAATCAATAATAAATAAAAATAAATTCCCGTAACCACTACGGTGATCATATAGAAGGTGGAAAGTGAAAGAAGGAATTATGGCATAATAGATAAGGAAACTAATCTATGATTTTTAATTTTTTACTTTAAAGAAGATAGAAGGATAATAAGATTAAGAATTTCAAATCATTTTCTATATAAAATTGCACGGTAATTAGTATTTTAGTAAATTTCATATTTTTAATTCTTGAAAATGTTTTAATTTTAGAAACATTTGAAGATGAAATGCTGAGAAGAGTGCCTCATGTCTGTTGAGAAGATTTTTCATAACATGGATCTTCAATTCGGCCGTTAAGAATGTTACATGTTCCTGGCCCAATATAAAACTGAAATATCATCAGACTGTTTGCATAACATTTTTTCGTGTTGCTTAAAAATACTCATCAATTTTTATAAATCAAATCACTCTGTGTCATAAAATGTGTTATATGAGCCATCTGGAAAGGAATTCCAAGTTTGTTTTCAATAAATTTCAGTTATTTGCTAATTTTGTAAATAAGAAGACCACTACCAATTTATTTCACAATGATAAATTTGAAGAGGAAGATTATATAAAGGAAGAAAAAATGTGTTTTGAAATATATATTGATTTCTATTTTATTGAAATGTTTGTATATAATATTATTAACAAATTATTAATAAATTTTCTTCTTAAATATTGTTGTAAATTTTTCAAGATTTTAAAAATTTTTAATGTTTTGATTACACCTAGATTTATTAAATATGAAATAATGTGTTTATTTTAATATTAAACGGAGTCAGTTGAATTTATAATCATTCAATTACACGAATGATTAGAATAATATCCTTTATCTATTAGATAATTAATTTATACCACTTAAATCTTTTTAAAATTTTGTACTTTTAAAATATATCTAAATGATGTAAATTTGTTGATTAATCTTTTAAAAAATTTGATATTTTTAATACATATCTATAGAGATTTATCTAAAAAGATTATTTTTATTACAATATTTCTCGTAAATAATAGTCATAGCAATTGAAATGCACGTCATTCATTACTTTAAGTTTTCCTATATTGGCATTTTTTATTTTTCTGTAAAAGAAATTTAGCAATCTAGCGCTTTAACAATCCTGTAAACTTATTCTTTAATAATCTGTTCTTTTTCAATGAGTTCAAATCTATTAGTTACTTATTTTTCTACAAATAAATGGTACAATACAAACAAATTTAAACATTTAATTTTAATAAATCAATTTTTAATATATTAACTTTTAATGGATGAACAAATGACATAATTTACATACCACACACACACATTATGGGATCAAATTAGAGAAAAAATTCTTAATCTCTACGTAAAATTTATTTGCATACAGCTTTCTATACGATCTAAAGTAAATAAATGGTATTATTTATGGTAAATATGTAATTGTTTTGTGTCAACAAACTTACTTACATATATGATTACTTGAACAAGGATGATTCAAAATACATATAATCTAATTTGGAGATTAATTAAAAAGAAGTTTTAATTTCAAAAGATAATAATAATACATAATAATTTTTAAGGCTTATAAAATAAAAATAAATATCATAAAACATATTGAGGTTTTTAAAAGTTTTCTTCTTAAATATTGTTGTAAATTTTTCAAGACTTTAAAAATCTTTAATGTTTTGATTGCACCTCGATTTATTAAATATGGAATAATGTGTTTATTATAATATTAAACGGAGTCAGTTGAATTTATAATCATTCAATTACACGAATGATTAGAATAATATCCTTCTTCTTTTAGATCAAAGAATATAAAAAAATATAAAAGAAATATAAATATTTCTTTTATATTCTTTGATATTTGCACTTAAAATTTTGCTTGTTGTAATATCAAAATATATTTACATTTAAAATGAAAGGTATCATGCCTATCATAATTAATTTCCATACCTGTTTGTTTAACAGCATTAAATTTATTTAAGAAATAAGAGAATCCTAATATTATTCCTATTAAAATATTTATTCATAATAAAATATTTAATGATGAAAATCAATAAATGCTTGAGATTTAGGATGAATAATGCTTCATGTTTACCATTATATTTGCCCCTCTAAGAGAATGACATGTTACATGCGTTAAATTTCAATAAGATAAAAAATTTGGTGATATGCAAATGTTCAATTTTGTATCAATTTCATTAAAAAAAACCTGTAGCATACCTGAACTGAAAAAAATGTAAAAGGGTTTTTAAATACAAATTTCATTCCAATGTCCTTGCCATCGAAGCATTATTGTGTAACATAAAATAATTTACAATATTAGGAAGCGTCAACATCATATGCAAAAAATTTGAATGCAGTTAATGTGGTTAGTATGGGCATCTAATATTCAGCCAAAAAAATGATACCACCTGTGTAAAACAATATATGAAAGCAGAATCTCAATGTAAGCGTATGAACTATACAAGAACAGTTCTATAAATTGAATTGTGTTTTGTGTTTTATGTAATGCAGAATTATGTGAATAAAAAAGTTTTAAGTAAATACATTATGATAATCAATTTGGGTACAGGTATTTTTTCTCTCATTGTACCAAAATTGCTCCGAATGTATCCTTCAATTTCTTTCCCTTTTGATTTGAAAACTCAAACATCAAAAATCTTATAGCCAGTTTCATTTACGGTGCTGTACGCATAGTCTGACTTGTTAACAAATGACAGTACAACAACTTACTAATCAGGAGAAAACGGCTTTGTTGATGAACATTTGTTGCCATCAAATGTCAAATATTTTCTTACTCAGAAAATTTGAAATAATACAGCATAAACTTAGCACGAAATTTTGGTTATCAATGATTTAAAGAATGGTAGAAAAATAACAACTAACAGATATTTTATATTGATAAAATTCAATAAAATGTTGAAAGTAAATTCAACAAGCTTAGTTGGAATACTTCGAAAAGATGTTTAAAAGTGCCCCAATTTCTACAATATAGAAACAGGAACTATTTTCATTTACTTTATTTGCTTTATTCAAGAAGTACCATGATATAACGACCATGTTATACAATATTAAGGAAAAAAGATAAACATGTACTGATACTAAGTACATCCTAGAATTTGGCTGTCATTGACAATAATGAGATAAAGTTACCCAGAAAATTGTAGTATTATAAACCAGTTAAGTGGAGTAAGTTTTATAGACAATATGTTACACCTATATACATCGAAAAAACGCGTTGTTTGATTATGCACGTCATTTATAATGCCTGCACTAAATACTTGGAATTTATATAGAGTAATAACAGTAAATACGAAATATAGTGGAGACAATTTTATTCTACAGATATTTAAATTGTTACGAGAACTTTTTATACATGATTCAAAGGGGATGAAAGCTTTGATCTGACTCCTACCAAAGACGAAAATGTTTAAGAGTAGAATAGAGAGGCGCAAATGCAAAGTCAAAACAGATTGCAAGAAACACAAATGTGTACAGAAACAAAAATATATAAATAAAACAATGGACGTAAAAGGTGAATCTGCAGAAGCACAATGTGCCAACTGCTTAAGGAAAGCCCAAAGTTTCAGTTAAGCTATTGCGAAGAAAGAACAGCAAAAGCTATTCTCAAATTCTTATTTTATGTCCTTTTCGTTTTCATTACTTAGCATTATTGATTTTATAGGTATAAAGAAACTTCACTTTTTTAGTATTAAAAAAAATGTCATCGCCAAAATGCACGTGAGTACTGATAAAACTTCGTAGATTTATTTTATCTTCTCTCACTCGCAATTTCTGTTATTTTACTGAAAATTGGCATTTCATACAACTGTTGTGTATTAATTTCTATTCACGAAATTGTGAAATCCTATTATATCATTCAATATTTGTATTTAATTTCAAATGCGATAGCTGTAACCAGAAAGTTTTGCGAATTTTTTCCAACATTAAAAACAACTTGTAAGCCTCTAAAAGATGTTTTCTTGAATTTGAGGTATGTATTAGTTACCAAACAGAATATCTCATTAAAATTTAAGTGAGATACAAACAAATATTTTAAGACAAACTCAATTGCTCGTTACTCACTTATAAAAATGGTGCTTAATGATTCCTTACACATCTGCTCAAATGTATCTATAAACAAACATTAGTAACAATATTATTATATATAAATACAGTTCTTTATCTTTTTATGAATACTCTCTTCATTGTTTTTAAAAACACAATTTCGCATTCTAAATTGAATGGAAAAATTGCGCACTTAAAAATGACAGGCTAAGAAGATCGTCTAGTATATGACTTCGCAATTTAAAATTCTTTGCAACCATTTAAATTCAACTTATATTTCTTTTTAAATCTACTTAATTTAAAAAAATATAATTTAACATACAACCAAAAAATATTTTTCTTTTAAATTGTATGCATCTTGTATATTTTCATGTTCATATTTTTATTGCATTTTCACTCATTTAAACAATATTAATTTTAAGATTACTTCTTAAAACAATTAAAATACTTTTATAATTAAAAATATGGAAGTAAATTTTGCATAGAATGTTAATAGAGAGCCACATTTGCAAATATTTCTCATTTTTGCAATTTGAAAATTTTGAATTTGATGTCAAACATCATTCTTTAGTGGTAATGAATAATAATTTGACATTTAACTAAATGCAAGACAAAACAGATAATGATTGACAATAATTGAATTGATGAATTCAATGTTTCACCAAAATCATTTATGCGAATCAAAAGCCTGGAGATATTTTTACCAGTTAGAAGGAGGCGGAACACAATGTGAAGTAGCAGAAACTATTCAAGTATTAAAAAGTATAGTTTCTAGGTTCTGAAACCAATTTTTGGAGATAGAAAATACAGGACAGAGATCAAAGTACGATCTAAGACTTGAAGCAATGCCTAATGTAGACTGTTATTTAAGGCAAACAACTTGGAGACATGGAAACATGAATGGTACTTTGCTTGGTTACTGGTAGTGCACTTTCAACACAAAATGCCTGATACCAGCTTCAAGATTGTGTGTCCTTATGCTTGTCGACCAACAATGCCTGTCACAATAACAGCAAGACACCTTTGCATCCGCAGGAAGTGGACAACAGAATTTGTGAACAAGAGAAGATATCAATGATATTTTTTTCTTTCTGACAAGTTCTGTTTTCTTCTACATCTTGATAATATTAGTATTTTCATCTGGAGGGAATATAGCACTAGAAACAATTCGACGTTTGTGCATCAAAGTGTTAGATTTGGCGGTAGGAATAATTGTCTATGTTGGCATCACCACTGATGGGCTCACCGATCTCCATATCCTTCACAATGGAGCTCTGAACGATCGTCAATATAGAAAAGTGAACATCAGACCTATTTCAGTAATTTACTCTGAAGAAATTAAATATGACTTCATGTTAATAAACAACAACTCCAGAGCATATAATACTAAGATGTTGAATCATTTCCTTCTTCAGGAAAAAATAATACGAATGGAATTGCCAGCATGTTCATAGACTTCAATTTAACTGAACATATTTGAAACATTCAAGTCACACGAGTTTCTGGACAACTATCACTCCCAAAACTTTCTAAGAACTCAAAAATAGTCTTTTGTAGGATTAGGGCAGGATGCCCAGCCCTTTATTTTAATAGCTTCATTGACTCTATTCCTTAAAGCTGTCTTTGCTGCTGGCTGTCTAGGGAAACCATAAACCTTTTTAAAAACGATTTTCTTTTAAGGAAACTCTCTTATCACACACATAGTCAAAATGTTTTTTTTTTTTTTTACTTGAGTGATCTATAGTATGAATTTTTTCCACCAAAGAAATGTCATATTTCTATCTGAGACAATTTACTACATCTATCAATAATGCATCAGTAAACCAAGCAATTCTCTGGGTGGAAGATCCTTTTATTTAATTATTTGATAAGACCATATAAGGTTTAAAATTTTTAAAAAGAATAAAATTTCTAATGTATCAAGCTAAACTTAAATTTTTAATTTATTTTTATGTCAGCCTAAGTTCGAATAAAAATAATTATTTTGAGGGTATTTTTCAAACATAAATAGGTAGGGAATTCATCAACTGAATGACTCCACTCTCTTCTATTTAATTTACCATTTTGAAGTATTTTTTTAAACCATTTTAAACTCAATTTTAACAAATTCAAGTTAATTCATTTGTGAACGCGTGTTCTGAAAGTGCTTGAGCTGATTCAGATAAAATTATTTTTCAGATTTACATTTTTTTTTGAATTTCCATTGACACCTTCGACTAAAATGTGCATACATGATTTAAAATCTTATCTCTTTTTGAATTAACAGAAATGACTCAATAGAAGATTCGGATTATTTTATGTACATTTGTGTATGTATTTATGCTTAGTATTAAGAAAAACATTCTTATGCTTAGTATTAAGAAAAACATTCTCTTTTTAGTATATAAATGCTAATAAAATTTATAATATAAGTGTTAAAAACGATTTTTTTTACTTAAGGTAAAAATTATGCATATATATATATACATATATATATATATATATATATATATATATATATATATATATATATATATATAAATATATATATATATACATATATCTGTGTGTTTGTGTTCATAGAGTTTTAACGGCTCATCAGCTAGCTTGAATTTCCGCATTTTTGCTATCCGAGTTACTGCAGATTCGGAAGTTGGATAAGATCACGTTATTCTGTGAAGGCCAAAGTCCTTCTACTGCTGTGAAAGGGCAGGTTGGTGGTAGATGTAAAAAGCCTAGTTCAGATGAAACCTTTTATCTTAAATTCGAAATCAGAAGGCCTTAGGTGATAGGTGAATGCTCTAAGCCCGTTAAACTGAGATAATGTCCTGGGCTCAGCTAATCAGCCAAATGCGCATGTATGTTTGTTAATATTATTTATTAAATTAAAAATTCATTGATAAGTATCTTACAAACAATTAATTTATTTACTATAAATTTTTATTTAAATATTCCTCATTACAGCAGTAACAGTTACGTAAATTTCAACAGATATATGAACACGAGATAATTTAGTTGTTTATTGATTAAAAAGAAAAAAATAAAGTTAAGTATATCGTTTAGAATTTATTATTAAATTAAACGGTGCATATGAGTACAATTATATAGATTTGAAGTTACTTTTAAGATTATTTATTTGCATACTTGATAATAACTAATTAGGACATTTGTTATAAATATCCCCACCATATTGTTATTCTAATCACAATACAGTCACTCATTGTTATCATAATACATTCGCTCATTGCTATCACAATGAGCGAATGTGTTATGATAACAATGAGCAACTGAAAAAAAAAAGGAAAAGTATACATTCGCTCTTTGTATATTTTTCCCTTTTGCACGCAATAGTTTTCATAATTAGAAAATATTAATTTGAATATAATCATTCAATGTCTAGAAAACTTTTGTTTTCTATATTATACTCCTCTACAAATATCAAATTACATTTTAAATATTAATGCATGTAAATTTGATTTATGGAATATTTAAAATTATTACCAATCAAATACATATCACGCGGATAGGTTATACCTTTAATCTTTGATTTGATACCCTGTGAGTTTGAATCCCAACACGGGGTTGGATAATTTTAGTGTTAAGACTACATTTAAAACTGAAAGTCTCAATCAATTAAGTATCATGAATATTAAATGTGATCATTTCGCGAACGAATATAAGAGATGCATGTTGTAATTCAAGATTTACTAAAATATTTTAAACATAAAAATGTATGTTTACTGATACATAAATATAATGTCTATCTGTATACAATTACATGCAAAATCTGACAGAATTCTTAAAATCAATTTTTAAATTTGCATTAAAAGTTATTTAAAATTATTCTCATCTCATTTATTTTTACTTAAATACATGTTGACTGCAGAGCAACGCAACTTTACACAGATGAGCATTACCTATTTTTTCTCATTCTTGTAAAACACATAAAACTTTTATTGTATATTATTTAATGTTAAGAAAATATATTTTATCCATTAAAATAAGTGATTTGAAGTGCTTTTGAAATTATGAATTGATTTAATGCTTTAAACTTGCTATATATATATATATATATATATATATATATATATATATATATATATATATATATATATATATATATATATATATATATATATATATATATATATATATATATGTAACAAAATTAGATATAATTTTCTTCTTCTGCTGCTTGTGAGTAATAATTTTCTTTTAGGATAAGCAATGTTATGAAAAAGTCAGAAATATTTAAGGAAAAATAAATTGCATACAGTTTACTTGCTGAAACTGAACTGATTTAAATACTAAAACAAAAAACTCCAATAAATTCATGCAATATTAATTTATAAATTAAAAACTTGACAGAACTCATAGAAGTAATTAATCAAAAATGATGAAAAACAAATTTTGCAGAATTTCTAATTATTTGAATCTTTTGTAAGCAGAATATGATTATGTTTCTAGTGCATGTGAACAGCAGGCAATCCAGCTACTTTTAATCAAGAGAATTTAATCTCAGGAAATTAACATCAGCAGAGTAAGGAACAAGAAACGAGTCTTTAATTATCGATTTCGAATACGTAGAGCAAAAGTGAAATGAGGCAAAACATTGCCTACTCGAATAATGCTTAGATTATTTTAATCTATTATCTGATAAAAGTTGTACTTTTTCATGATAATCTAACTATTAAACGCTTATATATGTTTCTATAGAACTAAAATTTAGATTTTAATCTGAAAAGTACATAGTGTTTTTTTTAAATATTTAAACATATAGTCAGTTATGGCTTCTATTCCAGTTTGGTGACTTAAACCATATTTTATCTAAACAAAATTAGATTAAACATAACATAAAATACCAAAAAATATTCCGTCGAAGCCAAAGAAAATAAGCAATAAAAAAGCAATTGCAAGACATTAAGAGAAATATTGGAGCATTACTAATCAAGCACAGATATGAAGATTTTTTGGACTTTATTTCATTTTTCTAGGGAATAAAGATTGCCATAACCGGTGTTAAATAGTGATTAGACACCAGAGAATGGAGGTTACCATTTCTTGAGGCAATAATGCAATAAGTCAATTTTCTTATCAAATAAGATGCGGGACTGTTCGTTAACCAGAAAGCTGACAGAATTAATTAATTTCCATATCCAACGAGGTTAAAAGATACTATTCTTAAAGAAATCTGTGACAAGGTGGATAATTTAATTTATAACGCGCCATCTAAGGGTGGGTTCAATGTAAAACCAATTTTCTACTCAGCAAATCAATTTTCTTTCCCTCTGTGTTTTAGCCTGAATAGAACATGACTTTGAAAATAACTACACAAAATCAATTCTCCAAATATATTCTTATTTAATGACAAAAGTTTATTCTTAATATCAAATTTATTTCCTGAATAATTCAAAGGTATGTTAACATTTTCAGTATATTAGGGAAATAAAATTTATATGTTTGTAGGCTTAGAGAAGAGTACAGATAAATTTAATTTACTTTTTCAATATTTGTATAGTACAAATTAGCTAGTTCTTAATGAAAATTGCACTACGAATGTATTTATTTAATAAAATTATATTTTTAATTTTATTAAATAAATATATTATTTAGGAGATTTTAAAAAGTATAAGTAATCACCTTAAATATAAACATTGTTTTAACTTAAAATGCGTTGTTTGTTTTAAAAACAAAGCGAATAAACTATTCAAACTTTGATACAGATATGATCAACAGTTGATGCTTTGTGATTTTATATAGTTATAATTTTGGTTTTAGCATTCATAAAAAATCCATAAGATTTTATTTATTTTCATTGATATATCAAATTTCATTTAAAATTACTATTTTTAACTTTAATAATAACGAAGATATCTTTCCTTAAATTATTATATATTTTTATTAAGTAATAAAACATATTTTGAAACTTATTGCTCTTTAAAAGAAGAATTAGTTTATTTTGATGTAAGTTATATCTTGTGCAAATAAAACTTTATACTTGTTCTTTTTTAAAATTTCAATGCTTGAAGACAAATTACATTAACTGCAGTAGTGCTTTATTCTAAATAATTATTATAGGTTATTTATGAACTCCAACATTATTTGTATAATAGAATCATCTAATTTACTTAACTATGTTAATAAATAATAAATAAAAACCTAGAGGCAATTTAACATGTTACAGACTGAGTTCTGTATCAAATATCTTAAAATAGTTAAAAAATGTATAAATTTAAATATTTGTAAGCAAATTTGGAACAAAAATACTTTGAGAAAAATATAATTAAGCTTCAATTCACTAACCATTTAACCATGTTAATCATTTGCTGTAAAGTTAAATATTTTTTTAATAGAGCCAAGACATATAAGTTATAAATACATAATGCAATAAAATTACTTTTGTAAAAATACAAGTAGGTCGATTCTGAAATTTTTGAGATACAACTAGGTTTTTAAAGTATTACTTACAAAATTTTAGGTGTGTTCAAAGTAGTCTCCTCCAGCATCAATGCACTTTTGTAGATGAATTTTAAACAGACTAAATGCCTCAAGCCACTCATTTCTTGGAGTAGATGAAAATATGCATTTATAACCATATAAATCTCTTCTTCTGAATGAAAACGACGTCCACGTAAATTCTTTTTTAGCTTAAAGAATAACCAAAAGTCGAACATAGCTAGATTAGCTGAATCCGGCGAATGTTCCATCACTTTAATTTGTTTTTGTTTAAGAAACTCAACTCTTAATCCGGCTGTATGTGAAGATGCATTTTCATTGTGAAGCATTAGTCTCCTAACAATCAGTTCTTGTAGATTTTCTGAAAGACATTTAGTGGTAAAACAGTTTCCTGTTACTATCTTCTGCCCTTCCAACTTAATAACTTTGACCAATCCCGTACTTCTGAAGAAAACGGCATACATCACTTTTTTCAGTGCACGTTGTTTTTTCACCATTATCGGCGTGGGATCACCTTCAAAGACCCATACTTTGCTTTCTTGACGTGTTGGAACGTAAAAACGGTATGTACGTTTCCTCACTTGTTACAATTTTAGAAATGATGCGGTGACCACCATCATTTAGCAATTTAAGAGATTATTTACTGATTCTGACAGGCATCTCTTTTTGGTGCTCAGTTTGATTATGGGGAACCGAACGGCAAACGTCTTTTTTCATATGTAATTCTTCATGAATGATTTTGTGTATTGTTTCGGATCCAATGTTATAAATCCCTTCTGTATCATTTGATAGGTACAGCAATTATCATCCATTAACATTTTTCGTACGGCATACAGATTATACGGGGTTACTGCCGACGGTGGCCTTCCTATGTGTTCTTCATCCTGAAGAAAATTGCGACCTCTTCTAAATTCTCTAAACCATATGAATACAGTAGCACGAGCTGGAGATTCATCACCAAATGCTAATTGCAACCATTGAATGCATTCTTTCTGATTTAATCCTGCTTTAAAATCGTAGAATTTGTTGTCGCTTCAGCTCCATTTTCTCTTCTCTTTAGAATTTATTCTATGCTAAACACGTTGAAGTAAGTCAGTGAAAAATCGTCTTATATGCTTAAATACTTTGTATTTTAAAATTAAACTGTTATTTTTATTTCGTTAATCATCGTCTGCGCGTATCTCAAAAATTTCAGACTAACCTTCATATAATAAAGAAAAATAATTCATATATGATCTGATAAAAATTCTGAATATATCATAATATTTTTATTCATTTCAATTTAAATAAATTTCCATGAAATTAAAAGAAAATCATATATTTAAAAAAAGGAAATAAATACTTTATGCAACCCAAATATGAAAATTTTATCTTAGGAAACTGGAATCTTTGAATAATCAGTGAAGAATTTATTATTAAAATTAAATAGGTTTTTGGATATGCTTGTATTCAGTGATACAGACATACTAAAATTTGCTAAAAAATGAACACTTATGAATTATAGCATATTTATTAAAATTCACGAAAATTATTAAATTATTTTTGCTTCCATTAAGTTATTCAAATTGAAATAATTTTTTCTTGATTTTAAATGAAATCAAGTAACAAATTAAACTGATTATTCTTGAGTTAAACCTTATCTCATATCAGAAAATGGGACACATTGCAATGTAACTGAAAAAATGTTTCTTGGAATTACTTAATGCAAAATGAGTGTAAATAAATAAAATGTTTTTCAAAAAGTATTTTGCATAGTTTTGTGAAAAATTAGAAAATTTCACTAAATAGAACATAATTTCTTTCCGCTTTATTAGAAATATTTCATGTTCTTTTCTCATATTATAAAACAAATACATATGTTGAAATCAAATTCGAATCTCATGTGTCGTCAATGCTTCTCATCGCAACAGCCATTAAAATTACAATTGAAGTATTGTACACGATAAATGAATTTAGTGTCCTTAAAAGATTCTCCAGTTTAAAAGTCAAGAGATCATGAATACCATCTGAAAAATATAAGACACAAAATTAATATTAGCATTTTTTAACAAACCTAACTAGCAAATTGCTATCACCTTTAGTACTGGTAATCTACAAATAAACTATCGATGTCAAATACCAAAGTATACTCTCTTTTAAGCGATTAATGGAACTAGCAGTCTGATATTTTGTATTAGAAGCTATAAAGTACTACGATGTGATGACTCATCTGCAATCACCCACAGTATGTAGATAAAATTTGAAACTTTAGTGACTGCTGCATGAAAATTAAAACTTTAAACTAGGAAGGAACAATAATAATAACAAAGAAATGCTATTATGTTATGTGCATTATGTTAGGAATTTTTTCTTCTATCGCCATGATAAAAGTAATTTATGATAATTAAAATTAATATATATAAAAATATGATTATTTAGCAAACAAGTATAAAAAATTATAAAGCTAATATTATTAAAATTACCTATATTTAATATTTAATATTAATATTTAACATTTACAGTATATATATATATATATATATATATATATATATATATATGTAAATTTCACTGAAGGTTGAAGGTATTAAATATCTATAAATAAAGGAAAATCTATATTCATTTCATTATTTAAAAATTCACAGTCATTTTCTTAGATATTCTAACAGCGATTTAAGGAAATAGGAAACTTTGTGAAGTAACTTATCTACATGCCTCTTTTTCTGTCATAATTGAAACAATAATAATATATTTTTCTTAAAAATTGTCTCTTTTAAAATAGCAATATCACTATCTATGTGATTAGTGTCATATTATTAGAAAAATGTATTTATTTTTGATTAATTTCAATAAGATATTCGTTTTATTACTTAATGTTTCTTTTTATTATATAATATCATTATTCTTTTCATTATATAATATCATTTGAAATAATTATTAACATAAAGTATTTTTTCACTATAAATCTATATAAATAGCGTCTCTCATACATTTATTCTTAAAATTTGAATATTAAATACTCTTAAAATGAAAAAAAAATCAGATCTATATTAATGAAATATTCCACTTTGATATAATGTACAACACAACTTTAGATTGCAATATATATATTATATTAAAATATGATAAATTAGCTTAAATGTGGTATTTTTTTATGAAATTAACATTTTATTGAAAGCTAACTTTTTATTTTTATATTCTAAGGAATTTCGCACATAGTAATAATCGCAAATTAAATATTCATTTTAAATTATTTTCACTTCAAGTTAAGTAAATAAAAAATTGTATGAAAATATACACAAATCCCTTAGGAAAAGGAAAGGGAAGAGGAAAGATAAAGTTTATTTGCATATATTTTATTATTCAATGTTTAATAAAAAGTTTTAGAGTGATTTATGGATTCATAAAAGTTAAATATGTGAGCTTAAAAATTATTCTTCCTGATTTTTAAGAAATTTGTTGATACAGCAGATGTTGTAGACTTTATTAAAAATCAATTTTTCATAGAAACTTAAAAAGCTGGCTTTGGTGTAAAGTAACAAAATTTTAACGCTGTCAGCAGAATTATCAGTATACTTCAAAAGGTAAATTTTCTTTCTGTATTAAAAGTTTGGAAATGTGACGCTATCATAAAAACTGATATAAATTTAAGTTACTGAAAACAAAGATATTTCAAATTTTTATATTTAAAATTTCTATATTACATATTTTATCGTCAGGGACATATGAAAACTGTTTTACATTTTTTATTTTTCATGAATAATGTTATTATTAAGGGAAGTAAAATGAAAATTAATTTATAAATTATTTTATAACTAGTATAAATATTACTGTGAGAAAATTATAAAACTCAGATATAAAATTAAGTTAACTTTTTTAATATTAACGTTTAACATTTACAGTAAATATATACATATACATACATACGTATACATATACATATATATATGTATGTATATATATATATATATATATATATATATATATATATATATATATATATATATATATATATATATACATATATATATATATAAATATATATATATATATATATGTATGTATATATATATATATGTAAATTTCACTGAAGGTTGAAGGTATTAAATACCTATAAATGAAGGAAAATCTACATTCATTTCATTATTTAAAAATTCACAATCATTTACTTATATATTCTAACAGAGTTTTAAGGAAATCGGAATCTTTGTGAAGTAACCTATCTACGTGCCTTTTTTTCTGTCATGATTGAAACAAAAATAATAATATATTTTTCTTAACAAAAATGGCTCTTTTAAAATAGAAATACCATTATTATGTGATTAGTGTCAAATTATTATAAAAATGTATTTATCTTTGATTAATTTCAATATGATATTCGTTTTATTATTTGTTGTTTCTTTTTATTTTTCATTTGAAAAAGCTGGAAACAGTGATATATATTATTAAAATTTATGTTATTACATATGTTGAAGAATAAACAAATAATTATTTTACGAAAAATTTTTTAGAACGATTTAAGGAATACAATAAAATATTTTTGCTTATTTATTTGTTTTGCTTGTGCCAGTTAGGCTGACAATATTGGGTGCGCTGCTCCACTCTTTTCCAACTGAACAATATTTTGTGTGGAGTCTGATTTCTTCATTACCCACATGCCATAAGGACCAGTTTATAGAGTAGGCAATCATAGACAGGATAGATAGAGAGAGAGAGAATGTACATCCATGCCCCATCCCAGTACCGAACCCAGCACTTCTCTATCCGCAGTCAGGCACTCTGATCACTAGACAGGGATGACAACACAAATTTGTTTATTTTATTAATCATATAAATAAAATAAGAATATTTTAAAACTTGTTTTACTTGATATTTTAACAAAAACTCGGTGTTTAGTAACATGGATAAAGTTAATTATAAGTTATATTATCATATCTAACATGATAGTAATTATGATAGTACTTGATTATTTTACTTAGGCAATGTGTTCAACTGTTAGTATGTAAATTTGAAATTATTAAAATAATGTATTCTTAACTAAAAATTTCATCTTAGTGAAGATATGGTAGTAATGAAACTCATTCAAATATTTTCTGAAATTTTAGTGGTATTCAAATTAATGAAATTAACAACAGTTTGATTGAAATCAAGCTGAGATATTTTTCATATTTTTTTCATTTGTTTTTGATTTTAAAACAATGCATTTAGATATTTTTATAACATTACGTTACATAAATTAAACTAATTTTTGCCTTTTTATTGCAATTTTTTTCTTTTTCTTAATAAAATATAACAGCAATATATTTATATTTTGTACGTGCACAATCACTTAATTTTTAAGCTAATACTTAATAACTTCTTATTTGAAGGCTTTTATTCTATAACTCTATTTTATGAAATTTATTAAGAAATATGCTTACAAAAACAGGAGATTATTATAAAAAAATTATTGCAAATTTTTTCTAAATGAAAATGTAAGCTATTTATTTTGTCATAATCCTTTTTATGCTAAATGAGGATGATGCAAAAATGGAATTTTCCCTTTATTCTTTAGAAATTTTTAAGAAAACTATTCCTGTGATTTCCTTTGAATTGTCAATAATTTACCTTTTACGATATTTAATGAGTATCAATTTTTTTTAAATGACTTACAATGATGAATATTTTGCTACTGTTGTATTATTAATAAATGTGGGAAATAATATTATGGAAGAATTCGCTTGATTTCTAAGGATCTTCTCGTTTCAAAAATAATAAAATTTTAAAATTATTGCCCATTTATACTCCCAGAAGCACTTCAAAAGATCGTATATCTTATTGGTGAAAGATGCTCTCTAACGCAGTAGAGGAGATTTATGGTAAGTCATAAACGCTATGATACTTCCTTCGCAATTATTATAAATTTAAAATTTTCTTTGAGGCTAAATGAAACCCAGCATTCTCAAAACCCTTATATTTTCTTGTTTGAGCAAAAATGGGAAATTTATTATAAATTTGTTTCGCATACATAGCATTTTCCAAGGAATGAATACAAGAACAGAAAAAGATATAATGTATATGTTGTTTTTCTCAATATGTTTCTACTTTAAATGACACAAACATAATAATAATTAATCTATATGGATTTAAATTAGTTATTTTTTCTTTTAAAGAGCCTCATAAATATTGTTATTTAAAATAAGATTATTTAGGTTTATGATTAATTTTTATATATAAAAAATAGCACATTTTTGAAATTTTTCTGAAACTTATGGAAAACAACGTTTCTTCTTTATGAGCATGCGAATGAAATTACACATTATTTAATAATTTTTGTTAAATAAAACATTTATTATAGTTAGTTGTAAAATAGATACAAAAATTAAATTGCATCAGAAAGATGAGAAAACAATATGGGATTTAATTTGTAGGTATGTATGACTGGTATACCGGGAATTGAATTCGTATTTTATGTGTTAGTTTTATTATTAATATGTTCAGCGTTTTTACACAAAACAACTATGGGAATTTAAATCTTAAGGAATATGTGCGATAAATCGTATGAAATTTATAGCGATAATATGTTTAAACTATTTAGAAAGAGTTATGGATATTATATTATTATAAATCCTCAGGTAAGAATAAAAAGTATGCAAATTGATTTGTGCAATACAGAATTCCTTCTGTAAATTATTAATATCTGCTTAAAATTAGAAGCTTTTAACTGATTCTAGAAATAAAATGTAATAGTAAATCGTTTATTTTTTCAATCATTAAATGGAGACATACGAATAAGCTTAAAACATTCTAAGTTAAAAAAAACAAGAAAGAAAATTATAAATTTCGCAAACTTTCTTTGAATCAATTATTTAAATCAATCTTCTTTAAATCATTATATTACTTTATATTGATTTAAAGAAAAACTTGTTGTACAATCCTATTAAATAAGCTATTATTTATGCTCAATTTTTTCTGTAAAAAACCTGTATTTAATATAGTTGAATTTTTGAATGTAGATTATTGTAATACACAATATTTTTAATAAACAAATAATAAAATATATTTTAATAATTAACTATACAAATAATATCATCCTGTAGAATTATATTAAATAAAAAAATAATGTAAATTCTGGATTTATAAAATTAACATTTAAAAAAGTGTTTCCATGATTATTTATAAAGTATTTTGTATTTTTTAATAATTCCTAATTCCTGTCTTTTCTATTCAAAATTATTTCATTTTTTTAAAGATTTAATTGTAATCTGTAAATAAGGCTTCAGTACAAATTCATATACAATATATTCTTTCTTGCAAAAATTGTTAATCAGCATTTCATTAAATTTATTGACGAAATATCTGCAATGATCGATATATTAATTATTAGAAAAAGTAATGGAAGATTATACTTCTACCATTTAATAATATTGCCGTTGTTGAACTTAAGTTGTTTTCTGGCTAAATTTTAAAATCTGGAGATACTTCACAAGTCTTTATTTGACTTTTCATTTGTAATATGTGTTCATAATAAATAATTCCTCTAATGTCTCTCAATAAAGATTAATTTACTTATTACATTTTTATAAACTAATAAACACCAATTTCCAAAGGTTAATTTTAAATTTTCGTTTGATATCATCATAGAAGTGTACTTCATACTTTACTTATTTTTTTCTAAGTAAAAAAGTTCAGGCTTATAATTATCTCCATCAACATGAGAGTATTTTGTTATCTAAATACTAATGTAAAAGGCTAAATATGCCTATTGTCATTGGAGATTCAGTGTTGGCACTAGATCCTACTTAATTCATTCTAAGAATCATTCATATGAAACTTCATCAAAAACGATAAAAGCTCGTATTTTGAAAAAAAAAGTTTAATGGTACCCAAAAAATTGTTTTTTTAATATCCCCTCCAGAAAATTGAAATAACTTTCATTAAGTTAAAAAATCCTAGTAAATTATAAATATTAATTTGTTGCATACTGGTAAATTTATTCAGATATTTTAAAGTCTGCATATTGTCAAAACATAAAAGCCTTATATTGCATTTTATTCTATATAACTTTATTTTAAAAAACAGTCTTGCTATTTAGCATTAATTAGCCAATTAGCTTGACTTAAACTTATGACGTTGTATGAAAAGCATAGCACATAGTTATCTCTTTCGTGTTGATAATTTTCAGATTATTTAAAATTTATTTTCAACTGATTTTATAGTAGCTTAAATAGTATTTTAAGCATCCAAATAGAGTTAGGAGACATAACGAATGTTGATATATATACTTCTTAGCAAAATATCATTTATAAGATATTTGTAATTGAAGTATATATATCTTAAAAAGTTCATATCTATTAATCTTTTAAATATTGATGTAAGAATCTAACTTAAGCTTAATTTACTTCCCTTAATTCTATAGCCCTCAAGATTTCAAACTATTATTTTCCACTAATTGTATCCGTAAAAGTTCTAAATTACTCAAAATACACTATAAAACGTGTTTAACTAGCGCAAGGAAAGAAATTTTAAATCATTAGGGAATCCATTATTTGCAAGTATCTTTAGTTTATGATCTTTTTGAGCAGATAAAAACAAGAAATATTGCCTTTCTCTTCATTTTTATCAGGGAAAATCGTAAATTTAGGAAACGTCTCAAATTTCTGTAACCATAAAATTTTTTCTTTCTTTATTGGAAGTGTTTCTTTTCTAAGATAAGCCATTTAAAACGGGTTTCTTTTTATCAATTGATGCAAAGTATTTCGTGTTAAAGAAATAGGTTTCGAACGAAATATCCGTTTTAATGATCTCAATTTTTCTTACAAATTTAAATGCAGCTATAAAGATGTTTGACGAATGATTAGTTTTAAAAACGTATGAAATATTTCTAATGAATATTTATTTTTGATAGAAAGATTAATTTTAAAATAGATACTCTGAGCGTATTGATTTGATATTCCATTAATCAAATTCTTTTGCGGAAACTTTCAAACATTGAGCGATAGAAGACTTAATACTATGCAGTGTTTAAATCAAGTAAAAATAATGATTCTTATAATATAACGTATATTGTGTACGAAAATTTTAGAAATCTAATATGGTCCACAAGCATTAAAATATTAATTATTCACACGAGTGCATTCTAAAATTTAATTTGCTATAGTTTAGCAGGAAATAAGACAATTTTCAAAAGATATGTCAAAAAGGTGCTATACTTGAAAATAATCATTAGGATTACAAGAAAATAAACAGAAATGCTTTTAAAAGTCTTATCAAAAGGGTCCCTCCAAACTAGGCTTTTCGGTGTAGCTCTTTGTTGAAAACAGTAATAATTTATTTCGAATGTGCTAACCACTCACTACTTTCTTGTATACATTAAGTATTGTTCTTTTCAATGTTGGTAAAATTGGCAAAAATATTTATTTACAATTGCATTAAAAAGTGAATAATAATAAATATTAAGCATCAAGCTACGTTTTCTTATTGCAAATATGTGTAATCAAATTCAGCTATTTTAAAACACTTCTTATTTTTTCATTACTTAAAAATATGAAATAAGGTAAATATACCACATAAAGTCATGTATAATCATACAATATTTCAAGATTAAATTTTGTTTTTGTATAAAAATGTTCTTAAATAATATTTTATTCAAAAAAAACAAGGTTTGTTCAATTAAAGAGTTTTATCTCTTTTAATCATAAGTGAAATATCTCTTTGTAAAATTTTTAAGGATATTTACTTGAAAATGTCAACATTTGTAAGAAAAATTAAAATTCTGATTACTATGCAATATAAACCTTATATAAAATTTAAGGCAAGTTTAAAACAATTAATTAATTATTTTTGCATTAAGTAATTTCTAAATATTAAAATATGGTTGAACTATTTTATATTAATTTATTCTACATGTATTTATAATCAAGCATCACATAAATTTATATAAAAATATATATTCGATTTAAAGTTTTAAATATTTTTAAATTGTGAAAATATCTAAAACATTAAATTCAAAAATTAAAATCAATGATCAAATGTTTGTACACCTAAATTAAATTTATATAATACTAATGTGCGGTATTATTTGTTAATTTCAAAAAATAAATATTGAAAAATAAAATATTGCTAAATTTTGCAATTTTTTTTATGCCAAAAATTCAATATTGCTAAAGAACATTTTTTACAATGTATAAAGGAATTTTATTTGAAAGAATGCAAGAGCAAAGTATTTCTGCTTGTTGATTTTACATGTTCAATCTAAAAAATCTATATATCAATTTGTAAAGGAAAATTAAACAAAATGAATCTTCAATATTAGAATATTGTGAAATCAAATATTGCCTAGAACCAGGAAAATGTGTTAATGTAAATAGGATTTAAAAATAAGAATTGTAATTAATATTTCAATGAATTTTATAATAACTATCATTTATGTGTTACAATTTTTAAGAACTCTTGTTATTTACATAGCAGTTTTGATAATAACAAACTAAATCGAAATTTTAGAGGCTTTAATAAATTGATTATATGGTAATCTAAGGCAAATAATATATTTACTTGTATCAACAACATGTGACTAAAATTTTATATTTATATTTTCACAACTTTATTAATAATTTAGATATTCTATAATCAATTTATGATAATATAGCTTTTTTTAAAAAAAAATCTAACTCTACAGATAATATAAGTAAGCCCAGCCCATTAATTATCTCCTATCTATCAGTACTTTTTAGCATCTCTAGGTGTAACAGTACATTGTCTTATAGAAATAAATTGAAGTAAATCCATGATCACGTAACAGTACAAGTAAGACAAATTCAGAATGCCGAATTGTGAAAATAAGAAAACTAAAAGTATAAATCTCAATAACAGAATGTAAAAAATACCAGTTCAAATCCATAATAAATTATTTCCATTACTTTTCCGGAAAATAGATAATATGATTCACTAAAGTGTTTCAACATAAAAGGTTAAGGATTTATTGAAAATATTTAAGTATCTTATTAAGAGTACACTGTTTTAAGTAACAAACACCCATTGTTAGGACATTCATTCCAAAACATGTTAAAAATGGATACCATGTAAATAAGTACGAAAAATCGATACATACTTGTAATCATAATTAGGTTTCACAGCTTTAAAAATACCACTTAGTATCAATTTTTAGAAAAAGTTGTAACGTCTAGCTTTTTGTTACCTGGAGAAAAAGATTTTATCTGTGTATAAATTTAATACATTTTTAACATTATTTTTAATAAATGTTATTCATTATTGAAGGTTTTATTTGTAATTATGAAATGTAATCTATGCAAGTTAAAGTAAAAAGGATTTTAAATTAAATTGTATTAAAAACAATTCCTTGAAATTATGAAAATTAAAATGAAGCTTAGTTTATAAAATAATGCATACATGATAATATGTAATTAAATATTTTTATTAAAATTATCCGTAATCTCTTCAATCTAGTTCCAAAAACATTCACTTATCTAATAAAATTGCCTTTTGCATATTACATGATTATAACAGAAATTAAAACAAGACAAATCATGAAATGTTAAACTGTGGATTATTAAACGTAAATAATAATAAAGATACTTTCTATTTGAATATAATGAAGTATTTTAATAGCAAATGTTTACTATTTAAAAACTAGTACAATTAAAAGCTGAAATTCATATAATATAGATAAGGAATAAAGGAATTACAATCGTTTAAAAAGTAAAATTGCGACTTAATCTAATGTAATTACAACTGTTTGAAAAAGAATCAACCACAGCCTATTTCTAATGTAATTAAAGTCATTTAAGAAGAATAAACATTAAAAGAATGGTCTAATGTAATTGACGAACAAGTGGAAAAGTTCTACGTTTAGTCAAATAAATGTTCCTAGGATTCAGATGGTTAATCTTTCTCCCATTCAGAAACGTTCGACGATTGTAATTAGGATTTACCTGATATTTTTTGTTAGAAAATCGAAGAATGCATTGCTTTCGGCAGCTTCAATTGTCTACTATTGCTCCATACATTACGAAGAAAGCAGATGCATAACTTTATAAAAAGATATATTTAGGACCTATAAATGGTAACATACCAATTTATAAGTCTTAAATATATATATATATATATATATATATATATATATATATATATATATATATATATATATATATAAATTTAGGTTTTTCTGTGCTTATTATATATTTAATACTCAAGATCAATAGACGATGGAAAATTCACAGGGTATCATAAAATGATGACTTTTCAAAAAATTACACTTATTTAAATATACAAATAAAAACTACTTGAAGGATATATTTGACGTCATCCATTTTAGAAGAAATACATACAGTAGAACTTTAAATATCGGGTTTAATTCTTACTGAATCACATTTTGATAGTTCGATTTTTTCGAAAAAAAAAATGGTTAGTTTTAATATATTGTACGCTGAAAATGGGAAAGAAAATTAATATTTTTAAAGAAAAAAATTTTAATCAATTAAATAAAAATACAGTACTTTTACATGTTTAAGTACTTACACAAGTATTGTACATTAATACAGTATATATATACAATGCTCTAATTGAAAGTCATTGCTTGCTGATAATTTTAGTTTAAATAAGTTTTTTCACTGGATTCATCCATTTTCAATCAGCCAAATCTCGTATGCACTTAACAGTGAGAGCATGCATGTGGTTACACTCAAGTTGATTTTCTATCCACTTCAAAGCAGTTTCAAAGCAGCAAATGCTTTACTAACTGCTCCCATGTGTACTGAAACTAGGAAAGTAAGGTCATATTCTCACCAACACTTAAAACAAATGGACCATCATTTGGAAATTGAAATATAGGGTCTCACTCTTAATCAAATCTTTTATATCTTTAGCACTAATTTCTGCACATGCAGGAATTTTCAAAGGAATGATTTTGAATTTTTCAAATGACACGTTATTTTCACATTCTTTTATATTTCCTTTTCTTGAGCATTTTGTTTTTTCTAATTTTCTTTCTGCTCTCCAGCCTAATTTATGCTTCTGAAATTCTGAAAGTAATTCAGATAATCAGCAATACGGATAAACGAATTTGGATAGTATGAGTTCTACAGTAATTTAAAAATAGGAAATTACTTTTTTGTTATTGAATGAATCTAAAATGTGTACACGGTTTTCATCTAAATAACAAAGCCAGGGTAATATATCAAAAAAACATTTTTTGTGATACAGCTTTTCCATTATAATTGTTTATTAAATTTTCTCTTTTATTTCCATGCTATTATGTTCCGTTTTTTACTTTAAATGTTTGTTATTTTTATTACACCTGTTCTTCTCTGATATTTGAGCTGTTTTGCACAACTGATTAATTTTTCCAATAAAGTCATGTATTATAAAGTATTATGAAAAAATTAAATTATAATTATATTAATTATGAAATTATTATAGAGTTTGTAAATCACGGTAAAAGAACAAACTATGATGAAAGGTGATAGATTGGTGAAAGCGACAGTTAATAGATATAGTAAAATAAATTGTATTATGAAATAAGTTATAAATGTATTTAGCATCCATTGCTTTCCGTTACTCAAATTTGAAAAAATAAAGTCTCAACTGAGAGACACTGCCCTTTTTCCCCTCCATACAATTTTAGTTATAAGAAAGAAAGCCTAACTACTAGAAAAAACATCAAATATATATTTTCACATATCTTTTGTAAATCATGATTTTCCTGAAAAAAATTATCCTTTGCAACATCACGTATGATTTACCTTTATTTAAGGCGAGATTGGACTGTGAATTATTCAGGCAATTTGTTATAACAATCTTATTCAATGCATTGTTTTGTAAAATTCTAATATTAAAATACATAATTTAGAATAAATTGAGCTAATTCAAGGAAAGAACTCTTAAAATGCTTTGGTTAACATCCACATCATGGTTAATTTAAATTAAAAAACATGATTTAAATTTTTATTGTTCTTATTTCTTTATTTCAAAATATTTCTTTATTTCAGAAACTACAAATATGAGTCTCTTGAAAGTAAATTAAAGCTATGAATATGCTTTCTTGTTATAATAATGTAAATATATTTGTTGAGAAAATTAATAAAATGAAGAGCAATATTTATAATGACAAATTACTGACAGAATCTTGACTAATAAAATAGATTTGAGATTCAGTAATAATTTCAATGTAATTTTTAAGTGATATTAAATATAACTTACAATATAAAATGTATACTTCTGAATTTTTTTCTGAAAAAAGTATTAGTAGAAAAAATGTAAAGAAGAAAAGTAAATATATTAAAGAAATAAGTAAACTTATAAATAACTTGACATATTATTTTGCGTAATAATTATATATTTTATTCCTTAGGTTAACAGTTAATGAAAATGGCATGTTAATATTTTTGATTTTATCGTAGAGAAGGACTATTGCAGGATAATAATTAAGGCGATTAGAAAGCGATAAATCTATATCACCTTAAATTTTTTTTTCATATAACAAACATTGATATTTCGTGCCATAGAAAAAATTTACGCATAAATATGTCACTTTTCTTAGTTAAACAACGTGGATTTGAGAGCATAACTATGTTATTCTATAATAATTAATCTATTAATTAAGAATAAAAAAAGAGTCCAAAGAAAGTTATATTAGTCAATGACTAATAATTTTATGGTATAATGTATTGTATAAATTGAAAGTAATTTGTAATGTGGCTATCAGATTTAACTTAATAACTCATTATCTAATAACTTGATTTTATGTAAGTTCTTTATTATCCATGGTCCAAATATTTAATTTCATCACTTAATGAAGATAGTGCAAAACCTAAAATCAAGTTAAACTTTAAAGTAAGTAAAATACTCGGTCGAAAGAGCGAAAGTACCATGTGGTTTACTGAATATATTAATAAATAACCTAACGGCAATATATTATATCTATCTATCTATCTATCTATCTATCTATCTATCTATCTATCTAAAGTGCGTCCCAAAAGTTTATGGACTGCTGTGTTTTTTTAATTTTATAGTAGGAAACGTTTTGCAAGAATTTTTTTTAATTTTTAATTATCAAAAAAACCAATACAATACTAATACTGTATACAAATAAAATAAAAACATCACACATTTCGTGAAAAATTAAAAAAGTTCGATTTTGGTGTCCCAAAAGTTTATAGACAAGTCGATTTTTTTCATTTAATTTTGCACTGTTGTTCAAATTTTTAAACCGTTCTTCTTTATCACTTGAAAAACTCGATCAGGCATGCTTAAAACAAGAGTTTGGAGAATTTCGGGCTTTCAAATTAAACCAACTTTGTTCGATTTGCATCTTCAGATCTTGAACTGTTGCAAATTGGCGCCCATTTGCGTAAACGTCCCTTGAAAGTATTCCCAGAGGTTCTCCATGGGGTTCAGGTCAGGACTTAAAGCTGGCCACTCCATAACTTTAACATTGTGGCGTCTAAACCACTGCATAGTGGAGTTAGACACATGAATCGAACAGTTGTCTTGTTGGTATTCCCATTTTTTACCCCCTAACAACTCCCCAAATGGAAGTAAGTGGGCTTCAAGAGTTTCTTGATAATCATCAGAATATTGTCGAACGATCAAAAAAGCAAAATAAGTTGTTCCGTTGAAGGAGAAGGCTCTCACACCATTACTGAACCCCCTCCTTGTTGCCTGTTGAAAAAGGACCTTGGTTCCTTCCGAAGATCGTGCCAATAGTACTTCCACCCATCGGGGCCATTTAATTAAACTTTTTTTCGTCGCTAAAAACAACACTTAGCCATTTGTCCTTATAATGCATGTAGTTTCTTGCCCACTTAACTCGAGCATCCTTATGGCGTTTCGTAAGCATTGGCGTGTGTCGCATTTTATGATATTTTAAAACTTACTTACTTTTAGCCTTCGGTGGACTGTAGATTTCGATACTGAAGCTGTAATTTTTTGGCTGTAGATCGTACAGACAAATTTTCGGTCGAAACAAGTCTCACAATTTCTCTGTCTTGCCTCTTTGTTGTTTTTTCGGTCTTCCAGAACGAGATTTTGGTTCGAAGATGTTACCTGTCGCTAGGATGTTATAAATTCCAGCTTTGCTGAGCTTAATTTTTCTATCAATATCTACAGCTCTCAAACCACGAGCTTATAAACTATAAATTTGTAAAATTTCAGCTTTCGTAAATTGCGCGTTGGCAGGCATCTTTGCAATCAATTGAAAAGGAACCACCCACTAGTTTTTATCTCAGGAAGCTATTACGTCACGTGTACAAATAGTGGAATATGCAAATTTGTATTTTTATTTCCAAAAAAGCTCTAAAGAACTTTTGTCCATAAACTTTGGGACATCATTTTTTTCGTTTTTAATTTTTAAAAATAAATTTATGAACTTTCACAGTTGTTTGAGAATTTTATTACTTGAATTAACCTTTTATGTATTTGCATAAATTATTTCGTCATTCGCACTCGCTTATTGGTCGCTTACACTTGAAAAAACACCTGTCTATAAACTTTGGGACGCTTTATATATATATATATATATATATATATATATATATATATATATATATATATATATATATATATATATATATATATATATATATATATATATATATATATATATATATAACTGAGTTATTTAAGTGTAAGTGTTTTTTTAGGTTATATTAAAATATTTTGCACTTTATAAAATTGCAAAGGAATTTAAAATGCAATATATTCAATTCTTAAATCATTTTTGATTGATTTAGAATTTTTTCTAATATTTCAGGAAATACTGATAATTAAATTCTTCGGTAATATTTATGATTAATAGATAATAATGATATTATTATCAAACAACCTGTAAGTTACTTACCTTTTATGATGAGCAATGATCAATTCTTAGAATACTATAAATACAGAAAAAATAAATAGTTTTTTATTTCATTATTCAATTAGATAATTAATTAAGTCACTAATATGATATTTTCTACTAACTTTAAAACAAGGTATTCTTTAATAAAAATTGATTTCTTTGAGAATTGAGATGTCACGGAGATGTCATTTCAACATTAGTCCAAAAGTTTTTAAATTGGAGTCGAACAGTGAGTCAAGGCGTATATACTTCTCGACTCACTGCTCGTCATGGTGGCATGACTCACTGCTCGTCATGGTGCCGAGCTGGCAACGGAATGGTTAGCGCTCTTGACTTCGGTTCAACAGTTCGTGGGTTCGAATCCCACCTTGGGCATGCATGTTTGCAGTGGTTCCGAATCCACTTTAAACCGTAGGTCCCGGTCTAATTAGCCTTTGTGTGCAAAGAATGACCGTTTAGGGACAAACAAACAAACCAAACCGTCATGGTGGCAATCAAAAAATAATTACAAAATTTTAAATATATATGATTTTTTAGGTATTTGCTTTTATACAGAACACAATCTGCAAAAATGGAAAAAATAATAATTAATAAATCCCAATGCAATTAGTGCTTGTTAATCCTCTAAAGTGATCTAATATGTCTTCAAATTCCCACTGTATACTGCAAAAATAGTATAACAGCAAAGGTATTAACAGGAACGAGAACACTGTAAGTGTTCACTCATTTTTAGTGTAGTCAAAAGAAAATAAGAGATAATGTCTCACTTAATGACAAACTTCATAAAATGTAAAAAAAAGGAAAACAGGTGATTTACTTATGACACTATAAGGGAAGAACCTGCGAGCTTAGGAGTGTTTTACAATTAGGTGCTGATCTCTCAACTAACATTTGTCCAATCCAAAAATATTGTTTCTCTGTCTGATGTAAATCATACACTTTTTGTTAGAATAGCAAACGTAAAGGAAACGATATGTGAAGAATCATTAAATCAGTCAACTGCATTTGCATGAGCAGTGGATTTTAATCTCATTGTGCCATAACCAATAAGTACTGAATGCCTGAAATTGCGATCGTAAAATTTTCAGCTAATCCCAACATGGATGGAAAATTATATTGACATCACGTGTAATATGGCTTCAGTAATAGAGTATAGCAGACCAAAATTATGTGTTATACGTAGTTCTCATCAGTGATAACAGCATTTATCAAAGCTATATAGATTTTTGACAAGATGTTATGCTTAATATTAACTCATTGTTACCCACAATGAATTAATGTTCAATTTTTTTTAATTTATCCATATAACACGCATTTTAAACTGTTGTAAAATATTTATTCTGGCATTATATCAGGAGTTCCTATGTTAATGAAAAAATATTAATGTGCAACAATATAATTCTAATGAAGGATGTATATTATTATCTGTTTCTTCATTCTAATTAATAGATACGATCTAATATGATGAATTAATTATTCAAATTTTCAAATAAATTGAACAATAATATATTAACTGTGTAAAGCAATATTTAAAAAATCCCTTTATAACTATATCATACCAGTTGCTAACCAGTAGAGTAACAGTTGTCAGAACTGCATGCATTCTAACTTGTCTTTAGTATTTAAAAAGTTGTAAAGTCATCATAATGATATTCATAAGGTAAATTGTTTTAAACCTTTAAACATATAAATATTACATTTATAAAGCTTTTTACTAGGTAAAAGATTTTTGGATAAATGTTAGAAAGGAGTAATATATTTGACTTATACCCTAAAAAGAAAAGTTACAGATAAATTAGTTGGAGATCTATACCATTTTTGTAAGAGTATTCAGAGGCCACTGAAATTAGATTCTTTGTATCAATTGTTCCAGTTATATTTACTTTCGGGATAGGATATATTTTACATTCTTTGCATTTTGATCTTAAATTCTATGATATTTTGATATTGTTATTCATATTTTTTGAGGTTATTTGCACACATAATTATTTTTTTGAATTTGTTGTCTCTCCACTAACATTTTCGGCTTAGAAATTTTGTAAACTTCCATAAATTTACATAATCTTATTTTATCAACCTTTAATGCTATTATCTATTTAAAATAATATTTAGCAATAAGAAGTTACTATTACGATTCTTTTTATAATTTTTTATCATTTTGTTCAATCTTCTACTCCACTTATTTTCTTTATTTAAATGAAAATGTGGATAATAAATTTTCTGATTACTATCTTTCATTTTCTCTGAAAAGGTTAAAATGTTTTTTTCATTTTTTGTGTTGAAATAAAGAAAGGTATTATAAATATTTAATCACCTTAGAGTTATCATTCTTTTTTGTGAAGAAAATTCTAACAAGAATACTATGTTATTTCTTATTCTCGATCTAGATTTCTTTGTTTTGAAATGAAAACAAAACAATGCTTTTAAATATTAATTAATTTATAAAATGTACATTATTTAATTATCTCCAAGAAAATTAATTTTATCTTATACTTCTCACAAATAAATAAGTAATGTAATTTAGATTTGTATGTCAAAATCTATTCCAATAGGAGAGTGATTAGTCAACTTCAATTTATGTCGAAAGGGTTGCTTTTTCACGCAACTATTATTTTTCAGACACGAGAACTAATGAGAACAGGACTTTAAGATTAAAGGGAATTCCAAACTATTACAAAGATCCATGTGCGATGTGGGGTTCGAACCCACAAACTGTTGAACCGGAACGCCAGAGCATTAATCATCGTCTGACAGTTCGGTTGTATTTCGAGAGCAAAATGGTTTTGTTTTCAATTATGGATTTGCTGCTTTAAGTAGTTCGGGATCTATTGTAAACCATACACTTTAATCATTATCATTCAAGTCTGAAATTATAATCAAATCGTTATTATGGGTTAATAACATAACTTAAGCAAATGAATGAATTTGTTGTGCAGTCCTTCTTTAAGTATTCACATTACAATTTTATAATGCTCCTTACTTTATATTTAAGACATAACTATATTACTTTTCTCAACAGTATTTCTTTTAATCAAAAGGATATACTTTTGTTAATTTGCATTCTGTCATTAGCTTAAAACTCCAAATTGATGCCCTCTTTCTAGTCGGATTTTTGACATATAAAAAATACAACTTAGACGGAAAAAATATTCCTACCATTGATGCATTAAATGATAATGTCATGTAAGAACTTAACTTTCTCAATTTTCTTAAAATAATAATTAAATATCTATAATGAAATAAGAATAAATACTAGTGTATCATTAGATGCTCATTTATATATATATAATTACACAAAGAAGCCCGGGGTACCTGGCAGAAATTGGAAAAGCAAAATTCAGATTATCTTTTAAATGAAAAATATCAGTATTAATTATTTAACAAATTGGAAAAATAGTTAACTCATTTGCTATAATTTTATTAGTAATAATATTAATCTTTTTTGACTAAAATACATAGCAGTAACTGCATATAATACATTTTTGCCTAATTAAAGTTTAGTTTTTATTGTTATTATATATATATATATATATATATATATATATATATATATATATATATATATATATATATATATATATATATATATATATATATATATATATATATATATATATATATATATATATATATATATATATATATATATATATATATATATATATATATATTTATATATATATATTTATATATATATATATATATATATATATATGTACATATATATATATATATATATATATATATATATATATATATATATATATATATATATATATATATATATATATATATATATATATATATATATATATATATATATATATATATATATATATATATATATATATATATATATATATATATATATATATATATACATATACATATATATATATATATATATACATATACATACATATATATAGATATATTCTGAATATTTTAATAAATTACTTATTTGTAATATTAATGTTTTTTTTATATAAAATATTATAAAAACTATAATCAGTTTCTACTCTTTTTTAAAAGGTAAAATATCCTTTCAATCTGGATGGCAAGATTTTTTCAGTCTTTATAAGCTATTTTAATGGCCTAAGACAGTTGAAATATACACAGACACGGATAAATGTAAATAATTCACTTCAAATAGTTTTAATGGTTTATGATTTAAAATTTTCGAAATACAGATGCTTCCTCTGATGTTTTTTAAACAAAGATAGTTATAAAAATCATTTATATTTGAGGAACCTAATTAAATTTGCTTACAAGGAAACCAATAAAACATTGTATTTTACATTATATAGTAAAAAGTGATTGTGATGCAATAGAAGAAGTTTTAAAACTAACATTAAAAACATACCGGGTCCTTTTTTATGGATATAATTTCAAGTTGAAAAAAAACGATGTGCCTCCACTTCATAATAGTGAAGAAGAGCAAACAATAAAAAAGAAGAGGAAAATAGAAAGAAACATATATGAGGGGCTGCAAAAACCTACACCCTCACGCATTATAAATCACGAAGTTTTTCAATAACTCTTGGTATTTCTTTTCTTCTTCGGCCGCAAATTCTCGGAGTGCGCAGAAAAGCACGAAGTAAAAATCCCATTTTTACCTCGCCTTTCTTCAGCCTTGGAAGATAATGTGTCAGTCTTTTGTTAAAGACGAAGTGGTTCCCCATACCTCACCGTACCTCCTGAGAAACGATCGTAGAGACAACCAGATAAAAAAAGTTCTAGAAAAATCGGACATTCTTTAAAGAGTTAGGCGTTCTTTCATGGAATGCGCTTCGAACGGATGCTAACAGAGAAGCGGTTAAATCTCGATACTGGGAACAGGCGGGAAATGCCTTGGAGAACAATCGGACATTTTTATCTTGACATGGGGTCTTTTTTCTCTCTCCAGGCTGATTAAAAGTTTGAATGGTTTTTATTGGGATGAAATTTGTAAAGGACTTTTATATCCGTTTTATAAAAAAAAAAAGAGGATAGAGTTGAGTAAGATTTTCTGTGAATTGTGTAAGTTGAATTATCCATTGTTTTATCGTAAAATACTAATTTTTCTATATGAAATAAATTTTCAAAGAGCTTCATTATATTTAGTTCAATAGAACATTGCGTAGAAGATAATAATGCTAAAATTTTTATTTAAGTGGAAAAAAGGAAATATTAAGATAATAAATCTTAATGTATTCTTATATGTTTAGAAAAACAAATATTGTTGTATAAATTACTTTATTAATCTGAAACTTCAATACTTAAAAGACGAGGGAAAACATTAATGAATGATTAAAAAATACAGAACATTCAAGAAATTGTATACGTATCTGTTCAGTGATTTTTTTTTGAAAGAAAGATGATAGCTACAGACGAGAAAGAGTTAATTTTTCAACTATTCCAGAACTAAATTAATGGTAAACAAGAAAGCTTTTGTCATTTTCATGAATGAAGCCATTGAGTGAAGTAAGAATAAGTGTATGAATTAGTGCATGGAAAATGTTTCTACTCTCACTGATACGTGTCTTAACCACAAGTAATAGTGAGAGTAGAAATATTTGGTACTGTTTGCTTTACGACTTCAAAGTGTGCTTATACCAAGTCACCAAATATGTCAAGCACTTTGTAATAGTGCTGTGAATGAAAATATGGTAAGACATTGGTTTCACAGATTTAGGTCAGAAAATCTGTCCTAGGACTAGTCGGCAAGTGGGCCGCTATGAGCTTCTACCAACGGGTTTAACGATCACTGTGGACATGTATTCTTAGCAACTGGGACGTGTGCAACATGACTTGCAACAGAAGAACTCTCAAAACCGGTCAATCAGAAGGGTGTGCTGTTCTTGGCTGATAAAGTGAGGTCACATGTTATGTGGGTGGCCAGGAAAATCGTAGAGCGACTTGGTTGAGAGAATTCATGCCAAACTCTTTACTCACCTCATCTTGCACCATCTGATTACAAGCTCTTTTATATATTAGACAATCATCTTTGAGGTAAGACCTTCAACAATGAAGCAGACTTGCTCCAAGCACTCACGAAAGTTTTTTGCATATAAAACTCCCAAATCTTACTGCAATAGGATTGCACAACTAGCTACAGGTTTTCAGAAGGTCTAGATGACGAAGGCAATTACTTTAAGGACAAACAATATGCTGCTCTTTCTGTAGGTCATGTTCTTTTGGGTCGTTAAAAGGGTAAAGTCCTTCCTATTTACCTTGTAGAAAGAGTTTCGTTTAAGTCCTTTTTACTTATTAAGCTGCCATAACTTTATATTCACCTCCAAGGATGACTTTTCATTTTCCATTACGTCACTAATCGGAAATACATTATTACACAAATGAAACAGGGACAAGATTTATTGAATATTTTTGTAACTGAAAGAAGTTTACAAGCGTTCTGTATTTTATTACGCTTATTTTAAGTTTTTCTGTTCGTGAAGATTCATTTCTTGGTATAAAACATCATTTTTATATAGTCTCATTATATAAATTATTTTGAAATGTGTATTTTTGTATTTTAATGACAAGTTTTATGATTTTACGTTACGCAGCAGTACTAAAATTCATGTCTGATATCACAATCACTTCAACTGGATTTTTTATTATTTTTATTTATTTATTTATTTATTTATTTTGTACTTTTTGATGATTTATACTTTTTGTTGGCATTAATATGTCATAGAAGAAACACTCATGTACGTTCTGAGTCCAGTTTCAAGGTATTAATTTAACGTTTATCTTTCAATTTTTACAAATAATATCATTATAAATAACTTTTTGAACATCTGGGTGATAACATAAAAAATTTAAGCCAAAATTTAAGTCAGCAGATTTTTTATCTCTTTGATTTTTTATTTCTGTACACCATATTCAGGAAAAGTTTGTGTGAATTTTGTATTTTCTAAGAACTGAATTCCTAAAAATAGAATATTTTGCATATATTTCAGTTTTTTTCCTTTGATTTTACATTCTGATGCAAGCAAAGGCTACCAAAGCAACTTCTGAAGTATAATGATAAATATTATAAAACTTATGAGACTATATTTTAAAACATAACTATCCTCAAAACCATTTTATAAAAAATATCATATTTTTTCATTCAAATTCCTTTTAAATTTAGATATCATAGGTAAACTAACCATGAAATGAAAGATGTATTTCACTTTTTCTCTAAAGGAAAATATATTTTAACTTCTTTATTACGTAATGTGACGATGAAAAATTTAACAGTCGAACATTATTAATTGAAAATATGCAAGTAATATTCGCAATCACACTTGAAAAAAGAAGACAAATTTTTTTATGTGTAATAATAAGTATATATAAATGAAAATTTGAATTTATTCTTATTGTTCCTGCCTTTTTTTAAATTGAAATCACTGATATCATGAGAAATTTTAATGCCGTAAATTTTAGTCTCACAAATATTTTATTATAATTCTTGTAACCAAAAGTAATAAAAAGCAACATTTAAAAATTGGAAAGGGAAGTAAATTTTATTCCTTTCTGCTAAAGTATGCTATACATCTCACCGAAGTTAAGTAAAAATTATAAGAATATATTTACCAGTTAATAGAGGAAGTACTTTATTATTCATGCTGAAGCTTTTGTATACCAAAATGACTGCAACAAATAAAAAAAAATGATTTTAATGCGAAAACATCTTGGATATATTTTGAATAGTAAATAGAATATTGATGAATAATAATTCCAAAATATAAACTATTCTTTAATATTACACACCTTCAATTTTTATCACTTCATAACAAACTCAATTAAACATTTAAAAAAAGAAATAATGACCAAATAATTTAAAAATATTCTTGTTACTTTATATCTATTTTAATTTATTTGTGTAATAAAGTTTGTAGTACTTTTAAAATGCATTATCAAAATTTTGTAGACTTATGATGTTGAATGGTTTTGATATTCTTTTGAAATAAATTCAGTTATAACTTTTAATGAATATTACATAGTTTCTTGAAATTAGATTTCTAGTAAATTTTAATTATTTCCGTAGATTAATCTATTTTTTGAAGTATTTTAGTTTAAGACATAATCTATATAAGAAAAATGTTTGATATTTATGTTATGTTTCACTGTTGTAAATATCTATTTACAACAGTGAAACATTTCTTTTTCTTCTTAATCTTATTCATATAATGGTAAGGAAAAAACCATAAAAATAATAAATTTTACTAAGGCATTTTATTTTATTATTTATTACAGTAGCGTTTTTTTTAAGTAAGTAGTATTAGTTGCTAAATTTTTTCAATAAAAACCATCGAATTTTAAAATTAACTTACAAAACAAGTTAATGTATTCATAAAGCACTCATTCTTTTTAAACTATTTTATAATTGCATTTATAAAAGACACATTTTTTAAAATTTTGTATTAAAAATATATATTTTAAATTTTTAGTTTCTTATTTTCTTTTAAATGCCTTTTCGAATGATTATTTTATGATAAAAGTCTATATTTTGAATCTTGCCTTAGAACTGAAATAAAAATAATAAAACTTTCTTGTCAAGGGTTTGACAAACATACATATTTAAAACTTAATATTCTAATCTTGGTTGTAGTTAAAAGTGCATTCACTTTTAGACTATTTTATACCTGATTAAATCGATAATTTTTAAAATGCAAGTTAAAGCTTAAATTTTATTCATTTCTGCACTATATTCCTTGTCACTTCTGATATCATTACGATTTAATTCATCAGCATTTTAAAATGTAATTTTTTATTATGAATTATAATTTATTTTAAAATGCTTCCTTCTATTCAAATTGTATTATTAAAACTGTTGTAGTCCAAGCAGTGTAAAAATGCATCAGAAATTTAATTTTTATTCTATAGCATGTTTATTTACATAGTAAATTAATTTGACGAATTATTCTGAAAATACGCAGTCTCTACCAAAAAAATTAATTTTTACAATTATTATCATTATATTAAGAGTTGCTTAGAGTTATGAAAACAAAATTAAGATTAATAACCAAAGACGCGAAAATATAAATATAGTTAGAAAAAATTTAAAAAACATATATTTCAGTTTTGAAGAGATTCGAAGTTATTTTATAGAAATCATAAAAGAAGTCTTCGAAAGGGAAGAGAATCTTTGTTCTCACAATAGATGTACCCCGGGGAGGATCTGGCAGATGTTAACGATATATGAAAGCTGTCACACCCTTGGCCCGCCCTTCTTTATATCTTTTCTCAAAGTGACAAAGTGAGAAATGGTACTGCTTTTACCAGAGAGAATAAAATGTTTTTAAATTAAATAATGACAGAGTATGACTTCAGTGCGTCTCCATAAAATAATAATTTATAGGTAACTCACACTTGCACAAATGTAATACAAAGAGCAATATTAAAAGTGTCACAAGTAGCTTAAAGTTTTATGCATATTTTAAAAATTATTTTATTGCATTGTAATTTACTGGCACATTACAGAAGTCACATGTAAAAATTTTTGTCGAAGATATTGTTATTTAGTTGAATATAGATTTCTATCAAAAATTTTCACAGCAATTTACTTAATTGTAAAATTTTGGTAGACTTTATTCTCCAAAATGAATATAGTATTCAACGTCAAATTTTAAGTACTGTGACAATATTTAGGTAAATTAAATATATTATGAATATTAAACTTTAAGTGTTAAAATATTAATAATATAGTACTTTTGTAAATCACTTTTAATATTTAAAATATAATAAGCAAGCATTTGTATCAATTAAATGAAATGTTTATTATGGATTACTTTTACACTAACATAAGAAAGTTTTACCAAGTTCTCAGAGCAAATTGTTTTCTTGTTAAGACATTTATTTAATATTTATTAATAAATGCGATAAGAATTAAAGTATAATGCTTAAAACTCATAGATATAAAGCCCAATATTGTATTCATTATCTAAACTTAAGGCATTTTAAGAATTTGAAATTCCACATAAAAAATAAAAATATTATTTTGGTGAACAATGATTTTTCTATAAAAAATTACATTTTTATTTTATGTTTTCTGTATTTCTATTTTTCAAGAAGCAAACGTAAGCCAATCAGGAGAAAAATATGATTATAACGCAAAGAAAAGTAAAATAATGTACAAGTTTGTTTCTCAAATTATATTCATAATTTAGTTGCACATTCTAATAAAATTTCAATATAAAATATATCGATGTAATGATAAAAGTTCCAAGAATATGATTTCATTTCATTCTGACTATGTTTATGGTGGGTATAACTTGGTAATTCTTACGAAACATTATTCATAGTGAATATTGGAGAAAATATTAGATTGCTTATGTTGAAATCACTCATAAAATTATAAAAGAAAACTAAACTGTTTAAAGTGCGCCATCTGATTTTTTACATTTTAATCGTAACAACTGAGATTATATAATTCTGTAAAAGTATAAATGATATGTTTATTATTCTCTATTAATAGTATATAAAATTATAGGTTGAAATATCTCAAAAGAAAAACGTATTTTTAAGACATCTAAAATAATATATTAGTTTTTATATGCTAGGATATCAAGGAACTAGTGATAGTTCAAATTTAACGTAATTAAATACAGTTTTTGAACACATCATCATATAATAATTGAATACACTCGCAATATCTTTGAGCATTATTAATGAAATTATAATAACTATTACAACAAAAGATCTAGTAAAATATTACAAGGAAATATAAAAAGGGAGAGAAACTGAATTGAACAAATGAGAAGAAATTCTCATGGGTCAGAGTTTTTTAGATAAGATGATAGCTAGGTACACATTAAATGTTCTTCAAATAAATAGTTGTAATGAAATAAATAGCATTTCAACGCTTTATTACTATTACTCCTGCTATCAGAATACTAATGTATATCAGAAAAATTTGAAAGTTGTACTTTACTTGAAGAAACTTTTCTAATAAAGATTAAATTATGCAATGCTAAGAATCCACCACTTTTTATTTATGATAATTATTACAATTTATATATTTTATCATGTGGAATCATTTATTTATTTATACAAAATATTTTTCACCGTCTAAATTTATATACCACCATTAAATTATGAACAGAGTGATATTATGTTCAAGTGAACAAATTTATTATTAATTACCTCATCTAGCTAATTGTTTTCTATAACAATAATCTTCTAACATATGGACAGGGAATTTTCTATAGAAAAGGAAATCATTAAGGATACTATCAAATTGTTTAACCTAAATTTGCAAGAACTGCTAAACTGCTCGTTGGTCATCAAAATATTTTTATCTTTTACTTTCAGACAATTTCATAGCTTAAGATATTTACATATAAAATCATTTTGAAAGAATATGCCAATAAGTTGTTTTAAGTATGAATTATAGGTTAAAAATATTGACTTAATTTTATTTAAATAGAACGACATTACTTTCTATAAATTACAAGCTGAGTCATGAAATGGACTAAATAAAAGTTTATTAATTATATACATTGATTTGATCCGTGTTGAGAAATATCAGACATGACATCAATTAATTATGAATTATACTATTTTATTTTAAATATTGTAATATGTTCAACAACATTTCATGAATTTTTGTTTGATGATTTCTGAACATGAAAACATAAATATCGAATAACCTTAATATAATATGAAATTTCTATTGAAATAAAGTGGGTCATTGGTCAGTTACAATGAAACTAATCACACAACCAGCACACATGAGTTAATACTAGTACATAAATAGATGCTTGGGTACGCATGCATTCCAACGCACATACACACACACATATATATATATATATATATATATATATATATATATATATATATATATATATATATATATATATATATATATATATATATATATATATATATATATATATATATATATATATATATATATATATATATATATATATATATATATATATATATATATATATATATATATATATATATATATATATATATATATATATATATATATATATATATATTTAATTTTTTATAAAATTAATTTGAATTGATTCTGATCTGAACATGTAAACTGCTGTATATTTCATGAGTTTATATGGAAAAACTCAAAGTAAAATCATACAAATTATATAAAAAAAATAATATTTACCATATTTTCAATTTTCATACCCCATTACTGAATTGTAAAATTTATCTGCAGAAAAGGTTGTAAAAGCTAATGTAACTCTTTTCGATGATTAAATTTTCCATTTAAGACTTATTTTTAAAAGCATGCAAGTTTTATTCATTTTTTCTCTAAACTTATGCTTAGACTACATGACAAATTACATTATTTCATTCAGAAGGAAATATTAAAAAAAATTATTTTGCATTTGATCTTTCCTTCGATCCCTCTTTTTTCGTATTATTTAAATGATGTTTTCACTTAAATAATGTAGAATATTAAAATCCCTTTCTTTATTTTTCAATGAGTGATTAAAAATAAATGATAATTGTAGAAATATATATTACGATTTCATAGTAGATGGGTGAAATGTGCATCTATTGAAAATTAAAATTACAACTACAGCTGTTTAACAGAAAGTTAAAAAATTCACTACATTATTTATTTTTGCACACTTTATTGAAATCATTGATTTTTTAATATTATAATACTCTTATTGTTAATGATATTTCCATATAGTAATAGTTATAAAGCACTATTATTATAACCATAGAATTGGTATACTATAAACAAGTTAGATATGATGTAATTTTCAATAATTAGTTAGGAAACAATAATTTTAAAATCAAGTATACTAAACGTAGTTCAATATTTCAGTATATCAAAAATAAATTGTGTAAATCAAAAAAATAAAATTAGAAAAAAATTTTCATAATCAAAGACAAAAATTTGAATTCAGATGCATCAGAAAGATGATTAATCTTAGATGAAATTGAACTGCTTTATGTAGATAAATTATTTTTGCCAAACAATTTTATGGTTTGAAAATCATAAAGTGTACATAAAACTCCCTTAATTTTAATGCATATGAAAATATGCATTTGGAAGATAAAATTATTTTTAATGTGATCTCTATTAAATGCTTTATTTGAATGTTAAACCAACAATTTTTTAATAAAGCATATTGAGTTCAAATTATGAGTAAAAATATATGTTGGTATTAAGATGCTAAAGTTTGTTAAATGTTATTTTGCCATAATTTATAGTTAGGTAATTTATAGTTAATGAAGTGTGCTATTAAAGTGAATTTACAAATATGAACAGTATAATTTCCCAGTAGTAAAATTTATATGAAATTCTTAAATTAAAAAGATTCTATTCTAAATGTATATACTTTTGAATTTTATGAAACGTTTTTGGTATATTAAATGTGAATAAGTTTAGTTAACATTTTGCAAAAACAATATTTTATTTTTAAAATCGTATCTTAAAATTATATTTCAAGGATTAAACATACAATTTATCATTATTTAAAAATAAGAGAAAAGAAACTAAAAATTACTTTTTTTTAAAACTACCTTTGAAATATAAGATGCAAATAAGTTTTTAAAACGAAAATATATACGGAACCATTTTGATTTAATATAACACTTTTAACATGAAAAGTTGAATTCATTTTAAGTTTTAAAGTAATTATTAAATTTTAAAAGAATACTAATATACATTTGATGATTCTTTACTTTAAAATGCATAAAAAATTATAATTACAATTTTAAAAATGAATTTGATTTTATAGTTCCTTTTTGTTTGTGAGAGTTAACAAGGCTTGTACTCAGAATTTAAATTATATTTCACATCACTAGTGATATTTACACTTGTGATAGAATTCAAATCTATGAGGTTAAAGAAGCATTTATTTTAAACGAGGAGAAATAAAGTTTTTTCGATTGTTTAAAATGATTCTTGAACACATTTTGCTCAAAATAAAAAATTAATTTCTTTTAAGAATACTTAAATTCGGAAATGTGTTATTATAAATATATATCGAGCAATGAAAAAATTACAACAGATGTTTAAAATAATATAGTATTTTAGCATTTTCCATTATAATTTCAAAAATCTAAAGCAAATTTGTGATATTTATTCTATGTTATTTTGTTATATTTTAGAAAAGAAATGTTTCCATTGACGGTATAAATTTTAAAATTCCATATATAAATATAATTACAATGCATTTAATGATTATAAATTCATTGAGAAACAAGATTGCTCAATATAAATATTATTACTTCAAACTGTTTATGGTTTTCATATAATTCTAATACATTATGTATGAAATTAATTTTCGCATTATTAAAATTTCAGATATAATAAAAGGATTCATATTCGTTTCTTTATTTTGCTGGAAAATAGAACCATATGAATAACACTCATTTAATAATATTTAATTTCTTTGGAACACATTTATTTGACTTCTCGAAAAGATATTTTATCACTGAACAATATACAATGCTTATCCTGCTTTATTATAAAATAAAGCCTGGGGACTTTAATACTGAATGCAATTATATATGTTGAACCATTGAATAAAAGATGACTAATGAAATAGATGATAAAATTTCAGAAATTAATCAGTAAGCATATTTAAAATTTTAAACATATGTGGATATGTGGCTTTATTGATTTTTTTAAACAATGCTTTTTTGAGGTTGGGTACAATTAAAACATTTTATATGTTATTTTGCAAATATTTCTCAAACATTTTCAAATTTTGGCTTGCGGAATAATATTTATATATTTTTCGTTATAATTTCAAAAATGTAAAATAAGTTCGAGATATTTCCTTTTAATGTAGTTTAATAAAAGTGTAACCTTTGCATATCATTAATCCTGTTTTGAACTATAAAATTTTAATATATGAGTTTTATAGAACAAAGATTTTGTGATATTAAAAAAAAGACGGTTAAAGTATCAAAATTGCATATACCTAAAAATTTTTATCACAAGAAATTTTTTTGATTTATCAATCATCGTTTCTTTGAGACTGAAAACAGTTATTTGAAATTTTTTGTATAAAAAAATTACTCACATATTTTAAATAAAGATTTACTTGCGTTTCATATTTATGTTAACTTCCTAATTTTGAAGGTTTATAATTTGTTGAATGTGCATGTATTTAAGTAAAATATATCAAGGAAAATTTTCTGCACAATTCATGCACCAAAGCACAAATGGCGATTTTTTTATATACTGACATTTATATCGTCATTTTGTAGTGTGAGTAATTAAATTCCAGACAAAAAGGGACGATTTCAAATTTATAAAAGCAAGCAATGTTTACATTTTTGAGAGTTCGTAAAAGTTAAATAATTAATTACATTAATCTTTTGCAGTAAATTTTGTCATAAATGTAGCAAGTGATGAATTATTAGATATCTTTCAATCAAGCACAAATTTCTCCTTTTGACATATCACTAATATATTTTATTAAAGTTACATTAAAAAACCTGCTTTATAATAGAAATTGTTTAGTTGCCGTTAAGTTTACTTGATAAAAGTTATAAAATATTATCAACATTTAGAATATTAATAACATAAATGTTGATTAGTTGCCTTTAAATTAATTGATAACGGTTATATGATTATATCAACATTTCGTTGTAATGTGAAATACATAAAGCAATAATAGAGATCGATTTACCATACACTCTAACCAACATTATGGCAATATTCTTCTTTTTAAAAGTTGCTAGCTTGCATCAGTGATCATTTTGCGACAATGCAAATTAGCGCTTATGATCAGCACTGAAAGAATAAATTAATAACGGTAACGTTGCACGTTTGAAACGCTCGCAAATTACTAATGTGAATCTATTAGAATGTCACCAAAATACCAGCAAAATTTAGAGTAGTATGCATTAGGAGAGAGAGAGTGATTTATTCCTCTAGTATAATGTTTTACGAAATTCTATTGGAGAGTAAAGTAGAATTGAATGAAATATTTCACTAATAAAAATACAAAAATTTATGTCAATACAATAATTTTCTGTGAACATTAGAGTAAAAAAAGGGAATTATAACTATTATCATATTTCAGTAGTCAACCACTATCCTTGTAGTCAGGACTCAAATTTAATTCAGATCATAGAGCATGTATTAAATTAATGGAAACATATTTAGTGGATGTTGAGAGTCGGGACTGAAATCCTTACCTTGAATCAGGATTAAAGTGGCAATATGATAATAAGTTACATATGTATAATATATTAGTCTTTTATAAACGTCAAGAATGATTACAAGAACAATTAAAATTATCTGCGGAAAAACGACCACGATAACATTGTGTATTTCTAATCAAGAAACAATAATATTTAGAGTTAAGAAGTTGCTGCTCTTCTCATTTCTAATTTTCTTCTTATAATTGACCAAAGATTTCTTAAAGCATATCTATCGAGTTGGAAATAACATTAGTGAAACATAATATCTTAAAGATCACCACCATTTGAACGTAATGGAAAGAACAACCTCAAAAATCCTTATTGAAATCAAGTAAATGGTTTGTATTCACATAAAACATAATATTAAAGAAATATATATGGTAATTTATCCTCGTGTGTATTAAAGTAACTGATGAAATGTGACGAACTCATTAATCACTTTTGAAAATCTAAAGCTTGAAAGAATCAAAAATAGTTTAATAAAAAGTTTTAAAATAAAGTTGGTAAAAGTATCTAAAATTTAGGTGTGAATTATTTTTTAAAATTATTAGTTGCTATGCTTGATTAATTTTGGTGGTGAGATTTTTAGTTTTTGGTAAAAATCTCTTAAAAGTTAACTAAAAAGTCTGATTAATCTAACAAAGTAACTTGTTTAAAATGCATTGATTGTGTGTTTTTATCTCGAAAGTAATAGTATTAATATAATTCTTTTTTAAAAAAAGTTAATTGGATATTAAAACAAATGGGAAATTAAGATGATTAATTGAATATTTAAATTGGTAATTAATAAATAGAAAATAATTTTAAAAAAAATAGAAAATTTTTTATTGATATTTTTGTTTACATTTTATTTTGTACTAGAAATATCTATCAATTTTATTGTTAATAATGAAAATCTAATGCACTTATAAATAATTTTACTGCAACCACTTGATATTTTCCCTTTTTAAAATAGCTGAAGTTATAGTATGTAATTTTCTATATATAAACAGAGGTTGTACTACATTTAATTCAATTTTAATCATCATTTTAATTTACATGGAAATGATCTTATTAATATTCGGCTACCGTTTGCTCTAATTCCCTAAATACATAATATATTTAACTATTAGATATCTCAATTTATCATGAATGTAATTTATCTTGAATTTATAAAAGTTTTCTATTATGAAACTGAATGTGAGGTAACGGCGAAATCAGAATAATAGATTTGCTCTTTTCGTCTCAAGAATTCATTGTAGCTTTAATTTAATAAGATATATATCAGGTAGACGAATGCTCTCTCCACATAATCCTATATTTTCAACAATGGCTCACCATGGACTGGTACAGCTCTTGCCAATTTAGCTCAATGCAATTCAACTCCACTATATCCAATACGGTAGAGTGCATACTCGCTTTTACGTGAATGGTCCTCTATATCTAATTAAAGTGGCCAGTGTGACTCACTTCTACTAGAGTGGGTTAGGGGTACTCATGAATAGAAATAGATACCCGTTAATAATGCAATTAAACTGTGACCGAGTAAGTAATCTTGTATTAATATCATTCAGTCAGAAAAATGGATCTCGTCAGCATAAAGAGTATATAGAAGAAACTTTAATAATGGTAGTAAATATCAAGTAAGTGAACACGGAGAAATTCTTTATTAGTGAATAATTACCTCATAAAATGTATAATCTTTTTACGATAATTTATACGGGCATTAATAATCTCTCAAGTGTAACACTTCTATAGTAATTAAATTTTTTTCTTCACATCAATCAATTTAAGTACTTCCTCATTACACATAATGGTTTGACATCATATCGAAATGCTAAAAACTGTAATCAAAAGTATTTAACAGTATATACACTTACATAACATAAATAGGAATTATATAAAGTTACTTATTTAATTTTCCTTTTTGTATTCATGTTTTGGTATATTTGATTTAACAAACGTATCCATATCCTTATATATATATATGTATATTAATAAATAAATTTCGATTCATATTTTTTAGTTTTTAGATACATTTTTCATCTTGAGCTTTTAGATAGCATTTTCGGAATATTTACTTCCATTTACTTAATATTTTTCTAATAAAATGAGCATTATTTTCAAAAGCACATAAGTATATTATATAATTCCTTCAAAATTAATTCTATTGTTATTGAAGTGTGTGTTTAATTGTATTCAACTTATTAAAAACTTCGATTTGATGAAATTTTCAAACTATTTTAATCTAAAATTTATTATCATAATCATTTGTTTTATGTAAAAAATCATTTATAAAAATCTAGATGTATTTTTGCGCATAACAACAGAAATTTTCACATCTTCAAAATTAAAAAGAAACAATGCCAAACATACAGTAAGAAAAATTGCTACGTTTTTAAATACTACGGAATTATAAAATCATATATTTAAATTTTAACAAATGAAATTAAAATAATTAAATGATACTTTAATCTAATATTATTTATTAATAAGGAATGTGGAGATGGTATATGTATATTTCAGATATTTTATATATATAATTATTCGAAACATATTAGGAATTTAATAAGTAAATTCCTATTCAGTTTATCCGTTTTTATATAAAATTAACGAATTGGCATACTTTCTAAAATATAAGAAACAAGTCAGTTTTAACATTATTATTATGTGTGTCAAATTAATTGGTTCAATATTCATTTACGAGCAATTATTTTCATAATCTGGAAATTTTTTTCCTTACAACAGTGAATGCAATAATCGAATTCAACATTATTTTTAGAAAGTGTTAAAAATCGTATTGTTTTAAACTAACTTCATTTACTTTGTTTTCAAAGCAACAATCCTGCACCTTTCTCATTGTAGAGAGCATCATTACTTAGAAAATATGCCTTTGCCTTCGTCTTTCGTGCGGAAAGAACACCAGTTGGCACGAAGCCAACAGAAATGCGAAGAAAATGTATACACATAATGAAGGAGATTTGTGAATTCAAACATATATGATATATAACCCCCCTCTGTCGTCCTGAAAAGGGCGAGCGATAGAAGAAATCGAGCATAGAAATATTCTTTTCTTTGTTTGAGATATCTAAGTTTTAAAAAATTAAGAAAGTTTCAGTCCCTTCTCAACAAAACAAATTTTCTCTACTATTTGAGGTTTGTTCATAATGTACTTTTTTGACTTGGAAAATATATATTTCAGCATCTCTCATAATGCAGTAGTTTCGGATTCAGAAATGCATCCCTCCTATTTTAGAATATGAAACTTTCAGATTTGTTTTCCCTCTGCATGCTTGAGGCTATGTTCAGTATCGGACCTTTAGAGACTAAGAATTGGAATCATGTTTCTATTAAATTTATGATGCGATTATATCAAGCTAGCGCAAAAAACTCTGGAGGGCTAAAGGCAATTTGTAATGAAATTTTTGTAGAAAAATAAAATGTATTGTTTATATTTGAAATACAATTTTTTAACAATTTATTTCTTGGGAACACTTTTTTACTTGCTTAAGAAAATTGAGAAATGAATAGCTTCATTCATATGCCTGAGGAGTTTTATGCATTTCTCTGGTATGTACATGTATGTTTCTGCGCTTTTTAAGCAGATTTATTCTTATAATAAATTTAATATTTTTATTAGGAATTTATAAAATCATTTAAAAAAGCAGTTGTGAATATTTTAAGCCTAATTCAACAGTCTTTCCTAAATTATACAATTTTTTATAAAACATCACTTCAATTTAATAACATAATTTTTGTAAAAGATGTTTCATCATGCATGTGTACTAATATTAACGCTTATAATATTTTATACATTTATCCACAAAATGCATTGGGTGTTGTTATTTAGAAAATAACTAATTGTTTGAAATACTAATACATAATCTTTGAATGCCATACATATTTTTGCAATTCAATAAATTATTTTGACAGATTTTTGTACAAAAATATGTAGTTCATAGTTTTAATAAAAACAATGAAATTTCTAGAATGTAATGCCTAAAAATAACAGATATACAAGACTTCGCAGCTCTTATTTTTACAAGAAATCTAAATGAAATATCAAATATTTGTGTTATAAAGATTATATACACAAAGTTCCATTGGATGCAACTTTTTTTCAACTTCCTTTAATATATTGCTAAGTTATTTCAAATGAGTAAATTGTAAGAACAATTACAAGAGCAATTTATATAATTTTACGATAAATATATTTTGAACACAAATCCTTTGCTTGCTAGGGATATGTCGTTGAGTTTGCTGAAAAGTAGATTAATCGCAAAAATTTTATCATAATGATTGCAGTGTCTACGCAGCAGATAAAATGACGTAAATTTGGGGAAACTGGTTTTCTGGGTGTTACACTGGAATGACATAATTTGAGAGTTAAATCTTAATCATCACTTGCATCTATTAAAGCATTTTGTAATTCTTTAAATATCTTTGTAAATACCTTCTAAATTGAATGAAAATCGTATGTTTCATGAAAAACTCTGACTAAAGTTTCAGGAAAATTTCTGATGTTTTAATCTTAGAAGGGTAATTTTATGCATTTTATGTTTTTCCATAAGGATTTCTGGCGAGAATGTTTGATGATAAATGATGAACATCGTGAATTTTATAAATAGGTATGGTTTTCATTTTCTTATAATTGATGATGTAAAATTACAAAGCCTTATAGCTCGCCTAAATATCTCTTGCATCCCCATACATCACAGTATGATAAAAAGCACTGGAAATTTCAATATAGATTTTAGTTTTTTTTTTCTCGAAAAACAGCGGTAAGTGTTTTTATTAAGTATAATCTCTTTGTCATCAGTGACCTATAAAACTGACTGCTAAAAGATCCATGATACCAGATTATAATGAAGAGATGGTTTGGCTAATATAGATTTAACTCACGGTTGAAGATATTGATTAAATGACAATATGTATGAAGCGCGTAATTCAAGTTTATCCCTTCAGATAAATAGTTTGAACTTCTTATGATTGCAGAAACTTTTAACTTCTGATTCCGTTGTTTTTACATACACAGTTTTATTAAAGAAGTTTTACGAGTGACATGCGTTTCATAAACAATAGCTTCTGTATTTTTTTTCAATATTTTAACAACATTTTTTTATTCAATTAATTTATTTTTTAAATATTTTATAATTATTAATCTCATAAGAATCAGACATTAACAAGGTGGTATGTAGTAATATTTTTAATTTCCTCCATTACACAATTTTTTGTTGCCAAAATATTTGACTGTTTTTAGAACCATGATCAACAATGGTACTCGTAATAACAATTATATTTTTTTTCTGTAAACTGAAAACATTATTCTTTAAAAACTAATGAAACATATTGAATAAACAAGGCTTAATTTATACAAATCCTATTATATCCATCTTACAATGAAAAAGATCATTGGAAATGAAAGCTGAATTCAAAATTGAAAAAAAAAATCATTTGTTTTTGAAACAATCAAATTTGTCAGCGAAATTACTTTTATTTTTCCAAAAAATAACATCCACTGCATAAATTGCAATTGAAGTGACAACAAGAAATTGCTTAGAAATCCTTCAATATGATGGATAGCTGTTCGAAGCCTATTTTTAGTGTAGTCAAAAGTATAATGACTATCACTGCCATTCATGGTGACTATCAACTATCGCAATAGTTTCAGACATTGAATGATATCTGTAGAAATACTTAACAAGGTGGGTTAAGATTAGCAATACATTCGAAAGTCCACAATGTTTTCTTAATTGTCTTACTTCATTTGGAAGCTAAATGAAAAGTTAAGAATAACTGCTATTTGTGAGCAATATTGAGGCATATGCTTTGTTCAAGAACAAATATTTCTTTTTCATTGCTCAGTTACTCATTTATTTTCACAAAAGAGGCAGAATTTCTTGGTACTGAAAATACCACTTGAAGAAACAGTGGTAGTGCAGTCTTAGACTTACATTCAATATAACAGTTCAATTCTCAACAGTCACTTCATTATACAGCTTCATTCAATATTCAACTGACATGCAATTGCTGCTCTTCAAACAACATTTACATGTCAACAAGTACTTTATAGGTTTATTCGTTTGTTAAAATCGGTGGTTTTGAAAGAAAATGAGAATTACTGTCATCGTCTTTGAAGTATTTAATTTACAAAAAATGAGCTTGTTGTAATACTTGAGTAGCTCTACATAGTTTCCTGATTCTTTTCATAAGAAACGAAGACTACAATTCAAGACAAAAAAATAAATATACCTTGTATAACTTGTGCTGTTCTCATTAAATATTGTTTTTTGTATGATAAGTACACAAAGCGTAAATTGTCTTATATCATTTTCTACTTTAAAGCATAACGTATTTCAGTAGCAAAGTATTATGAATTACTCATTAATTTTTTTAAATAACTCATTTTTATAGAATTAATTTTAATTATTAATCATAATTTACAATCCATAAAATTCAAGTCATTTGTTCTCGTTTAGTAAAAGCCGAGACATTCAAGCTTTAGGAAGACTGATAGATCTCATTAGCCTTATATTCAATATTATATTCCCCATTTTAAAAGCAACCATTTTCCAGAGAAACAAGAAAATTTTAGATTATAATCTTGGAATAAGATTTTTATAAATTTATGCATTTTAATAAAAATCAAATAAAGAAAGAAAAATGCATAAAATACAAATTTTGAACAGCAAATAATTTCAAATATGAATATTGTTTTCATAATTGGTGCCGTAAATAATAATTAATAAATAATTCCTTTTAAAACAGTGTTCTGAATGCATCATGAAGTATGAAAGAAAATGTTTACATTTTGTAGAAATCTCTTACTATATTACTATTTGGAAAAATGTGATCGAAGGATTTAAAGTTATTTAATACTTTAAGAGTTTCATAAGAGCATGATGATTAATTAAAAAAATGTATGCATTTTAAATTTACATAAAAACAGTCAAAAAATGTCCTTTTAAAAAGTAAATAAAATATTATTTAAAAAAAATAATTTTGCGTTAAAATTCGAATGTATTCCATTTCAAGTTATAGAAATACTTCTTATTAAACTAGTTCTAAAATTTCTGTATAATAAAACTGAAGCTTCAAACAATTTTGAAAAGAGACTAATTTTTCTTATAAAAAATTATAACTATTATATATACCAATCTTCTTATATATAATTATGTAATATATTATTGAATTAAAAGATATAATTTTTTTTCAGATTATCAAGACTTTATTACATTTTAAATTAAATTTGTTAAATAGAAAAAAATTCTTAATTCCATCATACAAAAAATTTATCACAATATACGACGAATTCCATCATACTAGAAATTTATGACAATATATAAAAGTATAGTTAATTTTATTTTTAGAAATTATAAACAATGATGAACCTCATATTTGAAATTTACATAAAGCTTAAAAATTTATTTAAGTAATTAATTGCATGTTCTCTTGATATATAAATTGCTTCAAAAGTGTACAACATATCAATATAAGAAAAAATATTAAAAAGTATGAAAGCATATTTTTTTTATATTAAAATTGCTTCATAAAATATTTTTTCTATGAATAGAATCCATAAAAATTTACACTGTAAATCTTTGAATTAAACTCAGATAATGTATGAAAAAATTATACCGAGAAGGAAATAACTTTCTACTTTTCCATTTTCGTCGTAAATATGCAAAAAGCAGTATTGATATTTATTTCAGATATCAAATATTCAATTTCTAGACTTTTATGAATATATATTTGGTACGAAAATGACACTTTCAATTCAGCATCCATAATGAAAAATTCTCGAAATGGTAGAAAATAAGACCCTTTATGCTTTTGTCAATATCAAGAAATTGGAATTATGAATTTCTTATCGAAACAATGTAATTTTGTATCATACAAAGGTATTTGGGGAATACATTTTTAATTTAGAAGAGATTTTGAATCAGATTTTTAGTTTTTAATTATTCGGTGTAAAAAAAATTCAAAAGATAAAATAGAATAAACAATTTTGTTCTTTTATATTAAGTTTTGTCCCTGAAATAAAATTTAGAAAATAAAATAATATTTTAAATTCATAATATGAAAAAGTATTAGCTATTATAATGGAAAAAATATTCGTAACTTCAGCTGAAATGTAAATTAAAATTATTGATAGGCAACTTTTGTTATGTAAGTAATTTGTCTTAGTTATGCCGCTTGAACTTGGCAACTAATTGATTGTGTATCTGCATCGTAAATTAATAACTTATTTATTTATATTCAAAGTTTAGATATTTTTATTACATAATTTTCATCTAATATTTTCAATATCTCTGATTTTTGTTGTATTTAAGGAGTAAAAATATACCCTCGCTACTACTCAATAAATTGTTTACTATAAATACGTTGCAATAAATTGTTTACGATGTTTTCAATACATAGTATGGTTGCAATAAGATGCATCCCATATAGTATATGAAAAATACAATATACATACAACTTTATAGTCCTCAAGTTATCCAAATTTATTTCACTGCGATTATAATGGAATATTTTTCGTTCCCAATTATTTTTGTGATTTATTACTTTAATTTTTGTTCACCCCTTGTGAAAATACACAGAAAGAAAATATTATGAATAATTAAATTTTAAAAATTACAACCGATAATCTGTTAAGTAAAATTAGGCAAGTAATAAAATATCTCATTATATGCAACTAACATGAGTAAATTAGTGTCAAAATATAAAAAGTTAAATATTTATATTTCAAGTAAAACAATTAAGTTTACAGACTAAGTTCTATAATTTTACAAATTCTACAATATGTTATCAAGTAAGATCTAATGAAAAATAAACACGAGATATGTAAAAAAATTGTCTGTAAACTGTTAAATATCATTTATTTCATACCAAAAAGAATGAGAAAATTAAGTGAATTAAAAAAAAATAAATTGAAATAACTAAATGCATCAATAATTTTGAATATATGGAACAAAATATCTATGTGTGTGAAAAACAAAACTTTAAAGTAATACGTTTTAGATTAATTCAAGTCACTATGTCCAGCCAAAACATAATTCTTAATTAAAATCAAGTAATAAAAATTACATTTGAGTTAAAAACGTTTCCTTTAAAACTTCTAATGTACCAGGCAAAGCGTTAAATAAAGAATTTCTTATTAGCCTTTACAATACTATAAACATAATATCTTTTTACAATTAGGGATGAAATTGTTAATATATTAAGGAGTTATTATGTGTAGTGGTTACAATAATGTGTTATTATGTGTAGTGTTTATTATAATCAATAGTTATGATATTTATGAATAAAGAGATTATATACAACATGAAGACAATATACATTAAAAATACTTCTGATGAATGCTTATGGAAATAGTCCCTCATCAGTAATAATTAGAATTGTTAAAATAAACATAGAATTGGTAGCCAATTTATAGGAGAAAATGCAGATTGTTTTATAGAATCAGCAACATTAGAAGTATTTGTCAGTGTTCATTCAATTTGAAAAGTAAAACTAGAATTCAGTTAGATGAAAAATATTCAATTTAGAAGGTACTAGTTAATATTTTATAAGTCACTTTACTTCAAAATTTTTAATTTATGACTCTTTTTATGCCAGTTCAAAAATAAATTACAGTAAAAGTTGAATTTAGCATAACTTGTAACTTCTTTTTAAAAATAAATGTAAGCATCCGAAAAAAGTCATTAAAATTTATTATGTGATGACAAAATTAGTATAAGCAATTTTCATTGCTATGATAATAGCAAATTGATAGTTAAATTTTATGTTTTTCGAGGAAATTATCGTGAATGACTGGATAGGTTGTGAGTTGAAATACTAAAATGTCTGATTCTTGCAAAAATTTGACTTTGGTGTTTTTGCTCAGCCAAACAATAAACAAATTAGATTATATGCTAAGCTTAGCTTTGTTCGTAAATATTACTCAAAAAAATGTTTAAATTTATTTGTGTAGCAAATATTCCTACACAACTAAATTTAAACATTTTTTTAAACATGGAATGTTTCCATTGCGTATTAAGCTTACGGAAATTTAGTTGGATAATATCTAGTTGTAAAAAGGCTAATAAATTGTTTTCTAATATGCAGATACTAGCCACTTTGCTTTTACTTCTAAGATTTTAATTTTCTTGAAAAATTAAATTCAAGTGATTAAGCATTAAACAAAGAAATATTTGAAATTAACTTGGAAAGGTTTATTTTTAAAAATACATACATGTTACATAATGGTCTGTAATTTACGGATTTCATTACATGTGGGTGTCGTGTGGAACCCTGGAATTTGTGCAAGAACAGAAAACATCATCTTGTTCAATGTGGTATTTTTACTTTAAAAATATTTTAGTCTTGCAATACTTTTTATAACCAGCATGTTTGAGATGATAAGTAATAAAAAATTAATGTAGAATAAATATTTTAGAACAGAGCTCCCCTTTGTAAACTACGGGGTTATCTATTATAATAGAACATATCGAATCATTGCTGTGAAAAGTGTTTCAGTTTATTCATTAATGTTTTGTATTTACTGACATTATCTCAAGACTCAAACTAAGGCATTATTGAGATAAAGTTTTAATTTCTGAAATAAATTGCTTTTAATCATCCAAGATTATTTGTCATAAAATAAAACTTTATTTAATAAAAGTAAATTTCAAGAAGAATTGTGGAAGCAAAATGAAACTTAACAGTATTAAAAAACTTGTAATTCAGTCTATTTCTCTCAAAATAAGTTTGTTTTGTGTTGTGTTAGCCATATACAGTCGCCTTGTTTTGTGTTAGACGCGCAAAGCCAAATACCACATAAATGTTAACTAAATGTTTAATTCTTGATCATAGGTAGTTTTAGAGTAATTTTACTTTTATATAATGGTAAAATTGTATTTTGAGAAGCATCACTCTTTCAATATATTTAAATCTTAAAATGATATTTAAGTTAGATGATGCAGCATTCATAATAGACATATGAGACACTTGATAAATTTTTTTAAAATGTCATGTGGATCAGTAAGATCGATTTAATAATTAAATTAATTACTTGATAATGTTTACTGCAAACACACTCAAGAAGGCTATAGATGACGACAACAATGAAATAACGTAGGAATATTTACGAATTATTCATTTGTTTTTGAATATTTAAGAAACCTAATGCCATTTTTTGGTAAAAAAAAGTAATTTACATAACTTATATTAATTCATATGAATTTGTTATCAGTGTATTCGATTAACATTTTTTGCTAACAATAGAATAAGTAAATATTATATTATCGTTTCTTTTCTGAATTATTCAAAAATAAATTATGTTTTAAGCATTTTGGGAAAAAACATTAATGAAATTGTTAAAGAAGAAAGGTATTAATACAAATTTTTCATTTAAATATGATCTTCAGAAGAATCATCTCTTAAAACCAGTCTCAGAAGTTTTTTTTTAAATTTTGCGCTGTGAAATATTTGGATTCTAAATCTTATTTTCCAACTTCTAAAAGAAATTTAAAATTTCAATTAAGAAAATAAGAAATTAGAGAAGAAAACAATGGCACTAAACTTATAAATTTAAAATTTCAATTCTTTATAGTTCAAAATATTTTGTGTAATTATTTTAATTTAAAAGAAGTGAACAGACTTAAAGTAAAAAAAAAAAAAAAAAAATTAATAATGACATTGAAATTGTATATTTCTTTGAAAACAGCAGTATTGGAATATTTTTTGATGACATAAGTAAATTTAGAATACATGATGTAAATTTCAGTTTTTAGAATTTATTAATTTTTAGAGTTAAATATTTTTAGTTTCATCGCGCACACAGTTCAATGATGCTCAGCTTAGAAGCGCGGGCCCCCAGGGGGGCAGGAGTATATCCAAGAGAAAATGTTATTTAAAAAATATTATTAAGTGACTGAAAGGAAAGAACACACACATATACAAAACCAAAAACATTTCAACATATTTAATAATTAATTGATTAAATTAAAGAAAAATTTAATAATTATTATTGACTTCCTTAGGGATGACTTTCAGAGCAAAATTTCTCGAAGGAGGATTTAATATTAGGAATAGACACTCTCAGTTATTTTTCTATATTTAGCTGAGATCTATATTTTGCGTTCAAAAAAGCCACCGCAGAAAATCCAGTTTCACAAAGGTAAGATGTTGAAAATGATAGTAGAATGAGAAATGACCTTGTATTTAGTGCAGAAATATCCACTCCTCCCAAAATTCAAAGAGTGTTTTATTACTCAATTGTCTTTTGGTTTCGTCGCTTGCCTTGATGTCTATGAAGGTTTCCTCCTCTTCAATTGAGAGTCCTTTAGGAGTAATTTGAAATGGATACCTCACCCACTTGTAATTAGATATCAGTTTGTCGTCAGCAAGAAAAAACTTTTTTAAAATTCTTTGCTAGCATTTCTAAAGGATTTTTAATGGTTACAAAAATAATTTTACATGTTGTAAGTTTTAATAAAATCATTCAAATTTGCAAACATTAAGTTTTCTCGCTTTAAATTTCTGATCCAGAATTCCAATTTCCTACAAAAAGCATTAACTTTATCAATCGTATCCAATATATGTGTATTTGCTCTTTGCAGTTGAAAATTCATATTATTTATTTTCTTGAATATGTCTACCATGTAGCTCAATTTCATCACAAATACACAATAACGCGAAAATTCTCATCTTTAGGTCTGTCCTCTTCTATGAAAACGGCGATTTCTTCTCTTAATTCACTAACACGTTGCAAAAATTTCCATTGCGATAACCATCTTGCCTCGTAATAAAATAGTAATTCTGAATGTACTGCACTCATATCTTTACAATGTGAGTAAAAGTTTCTTGATTTCAGGATCCTCATTTTTATATAATTTACTACGGTTACAACCGTAGTTAGCACATTATTCAAAGCAGGACTCATTTCTTTGGAAGCCAAGGCTTCTCTGTGCATCATGTAATGTATTCAGACGCAAAGTGGCGATTTCAGTTTCACAAGTGCTTGAATAATTTGTAATCTTCCGGACATAGAACGAGCACCATCGGTGCATATTCCGACGCAATTTTTCCATTCTATGTTTGCCTAGTTCATAAAATCATTTGAAATAGCAAATAATGCGAGTGCTGTTGCTTTGAGTTCTATTGGTTTGCAGAAAAGTAATTCGTCCACTACTGACAAATCATCACAAAATCTAACATAGGCAATTAAATGAGCATCTTTATTACTATCTTTTGCCTCATCGAGTTGTATTGAAAGCAATTTGTCACACAATTTTGACAAAAGCTGATACTCTACATCTTCAGCTATATCAGCAATTCGACGAGCAACATAATCATTTGAAAGACGTATACACTTTACGTCTTTCAAATGATTCTGTTGCCTGTCGAAAACTAAGCATAATTTTTACAATCTACATTTCGGCTGTCAAAATAAGCTCTTCACCAATGGTGTGAGGCTTTTTACACCTGCGTGGATATTTTATATGAAACTTTGTAAGAGGCAATTAAAAATTTCTCATTCACAGACAAAGTTTTTTTAAACAATGATTTTTGCTATTCATATGATTTTAATTTTAATTCGAAGAATCCTCAGGGTTTCTTTACGTACTCTCTATGAAGCATTTCCAAATGTCGTTTAAGTTTTTATTACATTTCATGCTGTCTGCCGCCACCATTTTTGAGCAAATGATATACAGGAATCTTTCTTCTTCATTTACTTCAGTACTAGTGAACCCAAAATTTAAGTATTATTGAGAATATTTTTCTTGATTTTATTTTTGGAACCACACTCATCTATGTACTTGTTCATGCTTGTCTATTGTCTAATGCTCGCTTACGACCGCTTAAAAATTTATCCATGATTCTGCATAAGTCTGCAGCCGTGAATATTTAATACGGTGAATTATAATTACACGAAAATATATATAACATACACATTCAGAAAAGATTCAATAGCAATAGAAGGATCGACTCAAATGAGATTGTCTGGAATTGAAATTGGCATCATAGAACTTTCTCCTCCTACCCATGCGAAAACATTTGTTCACACTTAACTTTGAAGCGGACCAGAAAAATCTAAACTTCTCGCGAAACTGTGAGAAAGCCCGACATGGCGGGAAGCAAGAGAAATAAAAAAGCATAGGATTCTTGTTTTTTCAATGCTGAGAATTGGTGTTGCAAAATGTCAACAAATTTCCGTATTCTTTGTAATTTGTAAAGTTTAAAATTAAAGGTGTAGTGTAGGTTTAGCGCCAAAATACTCAAAATACATTATTATCGCATATATTTTATTGTATGCGGTGGGGAGGAGGGACGCTATGCAAATTATGAGTGAAAATTGGGCCTTGAATACTTAAAGGTTGAGAAACACTGGCGAAGTTTTAAAGAATACGGTAAAATGTAAGAAAATACTAAGTGTACATAAAAAACACAGGATTATGGGATATGGAAAACAAAATACACAAAAAAAAGGATTATCCTAATCAACATAGACAAATAATATTCAAGCAGATGATATTTTTCTTGTAAATTTCTCATTCTAATTAAAATAAATAAGTCGAAAATAATCAAATTTATAATTGGATATATTTATTTGTTTAAGCTAAGTTAATTTTTTAATTGTTTTTTTTAGAAAAAGCTGAAATAATTGCTAAAGCATTAACAATGCGTCATATAAGAAATTTATTTTACATTTTGCAATCGGATATCAAACATGTTAAATTCTAATAATACATTTTAGATATATGGTACCGGAGTACATTCAAAGCTAGCTGTTCAATTTCTATGCTTCTGCAGGTTTCTACAGAGCAGCATTTGACGGAGAGAGAGGTTACGACAGTTCGAATTGCTTTAAAACAACTAATAGCTCTTGTTGATGTCTTTGACTGAGTGGCACTGTTCTCTGATTAACAGGCTGCAATTCAGGAAATAAGCTCAATCTCTCTCCCATCTTGGGAAATTCTCCATATCCAGGAGCTCTTGAAAATTTTGACATCTCGAAAGAAACGTGTTGCGTTCCAGTGGTAACTGTGGCATCTATGGAAACAAGCAGGCGGACTTCTTCGCAAAGAAGGGCACAGAACCTCTCTTACCAAGTTACCCTGATATTTCCTACCACACTACAAAGCTGCACTTGAAACAAAATTTTAAAGAACTCAAGCTTCTTAACAGCAAGAAAGGATAAAAACCAAGCGGTGGAAAGATGACCTTTTAAATATCAATGATGGTCCACGCCGTCAAGTTGTGACACCTGACAGGTCACGACTGTCTGGCTGAACATTTGCACTACATTGGCATCTTAAATTCACCTGACTGTTCGCTTTGCAACTTGATAGAACCAATGAATATTACCAACCTCCATCACTGCGCTGCACTGCGTGGCAGCTCTGAAACATCGCTTTATTGGTGAGCCAGAGAACTTTTGGGCCAATGACTCTAGTTATCTCGTTTACGAATATAAATTGTATTTTCAACTGTCTTGCTTTCGCTTGATGGGTTTTATTTGTGTTATTTCTTATATTTGCCCAACCCTTGGAAATAATATATATATATATATATATATATATATATATATATATATATATATATATATATATGTGTGTGTGTGTGTGTGTGTGTGTGTGTGATGTATATATATACATATATATATATATATATATATATATATATATATATATATATATATATATATATATATATATATATATATATATATATATATATATATATATATATATATATATATATATATATATATATTTATATATACATGAAATCAAGAAAACGTTTTCCTATCAGCACTAAATAAAAATAATGTAAAAATTAATCATGACATACATACTATTAATTTCGTACGACAGTAATGCAATGAAATATTTAATACAACGTGACTTTTTTAAAATAAATATAGCAATCGATAATGAAATATCTTTGTTTCGATTGAAAAATATATTTAATCGTAAGAAATAATGCTTTATTTATCAATATATTTATTAATATTTGTAAAATAGTTTAAAATTGTTCCTGTGTATTAGGTTTTAAATTTTTGAAATACTTAAATTAATTAAATAATTCAAAATTTCAAATAAAAATTGCAGTTATGCAAAAGCATTATTAAAAATATTAATTTTAGTTTAAAAAGCCTATAGGTATCAAAATGGTATACCATCTTAATTTATTTATGTGCCAAAGGTTTAATAATTGAAAAGTATAAAACTTTAAGAATATTTTGAATAAATTTAATAATATATTTGAAAGAAAAATAGCTCACACAGCGATTTAATTAATTTGGTTGAGGAATTTAGGTAAGCAACGAATAAAATATGATGAATTAATAAACTCGTTAAGAGAAGGATGATCAGAAATGCTCATGATTCATTCGCCTGTCATTTGATGGTGCATAATTATCTGCAGATTTTGAATTAGTGCACTCTTTTTTATGTTTTATGAACCTATTGATGAATTTTAATTGATTTAATAAGGGATTTTTATAACATATTTGAATACAGTTTAGACAATTATTTATAAATTATAAATATAATTTTATGCAAACTAATGAAATATTTTAGACCAAAACATGCTAACTGATAAAATTAGTTACGTGGACCGACCGATGAATGAGTGGTTAGCCTCCTGAGCTATGGTTATCAGATTCGGGCATTTTTCTGTTTTTTACTCTGAGGTGATGTATAAAATGTTGCCCATCTTATAAATGGGTTTGTGGTGGTATGGTGTGGGTAATGCTTCTCGCCTCAGTGGATTGGTTCACAGGTACGCACTGGTTAAACGAAAAATGAGTAGCAGTTTTCTTGTTTTGGTAAAGTTTCTTGTTGTCTTTTTCCACATTTGCTGTGGTGAATGGTTAGTCACTCAGTGGCATCTGTTTTTGAAAGAAAATTATGAGGAGACAACTATTCGTTTTGCAATGCATTTTCGTTTAAATAAATAATATGAAAGTCGCAAAACTTATATGCAATTTCTCTTACAAAATGCAAGAATCCCTTGGTTAAAATAATTTAATACTAGAAAGAATAATTTTAGATGAATGTTTAGGTTAATTTAGTGTGGCTAAAAATGTAACTTCCTAATTAACAAAAATTGGTTTAAGAAATATTTTACAGTTTGTATGTTCAGTGTAAAACTATTATACAGAATATATGCATATCATAAGTATTTCTAATATAACAAACTGTAGTGTCATTTAAGTCTACTCAGGAATAATTAAAATGTGAAATAAAAAATCGATTATTCTTTACAATAGCTTATAAAATAAAAAACTCTAAATAACTACATTTATTCTGAACTTGTAATTTTATGCAATGTATGTTATTTATAAAAATATGTGTGATGACTGTGGATGAAAAATCAACGGAAAAGGAATAGCAGGGGATTGTTAAAAAACAAGTAATTGTTAAAATGTTTCCACTAAGTGCATTTTTTTTAAAATTTAGAATTAAAAAGTAAGAAATCGACATGATAAAATGCAGCTATTTTGCTGCTAATTTTTTAATTATATGTTGAATTAATATTTAAAATGATTAAATTAAAATGCACTAAATAAATTATATTTTACTAACTTATATTTTCTCTTTAAAACATTGCATTAATTTTACTTTGTCAAAGTAACAATAAAAATTTTAAATTTAATGGAAGCGATTGCATTCATCTGTTTACAAATCTGTCTTTAATTTTGAAAAATACTCTTTTAATTTTCATTTTATTAAAAAAGAATAAATTGGAAAAGAATAAAAATATTGACTGGGAAGTCTATAAAACGATATATAGAGACGTCACATCATTTTCTATTGAAATTCTTTCACCTAATCCAAAAATTCATTATATAAATAAAAATGGAAAATGAGATTATTTTTAGAAAGCTACTGCTTCTGAGATTATTTAATGTATATAGCTGTTCCTAAAACTAAAATAAAATCATTAAATATCCGTTTAAGAGTAAATTATTTGTTATTACTTTTATACTCATTATAACACAAGTATATTAGGATTATTTAAGATGAAAATTTCTATAATAAAATCAAATCATTGAGATAAAATGTTATTAATTGATTCAGTTTATTTAGATTTAAAAATTAAAAGACTAAACAAGTGTTTACATATATTATTTTAATATATTAATTTCATTCATTTAAAAATATTGATTTTAAAAAGTATTTTTCAGCAAAATTTTAGCAAAGTTTGGATTAATTTAAAAATGATGTTTCTCTTAATATTTTCCAGATAAAGAATTGTGAATAATCTTTGGAAATATCTACAAAAACATTTGATTAAAGTTTATGATATTTTAAGCTAAAACTTTAGAAATAGACTTGTTGAAATATTTGAATAAAATTTATTAAAAAGAAACAAATAAAAGAAATACGAAATAAGTAATATTTGTTTGAAAGTAAATTTGGAATTATAATTTTTTTCTAAACAATAATTAAAAAAATGGAAAAAGTAATCATAAAAGTCTTAAATAATTACTCAAAATATCTTTCAAAATCATAAAAGAGTTACTAAAATTCATAATACAATTTAAAACTGAGTTCCTCATACAAACTCCATAATTTTCATAGATATGTTTTTAGGAATTCATTTTCAAAACGACATTCTTGCATGAAATAATTTCTTCATCTTTTAACGACAATTCTACATACATTTTTGAAATTAATTCAGGTACATATTTTGGGTAATTATTCTTACTTATATTGTTTTTTTTTTTTTTTTAAATAAATGAACCTGGTCTGCATGTGAAACATTTTAAAAATTATATACAACAACACTCAAATTTCGATACATTTTATATGATTTTATTTTGTGTTTTTCTCCTTCGAATACCTGAATTATTCAAATTTTATTTATTCCATTTATTTTACATTGAATATATAATATAAATAATTAATGCCGTATAATGTATAAGGGCATGTAGTACATTATATGGCATGAATTTGAGACAGTGATCCGAAATGCATTTCAATTTTCCGAATTCAATAAATTTCTGTAGAAATAACAATAACTTAAATTATGGATTTAACACAATCTATTTTATTTCAATTATTAAAATACAAATTTTGAATTTTTTTTAAATTCAAAAATTAATTAACACTATATTTTTAATCAATTAATATATCTTTCTAATGTTTGAATAAATAAGCTAAAACTTCGAATTTTATTTCTATCTTCACATTAATTAAATTGTTATGTTAAGAATTTGATTTCACACAGCCTCGTGGATTGGATAATTCCTTTTTTCCCTCACCGCGTAGCTGCTTTTCATCAATAATTACTAATTTTCTTTAGTACTGTTGCTTTTTACGTGTTGCAAAGTAAAAAAGCTGGAAGATTTCCATTAATCCACCCTAATATACAGGCATCAACATGGCAGATATACGTCATCCATCTACTTTTTCTCAACAATGCTGTGATCGAACCTGGGATTTTTCGTTCTAAAAATAATTGGCTGTAGTGATTCTATAATATTTGCTTTGTTACAATAATTATTGATATTTAAATTTTCTAACTGATTTATTCATATATTATCATACCTATGATTTAATATAACATAAAACTATTTTAATTCAATTGAGACACCCGTGTCAGAACTTCAGTTGTTTTAAGATGAATGTCATTCTCTTACAATAAAATTTCTGAAATAAAGTATGCTATATTATACAATTTATTTGAGATTTTTTGTTTGCAGACTGATTACAAGACATCAATTGATCACAAAGAGAGGGATTTTGATTCTGTATTGCGTAAGAGAAACGATTGATACAACAGATAATTTCTGAATTTTCCTCCAGTAATTCTTAACATTAAATTTTTCCTTTAACATTTCAAATTGCGTTTAATTTAAAAAAATTGGGATTATTTGTTGAGGTTTTAATGTAGAAGAAAAATGATAACAAGTAAGCACTTATGTGTAACATCATGAAAATGATTTGGTTTATTTTTGGTTATTAATATTGTTTATTTTTATCTTGCTTTCCAGTTGTCAAAAAGAATCATATTCCCCTCTAAAAGCAATAGTTAAGTAATTTGAAATAAATCTATGTACAATCACCTAATAAATCCTGAATCCAGGAATTGATAGTATATTGTTAATATGCATGCCTAGGAAAAAAAATTGATATGGAGGGAAAACAATTAAAGTATTTAAATATTCATTTCAAAATTCAATAATTATCTAAATTTTTAATGAATACGCATTAACCGCCGGTAGTTTCTAAATTCTGGAAGGAGTACATATTTCTTAGCTTAATTTTTGTCATATTTGTAGGCCTTGATAAGCGATATCTTATCAAAGCATGAATAAAATTTTTCTTCGTATAAAATACATTAAAATTTCACAAATAGCATTCAATAATTTCTTACAAATGGAAGGAAAAAAAAGCTAATGTGTAACTTAACTTAGCAATGATGATATAAAAAAATTATTTTTAAATGAATATCAGGTATACTTATTGTGTCTTCATCACACATACTTATTGTGTCTTCATTACAGGTGTCTTCATTACACATACTTATTGTGTCTTCATTACAGGTATCTTCATTACACATACTTATTGTGTCTTCATTACAGGTGTCTTCATTACACATACTTATTGTGTCTTCATTACACATACTTATTGTGTCTTCATTACACATACTTATTGTGTCTTCATTACAGGTGTCTTCATTACACAAATTCGCAAGATTGCAGATTAATTTATATGGCTATAAGAAAACAACGGCTCATACTTTCCTTAGCAACTGTGCCTCATTACTATATTGATAGTGAAAAATGATTGTATTTCACGAAGTTAACATTGAAGATTGTACTAATTATTCCTTTGCTTAGAAACTGTCAAAGAAATAGGCATTTAATGAGAGTAATTGTTAGATAATATGGCAGAGAAAGACTAATCTATTAAAATTACTTTAGCATTATATTAATTATCATTAATAAATTTATCATAAAAGAACAGCATGAGTATGTGATTTGAACAAGCTTGAATCTATTTTTCTAGAACAAATTATGAGTAAAATCGTGTGATAAATTATTAATCATGGCAAAAATTACGGTTTGCTGCACAGATTGCACACAAGGAATTGCTTAAATTAAATTTTCCTTTAAATATCCAAGTATAAAAATTCATATTTTTAAAGATATTAATGCTAATGTATCAGCCTTGATCTGAAATCAAAATTTGGATATTGCTTAAAATTATTTTCTGCCTAAAACATTTGGAATAAAAATTCAGTATTGTCAAACATAAATTCTAAGCATAATTAAATAATTATAATTGTGGATACATTATTTTGGGCATAATATACTTATTGTATTAACGTATAAACATTTAAATATTAATTCATTATAGATATATATATGTAAATATATATATATATATATATATATATATATGTGGACACTCTGTATATATATATATATATATATATATATATATAGAGAGTGTCCACTAAAGTCCCTTGACATCCTCTTAACTTTGGAACGGCTGCTGCTTTATTCATAAAAGTGGTGTCTAGGTATAGTAAAGCAGCCATGTGCTACTAAATAAAACAAACTACAGCGCCACCTGGTGGAAAACAGCGGAGTTAGCTTTCCTATCTCAAAAACGGAACGAGATAAAGACAAAAAGTGATATGCAAAGTTGTAGAACATCTTCGATTTAGTACGAAAAGATACATTTTAGGCATTAATGTGAAGAATACAACGGTTAAAACACGTATTTATTGTTTTATGCTGTGACGTCTCAAAACGATCTAAGAAAGAAAAAAAATGAAATAATTATAACGATACACTTTATTTAAGATGTTCAAACTTCTCACCATCAGCTGCAATGCACATTTGGATCCTCGCTTGAAGATTACGTTGCACACGTTGGAGCATAAAGCGTGACACGTTGGAACATGCGACCGTAATGCGACGTTTAAGGTCCTGCAAATTTTGTGGAGGGGTCGCATACACATTCTGTTTCAAGTATCTCCACAGGAAAAAGTCCAGTGGAGTCAGATCAGGCGAGCGTGAAGGCCACTCTTCGAAATCACCACACCCTAGTATTTGGTTGCCAAATTTCTTGACGAGGTACTGCTTCATTGGAGATGTCTTGTGAGCAGGCGCACCGTCATGTTGAAACTATAGATTTTTAAGATTAAACAACGTCAGTTTCTACACAAAATCGGGTAATACATTCTGTAGCAATCGTAAATATTGTGCACCCATTAACGTGCTATTGTAGAATATTGGTCCTATCAGCTTGTTATTGTAAATTACACACCAAACGTTAATAGCATACCGTATTTGATGCTGAACATCGACGAAACATTTAGGATTTAGCAAGGACCAGTAATGGGTGTTTTGCCTATTATACATACCATTCCGTGAAAAGCATGGCTCATCCGTCCACATTATATTTGCCAAGAATGTTAACTGGACCTGTATCTGACTTATGATGAAGTTGAACCATGCAGAGCGACGCTCGGCATCCTGTCCATTAAAACCTGTTCAGGCGTTGGTCGGTATGGATGAGCACCTGATTCACTTAGGATTTTCCAAACCTGACTTTTGGAGAGATCACAGTGTTGATTGATCTCTCTTAAGCAGCATTTTGGATATGCGAGTGCATATGCTAATACCTCATCCGGTTGAACTTGCCGTACTACCTTAGCTGGTTTGTCAGATCGAGGTTGACTAGTAATGCAACCTGTCTCCCTTAAACGTTTTACAATAGTTAGAATGTTTCGATGAGAAGGATGCGGGTCTGCAGAGAAACGTTAGCGGCAACACTTTCTGCTGGTCGTGCCTTGCGTCGACATTCACCATACAGTAAAACCATCTCACTATACTAAATTTGGAATACTCAGCCATGATCATGAGCATCAACATACTAAATCCCCAAGAAGATGACGTTTTTATAGCTGTCTCAGTTGAACAGGCGTAGCGTTTCTTACGTATTTGCATACTGCATACAAAATGCTTGAATTATTTTTAATACTTCCGTTCTTCTCATTTCGAAATAAAAATGAAAAATTTAAGTAAGAAAGTGATTTTTTTGTTTTTTTTAACTATGCACACGTACTATGTGCAAACAACAAATGCTCGTTTAACCGTTGTATTCTTCATATTCATGCCTACATGGTATCGATTCGTACTATATCGAGGATTCTCTAGAACTTTGTATATCACCTTTTCTCTTTATCTCGTTCCGTTTTCGAGATAGGAATGCTAACTCCGCTGTTTTCCACCAGATGGCGCAGTATTCTATATTATTCAGTAGTGCATGTCTGCTTTACTATACCTTGACACCACTTTTATGAATATAGCAGCAGCCGTTCCGAAGTTAAGAGGGTGGCAAGGGACTTTAGTGGACACCCCGTATATATATATATATATATATATATATATATATATATATATATAGCCCGTTAATAAAAACAATCCATTTTAACCAAATTTGACTTGTAAAAATCCCTTACAACTGAATTTTGAGTTATTTTATTTTTATCAAATTAAACTTTTTAACATTATTTTGTTATAAAATGTATCATTGTTCAATAATTTTATATTTCAGTCATAATTCAGCGTATCATTCAGTCAGTTTTATATTTTAGTCAACTATTATTTTATTTCAGAGTGTGTAGACACACAGAATATTTGTAGTCCAACGAGCTAGGCGAAACTTTCCTGGGTTCTTTATAAAATAGTGAGACAGAAATTTGCTGTAAAATAGAAAAAGGAAAGTTGAGAGAGCCAGTAACTATATAAATGACATGTTTTTCATGTTCTCAGCAAAATCATTTGAAGTAGAAAATTGCCAGTATTGAATTTCAAGTGGGATGCTTTGTAGAAACTAACAAGAAGAGTAAGTTCAACGAAACGAAAATAAAGTCAAACTACTTTCTACAGTGTGAATCAGTATTAAAACTATCAAAAACATGCTCCAGTTGTTACTGCACATTGTTAAATGTGTTTGCAACGGTAAAGTAAGAAATACATATCATTATATTATTTTTACGCGAATATATAAAATGTCTTGAATTAGGATGAACTTTCTTTTTGCTTTTAGAAAACTATTGGTATAAGGTTTATTATTAATCTTAAGAAGAGCATCTGAACCACAATTATTTTTATCTTATCTCAACAAAAACTTTTCTGTTAAATAGTTTTGAGATTATTTGATTTATAATTGGATTTTTTTATTTTTGCTTTGTAAAAAGCCTGGATGGATTTATGTTTGTCAGTTTCAATTTCTTAAATAAATTCCCATATATTTTATTTATGTAGATATTGTATTACTTTTCAGTTTGTAAAAATTCAAATGATTAAATAATGTTTATTGGTCTTTTAAATGCAATATAAATTAAAGTTTAGTAATTAAAAAATTTAAAAATATAAATTAACTTCGAGCATCAAAATATAAAATAACTGTACCGATATTTATAAAAGAAAGATGAATTTGTTTCACATATTTAGACCCTTTCTTCTTATATACATTCCTCGTCATATAAATATAATTGCCTTAAAATATATCAATTTCTTGTTCATTAATTACATGATTTTGAAGCTTTTTTTCAAAATTAAATCTGTTTTGGAAATTATTCTGAATTGCTTGAATTATCCTATATATAATCATATTAATTAAACTTAAAATTAAATGGGTTTCATCTGTGATTTGAGCAATCACAAAATTTTGTTCTATTTATATACAATATTTTTAATGGAAATGCTTTCTTTTATGGTGGTTGATAAGAGATGAAATTATTTGAACGCAAATCTAAATTTAATATAAATGATAAGGGACGCCATTTATAATATCAAATGTTAATAGCTGTTAAATTTTTCTTAAGATATGTTAAACTTTAATTGTGTTTATCTCAATGCTAATGGGGTGAAACAATTCAAAATGTAGTGCGAATTTTAAAAATCAGTATTTATTTTATGTAACATTTATGTAAAATTTCCTTCAGAATCCCATTTTTCGCATTTAAGATGACCCAATGATTTCAAAAATATTTATAATTTACAATAGATATATACTTATCTATATTTATTCAATTATATTGAGCCTATTAGATAGATTAATTATCTCATACTATATTTTTTATTAAATATATGTACACGGACACATACATACATATAAACGTGCATACATTCAGATATATCTGTATGTTTATTTTAATGTTTACCGATACTTTTTTTAGGGAATGAATAATTGATAATAATAGAAAAATAAAAATTTAAAATATTGACAAATGAAAATAATTTTTAGAATTTGGTATTGACAAATCTCAAAATTCCATTCGTGTAGAAAATCAGATTGGAAAAAAAATGCACTGTTCCATTTCTAATAACGGACTCTATTGATCAAAACTACCTCATTATTCACGTCTAGAACCTTTAATTTTCTGCCAGTTTTCGCACCCAAAATCGATTTAAGAAACACCTTGTGGATATTTTTAGTCCCTTTTCTTTTAAATTGCATGCATTTCGAAAAAGGAAATGGAAAAAAAAAGTACAAAACGAAAGAAAGGAATTAGAATTATTGAATCAGACAGGCAAGTATGAAGAACGTTATTTCGTATACAATTATATTTCGTAGCAGACTAGATGAAAAAAGATACATTATACGCTCCTAGAAGACATCTATATTTTGATTATTATATTTTATTGGAAGAAACCAGTCATCTGCAAATCGATAATAATGTTTGATATTATTCAAGAGAGATACTTACTCAAATATTGCTGAATGGATTTCAATAAAATTCATAAAAAGAATGAT